>CM061140.1:42160075-43360075 GCA_030789695.1 Scilla litardierei | reverse complement strand
TTGGACCCTTTTTTTTCTTTTTTTGGAGCTAAAATTTTCTTTTGTGGGGATTTTTGGGAAATAGATGCGATATAAGTAGCTTTAGGAGGTGAACTCAAGTGACATGTAGAGAATAAAAAAATATATGTGGAGAAGGAAGTAATATAACACTCGGTTCACTCTAAGATGTGCACGAATGGTTCAATAAGATAATACATCAACTAAAACTCATATGTAAGCATGGATATTCTCAATCATTTCAATAAATAGTGAAGTCAAGCAGTAAAGTTTACAACCATATCAGGCATGCAACAAAAGGTGAATAAGACAATAAAACTAATGCTTCCGATATACTAATGATGCGTGAATCTTGGTGCATTTCCAACAAAAACATACTAAACACTAATCCATACATTCAGTTTCAATTAATATCATGCATTCATGTAGAGGAATCATCAAAAGGAATATATTTGCAAGCATATGTGAATAGCAAGACTATGGAATACTCTAAATAGTATCGCAAGGAATAATAAGCATCGTGATGGTTGCTAAAGCACGAAGAGATATCATCATAAGGAACACATCTAGCAAAAGAAGAGAAAGGAAAATAAAGAAATAAGAAAAAATAAAAGAGAGGAAAGAAAAGAAAAACAAGCACACAACATGATGCATGAACACACATAAAAGGAAAATAAGATGGAAAATTCAAAAAGATGATGCAAAATTTTGAAAAATTCTAAAAAACCCTAAAATAAAGTAAAAATGCAACTAATGCATCTAAATGGCATGGAAATGCACTCCTCCAAGCTTAAACTTCACATTGTCCTCAATGTGGTCATAAAAGGAAAAATATGAGGAACAACGATAATAATAAGGAGGTGTATGAAAAATGATGAAATGAATGACATGAAATCCTAATGCAACTACATGCACATGCAATGATGTATGAGAGCGCTTTCCCCCAAGCTTATACCAAACAATCCTATTCAAATGACTTGATCAATAAAATCACGAATTTGCTAAGCGTGAGCAAGTCAAACAAATAAGAAAGTGAGTATTCATTTGAAAGAAATACTCGATGGGTGGTGAGCAAAAAGGATGTGGCGTATCAAAATATGGAGAGGGGAATTAATATATATAATGGGTTTGGGGTGTAAATGATTATTGCGGCCATCATATGAGGTGATATTTATTCAAGCAAATCTATACGGTCCTCTCGCTGTCGAGAGAATTCGTGTTTATTTAAAACATAAAAAATTTCTACACTACTGGATTGATATCACCTATAGCAAAAGGCGGATCCAGTATCTTTGTCGGTGCAGGCAACTGCTCCAACTGCTCTTTCTGTGGCTCCGCCAGGTGCATGCGTCCACGAACACCAACGAACTCCAGTAGTGCATCCTCCAGCATTCCCACAAGGACTCCACCTGTACCCTGCAGAGAATAGGATGCATCAGTTCGCTGCAAAAAAATTCACCCTCGTAATAAAAGTATCCCAAAGAGGATCTTCTATAGAAAAATATGAAATAAATAATGGTAGACGATACTTCCCTGGAAATAATCCAATATCCTCCCATGCTGTGATAGGTGTCTCCATGATGTCCTCTCTAGGCTACTCAGGTAAATCTAGATCATATGTGTGGACTTCCTCGATAGGCTCGTCAAACTGTGACATGTCCAAGCATACCTCCGGTACATAATCGTATGTGTGCTGCAAAAGGTATGACGTGTCAAAAATATCTGAATCAAAATAAATATCGAATGGAATGCATGATTCAGAAATGGAGTGGGTAAAAATATCTCCCTGAGTGGGAGCAGTAAGCTCTGTGGGATAGTCCTCGACGTTAGTGGAAGGATGGGTGGCTGCGGGAGCTCCAATGGAGGAGGGTAGTGCTCGGGATCCTTATTAATGGCTGTGTCCTCATCCCGATGTACGACCTCCTCAGTGATAAGCTCTGGCTCTGTGTGTAAGGCCTCCTCAAAAGCATGCTCTGGATCCGCATGTAAGGCCTCCTCGTCAATATGCTCTGGCTCGACAGTGTGCTCCTTTGCCTTCTCATCAACTACCAATGTAGGCTCTCTCTGGAATGGTGATACTGGCTGCTCATATGTGTCAACTTGTGGAGATGTATCATGTGGAGGGGAATGCCCGCAAGCAATCCGAAAATATAGTCTATCCCCATCAAGACTGACATGGATGTCCTCCTCAATTGTTCATGCAGCTGAAACACGGTTCATAACAAAATCTGCAAATCGTAGCTCAAATGCATCACCTGCTGTAATGCTCTCTGAACCGATGAATCTCACTGACTCCAAGAGGCCATCCAATAATCTCTGAAATGCGTCCTCCTCTGGCCGCACATATGACTCAGTTTCTGCTTCCTCCCCGGCCTCTTCGTCCATCCATTCTTTATATGCAATAGTTGTATCGTAGGATGTGAGATCGATGACGACACATTCTGGCTCTGGTAATATGACCGGTGATGCTTCTTGCCCATAAAATGAAGAAGCAGAACTGATATCCTTGGAAATCCCTGCAACCTTAAGCATGAGCGCATTCATTTCAAGTTCCCTCTTCACGCATTCCAATTGAAGGGCGCCCTTATCAAGCCCGGCTTGTATTTCAACTTGGTGTGCATGCATCTCATCAAAAAAGATCCTTTGTCTCTCATCAAGCTCGGGCCAGTGCATCTCCTCAAAAAAGTATTCTCCCATCTGAGCACTCTGATCATAATAGTATTCTCCCATCTGAGCACTCTGATCATAATAGTATTCTCCCATCTGAGCACTCTGATCAAAATCTGTGGTCCACGTAGTGTAATCCATAACACCTGATCAACAAAGATAAATACCTGGAGAAAAATATCAGTGACACAAAAGAATATAGAAATGATAGTAATGGTGGCGGGGGCGAAAATTTTCTTTTTTTTGTTAAATTTTTTTTCTCTCGTAGTCTAATCAACCTAATTGTGACAAATTGGCACCCAACGGGAAACACCTCCCCGGCAAATGCGCCAAAAACTTGATCGCCCCGGATATACACCAGGAGAACGATTGTAGTTTTACCGCAAGCGCACGGTCAAGTGGCGAGCGGGTATCGAACACGAGGAGGTGGTGTTGGCTCCAATCTATCCTAGGTTGGTTTGACTACTAATGTTTTATTGGTGGAGATGGTTATGGAATGATGTAATGGCAATGGTGATGGATGTCGTGTCGGTGATAAAGATGTTGGGTAAAATATCGATTCAAATATAATATAATAGAAGTGTCTAGAGCTAGGAAATCCCCACTACGGATCGTCATGCATCATTGTGAATAATGAATCTATATATTACTAGACTTGCGTTGAGGTGAACTAGTCGTAACTGAATATAGAACCAAGCTCACGCTCTAGCGCTATTGCCGGTCTATAGCAACCTAGATTAGGGCCCACTCTCGTGCAAACCCTAACCTAAGCCGCTAGCATGAAGATCGACATCATCTTCCAATCGCTCCTCGAGCCCACTCTCGTGCAAACTCGAGTTACGATCTAGGTTGTGATAGTTCGTATTCGTCCAATCTCTTGCAAACGAATATGTGTATAGATTTATAATAAAAATCCTAGCTTTGGTCCAATCTCTTGCAAACCAAGTCTAGGGAATCTCGATTATAAACCTAAATCGAATATCTAGGCCTTCCCATCGATTAGAATCCAATCTCTTGCAAACCCCAATCGATGGAAATCCCTAGCTATCCGTAATAAATCAATCACAACCTAACCTCCTAGCAATTCTAGCAATTTAGAAATTCATTCATCACAAATATGAAATTAGATCCATAGGGTTCATCCCCATGCCCTAAAACATCAAATCTACTCAAGCATAGCAACAACGATATAGGAATCAATAAAAACAATTGCTTGCATGTAAAAAGATACCAAATCAAAGATTCAAATAATAAGAATAGAAATACTTAGCTTTGATGAAGAATTCCAATCCAAATACAAGCTTTTTGATCCAAGAGGGGGTCTAGGGCATGGCCTAACCTCTAAAAATAACTCTAAGAAAACATAATGGGAACCCCCCTCTAATGGTGGCTACAGAACCCTTATATAGTCTCCCAAAACCCTAGCAAATAACCCTAGAAAACCCCTCAAATTCGTGCCCAAAAACAGCCCAAACCGCAACTTAAAATCTGGGCCCAGGCTGCACTCAGCCGAGTGGAACACGTGACCCGGCCGAGTGGAAATTCCAGCACTGTAGCATCTACTTGCAAAAATTCTCCAGATTTCATCCGACCACTGATTTGCGTGTTCTTGGTGGCGTTGGAATTGTCATGAAGTCTACTATCCATAAAAAATATGATAACAATACTTTGATTGCTGGAATGATAGCAGATTTCAAAAGAGTGGGAGGCTGTCTGAAAATCTGGGCGCTGCGTGTCCTCAGCATCACTCGGCCGAGCGGTAAATGTCACTCGGCCGAGGGGATTTTGGTACTCGGCCGAGTCGGAGCTCGTAGTCGACTTACAGATTACAGTAAGTCTGTTCTTTTGGATGCCGTCGTTCGTATGCCACTCGGGCGAGTGGTGTCTCCATACTCGGACGAGTGGGATGTCGTCACTCGGCCGAGTGCACGCTAATCTTCAAGTAATTGCGTGTCCGATCTGGCCAGCCGAGCGGGCTTCTTTGCTCGGCCGAGTGTCTCCTTCACTCGATCGAGTGGCATGTTGAAAATACCCAATCTTCATCATTTCGCTTTCTCGTCGCTTCTACGACGTTCTTTCTTCTTCCACTCGTCTTCTATCTCTGATAGGTCCTCAATAAGTCCATGAGCGATGCTCCGTTACACGTGCAGGTCCTTTAAGCTCATTTTTGCTCCCAATTGCTCATATTTCCTGAAATCCAACAAAAACAAGAAATAGTGAAAAGTAACACAATATCATCGAATAATCGTGAAAATCGCAATATGAGCAACCGAAATGGCATGCAAATATGCAGAAAAAAGGTGTAAAATATGGACCGATCAGTTAGTCGATGTTACATTCACCAGGATCTTCTAACTTATGATTTATTGTTTCAATGACCTCTTGTTCCTCCAAGACATACTTGATACGAAAACTCCAGATGTTGAAATTGTCTTCATTGAAACGATCTCCCTTATTGAGGTCAGCAGTGATGTTCTTGATAGCAGCCATATTTGTAGGATGGTCTAAGTAATAACTGTAATGTTGAGAGAAATTTAGAATATAAGTAACTTTGCCAAAAAATATATTTTTTGTCAAGTATTTAAATATAACGATTCAATTAATAGCATAGAGTCGAAAGTTCATTAAATTCTCAATCATCATCCATGACTAAAAACTTTATCGTTAAATTTAAGTACTCTTTCAAAAATATAATTATATTTTGTTTACTTTCAAACAAATATAAGTCCCCACATATATTATCAGAATATCGTATTGCTCCCACTAAACTTATGTATTCACATAGAACACAAAATTTCTTAAACACATTATTTTAACAAGTCGTTAATATTTAAAAAATATTATAACTGCTCTATTTACACAAAATAGGCAAGTGAGATGTTTCTGATAATTAATATTTAGCAAACCAATATTGCCAAAATTATTATTAATGTTAACATATAATATTATATTTCCTAAAGTTTCAGATGAATGTGTATGTAATGTATATAACAAATATATACATATTGAATACAACATTTTACATTTATATGATAAACAACTACTTCTACTACAAAAGATTAATAATATAAAAATAGTATTTTCATGATCATATAGGAAATATGGATAGTATGCATAATATAGTTGTAAGTTTCCATGGTATTAATCAATTTAATTAACTAATGATCAACAAAGAATAAGAAGTAATACGTCAACTAATGATGAGTTGTTATTAATCAACTTGATCAACTAATGATCATCAAAGAATAACAACCATATGCAATATATAAGCATGCAATAGAAGGCTAATTTCAAATCACTATAAAAAACAACAATAGGCCTAAGTGAATGGGTGGTCAGAACACCAAAAAAATAGGCCTAAAAGCCCATCAATTAAAAGAATAGGTAGTCTTTGACCTGCAAATAATGGGGTGGCCCCATGTGCAGATGAGTATTGAACTCATATAACTCCATATAACTCATGCATTACGATAATGATGTGCTTATCAATCGTAATTTTGTCATTACTAATTAATATGCAAGGCATTAATCATATGTTATTCACGTTTCAAGGAGTCTTCAACATATGAGCATCCTTCCAAAAAATATATCTAGTGGAACATGATAAACATCAATGGGTGACTGCGAGAACAAAATACCATAACTATTAAGAGTGAATCAGAGGGCTCTTTTTCCAGGCCAAAAATTCAGAATGTAAACAACTAAAAAAATAACAAACCTAATTAGAGGGCTCGACCCCTCAGGCCAATAATTCAGCGACAACCCACGGTGAGGCCATTCGACACGGAGTCACAACTCCATGGCTAAGCAAAAAAATCAGAGATGGGGAGAAGTCCATGGCCGGCCGACGAACGGAGGCATGCAAATTGACAGGAAGAGGAATGAAGCCCCATGCCCGAGTCAATGACACGGATGATGACTAGGCCGGATCTTTTTTCGGTGAACACAGATGGGGTTGGACATTAGAGCTTGTGACGAATCCCCTTTGGCGATACCACATGCCAATAAATGGCGGCGTACGAATCCATGCTCCGAGCACACGAGCCAAATCTGATCATTGGCGTGCGATGCCTTCATGGCCGTTGTCCGATCAAAAGGAACGAAGCCCTGATCTGATCAAACAGAGGTGGCAACCGCATGCCAACCCCCACTGTCTCCGTCGATCGACAACCCCGAGTATCATCAGTCGGTCCGAAAAAATAAATATAATTAATAGGAATTCCTCACCGATTGCTCTGATACCAATGTTAGAATTAGGGATGAGAACACATCACCTTGATTCGCAGCGGATTAGAGGAGTGCCTGGGATCGTATTGGAAATCACCAAAGAAAATCCAATTTTTTTCACAGCCAAGATTATGGTTGACTCTCTTCTCTTTGTGTTTGGTTTGTGAGGGGAGAGATCAGAAACGTATTCAATTTCCCTTAATTTTCTCACAGCAATTAGGGGATTATATATGAATTAAGGGGAGCAGTTTTCTACCATTAAAAACTCAACATTAACAAAATAACTTAAGGGTAGTTATAAAACAAATTTATATTGGTGATCGCTCCTTATTTTACACCTTTTCTGCATGTTTTCATGTCATTTCGATCGCCCATATTGCATTTTTCACGATTATTCGACGATATCGCGTTGCTATTCACTATTTCTTATTTTTATTGTATTTCAGGAGATATGGAGCGATCTGGAGCAAAAATGAGATCAAGGGACTTTGCGCACACCGGAGCATCGCCCGCAGCTTATTTGAGGAGTTAGCGACGCTAGAGGATGAGCGAAGGAGAAAGAAATTCAATAGAATCGACGAGGAGACGAGGAGGAGAAGAAAAGAGCTCAGAAGCAGCTTACTCGGCCGAACAGAGAGTTCACTCGGCCAAGTAACGAGCTAGCCGAGTGAAACAGATACGCACAACCAATTTTCAAAGTTCCCCCCAGCCGAGCAAGAAAGTCTACTCAACCGAGTGAGAAAGCTCACTCGCCCGAGTAGAACAGGGATTTTCTTCCGAGAAGAGGCCAAGTTATTGGAAATTCTGAGAAGCCTACTCGGCCGAGCAAGATTGCTTACTCGGCCGAGTAAAGAAGCCTACTCGTCCGAGTCAGACAGAGCGACAGACCCCAAAATTTCCCATACTTTCTGTCTGTTATTGGGTCTGTCACTCGGCTGAGTGACGTAGGTCACTCGGCCGAGTGACGCAGTGCGACTGCTACGCAAATTGGGATTTCTGGGCTGCGCAGGGGCAAATCTGTCAGGATTTTTTGGACGATTTTGGCTTGTATTTAAACCTAGTTTTATTCCTAGTTTTAAAGAGACTTCTATTTTTTGACGGATATTTGATCGCTCCAAAATGTAACCCTAGAGAGACCTAGCTATGGCACAAATTACACAGAGATAAATCCCTGGCAACGGCGCCAAAAACTTGATCGCGTCCGAGTGTACACCCAAAAAACTACTTGTAGTTTTACCGCAAGCGCACGGTGTAGCGGCGAGCGGGTATTGAACTCAGGGAGGAATAAATGACCGTGTCACTTTACAATCACCTAGCTATTAAGAGAATCGAGAATAGTTTGGGGTATAACAATCACAATCGTTCAATTATCAAGAGAAATATCAATTTAATAAAACGTCTAGGGATAGGGAATCCCCACTACGGACCTTCTCTCATCCTTGTGATTCATAAGCTTCATTGTTGCTAAGCTTGAATATGGGTGAACTAGTCGCAACTAAATGTAGAACTAAGCTCACGCTCTCGCCCTATTGCCGGTCTATAGCAAACCTAGGATAGGGCCCACTCTCGTGCAAACCTTAGCTGAAGCCACTAGCGTCAAGAACGACATCATTGTTCAATCGTATCTCAAGTCCACTCTCGTGCAAACTCGAGCTACAACCTAGGTTATGATAGTTCCTATCCGTCCAATCTCTTGCAAACGGATATGGGTATAGAATCACAATTAAAAATCCTAGCTTTGGTCCAATCTCTTGCAAACCAAACCTAGAGAAATCCAATTGTCAATCTAAATCGAATATCTAGGTCTTCCTATCAATTGGGATCCAATATCTTGCAAATCCCAATCGATAAGAATTCCTAACTATCCGTAATTAATCAATCACAACCTAACCCTAATCAATTCTAGCAATAATTCCACAAATTCATCACAATTTAGAAATAGGGTCCATAGGGTTCATCCCTACGCCCTAAGACGACAGCACTACTCACTAGACATCATGCAAATCTCAGAAAAATCAACAATAATCTCGGCACAATTCATTGCAAAAGAGAAATAGTGCAAAAAATAGAGTTTTTGATAGGAATATACAAACCAATGTAGATGCCAATGATTTCCAGCTGAGAATTCACCAAAGAGTAGCCCTCAAATCCCTAAAAGAAAGTCTAAAAATTAATTGTTCAAAATCTCTCCAAACTAGGGCAAAAACTGGGTTTAAATACCCTCTCAAATCGTCCAAAAAATCATGCCAAAAATGCCCCTGCGCAGCCCAGAAATCGCAACCCTAGCAGCAGGCAGAGTGGTTCACTCGGCCGAGTGACCTGGTCACTCGGCCGAGTGACAAACCCTGTAAAAATACAGTAACTTCGGATGTTTCAGGGTCTGTCTTCGGGGGATGGCTCGGTCGAGTGGACTTATCCATTCGGCTGAGTAGCTTTATCGTTCGGCCGAGTAGGGCTTCGACAGGTTCTCTGAAAATTATAGTAACTTCGGCCTTTCTCTGGACAATTTCCCTGTACCACTCCGGCGAGTGAGATTTCTCATTCGGCGGAGTAGGCTTTCTTCGTTCGGCCGAGTATACGCTGAAATTAACTCTGTGAGCGTATCCGTTCTGGTCGGCCGAGTGGGACTTCTTGTTCGGCCGAGTGGCTGTTCTGCTCGGCCGAGTGATGTGCTGAAATGGCTGTTTCTTCTTCTTTTTGCCTCATCATCGTTCCTATTGATTTCCTTCTTCTTCCGATCTTCCTCCATCGTTGATAAGCCCTCAAATGAGCCGTGGGTAACACTCCTAAGCGCTTGCAAATACCTTGATCTCAAATTCGCTCCAAATCGCTCCATATTTCCTGAAATACAACAAAAACAAGAAATAGTGGAAAGTATCGCAATATTGTCGAATAATCGTGAAAAACGCGATATGGGCGATCAAAATGGCATGCAAACATGCAGGAAAAAGGTGTAAAATATGGAGTGATCAAAATCCCCCAAGCTTACCGCTTACTCGTCCTCGAGGAAGATACGTAAAAGGTGAACTTGACGGGAAAAATAATAAAAAGAAAAGACGGAAGAGATAGAAAATAAAGAAAGAAAGCAAAGAGAGAGGTGCTAGATCATTTTCTTAGGACATGAGCTTTGCTTACTCATATAGCATACAGCGAATATAAAACTCATGCCAAAGATCTTCATTTCGATATCACAATCATATGGATGCATTCAAAATAGAAAACCCGAGAATAGCAAAATAGTATGAAATATGGAATCGTTCTAGAATTAACATCGTCTAAAACATCTAAAGCGGTATACATACTCATAGAACACACACTTTTCAATTGAATGCTTTCTATTTGGAGTATAAGAGATATCACACAATATGGATCAATAAGAATAGAAAGGTATGGTTTTCATGAAGTGCATGCTAAGTATCAATTCCTAGATTTCGTAAAACTTTTAGTAATCTCACTGAGTATAGAAAATTACATAGCTTAGGTTGTCATGCACAGTCAAGTAGTCACTCTCTCACACTTCATTGGATCCTCTCCCCCAAGCTTATCTATAAGCGTGGTGGCATAAGTAAATCAATAAGTATATTCCCCATTTTTAAAGCTCCAATAAAAATAAAAACAAAAGAGGGAAGAAAGAGAGAAAGAGTATGATATGGGATCATGTATAAGCTTCTTTTCTCCATTCTTTTTCTTCTTTTTCTTCTCTTTTTTGGAATATAGAAATATATAGCATATATACATCTGAGATCCCAAATCAAAAGATAGAAAGATATTCATATATTTTTTCTTTTTGATTTTGGGGGCATTGGAGCATGGAATTAATAGCGGGGAAATGCCAATGATAGAATTGCTAAGGGGAGATTCACCAATGAATATAAGTATAGAAATAATGCTCAAGATATGTGGAGAAAGAAATAAATGTAACACTCAGTTCACTCTATATGACGTGCACGACAACTTTCAGCAGAGTAATGTAATCTACTCAGTTTAATCTCAGAAAGTAAACTAGTCCAGTTATATCAACCTAACATACATACATTCATCCTGAAAGTTAGGCGAACAATTTTCATGCAATAAGAAGTGATATAAGAAAGGAAAGCAGTACTCCAGATATAAGCAATCAATGCATGAAGCTTGGTGTGTTTTCTACGAAGAGTATACATATAAATTATCAGATTCAGCTAATAAAAGAATTTCATCCATGTTCATACATGAAAGTGCGGGTTACTATCTCAAATGCATAGCAAGATATAGCATATGATATCTGAAATGAAAACTATGGCATGACAAAGTAATATGCATAATAGAGATAAGCTAGCACCACGTCATCATCATCATAGAAAATTCATCTCTGGCAAAAAGATGAAAGAAATAAGGATAAAAAGCAAATGAGAACTACTACTGTACAATGCAGCACACTCAAGAAATAGAAAAAACGTGATGCATGGTAAAAAAGATAAAGTGAGTGAAAAAGGGGTAAAAACAAAGAAAAGGCGGGAAAATAAAAATAAAAAGTGACAAAAAAATAAAAAGTGTGAGAACTCACTCCCCCAAGCTAAAGTGCACAGTGTACTCAATGTGCAAAGTGTGGCACACTGAGAGGCAAAAAGTGGGTGTGGTGGGTGAGGCTGCATGCATGATGGAAAAAAGAAAAAAAGAAAGAAAATGATATGAGAATGCAGGTGATGCATGTAGAGATCAAAATAATGCAGATATGAGTGTCCCCAAAAAGTACTCCATCTCTCCCAAAAAGATATATACGAATAGGACCAAAATGTGAACAAAACAGTGTGTGTGGGAGGGGTGCAAAATCAGCAGGCTCACAAAAACTATCCAGCGTATCGACAGCAAAAATGTGGAAGGCATCCAGTGTGTGCCTAAGGGGGTGGGGGTGCACCAGCACCGTCCTGTGGCAGAGGTGGTGGTGGGCGTGGTGGCTGCTGGATGGGTGTAAGTGGTAGAGACAGACACACAAGAATCTGATTCAGGCAAGCCTGAATACTAGGAAGTACGGCGACGCGGGTCTGGACTGCACTGACGGTGGTAGAGAGAGCCCTAAAGTCTCCTCTGAGTCCACTAACTGCCCCCTCAAGAGCACGAATGCTCTGAACTAGGGTGTCGGGGGGAGGTGGAGCATAGGGTCGAACAGGTCGGACAGGTGAAGTACAGGGCTGTCTCACACGGCCGACGTAAAGGATGGGTGCAGCTATGGGGTGGTGCTCCGGTGCTGTGCTCGCTAAGTATCGATCGGCCTCTGTGTGAGGCTGAGACGCAGGCAAGGAAGAAGAAGAAGAAGAAGAAGAAGAAGTGGAAGTGGTGGCTAAAGATGAGGCAGGAAGAGAGGTCAGTGACACAGAAGTGGGGACAGACGTCACTACGCTCTCGGAGAAAACAACAGCAGTGGGGACAGATGGGTCAACGGCTGGGGTGGCCGTGAACAAAAGTGAGGACAGGGCCGCCACTACGGCGGTAAAGGATGTCTCTCCGCTCTCTAAAATGGTAGTGGGACGCTCAGGGCTAGCAGCGGAAATGGGATTAACAGAAATGGGCACAGAGGTGGTGGCGGTGGTGGACGAGGACTTAGCAAAAGTGCTCCTGACACTAACAGAAGTGTGGATAGAGGTGTCGGGAGGTGCAGACAGGTCAGGGACAGGCTGAGGGATCACGGGGTCCCGGGGTGGAATGAGGGGCTCCTGCTGAGCACCCTCGGGCTCTAGTACGTAAGGAGCGGGGATGAGGAGATCCATCGCTGGAATCCAATCTCCACCCGTAGGTCCTATATGAGTCTGAGCAGGGCTCAGAAGAATCATGTAATCAGCAGCGAAAAGACCGTGGAGCCACACCCAGTGCTGACGACCATGAGGACACATCATCCTCATCCAGGCCATAACGTCTATCGATAGTGAAGTGGGGCCTAGTGGTCGAGGCAAGTCAGCATGCACGTCAACTCCGCATAACAGAGTCAAGAGGGTAATCAGACCGCCGCAACAAATAGGCGTACGAGCACCGACAGAAATGATGATGCGGTCGATGTACCAACTGGCGATATCAATCTCTACATCGGGGACCAGAATGTCAGCTCCATCAAAAACCCTGGGACGTGTCATCACATATAGCATGTAGAGCTCAGGTGTCGACAACGTCCCGGGCTCGTACCTCGCAAGAAAAGTAGTCGGCATAAGGCGCTGTGCAATGCGGAGGCATGGGTGGAGGACGACAGAGGCCTTGGCCCTACTAGGGTCAAAGGCAAGAGGTGATCCAGTAATCCGGGTGCAGAAAGTGTGGGTGTCGAACGACGGGGGTAGGATGTGCGTGGGAGCGTAAGCGCGGTCTAGGTCAGGGACAGTGGGCAACTGGAAGAAATCTCGGAGCATGTCAAGAGTGACCTGGCACTCCTGATCCATCAGGCGAAATGAGCATCTTCCAAGGATCTGCCCAATAGAGCTAAGGACCTCTAGTGTCGGGTGGATATAAGTGTCCGCCGACACCAACAAGAAATCGTGCCACCCCACGTTATCGTACAACGTGAGTAGCCCCTCTAGAACCCCTAGGCGCTTAAAGTCGGTGAGGTGCACGAACATAGTAGGTACAATCGAGCGATGGGAGATACGCTCGAATCTGGCACGCTGGGCATCATCCCGAAACGTAATCCCCATCGCATCGAACGCGGGGACAAGCTGTGCAGGTGTTGGAATGGGATTGGTAGGAGGCGGCTGTGTAGGTGGTGGTGGTGGGCTAGGTGGAGGGGAGTCCACCCTAGCGGAAGAGGATCCAGGATCACCTGACTACTTCTGCTTGGAAGCGGGCTCCCGCGTGCGTGGTCTAAGGAGAGGCGGCATATGTGCCGCAAGACGTGCCCACTACCCAAGTAAAAATGCAAAGTGCTAGATGATGGAACGAGTATACCTGAGCACGACGCGAGAGCAAAATATGATGTGTGCAAAGAACACCTCCTCCGCGAGGCTCCGAATGCATCCAAAAATCTCCCCCAAGCTCTCCCAAGCTAACCTGAAACGCGAACAATAAAATCAGCGAATGATAATCAATATACATGGGGGAGGTAGGGGATAACAGATATATATAGGAGTTGATTTGAGTTTGGAGCACAATGGACATACAAAATAGGAGAAACGAGGAGAAAAATTGAATTTCGGTGAAATGGGGATGACCGGCGACGGGGAGGGGTGGCACAGGCAGCAAGTGGCGGCGGGCTGACGTCGGTGCCGGTCAGCGGTCGGTCGTCGACAGGCGTGCGGCGGTGCAGGGTAGGGGTTTTGTGATTCGGGAGAAGGAAGAAGAAGCGGCAGCGGTTCGGGTGAATTTGGGGATTTTTTTTCGCGTTTCGAAATTCGCACAGCCGCAGCGCTTATATATAGGAATGATACGACTCGGCCGAGTGAAGAGTTCACTCGGCCGAGTGGGACACGCGATAGAATTTCATATTTATTTCCCACAAGTTACGACTCGGCCGAATGGCTTTTCCCACTCGGTCGAATGGATAAGTTCCATTCGGCCGAGTGGCATAACCACTCAGCAATTTTTAGAGCGTGCATGGTATCAGAATCACTCGGCCGAGTGACAAGTCACTCGTCCGAGTGGAAAATTATACTGTAAATCGAAAAAATAACAGAGAGTTGGTCAGAACGAGCTTTCCTGATCTGTACTCCACTCGGTCGAATGGAGTTTTTGCTCGGCCGAGTGACATATGACACTTGGCCGAGTGGCCTTCTGTTTTCTGCAACGGCTCTCTATTTTCGCTACATTCTCTGTTGTTTCTTCCTCCATTCAGTCCCTGCCTTCTCTGGAGGCCTGAGCGCGTTCCCAGGTGCTCTCCCTTGCCTTAGTCATCCTCAATATGAATGATCTCTCTTTCTCCATCTTCTGTCATTAAAAACCAAGCCAGTTGTCACAATTTTTATAGACAGTAGACTCTAAACACTAAGAAAAATCTAAAATAAAAATGAAAATTGACTAAAAATGATATGAAACCGTCGGGTTGTCTCCCGACAAGCGCTCGTTTAAGGTCATGAGCTCGACCCCTTATGATTTTTGTTTAGCGCATGATGTTGGGCGCATGCGAGATACGCCCGTTAAATTTGCCGGGAAGGCCACTTGGATTTGGTTATTGGTGCTCGTCGGCCCTCCTCGGCGTCCCCTCATCATGGGTAGAGTTGGGGGATAAGTCCCTCAAGCTTGAGCTAGAACCAATCTTCTTCCTCACCAGTGACACCGATCTTCTATTCGGTGGAGCTTTCTTCGAATTGTTGGCCGTTGAGAGCTTGCAAAGCTCCCTTATCCTCAAGACATCAGCTTCGTCTTTATCATCGGCCATAGAGCTATCCGGAGGGTCCTCCAACTTTTCTTCAATGCTAGAAATTTGGCCTTCTTCAGGGCCATCATCATGGAGAGCGTCGATGGAGTGCGGAACGGCTTCGTCGATTACCTCATCAAGGAGGTATGAAAGATCGTGGTGGCGTCCCTTGAGTAGATATATGCGATTCACTTCATCGGTGGGGACTCCTTCGGAATAATGCTTGAGCCGTTGTCCATTTACCTTGAATGTGGCTCCGTCTTTTCCTTCCAATTCAAAAGCTCCCCTCGGTTGTATGTGCTTAATGGTGAATGGTCCGGACCATCGTGATCTTAACTTTTCGGGAAAGAGTCGGAGCCGGGAATTGAATAGGAGGACTTTGTCTCCGACCTTGAAGTCCGTAACGGTGATGCGTGCGTCGTGGAGAATTCTAGTCCTTTCCTTGTAAATTCTTGCTCTCATAAGCATCACGTCTAATCTCATCAAGCTCATTAATGTCTAAGAGTCGCTCACCGCCGCACTCTTGTAGTCATAATTGAAGGTCTTAATAGCCCAATATGCGCAGTGCTCCAACTCTACCAGCAAGTGACAAGCTTTCCCATAAATAAGTCGGTACGGTGTGGTGCCAATGGGAGTGCGAAAGGCAGTACGATATGCCCATATTGCATCGTTCAATTCCATGGACCAATATTTTCTAGATCTATCGACGGTCTTTTCTAAAATTTGCTTGATCTCTCGGTTCGACACCTCCACTTGGCCACTTGTCTGAGGGTGGTATGACATGCCAATTCTATGATTCACCCCATACTTTTTCAACATAGCTTCAAATTTGTTTTCTATAAAGTGGCTTCACCCGTCACTTATCAAAGTAGGAGACACTCCAAAGCGTGGGAAGATGTTTTGCTTGAAAAATTTGGACACCAACCTCGCATCATTGGTAGGGGTCGCAATGGCTTCCACCCATTTAGAGATGTAGTCCACTGCTAATAAGATGTACTTGTTTCCTTTGCTTGACGGAAAAGGTCCCATGAAGTCCACTCCCCAACAATCAAATAGCTCAATTTCTAGAATGGGCTTCATTGGCATCTCGTTCCGCTTGGATATATTTCCGGTCCGTTGGCATCTATCGCATCCCTTGACGTCATGCATTTCCTTGAACATGGTTGGCCAAAAGAACACGTACTGTAATATCTTAGCGGTGGTTTTAGAGGCCGCATGATGTCCCCCACACGGCATACTATGGCAATGCAAAATGATTGACGTGGCCTCCTCCTTGGAAACACACCTCTGTATAACACCGTCCTTGCATATCTTGAAGAGATATGGATCTTCCCAGAAATATCTTTGGACTTCGTGGATAAATCTCCTCTTTTGTTGCGTGGGCATTCCGCATGGTTTTATCCCATAAGCCAAATAATTAACAAAATCCGCATACCAAGGCACCTCTCCGGGTCTTACGGCGAATAGCCTCTCGTCGACAAAGGTGTCATCGATTGGCAAGCTTTCATCTTCATTGTCGCGAACGAGCCTAGACAAGTAGTCCACCACAACGTTGTCCGTTCCTTTCTTGTCTCTAATCTCCAAGTCAAATTCTTGCAACAAAAGTATCCATCTTATCAATCTTGGTTTTGCCTCTTTCTTGCTTAGGAGATACTTCAATGCTGCATGGTCGGTGTGGAAAATAACCTTGGATCCAAGGAGGTAGGACCGAAACTTCTCGATGGAATAGACAACCGCCAAGAGCTCCTTTTCGGGTGTGGTGTAGTTTTTCTGTGCCTCATCCAATGTTTTGCTTGCATAGAATATTGCATGAAGCTTTTTATCCTTCCTCTGACCTAGCACTGCTCCAATTGCTTGGTCACTTGCATCATACATGAGCTCAAATGGAAGGCTCCAGTCGGGCGGTTGTATAATGGGGGCGGAAATGAGCTCTTCCTTTGACGTGTTATTTGCTTGCAAGCACTCTCATGAAAAGACAAAGGGGGCATCTTTAGCAAGTAAGGCAGTGAGGGATCAGGCAATTAGGGCAAAGTCCTTGATAAAGTGGCGGTAAAACCCCGCATGACCAAGAAAGCCTCTAATGCCCTTAACATTAATTGGATGAGGGAGTTTTTCGATTACCTCAATTTTCACCTTATCAACCTCGATCCCCCTAGAAGAAACAAGATGCCCAAGAACTATTCCCTCGGTGACCATAAAATGACATTTTTCCCAATTAAGAGTGAGGTTATTTTGTTGGCATCATTTAAGGACTTTAGTAAGATTAGCCAAACAAGAGTCAAGCTTGCTTCCATATACAGAGAAATCGTCCATGAAAACTTCCATAATATTTTCAATATAATCAGAAAAGATGGATGTCATGCACCTTTGAAAAGTATCGGGAGCATTGCAAAGACCAAATGGCATTCTACGGTAGGCATATGTATCATAGGGACATGTAAACGTGGTCTTTTCTTGGTCATCTTCATGCAAGGGGATTTGAAAGAATCCCGAATACCCATCCAAATAACAAAAGTATTTATGTTTAGCAAGGCGCTCAAGCATTTGATCAATGAAGGGCAATGAGTAATGGTCTTTCCAGGTGGCTTTATTTAATTTCCTATAATCAATACACATCCGCCATCCCGTGACAGTGCGCGTGGAAATGGGTTCTCCCTTTTCGTTTTTTACAACGGTCATCCCCCCCTTTTAGGGACGACGTGAATGGGGCTAACCCACTGGCTATCAGAGATAGGATAGATAATGCAGGCTTCAAGCAATTTAAGAATCTCTTTCTTAACCACCTCCTTCATGTTAGGGTTCAACCACCTTTGAGGCTCTATGGAGGTGGCTTCAGTGTTTTCCAAGTGGATTCTAGGCGTGCAGAGCCTAGGGCTTATTCCCTTAAGATCAGAGATGGTGTAGCCAAGCACATCCTTATGACTCCTAAGGACATCTAAGAGTGTTTCTAGTTGATCATGGTTGAGGTGGGCATTAACAATAACCGGATAGGTCAATTTATTACCCAAGAAAGCGTACCTTAGATTCGGTGGTAATTGTTTAAGCTCTACCTCATGGGGCACTGTACCCTCTACCTCCTCTCCTTGTGAAAGCTTGACCTCTTCTACAACATCTGGGTTTAGTTCCTGCTCTTTGAGTGGGCTTCCCCATGCAGACTCAGATTCACTCCTCGGTGAGGACGATGCATCGGAATAGACACTGCACAACTCTGCGTAGGCATCGATGGGACTACCACTGTGCTCCGATCCAAAACTGAGATCAAGAGATGTGTCAGTGGGTTCATAAATATAAGAGTGAGGGTCGTAGAGTGTACTTCCCTGAATCTCGGCATGCCCAGTGGACTCCTCGGAAGTGTAGTACTCTTCGATGCATGCTCTGTCGTCTTCAAAATATAACTTGTCGTCTCTCACATCAACTCTGATGTTGCCCTCGATAGTCCCTTCCAGGGAGATTTGATTCATCACAAAAATAGCAAATTATTGCTCAATGGGGTCTTCGATATCAATGGCGAATGCCCCTGTGGCATGGACCTCATCAACAAGTTCCTTAAGAAGGTTCGCGAAGGAGTCATCATCTCCCAGGCTAGACTCAGTCATCAACATTGCGTATCCCATGTTCATGTTAAGATCTTATGGAGAATACTGGGAGGGCAAGTAAATTGGGCAGCAAATAGAGTCAAAAAAGAAAGATAAAGAAAGAAAGAAAAATAGATGGCAAGATATAACCGGGTGATCACAATCGAACACCGTCAAATGCGCTCCCCGGCAACGGCGCCAAAAACTTGATCGCTCCAAAATGTAACCCTAGAGAGACATAGCTATGGCGCAAATTACACAGAGATAAATCCCCGGCAACGACGCCAAAAACTTGATCGCGTTCGAGTGTACACCCGAAAAATGACTTGTAGTTTTACCGCAAGCGCACGGTGTGGCGGCGATCGGGTATCGAACTCAGGGAGGAACAAATGACTGTGTCTCTTTCCAATCACCTAGCTATCAAGAGAATCGAGAATAGTTTGGGGTATAACAATCACAATTGTTCAATTATCAAGAGAAATATCAATTTAATAAAACGTCTAGGGATAGGGAATCCCCACTATGGACCTTCTCTCATCCTTGTGATTCATAAGCTTCATTGTTGCTAAGGTTGAATATGGGTGAACTAGTCGCAACTATATGTAGAACTAAGCTCACGCTCTCGCGCTATTGCCGGTCTATAGCAAACCTATGATAGGGCCCACTCTCGTGCAAACCCTAGCCTAAGCTGCTAGCGTGAAGAATGACATCATTGTTCAATCGTATCTCGAGCCCACTCTCGTGCAAACTCGAGATACAACCTAGGTTATGATAGTTCCTATCCGTCCAATCTCTTGCAAACGGATATGGGTATAGAATCGCAATTAAAAATCCTAGCTTTGGTCCAATCTCTTGCAAACCAAACCTAGAGAAAGCCAATTGTCAATCTAAATCGAATATCTAGGCATTCCTATCAATTAGGATCCAATCTCTTGCAAATCCCAATCGATATGAATTCCTAGCTATCCGTAATTAATCAATCACAACCTAACCCTAATCAATTCTAGCAACAATTCCACAAATTCATCACAATTTAGAAATAGGGTCCGTAGGGTTCATCCCTACACCCTAAGACGACGGCACTACTCACTAGACATCATGCAAATATCAGAAAAATCAACAATAATCTCGGCACAATTCATTGCAAAAGAGAAATAGTGCATAAAAATAGAGTTTTTGATAGGAGTAGACAAACCAATGTAGATGCCAATGATTTCCAGCTGAGAATTCACCAAAGAGTAGCCCTCAAATCCCTAAAAGAAAGTCTAAAAATTAATTGTTCAAAAGCTCTCCAAACTAGGGCAAAAACTGGGTTTAAATACCCTCTCAAATCGTCCAAAAAATCGTGCCAAAAATGCCCCTGCGCAGCCCAGAAATCGCAACCCTAGCAGCAGGCAGAGCGGTTCACTCGGCCGAGTGACCTGGTCACTCGGCCGAGTGACAAACCCTGTAAAAATACAGTAACTTCGAATGTTTCAGGGTCTGTCTTCGGGGGATGGCTCGGTCGAGTAGACTTATCCATTTGGCCGAGTGGCTTTATTGTTCGGCCGATAGGGCTTCGACAGGATCTCTGAAAATTACAGTAATTTCGGCCTTTCTCTGGACAATTTCCCTGTACCACTCGGGCTAGTGAGATTTCTCATTCGGCGGAGTAGGCTTTCTTCGTTCGGCCGAGTATACGCTGAAATTAACTCTGTGAGCGTATCCGTTCTGGTCGGCCGAGTGAGACTTCTTGTTCGGTCGAGTGGCTATTCTGCTCGGCCGAGTGATGTGCTGAAATGGCTGTTTCTTCTTCTTTTTGCCTCCTTGTCGCTCCTATTGATTTCCTTCTTCTTTTGCTCATCCTCCATCGCTGATAAGCCCTCAAATGAACCGTGGGTAACACTCCTAAGCGCTTGCAAATACCTTGATCTCAAATTCGCTCCAAATCGCTCCATATTTCCTGAAATACGACAAAAACAAGAAATAGTGGAAAGTATCGCAAATATTGTCAAATAATCGCGAAAACGCGATATGGGCGATCAAAATGGCATGCAAACATGCAAAAAAAGGTGTAAAATATGTAGTGATCACTATTCCTTTTGTAAATCTCAGCTGGAGATCATAAGCGACAATTTTGGTTTGTTCTTTCTTGCTAAAACTCTTATTTTTATGAATTGTTTCTTCTCTACAATGAATTGTGATATGATCTATTGCTTTATTTCTGAGATTTCCATGATGATTTGTGAGTAGTTTTGTCGTTCTAGGGCATGGGGATGAACCCTATGGACCCGATCTTTGAATTGTGATGAATGAATAGAATTGTTGCCAGCATTGAAGAAAGGTGAGGTTGTGATTGATTTATTACGAGTAGCTAGGAATTTCTATCAATTGGGATTTGCAAGAGATTAGATCTCAATTGATGAGAAGTCCTAGATATTTTATTTAGGTTTATAATTGAGATTCTCTCGGTTTGGTTTGCAAGAGATTGGACCAAAGCTAGGATTTTTATTATAAATCTATACCAATATTCGTTTGCAAGAGATTGGACGAATACGAACTATCATAACCTAGGTCGTAGCTCGAGTTTGCACGAGAGTGGGCTCGAGATGCGATTGGACGATGATGTTGATCTTCATGCTAGTGGCTTAGGTTCGGGTTTGCACGAGAGTAGGTCCTAATCTATGTTGCTATAGACCGGTAATAGCGAGAGAGCGTGAGCTTGGTTCTACATTAAGTTGCGACTTGTCCTTGCAACATTGATATTCAAGATCCACAAAGATAACAAACGGTCCGTAGTGGAGATTTCCTACCCCTAGACACTTTATTATATTGAATTCTATTTGCTATTTGAACGATTGTGACATTACCATCAAGACTATTCTTATTCCATCGATAGCTAGGTGATCAAAGTAGGATACTGTCAATTGTCCTCCCTGTGTTCGATACCTGCTCACCACTATGCCGTGCGCTTGTGGTAAAACTACAGTTGTTTTCCGGGTGTTTATCCGCGCGCGATCAAGTTTTTAACGCCGTTGCCGGGGAGACGACGATATTTTATTTTCTTTACCTAGTTATTTCTTTTTATTTTTTTATTTTTATCTTTTTATTCCTCTATCGTGCTAACAATTCCATCAAGACTCTCTTTTTCTATACATGTACACGAGATCGAAGGCACATCAAGAAGATATATTATTTGATCCCGAGATCGAGCATACAGCAAGGATGCTTAGAGCCGAGAGGAGACTTGCTATAGAGGAAGATCATATGACCACTCCAGAGACACCAGAGGAGTTAGCAACATGCACGGCTAGTCTTGTCTCTATCCGAGATAGGATACGGCCTAAGACCACTTCTACTACCTCGTCTATTGTGATGCCGGAGTTGGCGGCGGACAAGAACTTCGAGCTTAAAACGGGACTTGTGGTGTTGATGCAACAAGACCCATTTCATGGGAATTCCCGCAAATACCAACACTACCATTTACAATTGTTCTTGTCTAAATGTGCTACTTTTCAGATGCCCGGCGTGCCGGGCGACGCTATTCGACTGCGCCTCTTCCCATTTACTCTCCGAGACAAAGCATTATATTGGTTGAGGACGCAAGCCGAGGGGATCTTCACTACATGGGATGAGTTGGCGAGCGCATTTGTAAACAAATTCTACCCACCATCCAAGACTATCAAGATAAGAAGCTCACTCATGTCCTTCAAGCAAGGATCTCAGGGAACTCTATTTGAGGCATGTGAGTGTTTCAAAGATCTCCAACACCAATGCCCCCAGCATAGTATTGAAGCATGGGAACTTGTGCATAGCTTTTACAACAGATTGCAACCAGGCACCAAGCAAATAATAGATGCAACCGGCAATGAAGCTATTTTGTCTAAGACGCCGGATGATGCTACGACCCTACTTGAGGAGATGGCCTCAAATAACCAATAATGGGGCGACGAGAGGGGACATTCTTCGTCATCCTTGAAGCCGACAAGTATTTATGAGGCAAAGGCCGTAGCAGAGCTCTCTACAAAGTTTGATTCTCTCCATAAGGTCGTGGAGAGACTAGAGAAGGTGATAAGTGAACCGCATGGAACCCCCACCGAATCTACACTGGGAGGAAGCACGGGCGATTGGCAAGACCAAGTCCATGTTATGTTTGTTGGAGGGGAGCAAGGAGAAGGAGCTACAGAGCAAGTTCAATATGTTGCGGGAAGCACCAGTTATTGGGCAAACCCGGCCACGAGAAATCACCCGGGATTTTCAGATGCTAATAATGATTGAGCCTTGAATCCATTGCCGCAATAACCTCAAGCTCGGCCTCCATAACAACCGCAATACCAACCGAGAGGACCCCAACAAAAAAACTTCCAACCAAGGCAACATGCGGAGCCATATAAATCTCCGAGGTACAATCAAGGGTGGAGGGCACCTAACCCGCCACAAGTGCCACCGAGGTCAGACCATGAAGCAAGGGTTGAATAATTCATGGCCGAACAAAAGAAGATAAATGCTAGATTGACGGCCCAACAAGATTCTCTCAACACCGTCGTGGCACAATTATCGGAGCAACTAGCATTACTCAACAAGAACACTCAACAATTGCCGGCTCAACCGGAAAAAAACCCACGGAGTAATACCGGCCATCAATGCGGTTGTGGCGGTAACTACAAGGGCGGGAAGGACACTACTTCCGGTCAAAGCCGAGGAGCCGAGGGAAGAAATTTTGGA
Source organism: Scilla litardierei (assembly GCA_030789695.1). Taxonomy (NCBI): domain Eukaryota; kingdom Viridiplantae; phylum Streptophyta; class Magnoliopsida; order Asparagales; family Asparagaceae; genus Scilla; species Scilla litardierei. The sequence goes on along the minus strand of CM061140.1, from coordinate 43,336,597 downwards.
TGATAAGGAGCTGGCCAATGAGGAGGAGTGCCCAAAACAGCCAAGAGATGGTGAAAAATCTGAAAATGATAAGCCACAAGCGGAGCGCACTTATATGCCACTGGTACCCTTCCCACAACGGTTGGCAAAGGCAAAGATTGAGAAACGCATCGCCAAATTTCTGTAGTATTTGCAAGGAGTGAGCTTGAATATTCATTTCTTGGACGCTATTGTGGAAATCCCATCATATGCTAAGTTCCTAAAAGATTTGATTGCGGGAAAGAAGCGGAAGGAAAAGATCATGCTCACCGAACAAGATACATGGTTTACCAGAAAGGAGAAGGAGCCTACAAAATTTAAAGATCCCAGGAGCTTCCGCATTCCTTGCACGATTGGAGGAGTCCCGCTACAAAAAGCTTTAGTAGACTTGGGAGCAAGCGTGAGCCTAATGCCCCTAGCAATGTTTAAGAAGTTAAGTACGGGGACCAACCTAAAGCCGACGGACATGAGAATACAACTCGCAGACGGTCGGGTCACTAGGCCGGTGGGGATTGCGGAAGACATACCACTTCAAGTACCGGGTGGAATTTGCTTACCGTGCGACTTCGTGGTAATGGATATTAAGGAGGAGGGCGATACGTCACTAATTCTTGGACGCCCCTTCTTGGCCACCGCCGGCGTGATAGTTGACGTGAGAGAGGGCACCTTGTCTTTGAACATTGGAAACATTGAAGTTGAGCTCCACATTTCTAAGGCGATGAAGGATATACCTTAGCAATAGGACGTCGATTACGTGGACCTCATTGACGAAGTCATTGATGATGCCATGCCATTCGCCATTGGAGCCAAGCACGATGATGGCTTTGAAGAAGGCCAATCTTCTAAAGGTGGAGAAATTTTGGGAGACCCATCGGATCATTCTATGGTTGATGAAAAAGACGACGCTGATGTTACAAGAATTAGAGAGCTATGCAAGCTCTCCATGCAAAGAATTTGAAGAAAGCTCCGTTGGACAAGAAATTATCATCGCCAGCAAAGAAAAAGGACGGTGAAAGCTCAAGCATGGGGGACTCGCCCCCCATTACCACCCATTATGAAGAGGAGCCGAGGAACGCCTATAAACATCAATAATTAAATCCAAGTGGTCTTCCCGGCAAATTTGACGCGCGCATCTCACGCGCGCCGAATATCGAGCACTAAACAAGTATTTTAAGGGGTCGAGCTTAAGACCTTAAACGAGCACTTGTCGGGAGGCAACCCGAAGGTTTTGTCTTATTTTTAGTTGAATTTTTCATTTTATTTTTTTTAGATCTTTGTTAGAGTTTAGAGTTAAGAGTCGATGAAATTCCTGACAACAGCCTCTATTTTTCATGAAAGAAGATGGAGAACAAGGAACCATTTGAATGGAGGATGACCATGGCAAAGGAGAGCGCTCCAGGAATGCACTCAGGCCTCAGGAGGAGGAAGGAACTGACGGAGAGACGAAAAACAGAAAGTGGAGCAAAAACATAGAGTTGGAGCTGAAAACAGCAGGACACTCGGCCGAGTGCAATTCTCACTCGGCTGAGCAAAGACCGTACTCGGCCGAGTAGTGTACTGATCAGGGAAGACTCTAAAAACCATTCTCTGTATTTTATATGCCACTCGGTCGAGTAACTTAGTCACTTGGCCGAGTGAATCAAACACGTTTTAGCACTTAAAAGCTCTGAGTGGCCTTGCTACTCGGCCGAATGACCTTTGTATACTGGAACAAGTAGTAAGATGTACTCGCTCGAGTCACGACTTCTATGGAATAAATTTCGAAAAGTAATTTAACTGTGCCATTCAGCCAAGTGTATGCGTCACTCGGCTGAGTTACTTATCCATTATAAACCAAGCGACGCGGGCTCAAATCCCGAAACTCAAAAATTTCCCAAATTTTCCCCGAGAGCTCTTCGTCATCCCCCGTACTTGCCCGAACAACCCTACCCCTCGCCCGAGCCGTACCCCCTTGCCTGAGCCGCACCGTCCATCGCCGACTCCCGGCGCCGCTCCCCCTCTGCCGTACATGCCCCGATTTTGCTCAAAATCCCTATTTTTCTCCACTTCTCCAATTCGTAAGCCCAACTCAGCCCCGAATCAAAATTGATATATATATAATCTCTAATCTTACCCCTTACTTATTGATATACATTGCTAATTTGTGAATTTTTGTTTCAGGCTAGCTTGGAGGAGATATAGGAGCCGATTTGGAGCTTCTAGGAGGAGGTGATTCTCCGCACGCATCCACTGCTTGCACTCGATTCATGATCGGGTAAACTCATTTCTTATTTACAGCACTTCGCATATCCGGTAGGCACGACACTCAGCTCACATGTCGCCACGCACCAGAGCACGTTCGCGGACGCCCGCCTCGACGCAGAAGAGGACCAGCGAGCCTGGCTCCTCTTCTGCTAGAGTGGACTCCCCACCACCTAGCCTGCCACCACCCACACTTTCGCCTCCTACCGCACCTATCCCACCACCACCGGCATAGCCCGTCCCCGCTTTCGACAAGATGGGGATTACGTTCAGAGATGACGCACACCGCGCCAGATTTGAGCGTATCTCCCATCGGTCGATCATACCCTCTAGGTTCGTGCACATAGCAGACTTTGAGCGCCTAGGGGTACTCGAGGGGCTGCTCCATTTGTATGACAACGTGGGGTGGCATGACTTTTTTTCGGTGTCGGCGGACACCTATATCCGTTCGACACTAGAGGTTGTGAGTTCTATAGCTAGGACTCCTAGGGGTTGCTCTTTTCGACTGATGGATCGTGAGTGCGAGGTCACTCTCGACATGTTCCGAGCCTACTTCCAGTGGCCCCAGTCCCGGGCCCAGACCGAGCCTGTAGTCCCACGCGCATCCCACCGCCGTCATTCGACACATATGCCTTCTGGGCACGTATCATGGATCGCCCCTTGCCTTTGACCCTAGCCGGGACAAGGCCTCCGCTATCCTCCACCCATGCCTCCGCATTACACAGCGCCTCATGGCGACCACTTTCTTAGCGAGGTATGAGCCGGGGACGATGTCGACCCCTGAGCTTTACATGCTCTACGGGATGACTCGAGCGTGAGCCTTTGAGAGAGGTGGAGATGTCTTACTCCCCGACATTCAGATTGACATAGCTAGCTGTTACTTGGACCACATCATTATTTCTGTTGGCGATAGGATGCCTATCTGTTGCGGCGGTCTGATTACTCTTCTAGCTCCCTTGTGCAGAGTGGACCTTCCAGCTGGTTTGCTTAGACCCCCCCAGGCCCCACTTCTCTTTCCATAGACGTTATGGCCCGACTGAGGATGCTTCATCCTCACGATCAGCACCACTGGGTATGGCTACATGGTCCTTTCGACGCTGATTACATGATTCTCCCGAGCCCTTCTCGGACCCATATTGGACCCGCAGGAGGGGAGTGGATTCCAGCGATGGACGTTCTAATCCCTACTGCGTACATGCTAGAGCCTGAGGGCGCTCAGCAGGAGCCCCTCCTTCCACCTCTGGACCCGGATATACCTCAGCCTCCACCTGATTTGTCTGCACCTCCCGACACCTCTGTCCACACTTCTGTCAGTGTCGGGAGTACACTTGCTGAGCCCACCACCACCACCACCTCTGTATCGATATCCATTGATCCCATTTCTGCTGTGAGCCCTGAGTGCCCCACCACCATTATTGAGAGCGACGAGCCCTCTTTTGCCTCCGCAGTGGAGACCCTATCCACTTTCTTATTATCGACCCTTGGGGACTCATTTTCTGCACACTTCACGGCATCCCTAGTCGTCGACCTTACTGTCTCCACTACAGCTGTCTTCTCTGATAGTGTCGTGACTTCTGTCCCCATTTCTGTGTCACCGACCACTCTGATCTCCTCGCCTGCTGTCACCGTTTCTATATTTGCTGCTGCTCCCTCTTCCTCGAACATTCCTGCGTCCCAGCCTCCCATAGAGGCTGAGCGAGTCCTCATGAGCACAGCACCACAGCCTCAAGCCTCACCCTGTTGTTGCACTTGTTATTTACGGTAACTGTGCAAGACAGCCCCGTTCCTCACCTGTTCGACCCTCTGCTCATCGCCCCCCGATACCCTAGTTTAGCACCTGCGTGCTCTAGAGGGGACAGTTAGTGGACAGAGAATAGATTTTCGGGCTCTCTCCGCTACCGTTAGTGCTGTACAGTCTCGCGTCGCTTTACATCCTGGTATTCAGGCTAGCCTGAACCAGATTCTTGCGCGACTATCACAGCCGCCAACTGCCACTATCCGCACCCCTACCCAGTAGCCACCCCCACCACCACCTCTACCACAGGACGGTGCTGGTGCCCCCACCACCCACTTAGGCACACACTGGATGACTCTCACACTTTTGCTGCTGTTATGCTGGATATCTTTTGCCTGCTGATTTTGCACCCATCCTCCATACACATTTTGGTCACATTTTGCTCATACTTGTCTATATCATTTTGGGAGAGAGGATGTATTTTTGGGGACACTTATATTGCACCATCTTGATCTCTGCATGCATCACCTGCATATCCATCTCATTTTCTTTTATTACCATCATGCATGCATCCTCACACACCCCACCCATATCATTTTTCTCGGTGTGCCACACTTTGCACATTGAGGACACTGTGCCGTTTAGCTTGGGGGAGTAAGTGTCTAACGCACTTTTGATTTTCTTCATTTTCACTTTTATTTTTCCATCTTTCTTTATTTTACACTTGTTTCACCCACCTTTTCATTTTTTTTTCCATGCATCACGTTTTCTTACTTCTTGTGTGTGTTGCATATGTATAGTAGTTCTTACTTTTCTTTTATCCTTATTTTCTTTAGCCCTTTTTGCTAGAAATGAATTTTCTATGATGACGATGTCGTGGTATTAGTTTATCTCTATATGCATATTATCTTCTTATGCCATCGTTTTTATTTCAGATATCATATACCATGCTTGCTACGCATTCGAGGTAGTAACCCGCACTTCCATTATATGAATGTGAATGAAATTCTACTATTAGCTGAGTCTGATGATTTATATTGATACTTGATCACTCCATATTTTACACCTTTTTTCTGCATATTTGCATACCGTTTTGATCGCCCATATCACGCTTTTCACGATTATTCGACAATATTGCGATACTTTTCACTATTTCTTGTTTTTGTCGGATTTCAGGAAATATGGAGCGATCGGGAGCAAAAAGGAGCTTAAGGGACTTGCACCCACTCCAGAGCGTCACCCAAGGCTCTTTTCAGGGCTATTCGGCGATGGGAGACGGGCGGAAGAAGAAGGAACTCCGTAGGAGCGACGAGGAGGAGAAACGGAGAAGATTGGGCATTTTCAGCATGCCACTCAGCCGAGTGAAGGAGTCACTCGGCCGAGCAAAGAAGCCCGCTCGGCCGGCCAGATCAGACACGCAGCAGATTGAGTATCAGCGTGCACTCGGCCGAGCATCGCCAGCCCACTCGGCCGAGCACAGAGACACCACTCGCCCGAGTGGCATCACGACGACGGCAAGCAAAAATCCCAGACTTACTGGAATCCGTCAGGCGATTGAGGGTTCCGACTCGGCCGATTACCTAATGCCCCTCGGCCGAGTGAGTAAAGCCACTCGGCCGAGTCACCTCCGAAGACAGGCCCCCCAAGACCCCTAACTTACTGAAATTTTATAGGGTCTATCACTCGGCCGAGTAGAGAAGCCCACTCGACCGAGTATAGAAGTCAACTCGGCCGAGTGATGCCGAGGACATGCAGCGACCAGATTTTCAGACAGCCTCTCACTCTTTTCAAATCTGCTATCATTCCAGCAATCAAAGTATTTTTCTCATATTTTTTATGCATAGTAGACTTCATGACGGTTCCAACGCCGACAAGAACGCGCAAATCGGAGGTCGGATGAAATCTGGGGAATTTCTGCAAGTTGATGCTGCAGTGCTGGAATTTGCATGTCAGTGTCACTCGGCCGGGTCACATATTCCACTCGGCCGAGTGCGGCCCGGGCCCAGATTTTAAGTTGCGGTTTGGGCTGTTTTTGGGCACGAATTTGAGGGGTTTTCTAGGGTTTCTTGCTAGGGTTTTGGGAGAGTATATAAGGGTTTTGTAGCCACCATTAGAGAGAATCCTCATTATGTTTTCTTAGGCCCCCAAGATGTTTTAGGAGGGATTTATTTTAGAGGTTAGGCCATGCCCTAGGCCCCCTCTTGAATCTAAAGCTTGTATTTTGGATTGAAGATCTTCATTAAAGCTAAGTATTTTCTTCTTTTTATTTGAATCTTTGTTTTTCTATCTTTTTGTATGCAAGCAATGATTTCTATTGATTCTCATATCCTTATTGCTATGCTAGAGTAGATTTGTTGTTCTAGGGTTTGGGGATGAACCCTATGGATCTAATTTCAGATTTGTGATGAATGAATTCCCAAATTGCTAGAATTGCTAGGAGGTTAGGTTGTGATTGATTTATTACGGATAGCTAGGGATTTCCATCGATCTAGGGTTTGCAAGAGATTGGATTCTAATCGATGGGAAGGCCTAGATATTCGATTTAGGTTTACAATTGGGTTTCTCTAGATTTGGTTTGCAAGAGATTGGACCAAAGCTAGGATTTTTAATTGTAAATCTATACCCGTATTCGTTTGCAAGAGATTGGACGAATACGAACTATCACAACCTAGATCGTAACTCGAGTTTGCACGAGAGTGGGCTCGAGGAGCGATTGGACGATGATGTCGATCCTCATGCTAGTGGCTTAGGTTAGGGTTTGCAAGAGATTGGGCCCTAACCTAGGTTTGCTATAGACCGGCAATAGCGCGAGAGCGTGAGCTTGGTTCTCCATTAAGTTGCGACTAGTTCACCTCAACGCAAGTCTAGTAATATTGAGATTCACTATTCACAATGATGCATGACGGTCCGTAGTGGGGATTCCCTAGCCCTAGACGTCTTTATTTGATTTTATATCCCATACTTTGCCCGACGATTGTGACAGGATCGCCGCAAGGCAAATTCCCACTTTTATTGTATTGTATCTAAATCGATATTTGACCGATTTCTTTATCATCGACACCGACATCCACCACCATTTCCATTATATCATTCCATAACCATCTCCACCAATAAAACATTCGTAGTCAAACCAACCTAGGATAGATTGGAACCAACACCACCTCCTCGTGTTCGATACCCGCTCGCCACTTTGCCGTGCGCTTGCGGTAAAACTACAGTCGTCGCTCCGGGACGTGTATCCGGGGCGCGATCAATGCTTTTCGTAGAAAACACACCAAGCTTCACGCATTGATTGCATATATTTGGAGTACTGCTTTGTTGTCCTATATTACTTCTTATTGCCTGAAAATTGTTCGCTTCACTTTCAGGTTGATTGAATGTATGCTATGTTGATATAACTGGATTAGTTTACTTTCTGAAATCAAACTGAGTAGATTACATTGCTCTGCTGAAAGTTGTCGTGCAAATTGCAAAGAGTGAACTGAGTGTTACATATTTTTCCTTCTCCACATATCTTGAGCATTATTTCTATACTTAAAATCATTGATGAATCACCTTTTAGCGAATTTTATATTGGCATATCCCCATTGCTATAAAAGTCCATGCTCCAACACCCCAAAATCAAAAAAGAAAAAGAAGAAGAAAATACATGTTTATATCTCTATCTTTTGATTTGGGATCCTTATTGTATATATTGATTATAAAAAAAAGAAAAAAGGGAGAGTAAATATATGATCCCATTTCATTTCTTTTTTCTTTCTTCCCTCTTTTTCTTTTGGAGCTTCAAAAATGGGAAAAGACTTATTGCTAAATTTGATGCCACCACACTTATAGATAAGCTTGGGAGAGGGGATCCAATGATGTGTGAGAGAGTGGCTACTTGTCTGTGCATGACAACCTAAGCTCGGTAATTTTCTATACTCAGGGAGATTACTAAAAGTATTACGAAGTCCAGGAATTGAAATTTAGCATGCATCTCATGAAAACCACTCCTTTCTATTCTTGTTGCTTCATATTGTGTGATACCTCTTATACTCCAAATAGAAAGCGATCAATTGAAAAGTGTGTGGTCTATGATTATGTATATTGCTTTAGATGCTTTAGACGATGTTAATTCTAGAATGATTTCATATTTCATATCGTTTTGATATTCTTGGGTTTCTATATCGAATGCAACCTTATATGATCATGATATCGAGATAAAACTCTTTGGCATGTTTTTATTCACCCTATGCTATATGAGTAAGCAAGTCCACGTCCTGAGAAAATGATCTAGCACCTCCCTCTTCGTTTTTCTTTTGTATCTTCTTCCTTTTTCCTTATTTTTACCCGCCGGGTTCGCCTTTTACTCATCTTCCTCGAGGACGACTAAGAGGTAAGCTTGGGAGATTTTGATCGCTCCTTATTTTTCACCTTTTTTCTGCATGTTTTCATGTCATTTCGATCGCTCATATTGCATTTTCCACGATTATTCGACGATATCGCGTTGCTTTTCACTATTTCTTGTTTTTATCGTATTTCAGGAGAAATGGAGCGATCTGAAGAAAAAATGAGATCAAGGGACTTTCGCGCACATCGGAGAGTCGTTCATAGCTTATTTGAGGAGTTAGCGGAACTAAAGGATGAGCGTAGGAGGAAGAAATTCAATAGAATCGACGAGGAAGCGAGGAGGAGAAGAAAAGAGCCCAGAAGCAGCTTACTCGGCCAAACAGAGAGTTCACTCGGCCGAGTAACGAGCTGCGTTTGGCCGAGTGAAACGGATACGCACAGCTAATTTTCAAAGTTCCCTCGGCCGAGCAAGAAAGTCTACTTGGCTGAGTGAGAAAGCTCACCCGCTCGAGTAGAACATGGATTTTCTTCCGAGAAGAGGCCAAGTTACTGGAAATTCTGAGAAGCCTACTCGGCCGAGCAAGATTGCTTACTTGGCCGAGTAAAGAAGCATACTCGTCCGAGTCAGACAGCGCGACAGACCCCTAAATTTCCCAGACTTTCTATCTTTTATTGGGTCTATCACTTAGCCAAGTGACATAGGTTACTCGGCCGAGTGACGCAGTCCGACTGCTACGCAAATTGAGATTTCTGGGCTGAGCAGAGGCAAATCTATCTGGATTTTTTGGACGATTTTGGCTTGTATTTAAACGTAGTTTTATCCCTAGTTTCAGAGAGACTTCTATTATTTTTTTGACGGCTATTCCTTTTGTAAATCTCAGCTGGAGATCATATGCGACAATTTTGGTTTGTTCTTTCTTGCTAAAACTCTTATTTTTATAAATTGGTCCTTCTCTACAATGAATTGTGCTATGATCTATTGCTTTATTTCTGAGATTTTCTTGATGATTTGTGAGTAGTTTCGTCGTTCTAGGGCATGTGGATGAACCATATGGACCCGATATTTGAATTGTGATGAATGAATAGAATTGTTGCCAGCATTGAAGAAAGGTTAGGTTGTGATTGATTTATTACGAGTAGCTAGGAATTTCTATCAATTGGGATTTGCAAGAGATTAGATCTCAATTGATGGGAAGTCCTAGATATTTGATTTAGGTTTATAATTGAGATTCTCTAGGTTTGGTTTGCAAGAGATTGGACCAAAGCTAGGATTTTTATTATAAATCTATACCCATATGCGTTTGCAAGAGATTGGACGAATACGAACTATCATAACCTAGGTCGTAGCTCGAGTTTGCACGAGAGTGGGCTCGAGATGCGATTGGACGATGATGTCGATCTTCATGCTAGTGGCTTAGGTTCGGGTTTGCACGAGAGTATGCCCTAATCTAGGTTGCTATAGACCGGCAATAGCGTGAGAGCGTGAGCTTGGTTCTACATTAGGTTGCGACTAGTCCACATACATTCAAGCTTTGCAATATTGATATTCATGATCCACAAGGTTAAGAAACGGTCCGTAGTGGGGATTTTCTATTCCTAGACACTTTATTATATTGAATTCTATTTGCTATTTGAACGATTGTGACATTACCATCAAGACTATTCTTATTCTATCGATAGCTAGGTGATCAAAGTAGGATATTGTCAATTGTCCTCCCTGAGTTCGATACCCGCTCGCCACTACGCCGTGCGCTTGCGGTAAAACTACAGTCGTTTTCTAGGTGTTTATCCGGGCGCGATCAATTGGGATCCCTGAACTTCATTAAATTGTAATTATCCACCAAGGCTAATTCAATTTATGTATAACCCCTTCAATAATACTATAATTACTATTTACCCCTTGGGTTAAACCCATCATGAGGGTACCCAATTCCAACATGATCCAAAGATCCTCAGAATTAAGACAAGCCCTCAAACAACTCCATAGCAGATTCCTAGCAGAGGCAACATTTAAGTTCTGATCAAGCTCCCAAGCTGCAGCATATATCCAAAGTCCAGGCACCTTTGAATGAAACTTAAGTGCCTGAGCTAGCACCTGCCAGAGGATCCAAGTTAACAATACGATTAAGGAGGTGAAAAACAGGTTTGTATTAGCATAGTTCCAAATACAAAATGAATTAGCATCGAGGGTACAAGCCTAGTGTACATCATTCGCGTGTCACTTGAAATGGAAGGTTCCAACTGGAATAAGAGTAGACCAGTATACTTAAGTTAGCAAGTTTAGAAATTGATTGTTATTTGTTATTATTAATTGTTATGTCAGTAGAAATATATTGTTCCAACATAACAACCACCTAGACAACATTTCATATTGCCGAACAAGTTCATTTTACCAAGCAATAAAAAGCATTCCATATTGCTGAATCGCTCCATCTAACAAAGTAATAATGTCAATATTAAAATTTTCAAAAGTATATAAATGTAGAAAACAACCCCAAATATAACATCAAAATGTTAATGAACATTTAAAAAGTAAAAAAATTTAAAGAAAAGAAAGAAAACATTAAAATCACATTGCCAAAAAGCTCACTATCGAAGCTCAAATCTTTTGCATTCACATTGAAATTCAATTAATAACAGAAGATATCAATCTATGCTCCTCTAATTGAAGATCTTGTTAACACGTCAATAGCACCAACGCATTACATCAGCTAAAATAGAGAAATAAATTGATTCGGTACCAACGTATTTTCTTTTCCTTTAATATATATAGGTATAGTTGTATCTTGTATGCCAAAAACGATAAATGCCATGGGTTACATTGATTATATGCTTCATCAAAGAATCAAACTGAACATAACTAGCTGCAAAATTACCTTACCACCGGCAAAAGCCAAATTGATGCCTCAACATCACACTTATTTAGTCATAATTAAAATTACAGACAAAGAATAAGAATAAACTAAGTGAAACCAATACAAACACCAATACAATTAACTCACATTGTGATTCACCAATGATAAATAAGGCAAAATCCTTAAATAACTATAAAGTAGCACAAAGAATGAATAAAAGTTTTCACTCCGTTGTTCAATAACAAAGCAGCGCTATCAACCAAAATTCCTGATTAATCCCCAATGGTTAATGAATTTAGATAATGTAACAAAATCCCAAATGACAACGTAAAATTTCATGACCTAAATAAACCAAAAAATGAAACTTTTTACTGCTCACCTGCTTCATCCTCTCATGCTTCGTCCCTCTACAAAACTCCAAGTAACGAAACCAGATGTCCAAATCCCCCTAATACATTACAACCGCCATTCTGTAAACATCCAAGATCCTCATGACCCCGACGACGTCCGAAATGGACTTCTTCCACTTCTTTCCACTCTTCTTGCTCTTCTCTCTAACGATCTTTCGCTTCCTGTGGTTGCGTAGGGTGTCAAGCTGCTGCTTGTACCCGATGTAGATGATGTTGGATACAACGTGTAGTTGGATACAACGATCAATAACTTCGCATTTTATGATAACAAACGTGTGTGAACGATTTAATGTGTGTGCTAAGTGTTTACAAAAATGACACTCTTGCAAATATTCAAAGAGAGATTAAGTAAAAGTGATAGAGAATGTGACATGCAATAGCCAAGGTGACTAAGTCAAATATGGAGAATATTGCTATAAATATTAGACTAAGTCAAAAATAGGAAGATAAGGAGGAAATCATTTAAATCCATATTTGAATTGATTCAAATCAATTGGTGCAACATTCAAATCCTAATGCCGTGCAAATTGAAGACTTGGTCAAAGATGGAGAGAAATGGAGAATTTCATGGAAATCAAATGTGATTAAATGAGATCCAATTCAAATCCTATAGCTACTCAAATTCAATTCCATAGCCATCCATATTCAAACTACATATCCAAAAAGATTCATTCAAATCCTAATCAATTTAGGATTCCTTCCAATCTCCATCAAATATGGGATTTTAATTGATTCTATCATATCCCATCCTCTCCTATATAAACCCATATTCCAAGAGAGAAATTAGGAGACAGAGGGCAACCAAAAACTCCAAGAGAATTCGGCCAAGAGGGGAGCAATAGCCGCAAGTGTTATTCATCCCAAAATCCCTATGTTGCACAACAAGGTAAGACCAAGCTCCATTCCCTAAAAGCTATCATCTCCTTCCCCTCTCCATAGCCTAAGCTCCAGTGCCATTGCCAAATCATTAAGGCCACAACCTCCTTCCTCCATTGCCAAGAGCTCCAATTGACATACCTATTGCGCAAGTTGCACATCCAATGCCAAAATTATCAAAGCTCCATCTCTTCTACCGATTGCGCAAGCCCAAGCCAAGACTCCTCCCTTAGGCCGCAATATCCTAGCCACACTACTCAAGGCCACAAGCTACTAGGAGCTCCTCCATCTCTTCATTGCACAACTTTTCAAAGGGAAGCCATCCATACCTTGCACAACTTCAAAGGGGAAGCCATCCATCCACTGTGCAAGCTACATCAAGGGGAGACACACCAAGGCTACAAGTTTCAAGGAGCCAAGAACATCTAGACCGCAAGTTCCAAGGAGGAGTGACTTGTCTCAAAACGTGTAAGCGCTACTCCCAAGTGTAGGAGATCGAACAAGTAATAATCCTGGTGAGTCCAGGTATCGTATCAATGGGACAACTGACCTGCAAAACCACGAACTTTAGTTTATAAAGAGTACTAAAACGATAATAAACAACCACCTATCAGAGATATAAGTAATGGTGTGGATGATTTAAAATAATAAAAGAGAATCCTACGATAACTAAGGCGAAGTCGACATTGGGGTACCAAACTGGAGAGGATGTGTTGGTCGTGATTTCGTTAGGGGTTTGCAATCAATGGTAATTGATGTCTTGGTTAATCAATTGGTTGAGAATGTTTGCAATCAACATTCATAGATGAGCCTCACGGATCGTGTGTGAATCAAGATCTAAAACATCAGAATCAATTGCTTAACCTTACTAACATAAGTTTCACCCTGCAAGGGTATGCGTGAAGGGTTTTCTGGGACCCTTAGGGCACAAAAACTCTATATCCGTCCTAAGACGGACGAAAATAGAAAGAAAAAAATTTGCAGCGGAAGAAAAATCTAGTTAATCTAATTAACATGCAGTTAAAACAATTTTAACTTAGCCCTTAGGTACAAAACCCTTAGCCAAGATCTATGCCAACTTGGGATGGATCTGACCATCCCAAGAAGGATCTAACCTACTGCGATTAAATTAGCTAATAAAATACATACCCGGAATCTCAACCCTGGGGCAAGCGAGATGTTCTGCACCTTCTTCCGAGCAGCTCCCGTCCCATGCCGAGCCGCTCATTGAACCGCTCCCCGAACCGCTCCCCGAACCGCTCCTCGAACCGCTCCGCATCCCGAGGCGATCAATCCCGTGTCTCCGAGCCAACCACGCGTCGAAGAAAGTTTCACGCGAGTGAAACCTTCGCCTAGATTTCGGATCCGAATCCAAACTCCGTTGCGGCTTTGCTAGAGCCCTCAAGAGTAAGGCAGAAATATTAGGGAGATAGAGAAATATTAATTTAAGCCTAGATCCGAGCGTGCTCCAACATTTACAAGAGCCGCTCTGATCTAGAGCTTGGGACGAGTTTTGAGGAGGAGAGCAGACCCCTATTTATATAGGCGGCTGACTGCTCCCCTTTACTCAAAATCCAATGTGGGACTATTACTTGGGTTAATTAAAATCAAGTTAGTTTGCCCTTCACAAAGTGCAAACTTTCGTGAATTTTAACTCCCTCGCCGTTGAGCTTCATGATTTGTACAACCTATCAATTCGAAGGGTGTTCAACGGTGAACGCATAGGAAAAAACCGTTCGTCAATCCGAGTCCGTTTGACCTCTCAATTGTATGTCCAAAGTTTAGCCCAAGAGCACATTTTCGCAAAAACTGCAGCGGTCACAATTCTGCACACGCCTAGGGTTCAGAACCCGTAGTGGGACCCACCCAATGGGTCCCACTGTCGCCAGCGTGCGCAGTGCACGCGCTGGGCCAGTGCAAGGCACGCGCCACGCGGGCGCGTTCTGTGCACGCGTCCCGCGTGCACAGACATGCGGGCGGGCCCGCCTATTTGGTTCGCCCGCGTCAGCGGGTGGGCCTACTGACGCGCGCGTCAGCCTGCCCAGGCTCTTTTACCCTTTAATTATTATAAATCAGCCCCTTGGGCTGATATTAATCAAGGGCTTAGGTTTATATTTGGGCTTCTATTTAAACACTTTAAGTAGACTTATTGGACTTGTTTGAACTCCGTTTTCGACGTGGTTTGAACCTGCGTCTAGAGCGGGACGATCCCGTCATCCAGGTAATCTTTTCCTTCCGTTTATTAATTAAATATAGTCTTAAACAATTTAAGACACTTTTAATCTCTTTTGCATCATATGCAATTTAGTCCCTATCTAGGCTTTAATTGTCTTTTGCATCGAAATGCAATTTTCTCTTTCCTTTGCATCAAATGCAAAATATTCTCCCTAACTAATTTCTACCGATTAATAGACGAAGGTCGTACTCTTTGTGTGACCCTACGGCCTGACCCTACTACAGGTTAGGCTCGAAGCCCTATACGGCAAAGACCACGAGCAGTGGCTGCCGTCCCTGTTTCAGCATCATCATAATGTGGTTAGCTCATCAACATGAGAATTTTCGGGACCACCTTGACCGTTTCTGTGATGAGTTCTGTAGTTATAGTCTCTTCGTCTAAACTATGTCGTGTAGATCAAGTCTAGGGTACGGTTAAACTGTCAACCCCAATAACTTGACTCCGGTTAGTTTTTATCGATCTTTAGTCAATTAATGTTGGACTTCTTCCAACATACTCTGCGCAAAGATTTAACTAAAGACCGCACTAACTCTACGACAGTAACTCCTATTGACCGGGAGAGACGAATCCTCTCTTGGTCACTACTCTCCTCGTACGCTTCAAGTGACACCCAATCAAAGACCTTTCAACAGGCCTATCCTCGAAGTTAGGTCAGTGATCTAAATGAAACTGTTCACACACAGGTTTGTAAATTGACCTCAAGTCAAAAGACCAACTTGCCTATCATCACTAAGAGTAATCATTGACAGATTGGTCAATGTAACCATATGATAACTCTTGTGGATCGTTTAGTGAACTCATTCTCTAATGAGCACATGTGTCTCGTCTCCGACTTCGCGAAGTCAAACGATCATGAGATCATCGCCACCGCTAAACTGTGAAGACCAGACACAATGGTCTATCCGATGTTTCGATATCCTTGTCTCGAAACATCTACGATCACGAACCATTTTAGACTTATGCTACAGACGGTTAAACATTTCTCCATGATCGAGAACTTATTTCGATACCTGTTTGACCTTGCATGAAGTCTCAGGACTTTACCTAAGTTGATATCTAATGTTAACTACATTATAATATAACTTAGATAAATTATTACCAAACAGCTTATTGTTATTTCGAACAAGATGTTTATGCTATTCACACAGAGATAAATAGCCTCGAGGGCATCATATCTCTACATCTTCCACTTGCACTCAGGCCCATTTATCTCGGCATCTTATACCGTTTTTATACATAAGTTTTCCCGACTTCATGTGGTAGAGCCTTCGTGAGTGGATCTGCTAAAACCGTCTACACTATAGACTTAAGGGGTTTCTATGTTCATGTTAGACCAACCATTTGAATCTCATTCAAATAATACACTTGGTCTTTCGGAATCCATAATATTTTTATTTCCTGGGATCTTATCCAGTTCATCGTACCTTACGATAATAATTTTAAATTAGTTAATGGTCATTTCAAATGGCTCATATCTATTTCTGATAAAATATCAAACTTTTTGATTACTTTGTCAAAATATATGTTCCATCCCTTTGATGCCTCGCATGTAATTTATAGGCTCCCACTGACCTTGAAAACTTTCTGGCTAATTCATATAAGTTGGTTCGTCTAAATCATATTTAGAAAAACGAACTTATAAATGAATGCTCCAATTTTCATGGTCAACATGAGCGTTTTACATCGAGTTTGGTCCGAGTAGATCTGTACACATCTGCTGGCGAGACGGTTTCAACATAATCCGTTTATAGGAATTAGTATGAAAACCGTTCTTGACCAACATGATTGTACTTCACTATTTTCTTTCTCCTCCTAATATTTCAGCTTAAAGATTTACTTGCAGAAAGAGAGGAAACATTTTCCTTGGACATGTAAACTAAATTCTAAAATTTATTTACGCACCAGACCTATTCTGATTGCATCAAGTTATAAGTCGGAGTTACTACTCTAAATTTCATCCCGGAAGTTGACTAAGTCATCATCAGTAATAATGTCTAACTCGACAATTCGTCCCACGAAATTCGAGTAATTATACAACTTCTTAATGATTGATTTTATGAATATCTTATTGATAATGTCCTCATAGAACATTATCAAAACCTAGGCATTACTATCTGGGACTTAACCCAGAGGGAGGACTTAATTCAGAGTCACTTGCTATGGATTGCACCAAGTCTAACTTAGTGTGGTTCATACCTTTAACACACGGATGTGTTAACAGACTTGACCTGAGAGAAAATCACATTTTCTTTAAATTACGCAAGATTTTATGTAGCTACGTATTTGACCATTTGATCTAATCGAATCAGTTTAAATACTTTTGTCATTTCATTCTTTATTTTATCAGACTTGTGTTTCATCAAGAACACGTGTCTTAATAAAATATACGAATAACTTATTTTGGTTAATCTAGACTCGGGTATATCAGTATGTACGAGACTGAGTTCGACAACTCATTCTCCCACTGACTTACAGATGGGTTTCGGCCATTATATCTAAGAGGATAAGACTCACAAGTGTCCGCAGGCTTCATAATATGAAAGGGCAGACCCCTCTTTATGTGACTTGTGAAGCTTAGTCTCTCGATACGGCCTAGTCAATTTTGCCATATAAGTTTGCTACTATCTTGTGTATTTATATATTAACATTATATATATATATATATATATATATATATATATATATATATATATATATATAGGAAAATTTTCAAATGAGAACATTTCGCACCGTGCGAAAATGTTTTTATCTTTTTTTGAAATTTTTTTTTCAAAAATTCTTTTTTCCACCATCATTATATGTTGTTATACCCCCCTCAAAAAATAATGGTTGAGAAATAATGTCATTTGGCCTTCGATCAAGCCATTTCATCAAATTCGCACGTTTTGAGACCGTTAAATTTGTAACGGGTGGATGGGTGCTCTAATGCCCAACGGGTTCACCCATTATTTTCCCTGGGGTATATAATTGTATGGATTAAACATCAAAAAAAGAATTTTTGAAAAAAAAAATTTCAAAAAAAAGATATAATTCTTTTCGCACGGTGCGAAAAGCCCCTTTTTCGCAATGGAAGATTGCCATATATATATATATATATATATATATATATATATATATATATATATATATATATATATATATGATGGCCAGCGGATCTTACGGAGAGGCGAATAGAGAACCCTATGGCCGCCATCGCCATTCAGCGGAAGGAGAGGAAAACTTGCGATTGAAGGCTCCCCTGAATGAGGCTGAGACCGGCCAAGACCCTTCTTCTTCGGCGGGGGGGGCGCAGGGGTGGTTGATGAGGCTATCGGGGGGTGGAAAAAAGTCACAAGGAAGAAACCTCATATGCGATTGGATGGCATCAGGAATCAATGGACTAGGCGATCTCCTACAGGTATGAACCCTTCACCACCGCTCAGGTATGCAACGCGTCGGGTTGGTGCTACTCAGTTTTCGAATGCTGCTGCTGCTGTTGGGGCACGCCAAGTGATTGACAAATTGCCTGTTAGACCGAAGCAGGATTTAACTATTGATACTAAGGTGAAAAAGTTGTCTTGGGCTGATAAGTGTGCTAATAGGCGCAGATATGACTCCGAACTGTCTATGTAATTTGTAGCTCCTGTGTTGAATGATGAAGGTCAAGCATTTGCTTTGATTTCAAATACGCTGTTGGCTATGTACCTTACTATGGGCAAATCAGAGCTTGGGCGGATAGACTCTGGTTCATTAAGAAGGGCTTGAAGATATTCAGTCGAGAGAATGGATTTTTCTATTTTAAATTTGAGGATGAAAAGGAATGTGAACGGATATTACATGGTGGACCATGGCTCTTTGACGGCAGACTTGTGGTGCTGCAACGATGGAGTACTACTATTAGACATGAGAGAGACATCCTCTCAGCGGTCCCTGTCTGGGTTCAACTACATGGAGTTCCGTTGAACATGTGGACTAGGGATATTTTTAATGTTATTGCGTCAGTCATTGGTGCGCCTTTGTGTTTGGATAGACTGACAGCTACTATGGAGCGTACCTCGTATGCCCGTTGCCTAGTAGAGATTGATGCTAAAAGCCCTATTCCTGGTTCTGTTGAAGTGGTGTTGGAGGATGGTTCCAAGGTAAGCATTGGCGTGAAGATTGAAGGCGAACCCCCCCGTTGCGCAAATTGCATATGCTTCGGGCACTCAACTACTCAATGTCCGGACTCAAGTAAGCTCCCTTCAATCCAAGAGATGGAGCCCAAGGGGAATGGAAATGGGTTACCTGAATCGTAACAAGATGAGGTGGAGGCTATTAGCTCCCAGGAAATAGGAGAATCTTCTCATACTTTGAGCCCATTAGTGGAAGTAGTTAGCTCTACTTCTACTGGAAGTTTGGCAGGAGGTATACCCACCAACACTACAGGGGGAAGGGCTTCGGATTCTATTGGCCAGAATGCAGGACTCCCTAATCCAGATCCTATTCTTTATGATCTCCCTATCCCTATGGAAGAACAAGAGGCTGGGACATGCCCTACACATCAGGTCACGGCCCCATTAGATAGTGGGAAGATTTCTCTTAACCTGGAATCTACGCAGGTAATGCTGGGGAATCATATTCAAGTTGTTTCCCAGGAGCCTCAGTCTAAATCAATTGACCTGCACCCAGGAAGTAGGCCAGGTTCTTGCAATTCGGAATCACCTCCTGAGGGCTCCCTCCATCATCTGCCTAAGTCAGGTTTCATGGAGCAGGCTGATGCTGCAACCCCGATTCCCAATCCTATAGTTGTATTAAACCCTGAATGGGTAGCTGAAGCTTCTGAAGGGAGGAAATCGGATAAACAAAAGGAGGGTTCAGGTATGAATGAACCACTAACTGAATCTGTTATGGTGGGTATAAGGAAAAGTGCGCGACTCAGGGATGGGGCTTCGGGGAAGCCAACAAACCATTGTAATTAATGAGTATCTTTGTCTGGAACACGCGGGGGCTTAACAACTCCGTTAGAAGGAGGGACCTCCGTGATAGGCTTACCTTACTTAAGCCATCTTTTGTAATTTTGCTTGAGACTAAACTGAAGGATGGAGGAGGGAATTGGAGATCTTGTTTTCCAAATGATTGGAGGTTATTTAATAACTTTGCACTCCAAACAGGGGGAAGGATTCTGGTGGGAATGAATACTATTTGGCAAGCAACGGTCCAGTCTATTTCTTCTCAGCACATTACTATGAAATGCAGCAATGCAGGGGGACTTATGGTCTTTATTTCCGTAGTGTATGGTTCAAATTTGAGGAGTGAGAGACTTCTCCTGTGGGAACACCTTCAAGGGGATGCGGCAGCTATAGGGAAGGAAGCTTGGCTTGTGGGTGGAGATTTCAATTCAATTAGATACTCGAAAGAGAAGCTTGGGGGGAGGAGTTGTGATTACAGAATGCTGGATGAATTCAATGATTGTCTTGCTAATTGCTCTCTCTCTGATATCAAGAGTGTAGGTAATGTTTTTACTTGGTGCAATCAACGCTTGGGTAATGGCTGAATTCAGGCAAGATTGGACAGGATGCTAGGCAATGTCTGTTGGCTGGAGATTCTACCTGACTCTTTTGTGGAATATTTGGAGGCAAAAACTAGTGATCATAGGCCAATGCTGATTAAGCTTCATTCTAAAGTTGTATCAAAACCTAAACCTTTCAGATATTTTAATGCATGGACGAAAATGGAGGGGTATCAGGAACTGCTACAATCCTCTTGGGAATATGATGTGGTAGGTTCCCATATGCACAAGCTGATTATGAGATTGCGGAACTTCAAAGGAGTGTTGTGAAGCTGGGCTAAGAGGAGAAACATAGCGGAGGAGGTAACTCTTTGTCAGGCTGCACTCAAGGAAGTTAGAGAGAATCCCCATGTCAATACTGAATTAAGGTGTCAATTGAAGGAGAGGAGTTTGACTAAGAAGCTGGCTGAAATAATTCGAGTTGAAGAAGACATGCTGAGACAAAAGAGCAGACAGAACTGGCTTTCTCTTGGAGATAAAAACTCAAAATTCTTCTACACTGCTATGAAGGCGAGGCAAATTCACAACAACTTGGGTCATCTTGTTGATGCGGATGGGAATCAGAACAAGTCTTATGATGAGATTAGAGAGTCTGCTCCAAATTTCTGCAAGGAACTTTATAATCAAACTACTTATTGGACTGTCTTTCCCAAATTGGTTACCAAGCATATATTAACTCCTGATGCAGCTGTTTGGCTTGAAAGAACTATTTCTGATGAGGAGATCAAGGCTGCCGTATTCCAAATAGGGGTGGATAAATCCCCTGGTCCAGATGGCTTTAATTCTTTCTTCTATCAGCATGGATGGAGCACGATTGGAAAAGATTTAACTGAGGCGGTACACTCTTTTTTCCATTCAGTTTCTCTCATGCACCCTATGAACCACACTAATCTTACCCTTGTGCCTAAAAATGCTTCTGCCTCTTGCCTTGGGGATTACAGACCCATTGCTTGTTGTAATGTAACCTACAAGGTTATTAGCAAAATCATCTGTAACAGGCTGAAACTTTTTATTCATGAGCTTATTTCCCCAAATCAGTCTGCCTTTCTGAAGGGAAGATTGCTGTCTGACTGCGCACTCCTAGCTCATGAACAGATCAGGGACTTTAGCAACCCAATGGGTTCCAGAGCTTGTCTTAAACTGGACTTAAGGAAAGCCTTTGACAGCGTAAATAGGGAATTTCTCTATTATATTCTGCACAGAATGGGCTTTGGCAGGAGATTTATTGGATGGATTGCGGAATGCATCTCTACACCAACTTTTTCAGTGATGGTGAATGGCACTCCTGCGGGGTATTTTGGGAGTAATAGAGGGATTAGGCAGGGTGACCCACTATCCCCATATCTCTTTGTTATCACAATGGAAGCTTTTTCCTTGCTGATTGAAAGGGCTATTTCTACAAGTAAGATCCAACCTATGAGAAGGGCGGAGTCAATTGCTCACCTGTTGTTTGCTGACGACTTGCTGCTTTTTTGTCGTGCAAATAAACGCTCTTTTGCAGGCCTAAAATTATTACTGGAGGATTTTTATAATCTAACAGGGTTGGAAATAAATTGGGATAAAAGTACTGCCATTTTCATTAAGGGTACTAAATCTCCATCTTATTTGGCTCAACAGCTGGGAATCAAGATTAGCTCTTCTTTTACTACTTATCTTGGGTTGCCTTTGTCTTCCAAGTATCCAAAGCCTTCCATGTATAGCAACCTGGTGGATAAATGCAAAAAGCGATTATTGGGCTGGACTTCCTCTATGTTATCCATTTCGGGAAGAATAGAGCTTGTCAGAACGGTAATTTATGGAATGCTTATTTTTTGGATGCAAGCATATCGCATTCCAAAAAGTGTTCTTCGCATAATCACGACAGCTTGCAGAAAATTTATTTGGGGTACATCTCATATATGGGCATGGAAGGATATTTGTAAACTGAAAGAGGAGGGCGGAGTAGGACTGCGTCTCCTTCCAGATATAAATATGGATGCGGGAGTGGCCTTATCATGGCGATTGTTGTCGGGTGAAGGACTTTGGGCTAAATATATGAGGACCAAATACTTTGATACATCGCAGTTTTTGCAGCTAAAAAGAAGGCTACCCAATCTGGCACTTGGAAGTTCATGTTGCATTGCAGGCGCTTTTCGAAATTGTTGATTAAGCGGGATGTGAGGGATGGCTCTACAACCCTCTTTTGGCATGACAATTGGTTGCAATCCGGTCCACTTAGCGACTCCTTTGATGTACCAACGGATGCAAGCTATAAAACAGTTTCAGAATACTGGAATGCGGGACAATGGGTGTTAGATCCGACCATTTCCAGAATCCGGCCTCTTCTACAGCACAAATACCTGGTGGCAGGCCATGATTCATGGACATGGGCGGGTATTGGGGGTCATTTCAATTTCCGCACCGCCTGGGAAGGGACAAGGCAGATAGGTAATCCATTTCCCTATGCTAAGCTTGTTTGGTTCAGGTATGGTGTACCAAAGCACTCGCTATCTCTTCTTAGAGCCTTTCTTGGGAAGCTATTAACTAAGGACAAGCTTCAGATGTTGGGTATTCAGACTGATCCACATTGTGTGTTGTGAAATTCGGGAATTGCTGAAAGTATAAATCACTTATTCTTTGATTGTGAATACTCAAGTTATATTTTGAAAAGAAGTCTCCTAAAGTTGGGAGTGTTGGCCCCCATAGTAACACAGCTAGATCAGGTGGGAGACTATTTTTAACACATTTTTCTGGTAATAAGGATGCGTTATGTATTCTAGATAAGACGGCTCTTGCTACTTTGGTATGGAGCATCTGGAGGGAGAGGAATAAAAGAATATTTGAGAACACTAATTCGCCAAAGACTACTCTATTTGAGGGGATAGCTACAGATATCAGAACTATTCTTTGGGATCTCGAGCCAACGACTCCAGAGGCGAATGAAGCTATGGATAGATGGGAATTCCGGGATGCGGGATAAAGATTGCTTTGCTTTGCTTTGTTCTTTTTATTTAGCTTTTTGGTACATTTCGGTAGTGATTTGGGCTGGGCAGTAAAGGTTGACGGCGCTTGTGCCCTCTCCCCTTTCTGGGTCAACTCTTTTCATTCTACCTGTTTTTGTACATTTTGTTATTATTAATAGAGATAGCTACTAACTTTCCAATATATATATATATATATATATATATATATATATATAAATTTGCAGGGTAAGTTAGAATTTTATTAAATAATATACAGAAAGTACAATTTGGTCTGTGTGCAGCATGCCGGTCTAAATGACTAGGGGAGAGGACACAAGCGTCATCACCCTAGATCAAATAGCACAACATCCAAACTCAGAACCATGCAACAATACTAAATACAAGACAATATACAAAGACACCTAAGGATGATGATGTAGAGGCATGAAAAGTCAACCATTGTCAAGGATCTCCCAATTTGCAAAAGCAGCCAAAGCCTCATCTTCCACTTCATCCGTATTACGAAGGATGACACGGATATCAGCCTCAATCACCTTATAAAGATCAATCTTTGATTGTCTTTTATTTTCAAAAACTCGCCTGTTGCGCTCCCTCCATAAATGCCACACGACAGAGCCTAGGATTATCTTAGCAAGAAGCCCAAGCATCCCTTTCTTGCTGTAGGTTGCTAGATAGAAGTTGTTGATCTCTGATATGTTGTACACAGCGGGACCCTGTGTGCCGAGCTTAAGAAATGCTCTCCGCATAATATAATTAGAGAAAGGGCATTGGAAAAATAAGCGGTCATTTGTTTCATGACAGCCCGAAGTGCACAGCTCACATGCGGATGTAGGGAGGCTGATCCAATTCTCCAGGCGGGTCTTTGTTGGGAGCTTATTTCTGAAAGCTCTTAGCAAAGTGATAGAGAATTTCGGAATACTCTTTTTGTACCAAATGAGTTTATAATAAATAAAGGGGGCTACCTTGTTTCGCACCACATCCCACGCATCCTTGTACTTGAAGGCTGATCCGAGCTTCCATTCCCAGGCGTTAATGTCAGAATTTAACCTTTGTTGCTGTAGCAAAGGGCGCAAATTTCGTATGTCTGGATTATCAAGCCAAGAAGACCCATTCCAATAATCAGAAACACACTTATGGCTAGCACCTTCCGGTATAGAGTAGAGTGATTTTAGAGGTCCGCAAGGGAGCCAATTGTCATGCCAGAACAGGGTATTTTTCCCATCCCCAACTTTCCTCTTAATAATATTCTGCGACAGACTTCTACAATGAAGTAGGAACTTCCACGTTCCAGATTGAGTGACATTACCGGATGCTTCATAGAATCGTGATGAATCCTTGTATTTGGCCCGCATGAACTCCGCCCAGAGCCCTCCATAATTGAGAAATCTCCAAGTGAGCTTGATCCCAGCTGCTAGGTTTAAATCAGACAATAATCTCAATCCAACCCATCCTTCCTCTTTTGGTCTGCAAGAATCACTCCAAGACCATGCTTTGGTACTACCCCAAATAAATTTTCTGCATAATGTGGTTAAAGTATGCAGAACACTAGCTGGGAATCTATATACTTGCAACCAGAAATTTATCATGCTATAGATAACCGATCTCACCAGTTCAATTCTGCCTGCTAAGGATAGTGTAGAAGAAGTCCAACCACTAAGACGCTTCCTGCATTTATCAATGAGATGGTTATACATTTGAGCTTTAGGATATTTGGGAGACAAGGGGAGGCCCAGATAAGTAGATAGTGAATGCGCATGTTTGACTCCCAGAAACTCAGCAAGATCCCTAGGATTTTTAGTTCCTTTGCTGAACATGCCAATACTCTTATCCCAGTTAATCTCAAAGCCAGTGAAATTACCAAACTCCGTAAATAGATTTTTGAGGCCCCTAAAGGACTTTTGATGAGCACGGCAAAAAACCAGCAAATCATCCGCAAAAAGAAGGTGTGATATAGAGCCAACCCGTCTCATAGGCTGAATGCTTCCTAAAGTGAGTGCCTTAGCAAGCAAGAGGGTGAAACATTCCATAATAATGACAAAAAGATAGGGGGAAAGAGGATCACCTTGCCTCAGCCCTTTGTTCCCTCCAAAGAATCCCACTGGCGACCCATTAACCATAACCGAGTAGGACGCAGTGGAAATGCATTCCTTGATCCACCCTATGAACTTTTGACCAAATCCCATCTGATGAAGGATGAAGTATACAAACTCCCTGTTCACACTATCAAAGGCCTTTCTGAGGTCAAGTTTCAGGCACGCTCTTGCCCCCATTGGGCTGCTAAAGTCTCTAATCTGCGCATGGGCAAGTAAGGCACAATCAGAGATCAGCCGCCCCTGAAGGAAGGCAGCTTGATTTGGCGAAACAAGATCTTGGATGATTTTCTGGAGCCTGTTGCACAGGATCTTGCTAATAATCTTGTAGATAACATTGCAGCAGGCAATAGGCCTGTAATCTCCTATGGTTGAAGCATTAGAACCCTTTGGGACCAAAGTTAGGAAAGTGTGGTTTACCTGCCGCAGAAGAGAACAAGATCTGAAGAAGGATTGAACCGCACTTACAACATCATTTCCAATGAGCTACCAATTGTGCTGGAAGAAGAATGCATTAAAGCCATCCGGCCCCAGAGCTTTGGAAGCGCCAATCTGAAACACTGCTTCTTTGATCTCATCGGCCGTCACATTTCGTTCTAGCCACATAGAAGTTTCTGGTTTTATTTTCTTTTTAGGAACAAGCCTAGGGAACACATTCCAATAGCTGTTTTGGTTGTAGAGGCTATCGTAGTAGTTAGCAGCTTTAGCTTTTATGTCTTCATATGTTTTGCACTGTACACCATGCACATCAACCAGATACCTCAAATTATTGCAACATTGCCTTGATTTCATTGCATTGTAGAAGAATCTAGTATTTTTATCACCCAGATCCAACCAATCCTGCCTACTCCTCTGACGGTACATCTCTTCTTCCAGCCCCATCAGGTTGGCTAACTCATCCGTTAACTTACGTTCCTTTTCCTGAAGCTCAAGGGAAGTGGATAATGCATTTTGATTCCTTACCGATTCAAGCTGAATACAGCATTGATGTATAGAACTGCTTGCCCGATGCTTGCTAGACCACCTTCTGAGATCCAATTTAAGCCGCCGTAATTTACTTATCAGACAGAACATACGGGTACCGCAGATGCTCTGATTCCAAGATGATTCCACCAAATCATGGTATCCTGACAACTTTATCCAATGATTGAAGAATTTGAAAGGTTTAGGATCAGTTTGTACCTTTGGATGAAAGTTCACAATCATAGGGGAATGGTCGCTAGTATGAGGATCCAAGTAGTCGAAGAAAGAGTCAGGGAGCTTATTTAGCCATTCCTCATTGCAGAGTACCCGATCTAACTTAGCCGAAATACGTCGAGTACCCATGCGTTTATTGCACCAGCTATACCGTGCCCCAGTACTTTTGAGAATCTGTAGGCGACATTCAGAAAGACAATTGTTGAACTCAGATAATTTGCTAGCATCCACTTTGCGACCTCCCAATTTGTCTTTGGCATACAAAATACAATTAAAATCTCCCCCTACTATCCAGGCCTCGTTTCTCCAGTTTGTCGCATCTCCTTTTAGTTCACCCCATAGAAGCCTCCTTTCAATTGCGCTGTTACTTCCATAGACAGCAGAAAGAGCACACCTGAAGCCCCCCTCATTCACACAGAGAACAGTGATATGTTGACTAGAGACTGAAATGACAGTCAATTGCCAAACAAGTGGGTCAAAACCCAATAGGATCCGCCCTCCAGCATGATGTTGGAAGTTATGAATCGTGTTCCATGTCTTCGGAATGTAGGAATTAGTAATGATAGACTCATCCTTTAATTTAGTCTCCAACAGTACTAAAATTGCAGGATTCAGCTTCTGAAACCTATCTCGAAGGTCCCTACGTCTCACAACAGTGTTTAAACCCCTTGTGTTCCAAAATAACATAGGCATAAAATGATAGCTGGGAATGAGGAAACTCCCTCTACTTCAACCTGCTGCTTCGTCGAGTGGCAGTGCCCTCAGTACACGGCTTCTTCAGTTTTGCAGATTCAGATACAATCAGCAATTCCCTATGCTCAGCCGCCCAGTCTGGATTATCATATAGCGGTTCATGGGGTAGGAATTCAGGTGAGTGAGAACGCTCAACTTGCATCAATCCCACCTTGCAACTAGAGCCAATGCCATCAGCCGTCGGACTTGGCCTCAAACAATCCGAAGCTGACGCTGCCATATGGAGGCGTTTCCGTTTGAGACAGTGTAGAAATTTAATCGAAGACACCCGGCTCAGAAGTTGTCGCCCTACACTTGCATTATCTCCAGGTTGCCTGACTAGCCCATCCCCATTCTACAGATTACAGATCTCTCCAACACTAGCAGTAGTAGGTGATAAATTGGGAGTAGGCATTGACTTTGGATCACCGCCTGATGACAATGGGCTATCATCACCAGCTTGCATACTACCCTCCCCCGTGATAACAGAAGATGAGGTAGTACCCGAAGGTTGCCCCTGATCAAAGTGCACATGTTTTACAATCCCTTTCCCCTTGTCCCAAGACTGGAAAGAATTAGCCTGAAACGGGCATTGCACATCAGAATGGCCAAAACAAATGCATTTACCACAGCGAGGAGGTTCCACCTCATACTTTGTTTCAATAATTACCATAGACCCATCCTCCAATTCAGCCTCAACCTGTTTTGGCAGCGCCTTCTTAGCGTCTACCTCCACCAACCATCTTGCTTAGGTTATTCGCTCCATTTTAGCAGTGGCTCGGTCAAGACACAAAGGGTTACCGACAACCAAAGCCAAGATGTTGAGCACCTCCTTGTTCCACATGTTAACGGGTACCCCGTGCATTTGCACCCACAATGGAACAGTAGTGAGAATGTCACGATCATGACGGAGTGATGGGCTCCATAATTTGAGCACCACCAGACGCCCATCGAACATCCACGGGCCTCCGTGAAGTATCTTCTCACATTCCTCCCCAGACTCAAAACGGAAGTAAAAGAAACCGTTGTCCTTGCTGTAAACATGCACTTTCTTCCGAGGCTTCCAGAGCCTCTCCATCCAAGCCTGGATCTGCCCAAACGTTGGGGTATCACCCAGAACATATCCCACCAAGGTAGATTTCCATTGCTCAGATCCCTTTTCAAGGAGGGAATTAGAGACGCAGGCAACACTAGAACCGTCCTGCCTCACCTTTGGGGGAACAAAGGTCATGCCAATAGAATCGCCGTAGGATCGCTTATTTGAACACACCTCCGACCAGCTTCTTTTTGCTCCAGTAGAAGTAATAGAAATATGACTGGGCTGCCTTTGGGGCATTCCATCAAGCACCTTGGACGCAAGAACAAAACGATTAGTAGATCCCCCACTCATCGCAAAGGATCCCGACGACTGAGAGCTCCTATCAAGCGGAGGTCGCTCCTGAGCTTGACGCCGACCTCCAAACCGGAGGTGGTTCTCCTGAGCTTGACGGCGTCCTCCAAACCGAAGGGGCTTATCCTGAGCTTGACGATGCCCCAGATCGCGGAAGTTCCTTCTTCTCACAACAGGCCAGGACGCATCATCAGATCCCCCAGAGTTTGTAACATTCTCTATGGGACCAAGCGCTGGCGCAGCCGTAGAGTTCAACGGAACCCTAGGTAGAGCCCCAGGATCGCCATGATCACCCAACTCCCCTCTCCGTGATTCACTCATGTTATACATTTAATATATATATATATATATATATATATATATATATATATATATATATATATATATATATATATATATATATATATATATATTATCGTTATACATATCACTCATTGCTTCAGAAGCAATGTGACGACATTCGTCAAAATGTGTTAACCTTTTGTATAACAATAATCATGAAATCATGACATCAAAATATGTCACATTTTTGTTTCCTCCTACTTATACCTTTACTAATGATAAATTAAACTATTTAACTCGATTGACTTTCCGGAGTGCCTTCTTCCTTTTCTAAATAATATTTAGATATTAAATAACCCAACATAAATAAATAGCTATGCAAGCATCTCATGTATCCAAACGCCTAAGAGTTGCAATCTTGAGTGTAGCTCAAGAAGTTGCTTGTCTCAAGATCTGGTTGGGATACATAGTCTTGCACCGCTTATGCACTCGTATTCGACTCAAACGGTTTGATCGAATTCTCGAACTTTGCGGATCAAAATTGTTTATCCATACAACCTTGAGGGTAGCTCGACAAGTTGTAGAGAGAAACATACTTCGAATATCCTATATGTTCAAGCTGCCTCATATAGAGACGAGTGACATGTAGCGTGAATTTATTTGTTGGACCCAGAACTTAATGAAATCATATTTCTTAAGTCTGTTCTTTAGAAGGTCATTTTAAAGTCAACGAGAATATAGTTTTAATTCTATCAATTAGAATTTAACTTGATATTCAATTAATTAACATGTTTGACCAGTTAACTTATTTCATTAAAATATTATATTTTGATTCCTTTGGTAAACATAGGCTTGCCCTAGTTCAGCATATGTTCAATATTAAATATAGGTAGAATGGCTTTTATCTATATATATCCTCCCACTATTTTTACGATCGTTTCAAAGCTTAATAACGAACGATTTAATCGAATTAAAATTAATGGGTAAGAGGTCCAATCACCTTGAGCCTAACAACCTTGAGTGTAGCTCAACAAGTTGTTTGACTCTGCGATCGGATATGACTCTCTTAATCGGTTTTTACCCCTAGCCATTTGTGATCATGAGTGTGCTCATCCAAATCACAATGTCTAGTCTAGTCGGACCCTTGTTTTCGCGTCTAGCCTGACTTGCTCCGGCGCTCGGTGTATTCATGACACGTCGGTTTGGGTCAGGTCTTAGACTACATCTAGCCAGACTACATCATTGACATAACTTACGCCGGCGCATGGTAATACGACGGTTTGCGTCAAGTCAAGATTTTATCTTATGTATTAAAGGAGTTGGTTTCTACAGGGTTGCCATGTCACAGCTTGAGTGTAGCTCAACAACTGTAACACGGGTCCTATAGTTGCTAACCCCTAAAACAAAGAGGGCTACAGCTAATCTTGAAAAAGATCATTAACGTATTTGACTTAGATATAGTCCAGGGTGTCATACAATCATGATTCGCGACATTGCGGTCCAGCGGAACACAGCTAGGGAATTGACTAAGCCATGATCACTATCATTTAAAGGCTGATCCGGCAAACTTAGCCAACCACATTGACTGGATCATGGTCCATTGAATGAAGCTTATCATTTTTATATGCATGCCATAGACTAAACAACTTTTATTAACAACTAATTAATCATATCAACTAGCTGCATCCTTAAATTCAAAATTTTAGGATATGTTTAATAACTTTTATTAAGTCCTTATCAACTATAAGGTTCACGTGCTATCCTAATCGTTATTAGGATTTTAATAAATTTTATTAACAACGCTAAAAGCGAAGTCCTTTAATGAAAATTAATAATAACAATTAGAATTAAAAATTCATTAAAAGGACTACCCTAATCATGAATTAGGTCTTGAAGTATTGTTAATGTTTTATTAAAACAAAGCATGTCATTAAAATTCGATTAATAAATTTTAATCATTTCTTAATGGCTACCCTAATCAGGAATTAGGTCTTGAAGTATTGTTAATGTTTTATTAAAACAAAGCATGTCATTAAAATTCGATTAATAAATTTTAATCATTTCTTAATGGCTAACCTAAAGGGCTGTCTTGTGTAATTAAATAAGGGACACGATGACATAGCCATTAAAATAAAGTTACACTAATTTTATCGCATAAAATAAAAGTGTACAACTATTTAACAATTAAATAGACTAAAGTTTATCGCTTAAACAATTTTAAACTTTTAAAACAGTTTTAAAATTATCTGATAAATTTAAAACATCCTTTTTAAAAAATTTCATGCTTAAAATTTTATCACATAAAATATTTAAACATCTAAAATGATTTTTAAACTTATCGCATAAAGTTTTAAAGCCTTAAAATCAATTTTAAATTTATCACATAAATTTAAAACACCATTTTAAAATTTTCATGTTTAAAATTTTATCACATAAAATATTTAAACATCTAAAATTCTTTTAAAATCACCATTTAAAAATATCACATAAATTTTAAAACATCTTAAAAGGGCATCTAAAATATTTTAAAGTTATCTCATAACTTTAAAACATTTTTAAAAATATTTTAAAAAGAATTTTAAAGTTTAATAAAATCGCAGTGCTAGATGGTTACGCAAACCTAGGCTCTGATACTACTGAAGGGTTTTCTGGGACCCTTTGGGCACAAAAACTCTATTCCCGTCCTAAGTCGGACGAAAATAGACAGAAAAAGAATTTACAGCGGAAGAAAAAGCTAGTTAATCTAATTAAAATGCAGTTAAAACAATTTTAACTTAGCCCTTAGGTACAAAACACTTAGCCAAGATCTATGCCAACTTGGGATGGATCTGACCATCCCAAGAAGGATCTAACCTACTGCGATTAAATTAAACTAATGCTAATAAAATACATACCCAGAATCTCAACCCTGGGGCAGGCGAGATGTTCCGCACCGTCTTCCGAGCTGCTCCCGTCCCACGCCGAGCCGCTCATTGAACCGCTCCCCGAACCACTCCTCGAACCGCTCCGCGTCCCGAGGCGATCAATCCCGTGTCGCCGAGTCAACCACGCGCCGAAGAAAGTTTCACGTGAGTGAAACCTTCGCCTAGATTTCGGATCCGAATCCGAACTCCGTTGTGGCTTTACTAGAGCCCTCAAGAGTGTAGGGAAATATGCCCTCAGATCATTTGTATTTGATGCAAATGATAATTTAAGCCTAGATAGGGACTAATTTGCATATGATGCAAAAGAGATTAAATGTGTCTTAAATTGTTTAAGACTATATTTAATTAAATAAACGCGTTGAAAAGGTTACCTAGATGACGGGATCGTCCCGCTCTAAACGCAGGTTCAAACCGCGTCAAAAACGGAGTCCAAATGCACAAGTTATAGCCAAAACAAGTCAGCCCAAACTGTTGGGCTGAAACCTGTGAAAATGGAGGCCCACCAAGCCAGAATTTTCTGGTTAGGGTTTTTGAAACCTGGGATTCTCTTGACGGCTACGTTTCTAAGAGAAGCATGACTTTTGGCTATCTTTGGACAATTGTTTGAAGGGTCAAACGGACTCGGATTGACGAGCCGTTTTTTCCTACGCGTTCACCGTTGAACACCCTTCGAATTGATAGGTTGTATCAATCATGAAGCTCAACGGTGAGTGAGTTAAAATTCACAGAAGTTTGCAATTTGTGAAGTGCAAACTAACTTGATTTTGATAACTCAAATTAATAGTCCCACATCGAATTTTGAGAAAGGGGAGTAGTCAGCCGCCTATATAAATAGGGGTCTGCTCTCCTCCTCAAAACTCGTTCCAAGCTCTAGATCTGAGCGGCTCTCGTAAATGTTGGAGCACGCACGAATCTAGGCTAAAATAAATATTCTCTATCTCCCTATAAATTTCTGCCTTACTCTTGAGGGCTCTAGCAAAGCCACAACGGAGTTCAGATTCAGATCCGAAAGCTAGGCGAAGGTTTCACTCGCGTGAAACTTTCTTCCGCGCGTGGTTGGCTCGGCGACATGGGATTGATCGCCTTGGGATGCGGAGCGGTTCGAGGAGCAGTTCGGGGAGCGGTTCAAGGAGCGGCTCGACGTGGGACGGGAGCAGCTCGGAAGACGGTGCGGAACATCTCGCCTGCCCCAGGGTTGAGATTCCGGGTATGTGTTTAAGTTTTCATTTAATTATTCGTAGTAGTTAGATCCCTCTTGGGGTGGTCAGATCCACACCAAGTTGGCAGAGATCCTGGCTAAAAGGGTCTGGTCCCTTAGGGTTGCATGTTAATTAGATTAACATAAAATTTTTCCGCTGCATTTCTGTCTATGTTCCGTCCGACTTAGGACGGGACTAGAGTTTTTGTGCCCTAAGGGTCCCAGAAATCTAGAGCTTGGGATGAGTTTTGAGGAGGAGAGCAGACCCCTATTTATATAGGCGGCTGACTACTCCCCTTTCTCAAAATCCGATGTGGGACTATTAATTTGAGTTAATCAAAATCGAGTTAGTTTGCACTTCACAAAGTGCAAACTTCCGTGAATTTTAACTCACTCACCGTTGAGCTTCATGATTGATACAACCTATCAATTCGAAGGGTGTTCAACGGTGAACGCGTAGGAAAAAACGGCTTGTCAATCCGAGTCCGTTTGACCCTTCAAACAATTGTCCAAAGATAGCCAAAAGTCATGCTTCTCTTAGAAACGTAGCCGTCAAGAGAATCCCATGTTTCAAAAACCCTAACCAGAAAATTCTGGCTTGGTGGGCCTCCATTTTCGCAGGTTTCAGCCCAACAGTTTGGCCTGACTTGTTTTGGCTATAACTTGTGCATTTGGACTCCGTTTTTGACGCGGTTTGAACCTGCGTTTAGAGCGGGACGATCCCGTCATCTAGGTAACCTTTTCAACGCGTTTATTTAATTAACTATAGTCTTAAACAATTTAAGACACATTTAATCTCTTTTGCATCATATGCAAATTAGTCCCTATCTAGGCTTAAATTATCATTTGCATCAAATACAAATGATCTGAGGGCATATTTCCCTACATCTCCCACTTGCACTCAGGATCATTTTATCCCGAATGCTGGAGATTTTTGCAAACATCTTTTGCAATATTTTATCCCTTGCATCAAATGCAAATTATTCTCCCTAACTAATTTCTACCATTACTAGACGAAGATCGCATTCTGTGTGAGACCCTACAGCCTGACCCTTACAACAGGTTGGGCTCGAAGCCCTATACGGCAGTGACCACGAGCAGTGGTTACCGTCCCTACTTCAGGAATCATCATTATGTGGTTGACTAATTGACATGAGTATTGTCGGGACCACCCGGACTGTTTCCGTGATGAATTCCGCAGTTATAGTCTCTTCGTCTAAACTATGTCGTGTAAGTCAAGTCTAGGGTACGGTCAAACTGTCAACCCCAATAACTTGACTCCGGTTAGTTTCTATCGATCTTTTAGTCAAAAATGTTGGACTTCTTCCAACATACTATGGCCAGAGTTTTTACTAAAGACCGAACTAACCCTACGACACTAACTCCCATTGACCGGGAGAGACGAATCCTCTCTTGGTCATTACTCTCCTCATACGCTTCAAGTGTCACTCAATCAAAGACCTTTCGACAGGCCTTGCCTCGAAGCTAGGTCATTTGATCTAAGTGGCACCGTTCATGCACAGGTTCGTCAAAATGACCTCAAGTCAAAAGACCAACTAGCCTATCATCACTCAGAGTCATCATTGACAGATTGGTCAATATAACCATATGATAACTCTTGTGGATCATTCAGTGAACTCATTCTCTAATGAGCACCTGTGTCTCGTCTACGACTTCGCCAAGTCAAGCGATCATGAGATCATCGCCACCGCTAAGCGGTGAAGACTAAGACACAATGGTCTATCCGATGTTTCGAGATCATTGTCTCGAAACATCTACGACCACGAACGCTTTTAGACTTATGCTACAGACGGTCAAACATTTCTCCATGATCGAGATACTCATCTCGATACATGTTTGACCTTGCATAAAGTCTCAGGACTTTACCTAAGTTAATATCTAATTATAACATAACTTTAGATAAATTATTACCAAACAGCTTACTGTTATTTCGAACAAGATGTTTGTGCTATGCACACATGAAGATAAATAGCCTCGAGGGTATCACCTCTCAACAAAGAGTAAGGCAGAAATATTAGGGAGATAAAGAAATATTAATTTAAGCATAGATCCGAGCATGCTCCAACATTTACAAGAGCCGCTCTGATCTAGAGCTTGGGACGAGTTTTGAGGAGGAGAGTAGACCCCTATTTATATAGGCGACTGACTGCTCCCCTTTACTCAAAATCCGATGTGGGACTATTAATTGGGTTAATTGAAATCAAGTTAGTTTGCCCTTCACAAAGTGCAAACTTCTGTGAATTTTAACTCCCTCACCATTGAGCTTCATGATTGATACAACCTATCAATTCGAAGGGTGTTCAACGGTGAAAGCATAGGAAAAAACCGTTCGTCAATCCGAGTCCGTTTGACCCCTCAATTGTATGTCCAAAGTTTAGCCCAAGAGCACATTTTCGCAAAAACTGCAGCCGTCACAATTCTGCACACGCCTAGGGTTCAGAACTCGCAGTGGGACCCACCCAATGGGTCCCACTGTCGCCAGCGCACCCAGTGCACGCGCTAGGCGCATGCACAGCACGCGCCTCACGGGCGCGTGCTGTGACGCGTCCCGTGTGCACAGACATGCGGGCGGGCCCGCCTATTTGGTTCGCCCGCGTCAGCGAGCCCCATGCTCTTTTCCCCTTTAATTATTATAAATCAGCCCCTTGGGCTGATATTTATTAAGGGCTTGGGTTTATATTTGGGCTTCTATTTAAACACTTTAAATAGACTTATTGGACTTGTTTGAACTCCGTTTTCGACGTGGTTTGAACCTACGTCTAGAGCAGGACGATCCCATCATCCAGGTAACCTTTTCCTTGCGTTTATTAATTAAATACAGTCTTAAACAATTTAAGATACATTTAATCTCTTTTCCATCATATGCAATTTAGTCCATATCTAGGCTTTAATTGTCTTTTGCATCGAAATGCAATTTTCTCTTTCCTTTGCATCAAATGCAAAATATTCTCCCTAACTAATTTCTACCTATTAATAGACGAAGGTCGCACTCTTTGTGTGACCCTACGGCCTGACCCTACTACAGGTTAGGCTAGAAGCCCTATACGGGAAAGACCCCGAGCAGTGGCTGATGTCCCTGTTTATGCATCATCATAATGTGGTTAGCTCATCAACATGAGAATTGTCGGAACCACCTTGACCGTGTCTGTGACGAGTTCTGCAGTTATAGTCTCTTCGTCTAAACTATGTCGTGTAGATCAAGTCTAGGGTACGGTTAAACTGTTAACCCCAATAACTTGACTCCGGTTAGTTTTTATCGATCTTTAGTCAATTAATGTTGGACTTCTTCCAACATACTCTGCGCAGAGATTTAACTAAAGACCGAACTAACTCTACGACACTAATTCCCATTGACTGGGAGAGACTAATCCTCTCTTGGCCACTACTATCCTCGTACGCTTCAAGTGACACCCAATCAAAGACCTTTCAACAGGCCTAGCCTCGAAGTTAGGTCAGTGATCTAAATGACACTGTTCACGCACAGGTTCGTAAATTAACCTCAAGTCAAAAGACCAACTTGACTATCATCACTAAGAGTAATCATTGACAGACTGGTCAATGTAACCATATGATAACTCTTGTGGATCGTTCAGTGAACTCATTCTCTAATGAGCACCTGTGTCTCGTCTCCGACTTTACCAAGTCGAACGATCATGAGATCATCACCACCGCTAAACGGTGAAGACTAAGACACAATGGTCTATCCGATGTTTCGATATCCTTGTCTCGAAACATCTACGACCACTAACCATTTTAGACTTATGCTACAGACGGTCAAACATTTCTCCATGATCGGGATACTTATCTCGATACCTGTTTGACCTTGCATGAAGTCTCAGGACTTTACCTAAGTTGATATCTAATGTTAACTACATTATAATGTAACTTAGATAAATTATTACCAAACAGCTTATTGTTATTTTGAACAAGATGTTTGTGCTATTCACACAGAGATAAATAGCCTCGAGGGCATCATATCTCTACAATGCGAACGTCGGAAAATATTGCAATAAAGAGCATAAAATATCTCCATATCTATCAAATAAATTATTAGTTTCATGAAGAACATAAGCTCATATGCCCACAAGGTCACATCAATGTCTGCAAGGATCATGCAATGAATAAGTCTGTAAAGATCAGATTCGGTCCAAGTACATCAACAACGAATATACATGAATAATACGAGTAGAAACTAATAAAATACGTGATTTTACATGCAAAATAGGGCGTAATGACATCAAACCAAAGAATACAATGCCCCAACTATATCAAGACCAACACAAATAGGTACTAGCCACACATGGTGAGAAAACGAACCATATTCATAGATAAATGCATGTTCAAATACTCAAAATACGCGCTAAATACGCAAAATACAAGAGTAAAGTTAGGAATTATATCACCAAAACTCTCCAATTAGCCCCAAATCTCCTTCAAAAGTTTCTCCTAGCCTCTGTCTCTAGGGCCTCCAAATTTCACGGCGAAATACGGCTCATAGAGCCCCAAATACACCAAAATACCCCAAACCCCTAAAATACGCTTATATATTAAGATTGCGGGTTTTAGATCGTTATCGGGTCCACATTCGCATCCAATAAGCCGCTAAAACCCGACCCGCAGACCGCTGCAAATCCTGGCCGCTAGATCCTTGTGGGATTGAATAACGAGATGACATGTGTGCTCGCGGACCCGCCAAACTCGCACCCGCTTTGCTTCAATCCGAACCCAGCTCGAAGACATTCTCGTCCGTTTAATCTATTGAGCGACGGTCTGGATCGCTCCACGTCTCCCCAAGAAATGCTGCTGCCTGCTTCGCATTGTTTTGGGCTTGGATTGTCTCCGTTGGATCTCGATCGAGCGGACTAGAAGGTGCCACGTCGCCCCGGTGATCTAATCTCCGCTCCATCTGCGTACATCGTCTGTGCACCGTTGGATGAGCGATCGACGGACCGTAGTCAGCTGCGTCGTCCGCTTGTTGTGGCTATAGAATGAGGCGGGAAACACTCGGATCGCTGCCATGTGTCCATCCACTGGAGCGGGATACATATGGCAGTGACGTATTTCGTATTTTCTTGCGTATTTCTTGTGTATTTCTCCATTTAAATGGTATTTTGCATTCAAAAATTTATAGTAATTAGCACAAATCTCAGAAAAATACAAATAAAAAGTCGTTGGAATCATGAGATTGAGATCTTCATATGAAAAATACTAAAAGAGCAGAAATACTCAATATATTGCTATTTTGTGCTTAAATCAAGTGATTGCTCTAATAAATGACTATATTCAAAATATGATTGTATTAGAGACCAAATGCGTATTATATATGCACAAAGTAGGGCTAAATGATGTGTTTAATATGCAATATTCAATCCGAATCAAGGAGGACATGATGGTGGCAACTACATCTTGTCAGATACGATCTGACCTGAGCTGATTGACAGAGACGACTGCCGTTACACAAACTGAGATTCTCTAAACTCTTTATTATTATTTTGTGTAGTAGTAGCGATCTTTGTAGGGGAAACTTTACCATTGGTATATGTTTTGGGGTCTTGTCTAGTGGGTGCTTGACAAGATGGACTTGGCAAGTTGGGACTAGCCAATAGAAAGATTATACTAGGATTAGTTTTGTTGAACACTGTGAGTGTGGGACTGAGAGCCTGGAGAGTGTAAAGACGTGGGTTCTATAGCTATTAAGGTTGTACCGGTTATATTATTAATCTAGTATTTGCTTTGGGGCTGGACGTAGGTCGTGGTGACAATCGAACCAGGGTAAATCTGATGTGCATCTGTGTTTGATTATTATTTACCCTGCATGTGATTATAACTGCTTGTGATTTCTTGTGGGTTGCACGAGAATTTTTATTAGCCTATTCACCCCCACCCCTCTAGGCTTAGATCCAGATCCAACAAGTGGTATCAGAGCAAGTTAGAGGATATAGGCTAGATTGACCATGAATAACTCTATTGATTGTGCTTTTGCTAAAGATCAGTCCATAACACGACCCCCTAAATTTAATGCAGTAGATTATGCTTATTGGAAATCTAGGATGAAAATATACTTAATATCTCTTTATTATAAAGTTTGGCACATATTTGAAAAAGGTTATAAGCCACCAGTTATTGAAGTTGAAAATATTGAAATGCTTAAACATGAAGATAAATGGGATGATGCTGATTGGAGATTATATTCTTTAAACTATGAATGCGCTTATATGCTTTCTTGATAAATCTGAATTTAATCGAATCTTAGATTGTCAAACTGCGCAGGAAATATGGCACACGTTGGAGGTGATGCACGAGGAAACATCACAGGTGAAGGAGTCTAGACTTCCTTGCTGAGCATAGAGTATGAGAGCTTCTGCATGCTTCCATCAGAATCCATATCAGAGATGTTTGCGAGGTTCACGGACATCGTTTACAAGTCTAGCTCCCTTGGTAAGCCGTACTCTAGCCTTAAGTAGGTGATGAAAATCTTAAGGGCCCTGCTAAGCTTGTTTAGGCCTAAAATCACTACCATTCAAGAAGCAAAAGATCTATCACAGATGAGAGTGGAGGACTTGATAGGTAACTTAATGTCCCACGAGCTTGAGCTGCAAAATATAAAGGCTAGAAAGAAAACAGAGGCGAAGGAAAAAGCTCCAAAACCACTAGCTCTTCAAGTTAGCGAAGGTCATGACGATGAGGAGGAGATAGCATTGATGGTCAAAGGCTTCAGAAGATACATCAAGACTCCTCAAGGAAGAGCTGACATGCAACAAAGGTTTAATCGTTCTAACCAATATAATTCTTCTAGAAATTCATCTGAACAGACTACTATTAAAAAGGTTAAATGTTTTAAATGTAAAAAGCAGGGACACATTATGAAGGAGTGCCCACAAAAAACAGCTAATATTGCGAAGAGGAAAGGAAAAGTTGTGGTGCGAACGTGGGACATGGACAACAAAGATGAGAATGAGGAGTATGAAGCCCACACGTCCCTCTGCTTGATGGCAAAAGAGGATGAGGTAAAATCTGGTAGTAAAGCTGAACTTCTAATTATTTGTAAAGCCATACAAGATGAAATTTTAGAGCTAGAATCCACATTAGAAGAGTATTGAAATTCCAATGATGAAATACCACAAGACACTTACAACATGTCATTAGAAATTAAGGAACTAAAAGGAAAAATTGTTGCAAGTGATTCTACCATTGCTTTATTGGAAATAGAGAATTCTAGTTTGCATGAAAAAGCTGAATGTCTTTCTTGTCTCTCTTTGTTGAATGATATTAGCATGTATAAGCAAAATGTGATTAAACTTGAAACTGAAAATGAATTGCTTGTTGAAAAGATTAGCATGCTAAATATTGAGCTTAATGAAAATATGATTGTCTTTGCAAAAAATGAAGAGGAAAACAAGAAAGCTTTTATAAGTAAATGCATTTTGATTGTGAATGAGAATACTTTATTGAATTCCAAAATCACTAGTCTAGAATTGTCATTAAAGAAATTTTCTATGGGAAAACAATCGTTGGATACTATTATAGAAAATCAACTTTATGGCAATAATAGATGTGGTCTTGGTTATGATATGAAATATGCTAAAAAGCCTATTTATAAGAAAATCCACAATAAGCCATTGAAATTCTGAAATATGTATGCAAAGTGCTTTACTTGTTCTAGTTGACTCGTCTCAAAATGTGTGAGCGCTACCCCAAGTGTAGGAGATCGAACAAGTAATAATCCTGGTAAGTCCAGGTATCGTATCCACGGGACAACTGACCTGCAAAAACACAAACTTCAGTTTGTAAAGAGTACTGAAACGATAATAACCAATCACCTATCGGGTATAAAGATATGGTATCAAGAGTTTAAAATAATAAAAGAAAATCCTACAATAGTTACGGTGAATTCGATATTGGGGTACTAATATGAAGAGTATGTGTTGGTTGTGATTTCATTAGGGTATATGCAATCAATGATTATTAATACCTTTTCAATAACTCAATGTTTCGTCTTGCTAAGACACGAGAACGTCGGAAAGTATGTCGATAAAGCGCATAAAAACGTGCTAAAGAGTAACCACGTATGACATAGATTTCATAAGAAAAATACACACAAGTGCCCTCTTGGGTCACGATACATCCTCTCGGCATCACGAATAAGTCTGCAAAGATCATATTCGATTCAAGCATGCCCACGTCTCCGTATAACATACCTAAACAAGATATATGTAGAAATCGATGAAATACACAATATAACGTGAATATAGGGAGAAAAAGATATTGAAATCAAAGAATACGACACTCTAACTATATCAACACCAACACATATGAAGATTTACCACGCATGAAGAGAATATATTCAGTATTCATAGACAAATACATCATCAAAACCTCAAAATACGTGAATAATACTCCAAATACAAGTCAAATACGTGAAATACAAGGCTAAAGATAGGAAAAATATCACCAATTCTCTCCAAATATCCCCAAATCTCATTCAGATGATAGATCTGACCTCTGTCCTCAAGGCCTCTAAGTTTCACGCCAAAATACGGCTTCTACAGCTGCAAATACGCAAGAATACCCCCAAAACATTAAAAATACACACACACACACACACACACACACACACACACACACACACACACACACACACACACATATATATGAGCATTGCATGTTTGGGGGCCTTAGCGGGTTCAAAACCCGCTTAAAAATCGAATAAACCCACTTAGAAATCGTCGGCGCAATTGTGAGCCGTCGAATCGAAGCATGATCTGCTGAGGAGTTGTCGCATGTCCAAGCGGGTTCGGATCCGTACCCGCTTCGTCCGCATCCGCGTCGTCGATACGAGAATGCCTCGGGTTTAATCGCAGCCGCTGGATCTTGAATCGAACTGCTCCCAGCATGCCACGTCGCCGCTTCTGTTGGTCGAGTTCGATTCGAATACGGGATGCGTCATGGCCGTTGGATAAGAAATCGGACGCCTTGGATCTCGCCACGTCACCGTGAGGAGTATGCATTTCGGGCAGCTTCATTTCTCGTCCGTTGGATCTTCGATCGTGTGGATGAGAGCCGGCCACGTCGCTCTATGGCGTATGTAAATCGCTCATCGATTTCGAATCGCAGAGATGGGCCGGGCCGTTGGATATTGATCGAGCAACTGTGAGCTGGCCACGTCGCCTGTATTCGCTGCGTTCCACTCGCCCGTTGGTTTGAGATCGGACGGTCGTTGAATCACCGCATCACTTGCTCTGTTTGCATCTGGGCGGTAACCTTGCAACCGTTTGATCGAAGATCAACGGTGCAAAAGCGGCCGAGTCGTTCGTTGTGCGGCACCATCGGATAAGGCGGGGATCGTGTGGATGGGTGCCACGTGGCCCGTATATTAGTATTTTGACCGTATTTCTCTATTTAATTGGTATTCTGCATTTAATTATTCATAATAATTAGTACAGATCTCATAAGAATACAAATAAATAGTCGTTGGAATTGTGAGACCGAGATCTAGCCATAAAAAATACTAAAAGGACAGAAATACTCAATATATTGCTGTTTTGTGCTTAGAATGAGAGTTTGCTCTAATAATTAAAGGTATTCAAAATACGTTCGTATTAGAGACAAAATAAGTATCATATTTGGACATAAATGAGGTGTTTAATATGCAATATTCAACCTGAATCACACCCCCAACTAGCGATTTGCTAGTCCCTAACAAAAAGGACGATTAGGTCGGATGATTAGTAAAACAATAAATTCTATCAATCGCTTATGGCATGGCTCAATAATGTGGTTTCCAACATGATTTTGACCATCAATATACACAATCCATGAATACGATCAATCACATGATATTTTCTCTAATTTAATTTGAATAAATAACATGCGAGCATCGTTTTGCATAAGTGAAAGTATAACACGTCGTTACATTCTGGTTTTCTTATTTCCAAGGGATTGGCTTCTCAAAAAGATCGTTCAAATCATGGGTATTGAAGTTGCTTAGTTTATTCATCATTTCTTCTTTCTCTTTTTTCTTTTTCTTTTTGACGACTTAGAATGATCCATGTAGCGAGCTTTCAGTTAATGATTCCTAGGCCAGACGACCTTCGGACATTAGGTTTAGAAGAGCCCCTCGAACATAATAACTCGAATCATCTAAGTTTTATTTTCTTTTTCTTTTTCTTTTTTTTGAATGCAATCCCCATTCATCCATCTTTCGACGCAAATCTCCAATGCTTCCTGAGGCACCCGGCTAATCAATGAACTCAAGGGAACGATGCATATTTTTTCTTATTCATTTTTTTTGCCTTTTTCTTTTTTTTCTCGTAAGCAACTTCAACACCCATACATATGAACATAAACATTAGTAACAGAGGCCAAATTCCTCTTCAACTTGAAGACTGTTCTAATAAATCGTGTATATTTAAGCTTTTGCATCACAGTAGCATGCATGAAATAAATTCAAACTATTTCGAGATATTAATCATGACAATTGAAATTTTTCATAAATAGCATATTAATAGTAATTCCATAAAGAGAAAAATAATTACTTCAAGCCATAAACAATTTTTAGAACTCAATCAATTAATAATCATCCGCTAATGTGGTATTGTGAAGGAGTTTCAAATGATGAGAGTTGGTGATTTATTCTTTTCTTTTGCTTTATTTAAAAAATCCTAAGGTCTCATACACTCTCCCCAACTAAAGATGGACATTGTCCTCAATGTCGAAAAGGGTGCGAGTTTATTCAAAAGCAAGCATCCTAAAAAGCATATAAAATCTACATTAAAAGAAAGAACACACCGTGGTCAAATGGCGGATCAAGTATTTTTAATGGTGGAGGAAGTTGTTCTATTTGCTCATTGTGCTCCTCGGCGAGTAATCGCCCTCCACTAGCTAAATTGGATCCCAGCAACGTAACTCATAGCATCTCTATAAAGTAGTTAGCCATACCCTGCAAGAGATGAGTCACGTCAATCCAATTTAGTCTTAAATTCTTTTCAATAAACATATTCCAAATATAGTCATCAAAGTAAGTAAAATAAAGTAAAGCATGTTGATGACTACTCCCTGAAAAATGTGCACTACTCTCGGTATGATGCTCAGTCAGTGGGGAGAGGGATGAATGATTTTGGGAAAAAACTGGGGCAAAGAGTGGTTCGGTCCCCATATCGATAATCTCTAAAAACTTGTCCCTCGCTATTTCCTCATCCTTTTCATCCAAAATTGCTAGCTCGTCCTCTCTTTTGCACAGGCTTCCAGCCATGTTAATGTTTTGATTTGTGCCTTCATCGTGACATGGCTCGCTCGATATACCTGCAATAGAAGATGAACTCATATTAGATTCTTGAAATTGAATTTAAAAAGAATTACTTTCTTCTAAGCAATTGGCAATCAGAGTAAGATTTTCAATGAATTACAGAATTTGCTAACTCAGAGCACGGAAGTTCTCTTGGAATTTATGGGATGTGGTCTCCTGTGTCTGAATGAGCAAATAAACTCTCTTTCAAGGGTTGCAGTGGTACGTCTATGCTTTTCTCTCCTTGATCAAGGCAGGAAGGCTCCATTGAATCACGCTCCGAAGTCTCATTAATGGTCTGATCAATCTCTTG
This sequence comes from Scilla litardierei, assembly GCA_030789695.1. NCBI lineage: Eukaryota > Viridiplantae > Streptophyta > Magnoliopsida > Asparagales > Asparagaceae > Scilla > Scilla litardierei. Next base: position 43,291,976 of record CM061140.1, on the reverse strand, counting down.
TAAGGACTCCATGTATTTCCACGCCTCTGTCGGCGTCATGACTCCCAAAAATTCCTGCAACTGTGGTCGTAGTCCAAATAGGAAGGCTCTGTAAGCTCTTTCTTTGTGTACCCATGCTGCAGATAGCTCGATACTATGTATGTGAACCTCCTCCATGCCTGAAAGAAAGTTTCACAATGTGTCTGATTAAAATTAACAATATTGAGCTTCTCCATTCTATGCTTGTGTGCAACATCGTGCTCTGCATCATACCAATTATTTATGCAATAGCAATTCATGTATTCAATTTTTTTGAATTTTTTTAAAAGAGAAAACAAAACAACAAAAAAACTAATAAAAATCCTAAACTATAAGATGGAAGGATCTCACTGAATGTTCCTCCATACGAACTGAAATCATAGATCACAAGTACTGTTGTCCCCGGCAACGGTGTCAAAAACTTGACTCGTCTCAAAATGTGTGAGCGCTACTCCCAAGTATAGGAGATCGAACAAGTAATAATCCTGGTGAGTCCAAGTATCGTATCCACGGGACAACTGACCTGCAAAACCACGAACTTCAGTTTGTAAAGAGTACTAAAACGATAATAACCAACCACCTATTAGGTATAAAGATATGGTATCAAGAGTTTAAAATAATAAAAGAAAATCCTACGATAGTTACAGTGAATTCGATATTGGGGTACTAATATGGAGAGTATGTGTTGGTTGTGATTTCGTTAGGGCATATGCAATCAATGAATATTAATACCTTTTCTATAACTCAATATTTCGTCCGGCTAGGGCATGAGAACGTCGGAAAGTATGGCGATAAAGCGCATAAAAAAGTGCCAAAGAGTAACCACGTATAACGTCGATTTCATAAGGAAAATACACGCAAGTGCCCTCTCAAGTCACGATACATCCTCTCGGATCATATCACGAATAAGTCTGCAAAGATCATATTCGATTCAAGCATGCCCACGTCTCCGTATAACATACCCAAACAAGATATATGTAGAAATCGATGAAATACGCAATATAACGTGAATATAGGGTGAAAAGATATTGAAATCAAAGAATATGACACCCTAACTATATCAACACCAACACATATGAAGATTAAACACGCATGAAGAGAATATATTCAGTATTCATAGACAAATACATCATCAAAACCCCAAAATACGTGAATAATACTCCAAATACAAGCCAAATACGTGGAATACAAGGCTAAAGATAGGAAAAATATCACAAATTCTCTCCAAATAGCCCCAAATCTCCTTCAGATTATAGATCTGACTTCTGTCCCCAGGGCCTCCAAGTTTCACGCCAAAATACGGCTCCTAAAGCCGCAAATATGCAAGAATACCCCCAAAACCCCAAAAATACGTACATATAGGAGCATTGCGGGTTTGGGGGCCTTAGTGGGTTCAAAACCCGCTTAAAAATCGAATAAACCCGCTTAGACCTCGTCGGCACAATTATGAGCCGTTGGATCGTAGTGGAATCTGCTGAGGAGTTGATGCGTGTCCAAGCGGGTTCGGATCTGCACCCGCTTCGTCCACATCTGCGTCGTCGATACGAGAAGGCCTCGGTTTCAATCGCAACCGCTGGATCTTGAATTAGACGGCTTCCAGCATGCCATGTCACAGCTTCTGTTGGTCGAGTTCGATTTGAATGCGGGAAGCGTCATGGCTGTTGGATAAGAAATCGGACGCCTTGGATCTCACCACATCGTCGTGAGGAGTATGCATTGCGGGCGGCTTCATTTCTCGTCCGTTGGATCTTCAATCATGTGGATGAGAGCCAGCCAGTCACTCTGCAGCGTATGTAAATCGCTCATCGATTTCGAATCGAAGTGGAGATGGCCCGGGCCGTTGGATCTTGATCGAGCGGCTGTGAGCCGGCCACATCGCCTGTATTTGCTGTGTTCCCCTCGCACATTGGATTGAGATCATACGAACGTCGAATCACCGTGTCGCTTGCTCCGTTTGCATCTGGGCGGCAACCTTGCAATCGTTTGATCGAATATCAACGGTGCAAAAGCGACCGTGTCGTTCGTTGTGCTGCACCGTCGGATAAGGCAGGAATCACATGGATGGACGCCACGTGGCCCGTATATTAGTATTTTGGCCGTATTTCTTCATTTAATTGGTATCCTGCATTCAATAATTCATAGTAATTAGCACAGATCTTAGAAAAATACAACTAAATAATCGTTGGAATCGTGAGATCGAGACCTAGCCATGAAAAATACTAAAAGGGAAGAATACTCCATATATTGCTGTTTTGTGCTTAGAAGGAGAGTTTGCTCTATTAATTAAGGGTATTCAAAATACGTTCGTATTAGAGACCAAATAAGTATCATATATGCACAAAATGAGTCTTAATGAGGTGTTTAATATGCAATATTCAACCCGAATCACTAGTGTTGGTCATATCTCTTATTATTGTAATTTAGGAACACAGATATGAAATTCAAGCAAATATGAGTTACTAAATCTTTGATGACTAACATGAGTGGACCTTGTTGGATTCTAAGGTCTCTCAGAACACCTACCGTGTAGATAATATGGAGATTTGGCGATGAGCTATGGATTGACCATTTCATTATTTAGTTCCTTAGCCAAACGACGACGCGAAGGTATATATTTCTTCTTTGCACTTAATGCATACCAATCACGCCCCGCTTCCCAAGTATGGAAGGCGAGACGTGAAGTGGTCTGCTCAGACTTGGAGCTGTGAAGCTACAGTCTGATAAGCGTCTAATAATTTAATCCATTATCAGGTTCTTTGCATTACGACGAAACAACTATAATAATTTTGAGGGATAGACAAATAAAATTTATCCAACATTCAACATCCACAGATTTTTATTCCAAACATTACAGAGATAGTCATAAAGAAAAGTACAGAGTCCGAAAAAGAAGGCCTAAGCATGGCCGAAACTAATACAAAGGGAAGGGTGCAACGCACCGAACAACCTAACAACAATTACTAAGAAAGTAAACAACAACTAAGGAATGTCACCAGCTGAGACTAAGGGTAGAACTCTAGGTCCTCGAACTGGACGTCAGCAAACTGTGTCCTCAACAACTAATTCAGGCTCAAAACCTAACATGTGACACCCAAAGAGAAAAGGGCACATGTCAGCAAAAGTCTCCCAATGGAAAACAAAGGACTTTTGTGCAAGGAAACATAAGAGCAAAAGTGTACAACTAGCAGTTCTAAAATAATGGAGATGACCTGACATGATTGCAGCAGTTTAAACATGAGAATGAATGTAGCAGTTTAAGATGAACATGAAAGTTAAACATTTGCATGACACGTTGTAGCAAAAAGCTACAAAACAAGATATCACGATTTCACGATTAAAAATTGCATTCATATTGTGCACAGGGTTTACGCCTTACAGCTGAAGTTGCTGATCTGGCATACTTCTACATTGAGTGGTCGCTTAACCCTACCCCAATCCCAGAGTTTACGCCTTACAGCTGAAGTGGCTGTACGGGCACACTTCTACGCTGAGTGGTCGCTTAACCCTACCCTTCCATGAGTATAGCTTCTGGATCACGAGCCAGGAAATGTTTTGCAATATGGCATAGGGGTGCACCTAACCTCAATCAATATGTAGGAGTCAAGATCCCACCGCTGCAGCTTACATTTTAAAGTAGCGTGTGCTACACAATCATGATAGAGCAAGATGATGCACGAAATGACATGACAAGTTGCATGAGCATGACAATAAACAATTAAAAGTGCGTATAGTTAATTTGAAAGTAAACATGATATGCATCATGAAATGTTAGCAAAGGAAGGTGTCGGATCTAGTTTCGTTGTCAAGCTAGATCAAAAGTTGCGTCTAGGAGACTATCATTTCACCGCCTCTCTTTTACACAATTTTACAAAATGGCCTAAAACATGGCCTAACAAATTACTGTGCAAGTTTCACTTGCCTGTTTCCGATGGTATTGGTTGTCGTAAGTTCGTCTGGACGGGTACTACGTGTTGGTACTTTCGGTTCCCTGTTTTGGTTAAATAAATCACCGAATTAGATTTTTCGTGAATAAACACTATATTAAAATAATCTCTAAAACGGGTTTGTCTAATTTTATTGGGCTCTCTGGCTAGGGTGATGTTTATATTGTGTTACACTGATATTATAAGCCTCATTTTATTCAAATTTTATTATCTAACATTATTACTAACAGGCTGAAATTAAATGACACTAACATATTTAAATATTAATCTATCACTAACAACCTAGTAATACTAATCTTACCTAAAGCTAATGGTATGGTTAACATCTTAATTAATATCCCCACCCACTTACACCTACTCCTACATTATTTTAATACAAAACTCCTCACTTTCTCTCTCCCTTTCTTTAACTTGCAACCTGCCAATCTTTTATCAAGGCTGTATTTCATTTCTCTTCATTCTTTAATATACCCCTTACTCAAATATGTCACAACACACTCTGTCACACACACTCTCTATCAATTCTTTAATAGGGCTGACACCTTCTTATCTCTTTAATTATTTGAATACTCTCTCCCTTCTTTATTCTAACCCTCTTTTTCTATTTTATTAAGGCTAACATTAACTCTCAACTCTCCTCTTTCCCTGTCTCTCCCTGTCTCCTCCTTTCCACGTTCTGTTCTTCATTGTTTTTCTTTTTTTTGTTTCAATTAAATGTTTGCATCAACAACATATGAAAGGGATGGGGTTCGAAGCTTACGCACCAGGGGAGGAGGGCGACAGACGGCGCAGGGGATCCGCAGGTGGCGGCGGCCCAGGGCTCCGACGACGGCGCTTCCGGCCAGACGACGGCACGCGCGGCATGTCCTCTGGCAGCGATGGGGCGCATGCGCGTGCATTCAGTAGCTTGACGGCAGCCATGGTGGCCGTCCGACGACGGAGCAGGCACAGGCAGCGTGCTTCTCCGTGCAGCGGGGGAGAGGAGGAGGGAAGGATGAAAGGAGGAAGAAGATGAGGGTCTGTTTGATTGCTTTGATCTCAGATCTAGTTCATTTCCCCTTCTTCCAATTTCAGTTAGAATTTTGATTTGGTCAAATTGATCTTGGGGATGATGAATCTGAAACTTTGTGGGTTGATTTGGGTTTTGGTTGATGTGGTGAACAAGCATTCTTGGTTTGAGGAATGGCTTGCAGAATGTGTTGATGAATTGGGTTTGCAGATTCGTTTGCAGGGAGAAGACGTTTTAAGAAGTGTCTGGCAGGGGACATGCTTCCCATTAGTCAAAAGATTATGGTTAGGATTTAGACAGAATTAATTGTAGCTTTGACTAATGAAGAAACGTGTGTGTGTTTTGGTTAGAAAAGGGAAGAGAAATGAATATTCCTTCAAATGAAACGTGTGTGTTTGATTTAAAAATGAGAATTAATCATCTTGTCGACTAATCTCCTTTTAGGGGGATGTATCTGCCTCAATAGTAATGAGCTGGTTTGACAAGTTAAGCAGGCTTTAAGTTTTAGTCAAAAAGGTTAGGCAGGATTAGGATGGAAATTAATGTAACCTGACTAATCGTGAAGAGGAATGAATCTGATTATGAAAACGCGTATATTGTCGTTTAGGTAAGAGTCAAGGTAATTACGTAATTAAGTAAGTTTTTATAGTTATCATTAAAATGAATAAAGTATTTAGTGAAAGTAATTAAAGTAATTAGCAATTTGTAATTAGTCAGATAAAGTAATTAGTAACTTATTTAAAGTGGTGGAATAATTAAAGTAATCAGTAAAATATTTAAAATGATTAGCAAGTGTAATTACTAAGATAATTAAGTCAAAGTTTTTAATTTAAACTTGATGGTAACTTAATGATGGCAGGGTAAAAATGAAAACAAAGGCACGCTGGCGTCGACTCGTACTGACGAAAAGTTATCTGGATAACTGAAGAAAAATACCGGTACGCACAGTCGAAAACACGTCTAAAAATATTGGCCTTACATTCTACTCACCTTAAGAAAAATTCCGTCCTCGAAATTCTTATCAACTAAGGAGCAGGAAACAAGTATAGATAACACTCTCGTATTTTTATGAGATAAATTATGACCTGAAATACTTCGAGACGAAGAAATGAAATTGATTAGGAAAAAGTCACAAGTGATGTGGTTAAGATTGAGTTTCAAAAAGAGGTTCGGATGACTGAGCACTATTGATGGCCTTAACCGTTAGTGGGCAAGTGAAAAGGCTAAGGACGGCTACCCAAGATGTGCAGAGATGAGGATGAGAAAAAATAATAATGTATATACGTATCCTCTTAACAGCCACCCCAATATTCTAACACATAGGTTGCTAAACTCATAATCTCAAACAAGTGTTACTAAAATAAATCATCACTTCTCCTCTCGTCACCGAATAATGTTACAACTATAAGCATATCATGAACTTAAATATAGGTCCAATACTTCCATTTTCTTTTTGATTTCTATCTCATAATTCTTGTCTTAAACAATTAATACTTTAAACAAGAAAACCTCGAAAAAAGAAAAATACCAACTATCCTCAACCAATACTTCTTATAAATTTCCACGCTCCTTCGCTCATCAATGCTATTAAGACAGTAACATCTTTTTGGGGGTCTTTAAGGTACGATATCCTCTATACCTCTCCAAAAACTGTACATTCTCATAGGTTGTTCCCTCCGTACTGTATCATCCCTTGCTCATTGTATAACCTAACTTGTAGTACTACAATTGTGACATCCACAAATCCCAATTCTAATCTTTTTTTTGATGAGTAAGCAGCTTTATTCATATAACTCAACAAATTACAATATTGGTCTACAAATAGAACCAAACATAAAACTCAATGAAACAAAAGAATAAATAATCCTTCAACACTAAAAGAGCAAGAAATCCTAACGATAATTAGGATTCCGAGTATCCCTTGAGCTTTTCCGTCGAGGCGGTTCCAAATAAATCTTTTTTAGTGTCTTTAATTTAGGAGCTAAGGCGCATTTCATCCTCCCACTCTTGATTTATCGTTGTAGCATTTCCATCGAATTCTTCCATCCATTCTTCCTCATATTCATCTTCATCAGCATTTTCATCACCAACATTTTCAGGTTCATCAACACGATCGCTACCTGAAGGGTCCCCAGTTTCGGTAGATTTTGGAATCACTTGTATATCCGCTGCCTTACCATTAGTAACCTCTACATTTCCATTTGATTGACCTCCAGTCTTTATACCAGAAGGGCCTCCAGACTCTAAAGCTGAAAAACCTCTACTCGTGCCAATCACTTCATTAATCAACAAACTCCCATCCGCAGACAGATTAGATTTACCTTTTTCCACCCAAACCTTCTTAAATGGACATTGAGAGAATGAATGACCAATGTGTAATGCCCTACGAAGCTACTGCACAAGTACTAGAGGGGGGGAGGTGAATAGTACTTTAAAATAATTAAGAAGATAATTCCTAATTATCTTGCAAACTCAACCAGCAATGCGGAAATGCAGAAATGTAAATATTGACAACAAAGAAATGCAATCGCAAACAGACAATTTAACGGGTTCGGATCCACCCAAGTCTCCCCGACTTGTTCCCGGTGATCCTACGTCCCAAACACCCGGATCCCCTCCGGATACTTGAGTTAGAAACTTCTAACTCAAATTTGCACTATGAAATACTTGTAGAAAACCTCTACAAAGTCAAATCATACACAAATGAAATGTGACTCCCACAACCCGGGATCACAAACAAACTCTCACAACCGAGAGTAAAACACTTACAATATCAAAGTAAATTGAAATAGAAATGCTTACCACAAAATACCTATGCCTTGAGTAAAACTTACGATTTAGGGCAAAGATGATTTTGGGGAAGATGACGGCACCAAACCCTAGCTCCAAGATATTGACCAGTAATGGAGTCCTAGGAAGTTGTTGGTGACCTAGAATCAAGCTCTTGGCTTGGAAGGCTCACACTTAATGAATCTCTCTTTTGAAATAAGAGTGAGGGAGAGATTCAAGTGAGAAATGAAAGAGCTTTGAATGAGGATTAAAATGCTTCTCTAAAGATCAATTAATATCAGCCTTGAATGCTTTGAATGCAGCACTCCAAGTATATATAGGATAGAGGAAAGAGAGAGACAAATTCGTGGCATTTAATGCTCCAACGGCTCTATTCTGAAGCAAACTAGTCGGTCAAAGAAGGATCACGGACCGACTAGTTCATCAACTAGTCGGTCGGTCAATCAACATGAACCGACTAAGAGGTGAACAGTGAATAGATAAAGTTCAGACTTAAAGAACTAGTCGGTCTAAGAAGACTTCCCAACCGACTAGTTTCTCAACTAGTCGATCGGTGAGTGAACATTGACCGACTAACCGAAGAAATCAAAGAAGCTGAATTCAAATACAGCTAGTCGGTTTAAGAACAACTTCTGACCGACTAGTTTCTCAACTAGTCAGTCGGTCGTTGTGCTTTGACCGACTAACCGTAAACAGTAGCTCAGGCTCAAAAATAGAAGTTCAACTAGTCGGTCTAAGAAGGATTCTTAACCGACTAGTTTCACAACTAGTCAGTCGGTGAACCTTCTTGGACCGAATAACTGTAAACAGTAACTGAGCTAGAAATTGAGAAGGCATTCTAGTCAGTTCAAGAAGCTTTGCCGACCGACTAGATCACCATCTAGTCGGTTGGTTCTTCTTCTTGAACCAACTAACATGCACAAAAAGTCGTGAAATGAAGCGCGAAGCTTCGAGAAATTTTCTATGGGCTTTTAATAAGATCCTAGCTCTAAGATAAGATCGTTGTGAAGGTTAAAACGTAAGACCTACTCAAGGCTTAACGTTCTACGAAACGAAGCTAGAAGACTATAAATAAAACTTGACGAACCGTCTTCAATCGCTTCGATTCGAATCTCTTAACTTCAATAAAGGTCCTTGAGCTTCAACGAAGCTTCAAGCATACGATCATGTGCTTTGAGAAGTCTCGAGATGTCGCTTTTGATGTTCATAGAAGTTTGGCGACGATCTCCATAACTGCGCTCATAAAGAGTTAGTTCACGATATTTATGTTTGTTCATCATCCAAAACCAAATCCGGGGAGTCAATACTCAACACAAAGCACTCACACATTAGACAGCTTGGAGGTAAGTTTTCATATTCCACTTTAATGATCACATTCTCCTCATCCTCCATAGCAATCTCTATTGTTTTTTGCAATTTAGTCTTTGCATCAATTTCAACAAAGCATCTTGCATAGGTGTACCTTTCACCTAAAGTATCAAGGAATAAAGGCTTCCTTATAGAGCTAGCAATTATACTTATGCACTGTGTAGACCAAAATTTCAGGGGCAAGTCAGGAAATCTCACCCATACTGGAATTGATGACAGAAGATCTCTGTCCATTGTGAGGTCTGGAGTCCAGCGTCGCAACATTATCACCCTTTTATTAAAACATCCAAGGCCCTCCTTGGAGAACCCTGCTGTAATCTTCTTCTAACTCAAATTCGAAGAAGAAAAAACCATTTTCCCTGGAGTGAACCTGAAGCTTTCCTTTAGGGCGCCATAACTGATCACTCCTCATTTTACACCTTTTTTCCGCATGTTTGCATGCCATTTAGATCGCCCAAATCATGTTTTTCACGATATATCGACGATATTGCGATGCTTTTCACGATTTGTTGTTTTTGTCGCATTTCAGGTGATTTGGCGCGATTTGGAGTGATCATGAGATGCGCTCACTCTAGACGGCCACCGACGACCTCCCCGAGGGGTATTTTGCTGTTGGAGAGGAGCGGAAGAAGAATGGACGTCGCAGGAGCGACGAGGAGGCCAAAATAAGCAGAATGGGCATTTTTTGTGTCCCACTCGGCCGAGTGGAGGAGCCACTCGGCCGACCAGCGAGACACTGCTCGGCCGACCCGTTCAGACACGATTTCCATGTGTACTCGGCCGAGCGACGGAGACCACATCGGCCGAGTGACGATACCACGTCCGCCCGAGTGGCGCCCAGACGAAGCCCCTCCAGAATATTGAAGTTACTGTTTTTCGGCCATCTGAGCTTCAGAAGACCCACTCGGTCGAGTGGTAAACCACGTCCGCCCGAGTGCAGCGAAGCCATCGGCCGAGTGACGACAACTCACTCGGCCGAGCCGCCCCCGAACTGAAGACCCCTGAAGACCCCGACTTACTGGAAACTTGACAGGGTTTTCACTCGGCCGAGCGACTTTTGTCACTCGGCCGAGTGCGATGCGCTGCCTGTAGCGAAATTTGCGGAAAACATGCTGTGAAGGGGCGTTTTGGTTAGGATTTTTGGACGATTTTTGGGGCTATTTAAGCCCTGTTTTTACCCTAGTTTAAGGAGCCATCTCTTAGATTTTTTGCAGCTTTTTGAGACTACTTTTTAGCTTTATTATTTGTGATTGGAGAAGAGGAAAAACTTGGATTTTTGTTGGATTAATTGAAGAACTACTTTGGTTTGCATCTCTCTTCCCCAAAAATTCTATTTTTATTGTTTATATCATTGTTGTGATGAATTCTATTGCCTATTTCATTGATTATTTTTGTGCTATTGCTATGATTTGTGAGTAGTCTCCACGTCTTGGGGCGTGGGGATGAACCCTACAAGCCCAATTTCGTATTTGTGATGAATTGGTAGAAATTGTGCTAGAATCAATAATTAGAGATTAGATTGGGATCGAATTACTACGGATAGCTAGGTATTCATATCAATTGGGATTTACAAGAGATTGGATCCCAATTTGATAGGAAGCCCTAGAAATCCGAATTGGGTTGGACTCGGATTTTCGAAGTATCGGTTTGCAAGAGATTGGACCGATACTAGGATCTCCGGTTGCAATTCCGTGCCGATACCCGTTTGCAAGAGATTGGACGGGTAGGAACTATCCTAATTTAGATTGTGGACCGAGTTTGCAAGAGATTGGGCTCGGTGCACAATTGGACGATGATGTTGATCCTAATGCTAGCTTTCCTAGGCTAGGGTTTGCAAGAGATTGGACCCGACCCTAGGATAGCTATAGACCGGCAACAGCGCGAGAGCGTGAGCTTGGTTCTACATTCAGTTGCAACTAGTTCATCCAAATTCCCATTCTAGCAATTTTGATACCGACGAACCACATTTATGAAATACGGTGAGTAGCGGGAATTCCCCATTCCCTAGACGTTCTTTATTTGATTTGATATTTCGCATATTTGTCTGACGATTGTGACAGGATCGCCCAAGGCAATTCTCTCTATTCTTAAATAGCCAGGTGGATTAGGAGCAGGCACGGTCATTCGTCCTCCCTGTGTTCGATACCCGCTCGCCGCTATACCGTGCGCTTGCGGTAAAACTACAACCGCTCTTTGGGTGTATACTCGGAAGCGATCAAGTTTTTGGCGCCGTTGCCGGGGAGGCGATTGCGTTTGATTCTTTTTCACCCTAGCTATTCTTTTTCTTTTTATTATTATCATTATTTTTATTTCTTATTTCTTGCCTAACCCTTCCACGGTATTAATCATTTCTTTGAAACTCTGTTTCCCCTGTGCATGAACACGAGATCTACGGCGGACCCAGAAGACTTATTGTTTGATCCCGAGATCGAACGTACCGCGCGGAGACTTAGAGCGGAAAAGAGACAAGATCCGGAAGGGAGGTATATGACCAACCCGGAAACTCCTGAAGAATTGGCGGCAAGGATGGCAAGGATAATCTCGATTCGAGATAGGCTTCGGCCTAAGACTTCTTCTACCACCTCGTCCATTGCCATGCCGGGGTTGGCGGCCGACAAGAACTTCGAGCTAAAGACTGGATTGGTGGTTTTGATGCAACAAGACCCGTTTCACGGGAACGCACATGAGAACCCTCACTACCACATCCAACTATTCTTGTCAAAGTGCGCCACATTCCAGATGCCGGGGGTCTCCAACGACGCTATCAGACTGCGCCTCTTCCCCTTTACGCTAAAGGACAAGGCACTCTATTGGTTGAGGACGCAAGCTGAGGGTGTCTTCACCACTTGGGACGAGTTGGCGAGTGCATTTATTGACAAATTTTATCCGCCATCCAAGATGGTGAAGATCCGGAGCGCGCTCATGTCCTTCAAGCAAGGACCACAGGAGACGCTCTATGAAGCATGGGAGCGTTTTAAGGATTTGCAACATCAATGCCCGCACCACAGTATAGAGGATTGGGAGCTAGTTCATAGCTTCTACAACGGTCTCCAACCGGGGACCAAGCAAATTATTGATGCCGCGGCGAATGGTGCAATCTTGTCAAAGACTCCCGAGGAAGCTACGGCCCTAATTGAGGAGATGGCCTCAAATAACCAACAATGGGGCGATGAGCAAGGACACTCCACATCCTCCTTAAAGCCAACTAGCATCTACGAGGCGAAGGCCGTAGCGGAGCTCACGAGCAAATTTGATTCTCTCCACAAGGTGGTGGAGAGATTGGAGAAATTTATCACGGAGCCCCAAGGAAGCCCATCCACCTCCGCACCGACCAACCAAATGTGTGATTGGCAAGACCAATCTCAAGTCATGTACTCGGGAGGAGAGCAAGGAGAAGGATCCTTGGAGCAAATACAATATGTTGCGGGGAACCAAGGGTATTGGTCCAATCCGGCCGCAAGAAATCATCCGGGATTCTCCTACGCCAACAATGAAGGAGCCTTGAACCCGCCACAACCACCGCCTCAACAAGCTCGACCACCACCACCCCCAACAACAAAACTATCCACCGAGGGGGCCTCCGCAACAAAACTTTCAACCGAAGCAACAAGTTCCACCATATAGGCCTCCCGGATACAACCAAGGGTGGAGGAATCAAAATCAAAACCCTCCACAAGCTCCACAACGAACTGACTTCGAATCTAGAGTGGAGGCGTTCATGGTCGAGCAAAATAAGGTGAATGCTACTTTGAAGGCGGGGCAAGAATCTCTTAATACCGTAGTGGCTCAAATATCGGAGCAATTAGCGTTGCTCAACCGGAACACTCAAAGATTGCCGGTGCAACCGGAGCAAAACCCACGGGGCAACACGGGCCACATCAACGCCGTAGTTGTCGTCACTACTAGAGGCGGGAAGGACACCACCCCCGCCATGATTCCTATTGAGGAGGCCGTGGAGGAAAGCTTGGAGTCGGTTGAGCCGGTAGTTGAGGATGATAAGGAGAAGGAGCCACAAGACAAGGAGAAATCTAGGGTGGAGCGATTAATTGAGGAGAGGCGCTTCATGCCACCGGTCCCATTCCCCCAAAGACTAGCGAAAGCGAAAATGGAGAAAAGGCTAGCGAAATTCCTCGAGTATCTAAGGGGAGTTAGCCTCAATATTCCCTTCCTCGACGCCATCGTCGAGATCCCCACGTATGCTAAATTTTTGAAGGACTTGATTTCGGGGAGGAAAAGGAAGGAGAAGATAATGCTAGCCGAGGAGGGCTCTTGGTTCACCAAGAGAGAGAAGGAGCTGGCAAAATTTAAAGATCCGGGGAGTTTTCGGATTCCTTGCACTTTGGGTGGCGTGCCTCTTCAAAAGGCGTTGGTCGACCTTGGGGCTAGTGTGAGTCTCATGCCCCTCTCCATGTTCTTAAAGCTTAACACCGGGACAAAGTTGAAGCCCACCGACATGCGCATTCAATTAGCCGATGGCCGGATAACAAGGCCGGTGGGGATTGCCGAAGACATCCCACTTCAAGTCCCGGGTGAAATATGCTTGCCATGTGACTTCGTCATCATGGACATTAAGGAGGAGGGAGACACCTCATTGATACTTGGACGCCCCTTCCTCGCCACCGCTGGAGTCATCGTCGACGTGCGCGAAGGTACACTTACTTTAAACGTCGGCAACATCGAGGTGGAGCTCCACATTCCTAAGGCAATGAAGCACATGCCTTACCACGAGGAGCTTGATTACATGGACCTCCTTGATGAGGTGATAGAGGAGGCGATTCCTCACTCAATCGGCGCTCTTTTTGATGATGAATTTGAAGAAGGCCCGGATCTAGGCCAAGATGAAGAGAATAAAGATGATTCCCCCGACTTCTCCGCTGATGAAGATGAAGGCGACGCTGATGTCGCAAGGATTCGAGAGCTCTGTAAGCTCTCGAAATTAAAGTCTCCAAGGAAAGCCCCGCCGGTGCGGAAATCGGCATCGCCGGTTAAGCCGTTGACCGGGGCAAATGCTAGCTTGGGGGAGCCTCCCCCCAACACTATTCGAGATAGGAGACCTCCGAGGGAGAACGCTACGCCGCCACGTCCAAATCCAAGCGCGCTCCCCGGGAAGTTTGACGGGTGCATTTCATATGCACCAAACATCCCGCATTGATCGAAAATTATAGGGGGTCGAGCTCACGACCTTAAACGAGCGCTTGTCGGGAGGCAACCCGACGGTTTTAGCTTTATTTTTACTTTTTCTTTATTTTCGGTTTAGAAATTTTTAGTGTTTTGAGTCATCCGACCAAAAATTTCGTGATAACGGGTCCTATTTTTCTTGACAGGAGAGGAGATAGGTAGATCCATCATGAGGAGGATGAATGAGACGATGAGGAGCGCCTCAAGAAGGCACTCGACGCTTAGGAGGAGGATGAAATCGACTGGAGGAAGAAAGACGGAGTTTAGAGCCAAAACGAAGACAAACAGCAGAAATTAAGGCTCACTCGGCCGAGTATACTAGTCACTCGGCCGAGTACACAAGTTCGTCCGGCCGAGCCGCTCACGAACGAGGGAAGTCTGCTGAACCCAACTCTCTGTTTATTTTCTTGATTTCGATATAACTGCTACTCGGCTGAGTATATATATTCACTCGGCCGAGTAAAACGGATACCCTCCTAAGGTGAGTCATGCCGAGTAGCTTGAGTCACTCGGCCGAATGGACTTACTCCACTCGGCCGAGGCTGGCAAAGCCACTCGGCCGAAGCGATATAGGGGAGAAATTTTTATTTGCCTCGCTCGGCCGAGTGAGAACGTCACTCGGCCGAGTCGTAACATTTTTATATATAAGCGAGGGGGGCGCGGAATTCGAAAACGCAAATCCCCAATTCTCGCCCGCGCCCCTTCAGCTCCCACGCCCGATTCCCCCTCTCTCGACCCTCACTCGCCCGACCGCCGCTGCCCCGCCACCGCTCGGCCCGCCACCGCCGGCCGAGCCCGCCGACGCCTCGCCCGAGTCGCCGCCGGCAGCCCCGCCTCCGATCACCTCCGGTTCGCTTATTTTCACCGTTTTCTCCTCTTTTCGTGTATTTTTTGAGGATCCATGTGCTAAACGCCCCCCTAACCCAAATCAATTTCTATATCTATCCATTATACCCCTATTGCTCCATACATTTTGATTATTACTCGCTGATATCGCTTTTTCACGCACAGGTTGCTTATTGGAGCTTAGGGGAGGCCAGGGGAGCTTCGACGGGCTGCTCAGGACTACGTGGAGGCGCGGACTTCGCACGCTTCCACCGCTTAGCACTCGCGGCGTGTTTTGGTACACTCTTTCCACTCTTTTTGCACACGCCACACTTTTTCTCTTTTCGGCGCGCTCGGGGCCGATATGCCGCCCCGGACACGGCCTCGGACGAGGAGACCTTCTGCTAAGCGGAAGAGGTCGGATGACGCCGGCCCCGCCCATGAGGCGGAAGAGTCTCCTCCTCCTTCCCCCACACACGCCGTCCACCCAGCACAGCCTGCAGGCCCCGCACACCCCGCACAGCCTGCAGTGCACCCACAGCCCGCACAGCCTCTCCCCGCCGATCCACAGCCACCACCACCGGCTCCACTGGTCGGGCCGCTCGGGATTACGTTCCGAGACGACGCACACCGCGCCGTCTTCGAGCGTATCTCCCAGCGCTCGATCGTACCCTCCAGGTTTGCACACCTCGCTGATCTAGGACGCCTGGGGGTACTTGAGGGGATGCTCACGTTGTACGACAACGTGGGCTGGCGAGATTTTTTCCAGGTGTCGGCGGATACTTTTACCCGTCCGACACTTGAGGTTTTGAGTTCGATCGCCTGGACCGATGAGGGATGCTCATTCCGGTTCATGGATCGAGAGTGCCAGGTCACTCTCGATATGATGAGAGCATTTTTCTCTTGGCCCGCCGTCCCCGGAGCCGATCGCGGTTATGGCCCCACACATATCCCCCCACCCTCTTTCGACGCCGGTGCCTTCTGGGCATGTATCACGGGTCTCCACGCCGCCTTTGACCCTAGTAGGGCCAAGGCCTCGGCCATCGTACATCCCTGCCTTCGCATTGCTCAGCGCCTTATGGCGACGACATTTTTGGCCAGATATGAGCCGGGCACGATGTCTACGCCAGAGCTTTACATGCTCTACGTGATGACACGTCCCAGAGCTCTATCTAGGGATGGAGATGAGCTTGTCCCCGCCGTCGTGATCGATATCGCGGCATGGTACTTAGACCGCATCATTGTATCGGTGGGCGCTCGCTCACCGATATGCTGCGGCGGCCTGATTACCCTGCTGGCTCTTATGACCGGCGAGGACTTCCCCGACGACTTGCGACGCGTCCCGGGCCCCACCTCTTTGTCGATAGATGTTATGGCCCGGATGAAGATGCTGCGTCCGCATGGTGAGCGTCACTGGGTCTGGTTGCACGGCCCTTTCGGTGCCGACTACATGATTCTCCCGAGCCCAGCTCGGACCCAGATTGCACCAGCCCACGTTGACTGGCTCCCAGCGATGGATGTCCTCATCCCCGCTGTGTACGTGCTCGAGGCCGAGGAGGCCGAGTAAGCCCACGCTGCCCACGCTGCCCAGGCTGCTCCCGCAGACCCTGCTGCATACCCTGCCGAGCCTGCTGCATACCCCGTCGACCCTGTGGCCCCTCAGCCTGTTCCTGACGTTTCCACTGCTCTTGACACTTCTGTCCCCACCTCTGCCAGTGTCGAGAGTACTCCTGCTGAGCCCACTTCCACCACGGTCACCACTTCCGAGGCTGTCCCCACCACTCCCGCTGCCACCTTCGGCCCTCTGTCCGTGGAGCCTCTTTGCTCCGCTCTCCCCGAGCGCCCGCAGACCTTTGTTGAGAGTGGAGAGCCCTCGTTCGCCACGGTCGTGGAGACCATGGCTTGCATGATCTCTGCTGGGATTGCGCCTTTCGGTCCACACACTTCCACCCCAGCGGTAGAGTCCTCTGTCTCCACAGCTGCCGTATTCTCTGAGAGCGTCGTGGCGTCTGTCCACACTTCTGTGCCACTGACCTCTCTAGCCGCCTCGCAGCCGCTTTTGTACTCTTCTTTCGCTACCGCTGCCTCTTCTTCGCACCGCCTGCCCCGACCTCACACTGAGGCCCGGCCCACATTTCCAGGCACGGCACCTTTCGTCCCCTTCCCTGCTGAGCCCGTTACATACTCCACTCGCGTACGCCAGCCTCGCCCTGCGCAGCCCCGACAGGTGCGTCCCTCTGCACCACCCCCGCCCGACACTGTACTGCAGAGCATACGTGCTCTTGAGTTGGCGGTGAGTGGTCTTAGAGGAGACCTTAGGACCCTGTCCTCCACCGTCTCTGCGATGGCTGGACGCTTTGACCTGATCCCTCAGATCCACTACTGCCTGACACAGATCTTAGAGCGTCTGCCGCGCGTACCCCCACCCACCCAGCAGGTTCCCACACACACTTCCACACACACCAGACCTGCTTCCACTTCCGCGCCCACCCCAGCTCAGCAGCCTACACCACCACCACCACCTCCTCCGCCTCAGGACGGAGACGGCGCGGCACCACCTTCTTAGGCACTCTTGATGCCTTGATCCATTCCTGCCGTTGTGCTGCCCGTCTCTGCTGGGTCCTGATGCACTTTTGTCCACCCCCCTCCCCTCACTTATTTTGGTATTATATTTTCGATCATATCTTTTTGCGCATATCATATCATATTTACTTGGGATTCTCATTTTGATCACATCTATATATATCTTTTTGGGAGAGAGGGAGAGTTTTTGGTGCCGCATTTATTTTCATATCACTCCTATCTGTGCATGCATCATTTCCGCATCATATTTTCATTTCTTTATTTTTCCTTTCATTATCTTTTTTCTTCCCATCATGCATGCATCCTCACTTGCCCCTCACATTACTTGTCTCTCTGTGTGCCACACTTTGCACATTGAGGACACTGTGTCGTTTAGCTTGGGGGAGTGAGTTCTCACGTTCTTTTTTGATTAGCCACCTTTATTTTCAATTTTTCACACCGTTTTTCACTTTTGCACTCATTTTCCTTTTATTTTTCTTTTATTTTGCCATGCATCACGTTTTCCTTACTTTCCTGTGTGCCGCATTGCATAGTTCTATTTTCCTTTTATCTTTACTTCTTTCTTTTTCATCTCATGCTAGAGATGAATTTTCTGTGATGATGTCTACGTGGAGTTAGCTTATTCTATATGCATGCTATATTTGTCATGTCTTAGATTTCATTTCTGATATCATACGCTATGACTTGCTTTGCATTTAGGAGTAGTAACCCACACTTTTTCCGCATGAAAATGGATGAAATTTTATTATTAGCTGAGCCTGAATATTCATATGTATGCTATCACAGAAAACACACCAAGATTCACGCATTGAATGCCTATATCTGGAGTACTGATTTCTTTTCCTTTATCACTTCTATATGCATGAATTGTACACTTCACTTCAGGATGATTGAATGATGATTAGCTATGATATATCTGGATTAGTTAGCTTTTTTGTGATCGAAACTGAGTAGATTAGATTACCCCGCTGAAGTTGTCGTGCATGTCTTATAGAGTGAGCCGAGAGTTATATTTATTTCTTTCTCCACAAATCTTGAACATCATTTCTCTACTTTTAAAAATCATTGGTGAATCTCCCCTTAGTGACTCTATTTTATGGCATTTCCCCCACTATTAATTCCTAGCTCCAAATCTCTTATTCTAAAAATATATATATATATAAGAGAGAAGAACATTCTTGTATATCATTATCTCTCTTTGAGTTGGGATCATTGTATATATGATTAAAAAAAAGAGAAAAAGAAAAAGAAAAGAGGAAAAATCCTCAATAAAAGATCCCATCTCACTTCCTTTCTTTCTTCCTTCTCTTATTTGCCTTTGGAGCTATATAAAAATGGGGATGTAAATATTTTTGTGCCACCACGCTTATAGATAAGCTTGGGGGAGGGGATCCATTGATGTGTGAGAGAGCGACTACTTGACATTGCACGACAACCTAGGCTAAGTAATATTCTATACTCGGTGAGATTGTTTCTAGCTTTACGAAATCCAGAAATCTAAGCCTAGCGTTCATTTCATGAAATCCATACTTTTCTATTCCCTCTATTCTATGATGTGATACTCTTATACTCCAGATAGAAAGCGTTCAATTGAAAAGTATGTGATCTGAGATTTGTATACCGCTTTAGATGATTCAGGCGATGTTAATTTTAAAATTATTTCGTTTTTCATGATTATACCGTTGTTCGTGGTTTTTCTATTTTCTACTTGGACTATTATACTATGATATCAAAATGAGATTCTTTGACATGTATTTCTCACTCGGTGCATGCTATAAGAGTAAGTGAAACCCACGTCCTGAGAAAATGATCTAGCATCCTACCTCTTTCCTACTTTCTTTCTTTCTTTCTTTCTTTATTTTCATTTGGTTTTCATTCTTCTTCGTTTTTCATTTTTTTCGTTTTTCGCCGTTTTCGTTTTCCGAATCCACCGGGTTCGCCTTTTACTTATCTTCCTCGAGGACGAGTAAGAGGCAAGCATGGGGGATTTTGATCACTCCTCATTTTACACCTTTTTTCCGCATGTTTGCATGCCATTTAGATCGCCCAAATCATGTTTTTCACGATATATCGACGATATTGCGATGCTTTTCACGATTTGTTGTTTTTGTCGCATTTCAGGTGATTTGGCGCGATTTGGAGTGATCATGAGATGCGCTCACTCTAGACGGCCACCGACGACCTCCCCGAGGGGTATTTTGCTGTTGGAGAGGAGCGGAAGAAGAATGGACGTCGCAGGAGCGACGAGGAGGCCAAAATAAGCAGAATGGGCATTTTTTGTGTCCCACTCGGCCGAGTGGAGGAGCCACTCGGCCGACCAGCGAGACACTACTCGGCCGACCCGTTCAGACACGATTTCCATGTGTACTCGGCCGAGCGACGGAGACCACATCGGCCGAGTGACGATACCACGTCCGCCCGAGTGGCGCCCAGACGAAGCCCCTCCAGAATATTGAAGTTACTGTTTTTCGGCCATCCGAGCTTCAGAAGACCCACTCGGCCGAGTGGTAAACCACGTCCGCCCGAGTGCAGCGAAGCCATCGGCCGAGTGACGACAACTCACTCGGCCGAGCCGCCCCCGAACTGAAGACCCCTGAAGCCCCCGACTTACTGGAAACTTGACAGGGTTTTCACTCGGCCGAGCGACTTTTGTCACTCGGCCGAGTGCGATGCGCTGCCTGTAGCGAAATTTGCGGAAAACATGCTGTGAAGGGGCGTTTTGGTCAGGATTTTTGGACGATTTTTGGGGCTATTTAAGCCCTGTTTTTACCCTAGTTTAAGGAGCCATCTCTTAGATTTTTTGCAGCTTTTTGAGACTACTTTTTAGCTTTATTATTTGTGATTGGAGAAGAGGAAAAACTTGGATTTTTGTTGGATTAATTGAAGAACTACTTTGGTTTGCATCTCTCTTCCCCAAAAATTCTATTTTTATTGTTTATATCATTGTTGTGATGAATTCTATTGCCTATTTCATTGATTATTTTTGTGCTATTGCTATGATTTGTGAGTAGTCTCCACGTCTTGGGGCGTGGGGATGAACCCTACAAGCCCAATTTCGTATTTGTGATGAATTGGTAGAAATTGTGCTAGAATCAATAATTAGAGATTAGATTGGGATCGAATTACTACGGATAGCTAGGTATTCATATCAATTGGGATTTGCAAGAGATTGGATCCCAATTTGATAGGAAGCCCTAGAAATCCGAATTGTGTTGGACTCGGATTTTCGAAGTATCGGTTTGCAAGAGATTGGACCGATACTAGGATCTCCGGTTGCAATTCCGTGCCGATACCCGTTTGCAAGAGATTGGACGGGTAGGAACTATCCTAATTTAGATTGTGGACCGAGTTTGCAAGAGATTGGGCTCGGTGCGCAATTGGACGATCATGTTGATCCTAATGCTAGCTTTCCTAGGCTAGGGTTTGCAAGAGATTGGACCCGACCCTAGGATAGCTATAGACCGGCAACAGCGCGAGAGCGTGAGCTTGGTTCTACATTCAGTTGCAACTAGTTCATCCAAATTCCCATTCTAGCAATTTTGATACCGACGAACCACATTTATGAAATACGGTGAGTAGCGGGAATTCCCCATTCCCTAGACGTTCTTTATTTGATTTGATATTTCGCATATTTGTCTGACGATTGTGACAGGATCGCCCAAGGCAATTCTCTCTATTCTTAAATAGCCAGGTGGATTAGGAGCAGGCACGGTCATTCGTCCTCCCTGTGTTCGATACCCGCTCGCCGCTATACCGTGCGCTTGCGGTAAAACTACAACCGCTCTTTGGGTGTATACTCGGAAGCGATCAATAACCGATGTACACGTGCACGGAGGTGTTTGTAAAATGGGTTGCCCCCTAAAACATAACCAGCCAGAGTACGACTCCATTTTGCAACATTAGCAGATACCGCTTCTTTAGAGATCCAAGGGACAGCCTTACCAGCTGGAATCTCTCGAGGAGGAACGTACTCACATTTGCTATTTTGCTCAACTGAACGTCCAACAGAAAAGAGCGAACTCCATGCTTCATGCCCCGAATTTGCCACCCTCAAATGAGCAGATTGTTTGCCAATAGCTTTATCATTCCGATCAACATCAGTAGGTACTATCTTAGAAGTAGTAGTTGAAATCTGTTGATGACAATATGACAAACACTGATGATATGGGTTGCCTACATTGATACAAGAAGGATCAGCTCTCCCCCTAGCATGTCGAGGGGGGAAACCCCGAAGAGAGGTCGGGAGGCAACTGACCCCAAGTAGTCGTCGGACCCCAAGGAGCCATAAGGACTCCCCTGATAAGACAGCCGAACTAGCACGGAGCACGGAGCCGGGTCATCTCACCGAATCTGATCGAGGTCTGTCGACCTACAAATCTGAACGAGATCAGAAATCTCCCGACGTTGCAAGAACTCTTGAAGACTGAGGCCTGACGAATTGAAGAGAAGCTGGATCAGGAGTTAAGCACCTGAGCGGATCTGATCGAGGTCTGTCGACCTCTGGATCTGAACGAGATCTGAAAGAATCTCCCGACGAACAAGCTAGAACTCGACTGGAACTCAATCTGATCAAGAGAACGAGATCCGATGTTCCAAATCAAGCTGGAACGAGATCTGATCTGTGGCCCATCGAATCGAAGGGGGAACTCGACTGGAACTCCCGACGTTGCAAGAACTCGCGAAGAGAACTGAGGCCCGACGGGATCCCACGACGACTAGGCGTCGGAGACCGGCTAGAAGGCCGGTGCAAAAACCCCATGCGTCTCCTAGGGCCGGCGCAGCCTAACCCCTAAACGCCACAAGAGAGCTAAACAAATTATCTAATTCTAATCTTATTCTTGTATTAATGTATTGATATAATGGTGCTCTACCAATTACTAACATAAGACGACAAGTATAAATACGCTTAATATACATCACCATCTACAATCAACATTTATCAGGCTCCCAACTCATTCTTCATCGTGATAACTCATAAGTTTAAACACCCTAATTAACAAATTATTAAATCACATCTCATCATTTCTAAGCAACTTAGATTAATTTACGCAACTGTTCATTCGTATCAACATATCATATAATTTCTGACGTCTCTATCACTCTATCCGAACAATGAAGTCTTGTTACTTTACATACTCTACTAATTATCATCGTCATCATAAATCATGTAATATCTATAAAGTTACTCTCAGCTGCTACTAATATGAATTCCAAATCCGTAATGTACTCGTCCACATGTGCACCATTCCTAGTATGGAATCCTATTGAAGCCATTATGAACGAGTATATCCAAATGTGAAATATAACTCTTGAACACATCATTCTATCTATCATATTGTAAACAATTAATATAACCACACTTTACATCATACCAAACTTCTCCTGTCCGTAATTATAATCCTTTAATAATAATAATCACATCCTATCAACATACTGCATAACAATATTCAACATTATTGATGGTAGAAATAAAGATAGAAGTAAACATTTTAAAAGAAAGGTTATAACGCAAATTTAAAACTAATCTCGCTAAAAATAAGCAAATAGATGTACTAATGTGGTAACCAAGAGATAATGTAGGATACACCGTTCTTTTTCGGTGCACTCGCTTTGTATCTCCAACACACAAGGATGGACGCGGTGGGAAGGAAGCAGCCCTAGCCTCTGTCCGGCCGATCATTCCGCTGGCATCTCGCATTCACGCCCCCGTTTGACTGCCGCTCGGGGATGTAGTTGTAGATACGTGAGTCTTAGTGGGTCGTTGGAAATCGATGATGAGACTCTTCCATTGGGGCTGACCTTCCCTGCTTGCTTGATATCGAATGTCATCGATGCGGCCTGTTTTTCTCTTTCAAAACATGCTCCCATGGGGCTCCCTATGTATGCGCACAGCCTATCTTCCGCCTGAGCCTGCTATCTTGACTGTGTACCCTCTCATATGAGGCCTATTCCATCATGGATTGCTCGCTACCCTGACTGCCGCTGTGGACCTCTTTCCTGGTTCTGAAGATCAAGATCAGGAACTAAGATGCTTCCTTCTAGCTGTCCGATGCCCCCTCTATCATGGTTGCCTATTGGGCCTCTCCTTTCGAGGATGGACATTCTGCTACAAGTGATTGCCCATATACTTCTGAAGGAAGCTCTCCGTTGTGGGGACCCTCTTCCTTTTTTAACTTGTTGTTAGCTGTCTTCTCTTTCTTCAATGAATTCCACCTTGACTGTTGATTGGTCAAGTGTGGTAAGTAAAGTGCTTGTAATGTATAAAGTAAAGGTGACTGTGCAAATGCAGAAGTAACGATGGTGGCATGGCAAATGGTAGCAACAATGTTTTAACCAACAGGCAATGTGATGACAATAGTAAGACAACCAGGTAGACGCAGTAATACTGAAAAGGATAAGTAATGAGAGCGCATGAGGAAAACAAACGTTGCTTGACTATCTAATAGTGTAGGCTGGCCTAAGAATAAGAAGTCTAGCTTAACTCCCAAACCAGCCAGGCAGTCAGGGCTTGAAGGCATAGGTCACTTCTATGACTGTAGGACAAGTCCTTTGGTTGACCAACCCCCTTCCCATTCCTTTCTATACACTGATCCAGTAGTAATTTTAAG
This sequence comes from Scilla litardierei, assembly GCA_030789695.1. Lineage (NCBI taxonomy): Eukaryota > Viridiplantae > Streptophyta > Magnoliopsida > Asparagales > Asparagaceae > Scilla > Scilla litardierei. The sequence goes on along the minus strand of CM061140.1, from coordinate 43,267,653 downwards.
ACCGCTTATTATTACACCGTTTTATCATGTTCAAGTAGTCTCGACCTAGTCTGTGGAACAGTGGTATCAAATCAGTAGTCGTGACAAGGGTTAGCTTGGTCAGGTGGCATAGAGATGGGAGAATGGGAGGCATATGAAGAAATGTGACAATATCCTAATAACGTATATAAGGATAGTGAGTATGGTGGTATGAGTTAAAATAGTAGATAAGCTAAGGACGAAAGAGTCATGGGTGTAGAGATGTAGTGTTTGTTTCGCAAATGGAGATAGATATATTTTTTTAATACAAAAAATTTAAAGTATAAATACGATGAATACAAAACTAATACACTGAAATAATTGACGCTTTATTTAGCATAAAAAGTATTTATAATTAGTATCTGGTCGGTTGTTTTGAAATCTTGCTGTAGTATAGTAATGACATACATAATCATGAATCACGTCCTTGCGGTCCAGTGGACATGGCCAGGGAAGTGACTAAGCCATGATCACTTATCCCCAGTCTAGCTAGGGTGCTCCAACAAAATTAGCCAAGCACATTGACCAGATCATGGTCCATTGAAGAAAGCTTATCATTTATATGCGTGCCATCAACAAAAAGTTTGAAGATAAGGATCTCCATATGTAGAAAGTAAAATAGGATGGTATAGATTAGAAATCATTTAGAATTTAGTGACTAAAAGTTTTCAGCGAAGGAAACTTAAAATCAAAGAATAAATTTTAAATCAGATGAAAAATATGAGGCCTATGTATATATATTAAGAATTTTAAAGAAGTTTAAACTGGGCGAGGAATTCCATAAAAGGGATATCAATAGTAGAATTAGTATAGTAATGCGAGTGATTCAAAGGATAATGATGGCTGTCAGGAAGATCACATGGGTCGAGAGTAAGGAGGGAGTTGAATGGTTAAAATGTAAACACCACGTGAAATTAACTTAGGTGAATCTGATACGATGGAATTCTACGGTCATTAAAATAGCGATGTAAGGACTAGGAATAATAATAAAAATCAGGGGCCTAATTATTAGGTCGATTAAAGATCAGGAGAACTTAGTACTAAGACTTTCTAATGAACTAGATTGTAATAGAGGTCTCAGGGAAGGGTCCTAAGAGTATCAAAGTTTTGTTTTGCTGGCCCGAAATTTATGGACTTAACGAACGACTAAAGAAAAAGCTCTAGGGATCTAATATAGTCAGGGCTGGGTGGGAGACTACTAAGGTAACCTAAGACGAGTACAACTAAGTCTCAACGAAAGCGCCTGACTATCAAACCTGGACGTCTATCTAAGTCTTCCTACCATCTAAGACAAGGAAAACCTTCAGATTAGACTTAATTCATGACTTGAATGTTCCGAATATTTAAATGGATGTTGTTATCATTATTTTTGTTCTAATATTTGGCAGATGCAAAGAGGGACCTGCATGGGCCACCACTAAAACCCGTCACGTCCCGCTTCCGAAGTATGAAATGCGAGACGTGAAGAGGTCCGCTCAGACTTGGAGCTGTGAAGCTACAGTCTGATAAGCATCTGGTAATTTAAACCATTATCAGTTTCTTTGTATTACGACGAAACAAAAATAATAATAATGAGGGATAGACAAATAAAATTTATCCAACATTCAACATCCACAGATTTTTATTCCAAACATTACAGAGATAGTCATAAAGAAAAGTACAAAGTCCGAAAAGAAGGCCTAAGCATGGCCGAAACTAATACAAAGGGAAGGGTGCAACGCACCGAACAACCTAACAACAATTACTAAGAACGTAAACAACAACTAAGGAATGTCACCAGCTGAGACTAAGGGTAGAACTCCAGGTCCTAGAACTGGACGTCAGCAAACTGTGTCCTCAACAACTAATTCAGGCTCAAAACCTGACATGTGACACCCAAAGAGAAAAGGGCACATGTCAGCAAAAGTCTCCCAATGGAAAACAGAGGACTTTTGTGCAAGGAAACATAAGAGCAAAAGTGTACAACTAGCAGTTCTAAAATAATGGAGATGACCTGACATGATTGCAGCAGTTTAAACATGAGCATGAATGTAGCAGTTTAAGATGAACATGAAAGTTAAATATTTGCATGACACGTTGTAGCAAAAAGCTACAACACAAGATATCACGATTTCACGATTAAAACTTGCATTCATATTGTGCACAGGGTTTACGCCTTACAGCTGAAGTTGCTGATCTGGCATACTTCTACATTGAGTGGTCGCTTAACCCTACCCCAATCCCAGAGTTTACGCCTTACAGCTGAAGTGGCTGTACGGGCACACTTCTATGCTGAGTGGTCACTTAACCCTACCCCTCTATGTGTATAGCTTCTGGATCATGAGCCATGACGTGTTTTTCAATATGGCATAGGGGTGCACCTAGCCTTAATCAATATGTAGGAGTCAAGATCCCACTCGCCGTAGCTTACATTTTAAAGTAGTGTGTGCTACACAATCATGATAGAGCAAGATGATGCATGAAATGACATGACAAGTTGCATGAGCATGACAATAAACAATTAAAAGTGCGTACAGTTAATTTGAAAGTAAACATGACATGCGACATGAAAGGATAGCATAGGAAGGTGTCGAATCTAGTTTACTTGTCAAGCTAGATCAAAAGTGGCGTCTAGGCGACTATCATTTCACCGCCTAGTCTCTTTTACACAATTTTACAAAATGGCCTAAAACATGGCCTAACAAATTACTGTGCAAGTTTGACTTGCCTGTTTCCGGTGGTATTGGTTGTCTTGGGTTCGTCTGGACGGGTACTACATGTTGGTACTTCCGGTTCTCTGTTTTGGTTAAACAAATCACCGAATTGGATTTTTCGTGAATAAACACTATATTAAAATAATCTCTAAAACGGGTTTGTCTAATTTTATTGGGCTCTTTGGCTAGGGTGATGTTTATATTGTGTTACACTGATATTATAAGCCTCATTTTATTCAAATTTTATTATCTAACATTATTACTAATAGGCTGAAATTAAATGACACTAACACATTTAAATATTAATCTATCACTAACAACCTAGTAATACTAATCTTACCTTCAGGTAATGGTATGGTTAACATCTTAATTAATACCCCCACCCACTTACACCTACTCCTACATTATTTTAATACAAAACCCCTCACTTTCTCTCTCCCTTTCCTTAACTTGCAACCTGACAATCTTTTATCAAGGCTGTATTTCATTTCTCTTCATTCTTTAATATACCCCTTACTCAAATATGTCACAACACACTCTGTCACACACTCTCTCTATCAATTCTTTAATAGGGCTGACACCTTCTTATCTCTCTCATTATTTGAATACTCTCTATCCCTTCTTTATTCTAACCCTCTCTTTCAATTTTATTAAGGCTAACATTAACTCTTAACTCTCCTCTTTCCCTCTCTCTCTCCCTGTCTCCTCCTTTCCACGTTTTGTTCTTCATTGTTTTTGTTTTCTTTTTGGTTCAATTAAATGTTTGCAGCAACAACATACGAAAGGGATGGGGTTCGAAGCTTACACACCTGGGAGGAGGGGTGACGGACGGCGTAGGGGATCTGTAGGCGGCGACGGCCCAGGGCTCTGGTGGCTGTGCTTTCGGCTAGGCGGCGGCGCGCGTGGCCTGTCCTCCGATGGTGATGGGGCGCACACGCGCGCGTTCAGCAGCTTGGCAGTGGCCATGGTGGTCGTCCGACGGTAGTGCATGCGCACGGGTGGCGTGCTTCTCCAGGCAGCGGGGGAGAGGAGGTGGGAAGGAGGGAAGGAGGAAAGGAGATTAGGGTTTGTTTGATTGCTTTGATCCTGAAGTTGGTTCAGATCTGCTTCGTTTCCCCTTCTTCCAATTTCAGTTAGAATTTTGATTTGGTCAAATTGATCTTGGGGATGATGAATCTGAAACTTTGTAGGTTGATTTGGGTTTTGGTTGATGTGGTGAACAAGCGTTCTTGGTTTGAGTGATGGCTTGCAAAATGTGTTGATGAATTGGGTTTGCAGTTTCGTTTGCAGGGAGAAGACATTTTAAGTAGTGTTTGGCAGGGGACATGCTTCCTATTAGTCAAAAGATTATGGTTAGGATTTAAACAGAATTAATTGTAACTTTTGACTAATGAAGAGACGTGTGTGTGTTTTGATTAGAAAAGGGAAGAGAAATGTATCTGCCTTCAAATGAAATGTGTGTGTTTGATTTAAAAATGAGAATTAATCATCTTGTCGACTAATCTCCTTTTAGTGTGTATTTGATTTAAAAATGAGAATTAATCATCTTGTCGACTAATCTCCTTTTAGGGGATGTATCTGCCTCAAAAGTAGTGAGCTGGTTTGACAAGTTAAGCAGGCTTTAAAGTTTTAGTCAAAAAGGTTAGGCATGATTAGGATGTAAATTAATGTAACCTGACTAATCGTGAAGAAGAATGAATCTGATTATGAGAACGCGTATATTGTCGTTTAGGTAAGAGTCAAGGTAATTACGTAATTAAGTAAATTTTAATAGTAATCATTAAAATGACTAAATTAATTAGTGAAAGTAATTAAAGTAATTAGCAATTTGTAATTAGTCAGATAATGTAATTAGTAACTTAATTAAAGTGGTGGAATAATTAAAGTAATCAGTAAAATATTTAAAGTGATTAGCAAGTGTAATTACTAAGATAATTAAGTCAAAGTTTTTAGTTTAAACTTGATGGTAACTTAATGATGACACGGTAAACATGAAAACAGAGGCGCGCTCACATAGACTTGTACTGACGAAAAGTTATCTGGATGACTGAAGAAAAATACTGGTACGCACAGTCGAAAACACGTCTAAAAATACTGGCCTTTACAATACCTTCATAGCATTTTTTGTGTGCTTGATTTGATTTTTATTTTGTGTGCTAGTTTGTTTGCTTTCTAGCTTGTTTAGGTCTTTATAAAGAAAAATCAAAAAATATATGAAAAAGACAAAAGGAAAAAAATGGTGCTTAATGTATATCATTTCTTTTGAATCATTCAAGTGATATTAATGAATGGTAATCATATCCATGTAGAAATTGATGTATTATAGTTATGGTTACATGCACATGTATGATTTTCTAAATAGTCATGACATATTCAATGATTAGAATAATTTGATTTATACACATACACTTTCACTTTCACGAATATTAAATATTGTCGTACATTTGGAGACATTTTTTATGAAATAATGGAAAGTGAACGTAGGATGAAAAATAACTGAAAATCTAAAGGATATGATGTATCCTGCCATGGATAAAAATTGAGCACAAAAGAATTGAATAAAAAGAATGAAAAAGAATGAAAATAGCTTCGTTTGAAAAATGGATACAATCATTGGCAACACTACCCACGAGTATCCAACATATGCTTTACATGTAATTTTTAGCGTAGGTCTTATACTCGTCAAGCAATGCCAGCCCCACATCTAAGAGTCCTTATAGGCTATGTTTTTGGGGTGTGTTAACTTGAACTCATTTTTATTGAGGTGAGGAAAATCAATCCTGAGTGATTTCATGTTTAAGGGAAAATGTGGATTGGTTTCGGTTGAATTTATTAAAATTCCTCCTTATGTGCTTCAATGTTTAATCATCACACGTACACGAAGGTGTTGAAGTCGTTGTTATAATTTTCATTGAACTTGAAATGCTTATTCTATGAATGTTTACATGCAAGTGCTAGTTGTAATTTATAATACTCTTTAGTTTGCATGTGGTATTAAACTTGACTTCATTATACACTTTTGATGATAACAAAAGGGTGAGAAAATATTGAGAAGATTTATGCATGCATTAATGCTTATATTGCATATATAAACATTGGTAAGTGGGAGCATTAATGAACAATGAAAATGTGCTTATTGAATACATAAATATTAGTTCAAGGGGGATCATGAATAAAGGGGGAGCATGCATACATATTTGAATGCTTGAACATCATTGTTGGCATGCTTATATGTTGCACATCATTGTTGCACTTGTTGCATATTGCATACATCCTCCATCTTCACACTTCACACACACATGTCACGATGATATTCTATGAATCGTTATTGCTCAAATCTTATATTGGCTTGTCATCATCAAAGGAGGAGTTGTTGGATACACCGTGTAGTTGGATACAACGATCGATGACTTCGTGTTTGATGATAATAAACATGTGTGAATGATTTAATGTGTGTGCTAAGTGTTTTTCGGAATGAAACTCTCGCAAATATTCAAAGAGAGACTAAGTAAAAGTGATGGAGAATGTGACATGCATTAGCCAAGTGGACTAAGTCAAAGATGGAGAATATGGCTACAAATATTGGACTAAGTCAAATATGGAAAGATAAGGAGGAAATCAATTTAAATCCATATTTGAATTGATTCAAATCAATTGGTGCGACATTCAAATCCTAATTCCATGCAAATTGAAGACTTGGTCAAAGATGGAGAGAAATGGAGAATCTCATGAAAATCAAAGGTGATTAAATGAGATCCAATTCAAATCCTATAGCTACTCAAATTCAATTCAATAGCCATTTATATTCAAACTCCATATCGAAAGAGATTCATTCAAAACCTAATCAATTTAGGATTCCTTCCAATCTCCAATAAATATGGGATTCTAATTGATTCTATCATATCCCATCCTCTCCTGTATAAACTCATATTCCAAGGAGAGATTAGGAGACAGAGGGCAACCAAAACCCCCAAGATAATTCGGCCAAGGGGGGAGCCATAGCCGCAAGTGTTTTTCATGCCCACAATCCCTATATTGAGCAACATGGTAAGCCCAAGCTCTATTGCCTAAAAGCTATCATCTCCTTCCCCTCTCCATATAATAAGCTCCATTGCCATTGCCAAAGAACCAAGGTCGCAACTTCTTTCCTCCATTACCAAGAGCTCCAATTTCCATACCCATTGCACAAGTTGCACATCCAAGGCCAAAAACATCAAAGCTCCATCTCTTCTACCTATTGTGCAAGCCCAAGCCAAGACTCCTCCCTTAGGCCGCAATATCATAGCCATGCTACTCAAGGCTGCAAGCTACTAGGAGCTCCTCCATCTCTTCATTGCACAACTCTTCAAAGGGAAGCCATCCATACCTTGCATAACTTCAAAGGGGAAGACATCCATCCATAAGCTACATCAAGGGGAGACACACCAAGGTCGTAAGTTTCAAGGAGCTAAGGACATCTAGGCTGCAAGTTCCAAGGAGGAGAACGTGACGTTGGTGACTACATCCTGTCAAATACGATCTAACCTGAGCTGATTGACAGAGACGACTACTGCTACACAAACTGGGATTCTCTAAACTCTTTATTATTATTTTGTGTAGTAGTAGTGATCTTTGTATGGGAAACTTTACCATTGATACATGTTTTAAGGTCTTGTCTAGTGGGTGCTAGACAAGAGAGACTTGGCTAGTTGGGACTAGCTAATAGAAAGCTTATACTAAGATCAATTTAGTTGAACACGGTGAGTGGGGTACTGAGAGCCTGGTGAGTGTAGAAACGTGGGTTCTCTAGCTATTAAGGTTGTACCTGTTACATTATTAATCTAGTGTCTGCTTTGGGGCTAGACATTGGTCGTGGTGACGACCGAACCAGTGTAAATTTGCTGTGCATCTGTGTTTGATTATTATTTACCCTGAATGTGATTATAACTGTGTGTGATTTCCCTTGGGTTGCATGAGAATTTTTATTAGCATAGTCAACCTCCCCCCTCTAGGCTTAGATCCAGATCCAACAGAGGATGAAGTCCCGCTTTAAGGGGTAAGGGCGCTTGAGTCGATACTTGAAGTCACGGCGGCGCTTGACAATCTCTGCGATCTCGGTGCGGTGAAAGAGGCCATGCTTCTCGAGGTTGTCGATCTCGTCGGCCATGCGCTCCAGCCTGTACTGGACAACATCCGCCATGGCAGTTGCTGGATTTTTGCAGGGCTGGGGTTGTTTTGGGGAGCAGGCGTAAAGAAGAAAGCTGAAGAGATGGAAGGGTGATGGGAGCGAAAGGGGTTTTAGGGCTGTAAATGGTTCGGGTCGAGTCGGGACCTTCAAATATGAGTTAATAAGTGCATTTACAACTATTCATGAAATGAAGTTAAGGAAATGGTTCGGGTCAACATCCGACATTACAACTGTTCATGAAAAAAGTTGTAATAACCATTTTTTACAACTATCCGCGAAAAAGTTATAATAAACATTTTTACAATTTTCAGGGAAAAAAGTTGTGGTGTCAAAATAAACATTTACTACTATTCACGAAAAAAGTTGTAATTGTTATGAATGTGATTTTGTAGGCCCTTGTGGAGCCCACTTAGGACTAGGGTATCCACCTATTATGTAATCTTTTCCTATAAATATATGGCTACAGGTTCCATAGCAGCCACATTCACAACACGTTATCAGCATGAAACCTCTGAAATTTTCCGAAGATCCGATCTTGCGAGGGTGACGAGGATGATGTAGATCCACCACACGCGGGCATCATTTTCCACGCGTAGGCTTCGTCAAATGTCGCTAGATCTGCATGACGGATCCAGAAGTAATCATACATAAAACCCGACCTAAACTTATTTATTTCGTAGAATATGTCTAGATATACCTATTTTTGGACCAAAACTCAGTGTTTAAACAATAAAAATCAAATTTTTATGATGAAAACTTTGACTTCAATAATAAAGATAAAATTTTTACTACAAAAAATTAGTTTTTATTTTAAAATTGGTGTTTTTATATTGGATCTATGTTTTCCCCATCTTCGTCATAAAAATCCCCGCCGACCAACGACGCCGCCATTCTTAAAGTGAAAAAAGGGGGGCCGATCCCCTCCATCGTCGTTTTCCCCCTTCACAACGGATCAGGGTGGCCGAAAGCTACCCTGTTGGATTTGGATCCTAGCCTAGAGGGGGTGAATAGGCTTATAAATATATTCTCGTGCAACCCACGAGAAATCACACGCAGTTAAAAACACAGGCAGAGTAAAAAAGAGACAATCACAGAGTATGCATATTTTAACTTGGTTCGATCGCACCAACGACCTACGTCCAGTCCCAAGAAAATACCAGCATTAATAAGTTCCTTCTGTACACCTATAATGGGGTCCTAGCTCCAACTCCCCACCTAGACTGTACCACACTCAACAAAGTGCAGAACTCTATCAACCAAGTAAATGTGTATCTTGACTGCACCAACACGTCAAGACCCTCTTGTCTAGCCCCAACAAGACAAGTCTCAAAATAGTCACAAAATAGGTAAAAGTTTCTCCTACAGAGAACGTTACACTAAGACATGAATATAAAGAGTAAATGGTTTAGAAATGCTCAGTTCATGTCCGTGTAGTCATCTCTGTCAATCAGCACGTCGTCAGCTCCAGTCTGACGCAAACGGTGTCTCGATCTGACTCCTGAATCTCATTCTGTCTCAAATAGCACTCTGGTCTATGCGTATATCAATCCCAGTTCAATCAAAATAAATCTCGGTCTGTGTACACATCAATCCCTTTAAAAATCCACGTCATCACCTTTGATTGCTTCTTTTCGATTTTTCTTAGCTCCTCCATGTTAGCAGTGCATGCACGCGGAGCGAAATATGTCAGTGGCTTCGTCTTCGTCAACAACAAGGATGACTCTGGTGGCAGATTGCTTCGACGACAAATCCACGATAACAAATTGATGAGCACACGCCTGGGGAGCGGCAACTTGTGCTTCGAACGGCAACACGTCGTCTCCAACTCGACGGAGGCGTGATCTTCTCTGACAACGTGTGATATCCCAGCGACTCCGATAGCAGTGTAACGGCGACAGCCTCCTCTTTGGCATCAAACTCTGACAGAAGCATGACGGCGACGGCCTCCTCTTCAGCGGTGACTCGAGGGCGGCATCGATCACCGATAGCGGGATTCGACTTCAGCGACGATGGCTTCCACGTCTGCTTCTTCTTCACGATGGTGGCGACTCGTCGGCAAGGATCTTGTCTGCATGTCACTCGTTCTTTACTACTCTCCACGGCAGCGTCTCAATGGCGACTCCTCTGGTGATTGGGGCTAAGACGACGTCGACTTCGTCTTCCTGGGCTCCATCTTCAACGACGACGACAACTCACTCGACGACTGTGACTCAACGTTACAGCGTCTTCTTGCCTTCGATGGTTTCAGCAGCAAACAGACTCCGGTGGCTTCTTCTTCAATGGTGAACGACAGTCGATTGCTAAGAGATGCGTCGGTGGGGAAACGACGACGACTTCGAACTTCTCTTCGTGCGACGGCAGCTTCGACGTGTTGTAACTTTTTCTTCTTTCCTTGACGTCGTAGCACGAGTTCTCCTTGCGTGGCTTGCTTGGGTTGTAGATGAGCAATGGGAAAAAGCTCTTTGACACTAGCTAGGGTTTTTTGACAATATAGTATTGGCCCCCCTCCAATTTGATGTTGTCGCACTCCCCTTTTTTGTTTTTACCGCAGTTTAGGGTATTTGTGTGGCAAGGAAAAAGATAGGGATGTGGAGCTTTTCTTGCGGCTAGGGTTGATGATTACGTGAATAGCTTGGAAAAATTGTTCTTGACCCTCTCTCTCCTCTAAGCTCTGTAGATGAACGGTTATATATAGGGATTAGGTCGACAATGCATATGGTTAGGAGAAATCCTTAAATCCTAGGAGTTAAAGATATGGAGAGATTTTATAAAGTGTTTGAATAGGAGTTTGGTAGTCTCAAATAGTTGCAAATCTAACTAAATGATTTGATCAAATCCCTTTTGAACTCAAATTGGCCTCGATCTCATCACATATTGGACCAAGTCCAATTTGCTTTGTGTATGGCACTTTGACCAAATCCATTAGCTATGTGGATAGCAATTCCACCAACACGTTGACTTAGTCATCTCTTCAAGAATTACGTCATTGCCATTCCTGAAACATACTTAGCACACACGTTAATAGCAACACACATGTTTGTCATCATCAAACTAAAGAGCCTAGATCGTTGCTTCCAACAATCTCCCCCTTTTGATGATGACAACCCCATAAAAGATTTGAGCAAATAGATGCACGTGTGGGAAGTGTGATGAAGGGTGTAATGCACTTGAGTAATATAATGAGACGTAAGCATGCACATGATATAGGAATGGAATAAGCATGAGAATGGAATAAGCATGCTCCCCCTATTTTCAAGCTCCCCTTCATCAAACAGTACCAAGCTCCCCCTTCAAATAATACCCAAACCATTCAAATAACATCACAAATAACCAAATAACCATCACTAATAACCAAATCTTTCTTTCTTTTCTCCCCCTTTGTTATCATCAAAAGTGGGCTAATGAAGTCACCAAATATCACATGCAAAAATAAAGTATTATTGAGTATAGTTAGCACTTGCATGTATTTCCTACAGAGTAGACAATACAAGTTCAAAGAAAATCATAATTTAGACTTCACCATCATTGTGTAAGTGTGGTAATATAAATAATGAAGTACAAAGGGAGATTTAATTTAGAACGACAACCAAAACAATCCACATTTTCCAATTAACATGAATATCACTAGGATTGATTTTTCCCACCTCATTAAAAATTAATTCAAGGAACCAAACCCCCACAACATAGCCCATATGGACTCTTATATGCGGGGTTGGTATTGCTTGACGAGTAACATACACCAACGCTAAAGATTACCCATAAAGCATATGTTGGATACTCGTGGACAGTGTATTTGCCATGAATTGTATCCATTTTTCATAGGGAGCAAAGTTCATGTATGTTTTTTCATTTACAATTCTTTTGTGCTCAATTTTTATTTATGGCAATACACATCTTATCCCTAAGAACATTCAGTTTTTATTCATCCTTCATTCACTTTCCAACATTCATCAAAAGAATCTCCAAAAGTACTAAAAGTTTAGTATTCGTGAAAGTGCATATGTAGGTGTAGAAATCAAATTAATCATTTCATGAAGCATTTCATGGCTACCAAATAGTTTCTAACATGCGCATGTAGCTATAACAATAATACAATGATTTCTACAAGGATATGAATGAACATAACATAGTATCACTTATAATGATTCCTAAGAGGTATTCAATAAGCACCATTTTTTTATTTTTGGTTTTTTATTTTTTGTTTTTCATTTATAAAGAACTAAAACAAGCCTAAAAAAGCAAATTAACAAGCACATAAACAAAAAATAAGTCAAGCACACACAAAATCTAAGAAGGTATGCAATGAATGCAAAGAGGGAAAAGATATACCTTTGCATCGCCATTTGACTAAGGATGTAAAAGAATGAGACTTTCAATTCATCGCTCCTCGACAAATCTCCACCTCACCTACATGAAAGGTGTTAAGTGTGACATTTGAATCCAATAAGGTCCACTAGTGTTAGCCATTAAAGTTTTAGGAACCCACACTTGTTTGAACTTTATGTTCGTGTTCCTATACTTACAATAATAGGATGTGTGACCAACACTATAACAAGTAAAGCAGTTTGTATGCATATTTTTCACAATAGAAGGCATAATGTGGAATTTCTTAAATTTGGACTTTTCAACATTTTTGAAACCAAATCCAAGTCCTCTTCTATTATTGCCATATAATTGATTTTCAAGTATGGTATCCAACGAATGTTTACCAACTGAAAATTTTCTTAATGATAATTCTAGATTAAAAACTTTGGATTTTAATAATTTATGTTTATCCACAAGCAAGGTGCATTCACTTATAAAAGCTCTCTTGTTTTCCTCTTCCTTCTTTTCAAACTCATTCGTTTTGCTTTTAAAGTCATTATCCAACATGCAGAATTTATCATTAAGCTCTCTAATCACATAGTCTTATTCAGTTTCGAGCTTAGTCAAATCTAGCTTAAGCATGCTAATATCATTCAACAAGGAATGACGAATAAGACAAGTAGCTTTTTCATGCATGCTAGCTTTTTCTTTTTCAAGTGACACAATTTTAGCATTACATGCAACAAGTTCCTCTTTAAGAATATCCAATTCATCAGAAATGTCACAATTTCCTTTTTGTAATTTAAAGCTAGCATCCCTATAGTCATTCAACGTGAGTTCTAGCTCATTAATCTTATTTTGTGTTCCTTTACAAACATCTAAGAATTCAGCTTTAGTAAAGAAATTTACCTCATCGTTGTTTGCCATTAAACAAATGACAGTGGAGTGGGCTACCTTCTTCATCCTCATCGTCAGCTTCGCTGTCCATGTCCCAAGTTAGCATCTTGGCTTTTCCTTTATCTTTAGCAACCTGAGCAGTCTCTTGCCTGCATTACTTCGCGAATTGTCCCTTTTTCCTGTATTTGAAGCATTCAACTCTATTAGCAGAATCTTGTTCAGAAGAATTTTTATCGTAATTAAAAGTGTTAGAGCGAATGAACCTTCTATGCATTTCTGATCTTTATTGAGAAGTTCTGACAAACTTTCTGAAATTTCTAACCATTAGCTACATCTCCTCATCATCTTCATCTTCTCTAGCTTTCAGAGCAAGTGTCTTTGAAGCTTTTTTCTTCTCCTCAGGTTTCTCTCTTGCTTCAATGTTTTGCAATTCAAGATCGTGGGACATTATGTTACCTATCAAGTCCTCCACCTTCATCTATGATAGATCCTTTGCTTCTTGGATGTCGGTGACTTTAGGTCTGAAAGAGCTTGGCAGTGCTCTTAATATCTTCCTCACATATTCAAGGCTCGAATATGGCTTATCGAGCGAGCTAGACTTGTAGATGATGTTAGTGAACCTCGCAAACATCCCTGATATGGTCTCTGATGGTAGCATGTGAAATCCCTCGTACTCTATGCTCAGAAGTGCAAGTCTAGACTATTCATCGGTGACGTTCCCTCGTGTGTCACCTCCAATGTATGCCATATTTCCTACACAGTTAGACAATGTGAGATACGATTGAATTCAGATTTATCTAATGAACAAATGAGATCATTCATAGCTTTAGTATTAAGAGAATAAAGCCTCCAATCATTATCATCCCATTTATCATCAGGTTTAAGCATCTCAACATTTTCAATTTTAATGGCAGGTGGTTTATATCCTTTTTCAACAATTTGCCAAGCTTTATAGTCAATAGAAATTAAGTAGATTCTCATACGATTTTTCCAATAAGCATAACCTACTCAATTAAATCTAGGGGTACGTGATATAGATTGACCCTCAGCAAAAACACTATCAATGTGATCCATGATCAAACCTAGGCTAGATCCTAAAACATACTTTGATACCACCTGTTGGATCTGGATCCTAGCCTAGAAGGGAGGTGAATAAGCTTATAAAAATATTCTCGCGCAAGCCACGAGAAATCACATACAGTTAAAAACACAGGCATAGTAAATAAGAGACAAGCACAGAGTACGCACAGATTTACCCTGATTCGGTCGCACCAACGACCTTCATCCAGCCCAAGCAAATACTAGCATTAATAAGTTCATTCTGTACACCTAATGGGGTCCTAGCTCCAACTCCCTACCTAGACTGTACCACACTCAACAAAGTGTAGAACTCAATCAACCTAGTAAATGCATATCTTGACTACACCAACACGTCAAGACCCTCTTGTCTAGCCCTAACCAGACAAGTATCAAAATAGTCACAAAATAGGTAAAAGTTTTCCCAACAGAGAACGTTACACTAAGACACAAATATAAAGAGTAAAGAGTTTAGAAATGCTCAGTTTGTGTCCGTGTAGTCGTCTCTGTCAATCAGCACGTCGTCAGCTCCAGTCTGACGCAAACGGTGTCTCGATCCGACTCCTGGATCCAATCTGTCTCAAATAGCACTCTGGTCTGTGTGTATAGAAATCCCAGTTCAATCCAAATAAATCGCGGTCTGTGCGCACAGCAATCCCTTTAAAAATCCACGTCAGCAGCTTCGATCGCTTCTTTTCGATTTTGTTGGGCTCCTCCACGTCAGCAGCGCATGCACGCGGAGCGAAATATTTCGACGGCTTTGTCTTCGACAACGACGAGGACGACTCCGGCGGCGGATTGCTTCAACGACAAGTCCACGGCAACAAGTAGATGAGCACACGCCTAGGGAGCGGTAGCTTGTGCATCGAACGGCAATACGTCGTCTCCGACTCGACGGAGGAGTGATCTTCTCCAACAATGTGTGATATCCCAGCAACTCCGATAGCAGTGTGACGGCAGCAGCCTCCTCTTCGGCAGCAAACTCCGATAGTAGCATGACGGTGATGGCCTCCTCTTCGGCGGTGACTTGAGGGTAGCCATGATCTTCGATACCGGGATTCAACTTCAGCGATGATGGCTCTAACGTTTGCTTCTTCTTTATCACAGTGGCGACTCGTCGGCAAGGCTCTCTTCCGTGCAGAGCTCGTTCATTGCTTCTTTCCATAGCAGCGTCTCGATGGCGACTCCTCCGGCAATTGGGGCAACGACGACATCGACTTCGTCTTTTTGGGCTCCGTCTTCAATGACGACAACAACTCCCTCGATGACGGCGACTCAACGTGACGGCGTATTCTTGATTTCGATGGCTTCAGCAGCAAACAGACTCCGATGGCTTCTTCTTCAACGGTGAACGGCAGGCGATTGCTAGGAGACGTGTAGGTGGGGGCAACGGCGACGACTTTGAACTTCTCTTCGTATGACAGCAGCTTCGACGTGTTGTAATTCTTCTTCTTTCCATGATGTCATAACACGAGTTCTCCTTGCATGGCTTGCTTGGGTTATAGATGAGCAATGGGAAAAAGCCCTTTGACGCTAGCTAGGGTTTTCTGACAAAATAGTATCGGCCCCCTTCCAATTTGATGTTGCTGCACTCCCCCCCTTTTTTTGTCGCAGCTTATGGTATTATTGTGGCAATGAAAAAGATAGGGATTTGGAGCTTTTCTTGCGGTTAGGGTTGATGATTACGTGAATAGCTCGGAAAAATTGTTTTGATCCTCTCTCCCCTCTAAGCTCTATAGATGAACAATTATATACAGGGATTAGGTCGGCAATGCATATGGTTAGGAGAAATCCCTAAATCTTAGGAGTTAAAGATTGAGAGATTTTATAAAGTGTTTGAATAGGAGTTTGGTAGAATCAAATATTTGCAAATCTAACTAAATGATTTGATCAAATCCATTTTGAACTCAAATTAGCCTCGATCTCATCACATATTGGACCAAGTCCAATTTGCTTTGTGTATGGCACTTTGACCAAGTCCATTAACTAAGTGGATAGCAATTCCACCAACACGTTGACTTAGTCATCTCTTTAATAATTACATTCTTGCCATTCCTGAAACACACTTAGCACACATGTTAATAGCAACACATATGTTTTTCATCATCAAACTAAAGAGCCTAGATCGTTGCTTTCAACACATCCCTCACGGCGGACAAGCACAGGGGGGGCCCAGCAGCCCTACCCCTCCCCGCGGTCGTCGACTATATCATGGGGGGGCAGGGGCGCCCTCAGGCGGATCGGAGGGGGCCCAGCAGACCCCTAAGGTAGATCAGGGGGGCCAACCGCCCCCTCTGGCAGATCGGGGGCTAAAACCCTAAAACGGTAATTTCGCAACCCCATAGGAAGAAAATGTGCACTTGCGCGATATTCGTGGCGCTGACGGCCACCGATTCATGAAAAACACAACAAACCTTAATTAGGGTTTTTGGGATGTATTTTTGAACGTCGAACAATTTTTGGTATAAATTTTTTAAATCCAACATTCACCTTTATTTTAGTCCTTACATATCTTTAATTTGGATGTCTGAAGCATGTTAATTTATACGATATATTTTTAATGTCTGTATGACAATTATATATCTGTGATTAAATCATTTAAATGCATGTTACATAACTACATGCTTGTGATGAACAATATATGCCTGCTGCAT
Source organism: Scilla litardierei (assembly GCA_030789695.1). Lineage (NCBI taxonomy): Eukaryota > Viridiplantae > Streptophyta > Magnoliopsida > Asparagales > Asparagaceae > Scilla > Scilla litardierei. Next base: position 43,250,842 of record CM061140.1, on the reverse strand, counting down.
ATTTTATGTTCTGCGACGCATGTTTGATACTTTGTTGTGGTTTAGGATTGGCTATTAGTCACCATTTCTTTTTCCTCGCATTATTTTCTTTTTGAGAAATTGTGGTGATGATTACTTTGTAAAATTCCAAGACTGGCACACGTCCCTTGGAGAAGAATACCTACTTCCAGAAGATGGGGCCCAATATGGGTTCCCAAGTTGTATTTTTTTTCTTTTTTAATGGGACTATATATGGACTTTGGTTTGTAATTTGTAAATGGTGACTAGCCGATCCACACAAAAAGTATCTATGTCTGGATTGCATGATTATTTATTTTCAAATATTTAATTGTTGCTTATTTAACATCCTTAGATTAAATGGCAAAGATTGCGAGCGTCGACTTCGATGTTTTTGATGCCACAGGCAAGAACTACCTGAGCTGGCAACAGGATATTAAATTCCATCTACGCTCACAGGGCTTGAGTCAAGACATTACTGATGTAGATATAGTGTCTGATATAGATAAGGTGAAAGCCATTATCTACATCAGATGCCATATCGAACGGACTCTGAAGGCTAATTATCTCACGGTGGAAAACTCATACGAGTTATGGTCAGCACTCGAGGATCGATACAAGCATTAGAAAGATGTTATCCTTCCTCGAGTACACTATAAATGGGAAAACCCTCGACTACGGGACTTCAAGTCCATAGCCGAGTCAACTCGGGTTTATTTAGTATCAACTCACGCCTGAAGATGTGTGGTGAAAAAATCACGGAGGAACACATGTTGGAGAAAATTTTCACATCCTTCCATGAGAAGGATGTTATCCTCATGCAACTGTATCATGAACGAAAATTCATGAAATACACAGAGCTTCTCTCATGTCTTCTCATGGAAGAACAAAACGGAGATATCTTGCTAGCCACCCATAACTTGCGCCCTGCTAGCACTGCTTCTGCACCTGAAGCACATAATGTTTCTTTCCAGAAGAAGACAAATTCAAAAGCAAACCCCCGAAGGGATAAGATATGAAGAAGCAGACCAGAGGTCCCCCACAACAGAACAACAATGATAGGAAAAAGAAAGCTGCGTGAAAGAAGAAGAACACTGGCTAGACATCTGCCCCCAGGAAAGACTGGGAAGACAAATGCCACAGATGTGGCATGACTGGACACTGGTCCAGAAATTATCGTACTCCACACCACCTCGAGGATTTGTATCAAGCTAGCCAGAAGCCTAATGCTGAAACAAACCTGGTAGAAAATGAAGACCTGGCTCCATCTCGGTTCACTGCCAAGGATTTGTCGAACGATGACCTCCTACTGATGCTTCATTTTATCTCTTTCTGCAAATTGGATGTAGTTGAAAACAATTCATTTTCATATATGTTTGCTTTTTGTTAACATGTTGCTTTATTTCCAGACTATGCCATGAATAAAATTAGTTTATTGTGCCTTATATTGCCACATTTTTTGCAATAGATGGATAATAAATGCCTAGTGGACAGTGCTTCTACACACACAATCCTTCGCGACATTAGTTTTTTCAAAGAATCAATAACTACGTTGGCATCGTAAATACTATTTTCGGACCATCAAGTATAATAGAAGGATCATGAGAAGAAAATATTTTGCTCCTTAATATTACACAAATCTTAATAAAAGATGCTCTATTCTCTCCAAGCTTGAATAAAAACTTACTAAGTTTCAAGTACATCCGCCTCAACGGATACCACCTAGAAACGGGGGACAAATTTATTAATGAGTACTTGTATGTATCGACTCTAAAACGGTGCTAAAACCATCGTTGAGTGTTTCAAGGGACTCCCGTCAGGTCTCTATCATACAAAAATTCGAGCAATGAAAGATAATATTATTGAGCACCAGAAGTGTAAAAATCAATCAGATTTTTTACTTTGGCATAACAGACTCAGACACTCCGGATCGACAATGATGCACCGCATCATATCCCAATCCTGTGCACATAATTTGAAGAACATGAAGATCCATCAAAAGGGTGATTTTCCTTGTTCTCCTTGTTACAAAGGAAAAATGATTACGAGACCATCCGCACTTAAAGTGGACTCAGAGTCTCCTAGCTTCCTGGAAAGAATACATGTAGACATTTGTGTGCATATTCACCCCTCAAGTGGCCCATTTTGGTACTTTATGGTACTAATAGACGCATATTCTAAATGATCATATGTGTGCCTACTGTCCACCCACAACGTAGCCTTTGCAAAGCTACTGGCACAAATCATCAAGTTGCGGGCATATTTACCAGACAACCAGATTAAGAGAATATGTTTGGATAATGCTGGGGAATTTACATCACAAGTCTTTCAAGACTACTGCCAAGCAACTGGCATTGAAATTGAACATCATGTAGCTCATGTTCACACCCTGAATGGGTTAGCTGAATCTCTTATAAAGTGACTACAATGGATTTCTCATCCATTGCTAATGCAATCTCAGTTGCCTATGACTGCATGGAGACATGCAATTTTGCATGTTGCATCACTAATAAGGATAAGACCATCTGGAAGTCAAACCTATTCTCAAATGGAACTCACATATGGAACTCCACCAAATATCTATGACTTGAGGATATTTAGATGCGCAGTCTACATCCCCATTGCAACACCACAGAGGAAAAAGATGGGTCCTCAACTACGTCTAGGTATCTATGTATGGCTTGACTCACCCTCGATCATTAGATACCTGGAACCCCTAACGAGGGACGCTTTTAAGGCACGTCTTAAAGACTGTGAGTTTGATGAAAATACTTGTCCCAAACTAGGCTTAAATTCTAAGAAGTCTGAATCTTTAGAGACCATTTCAAAGGACACCAAGACTTTATCCTAATTTGATCCATGTACAAACCAATGTGAGAATGAGATCGTGAAGATCCTCAAAATACAAAACACAGTTCACATACTACCAGAAAAATTCACTGACAACCAGAAGATAGTCAGATCACATGTCCCCGTTGCAAACACGCCAGCAAGGATTGACATACCCAAAGATGGATGCAATCCACCTGCAGCGGAAGCGGTCGTACCTCAACAAAAGAGAGGACGACCCCCAGGCTCGATGGATAAGTTTCCTCGAAAGAGAAAAACTCTTGGAGAAAATATAATGACACCACCACAGGATGCTGAGCTCGGCCTAAATACCCCTTCCCGCCTCCATTCCCCAGAAGAAGAAAACATAGGAGAAATATCATTAAATTATGTACGTACTGGGGAGGTACTGGACAGAAAAAGCACAGTCATCGATGACGACTTTGCGTTCGATATTACTAATCATGTCTCTGAATACGACGATGATATCGATCGACACTCTCTAGAAGAATGTAAATGCAGAGATGATTGGCCAAAATGGAACGAGGCAATATGAGTAGAGGTGGACTCACTCTTGAAACACAAAGTATTTGGACCAGTAGTTCCTACACCAAAAGGTGTAAAACCTATGGGATATAAATTGGTATTCGTAAGAAATAAAATTGAGAATAATCAGGTCGTACGCTACAAAGCACGCCTTAGAGCACATGGGTTTTCCCAACGACCGGGAATAGATTATGAAGAGACTTATTCCCCGTTTATGGATACGATCACTTTCTGATTTATGATAAGCTTAACAGCTACGAAAGACCTAGATATGCAGCTCATGGATATTGTGAATGCATACCTATACAGTAATATAGATAAAGATATCTATATGAAGCTTCCGGATGGTTATAAACTACCAACAAAAATGACAAATAGACCTCAGGACGTCTTTTCTGACAAACTCCAACAATCATTATATGGTCTAAAATAATTAGAAAGAATGTGGTATACCAGACTCAGTTAATTCCTTGTACATCAAGGATTCACCAATAATGAAGTCTGCCCTTGCTTCTACATAAGAGCAAAGGGAACATGATTTGTGATTATAGCCGTCTACGTAGACGATTTAAATCTTATATGATCTCCCGAAGAGATATCTGAGATATCTAAAAGCCTTACAAACACTTTTAAGATAAAAGACATAGGCAAAACCAGCGGAAAAACAATTTATTAAACTATTTAATAAATATAGCCCTAAGGAAAAAAATCCATAAGCCAGGAAATCTACTGACTCGAGTTGGGTCTGACCAACTCGAGAAAGTTCTAACTACTACTTAAAAGAAATGCATATTAAATTAACTCACCCGGAATCTTGCCCTGGAGCAGGCAAGATGTTCCACACCGTCTTGTGCTCCATGATCTGAGCCGCCTCCCGAACCGCATTGCGTCGCTCCTTGTTGCGAACTGGACAGCTCCTGAAGCGCACCTTGCCTCCAAGCCCATCACTAGTCGTAGAAAGTTTCACTTGAGTAAACTCGTGTCGTAGACTTTCGAATCAGATTCGGTACTCCCCGTTGTCTTGCTAGGACTCGGTTGGAGGACAGGAAAATTTATAGAGGAAGAGAATAAATTTAAGTCTTGATTAAGTTTGCTCAAATTTTTCGGAGCTCCTTAATCAGTGACTTGGTGCAAAAAACAAAGAATGGAGTGCCCGCCTATTTATATAGGAGGCCGGCTCCGCTTCTTTTGTCATGAACAATGTGGGACTAATAGATTGGAAGAGGCTTTAAGATTTAATTCATCTTAGTTAGAATAGCTTTCACAAAGTCTAAATTCAATCAATTAATCCTCACTCACCATTGAGCTTCAGAGATGATACAAGTTATCATTTCGAAGGGCTAGTGATGGTGAACGCGTTGGAACAAACGACGACGAAATCCGAGTTTGTTTGACCCTTCAAACAATTACTCAAAGTTGAGCAAAAACCAATGTTTTGTAGCCGTCAAGGGTTTCACCTAAACCATAATGAAACGACTTAAGTTGCGGGTGGCCCGCTAAGCTTAGCAGGCGCGCCCGCCTAAGGCAACTGGGCGCCCCTGCTAGGGCGCACCCGTGTGGTCGCGCAGCCCGCTGTGACCAGCGGGCTGCGCCCGCTGCTCCAAGCGGGGGCGGGGGGGCCTGCTGGGTCAGCGGGTCGCGCCCGCTGCTCCCAGCGGGCTGCGCCCGTTGTGAGCAGTGGACCGCGCTGGTTAAACCCAAGTGGGTGTTACCCACTTCCTTTTGTGCCTTTCTTGCGTTTCTGGGCTCATCCGAGCTCCGATTCCTACACGATTTGATCCTCTAGATTCCACACGAAATCCCCTCCATTCCCAAATGCTCCAAATTCACAATCAACTTATGAATTTAACGTTCTCATTTCATCTTATGAGTTCCTCTATACTATCTCCCTATTACTAAGACGTGAATATTACTCGGTGTGAGACCCTACAGCCTGACCCTACTACAGGTTGAGACTCGAAGTCTCTTGACGACAGTGACCACTAGTAGCAGGTGTCGTCCATGTTTCAGAATCATCGATTACGTGATTGACTCGTTGGCAAGAGTGCCGACGGGACCACTCTGACTGTGACCATGATGATTTCCGCAGTTTTAGTCCCTTCGTCATAACTATGTCACTTGACTAGCCTAGGGCATGGTAATCTATCAATCCCACTAGCTAGCAGTGGTCAATATACGTCGGTCTCTGGTACTTTTAAGTTGTACCTGTTACAACATACCTTGGCCAAGGTTTTACAGAGAACCGTACTGACATGTGACACTAAATTCCCATTAATGGAAGAGACATTTCCTCTATTGATCACTACTCAGCTCGTATGCTTCGAGTGTCACCCAGCCTAAGATCTTTCAGCAGGCCTTGCCTCGAAGCTAGATCTTTAGACCTAAGTGACACCGTTTACACACAGCTTCGTACAATGATCTCAAGTCCTAAGGACCTACTTACCTATCATCATTTAGAGTTTTTAATGACAGTTAGTTAATGTTGAACCATTTAATAACTGTTTGTTTGGGTCGTTCAGTGAACTCATTCTCAAGTGAGCACCTGCGCCTTGTCTCCGACTTCGCCAAGTCACATGGTTAAGAGACCAACTAGTCTAAGACACAATGGTCAATCCGATGTGTCGATATCCCAATCTCGACTCATCTATGACCACGAACACTTTTAAAATTCAAGTTGTTATCGGTCAGACATTTCTCATAATCGTAATCTACATCGCGAAACATGTGTGACCTAACTTTGAATCCAAGGGAACAGTCTAAGTAATTAATAAATAACTCAGACAATATATTACCAGAAAGAATACTTTCATTTATTGAACAAGATGTTTATTCAGATAAATAGCCACGAGGGCATACATCTCTCTACAAGAACACCTCAGCAGAAAAATCTTGTTCCATCAATCTACTTACACACGAAATTTGTTAAAAATTTCCAAATGGACAAATGTTACCCGCTGAGTACACCAATGGTCATCAGGTCATTCGACATTAATAAAGACCCCTTCCATCCGCTGGAAGAAGGGAAAGAAACACTTGGTCCTGAAGTACTTTACCTAAGTGCTATTAGAGCACTCCTCTATTTGGCAAACTACACGCGTCCCGATATAGCATTCACAGTAAACCTACTAGACAGATACAGTGCAACGCCCACAAAGCACCACTGGAACCGAGTAAAGCACCTTCTGTGCTACCTCCAAGGGTTAATCGATCTGGGATTATATTACCAGAAAGGTGTATCCTCCAACCTAATTGGTTATACATATGCAGGTTACAGATCAGATCCCCACACCGAGAAGTCACTGACTGGGTTCGTGTTCACTTGCGGTGGGACGACCATTTCATGGAGATCTATGAAGCAGACCACGACAACGACCTCATCCAATCACTTTGAACTGATTGTAATCCATGAAGCTAGCCGAGAATGCTTTTGGCTACGCTCAGTCATTACCACATCCTAGTGACGACCGGCCTGAAGATGGGCAACCTTGAACCAACCACCATATACAAAGACAATGCAGCCTGCATAGCCCAACTACGAGGTGGCTACATCTAGGGTGACAGGACGAATCACATCTCCCCTAAGCTTTTCTGGATGCACGAACTACAAGAAGCCAAACAGATCGACATTCAGCAAATACAGTCTTGCAACAACTTGGCAGATCTGTTTACTAAAGAACTACCTCGAGGTGGCTACATCTGGGTTTTCCATAGCCAAAGGTTTTAATAAGGCAAGACCTCTTAACTTAGGATCCAGAAGTATCCAAATCCTCATAATCGGATAAGCCTTATGAATCCCGAAGTATTCATATACCAAGCTTACAATGCTGGATGGATAATGGGAAGTGTTATGAATGGGCTTTTGTAGGCCCTTTTGGAGCCCACTTAGGACTAGGGTATCCACCAACTATGTAATCTTTTCCTATCAATATATGGCTACAGGTTCCGTAGCCGCCACCTTCACAACAGTAATAACCATTTTTTACAACTATCCATGAAAAAAACTGTAATAAACATTTTTTACAACTTTCATAGAAAAAAGTTGTGGTCAACATTTATTACAACTACCAAAATAGAAATGTTGTCCCATGAAAGTTACAGATGATTAGTTTTGTTTTCGTGATATAGACATAACAAAAGGAGATGGCATGATAACATCACAATTGGAAGGAGTAATCAATTAAAACCCACTCACATGGTCGTTTGGTTCAACCCACACGGTCAGTTGGTGCAACCCACACGGTCGTGTGGAGCACATCTTACAGAATTTAGAAAAACAGCAGGGCCACACGGCCGTTTGGTGCTCCTACACGACCGTGTGGAGCACAACAGTCAAAACTTAGAAATTCTCGACCACACTGTCATTTGAGAATTCCTCGTGTAGAAATTAAGATCAGATATTCAACAGCACATCCACACGGTCGCATGCAAGCCATGCGACTGTGTGGGGAAATTCTCAGTCTAAGTAACTGGGTTGCTCAAATGACTGTTTCACTTTCTACACGACCGTGTCGGTTTGGAAAACAAGGTTACACACTCGATTCACATGACCGTATCTACGTCGACTCGATCGTGTGAAACTGAGAAATCGCCATCAATGACACGACCGTGTCTACATCGTTACAACCGTGTTGAATTAAGGAACTACTTAATAACTACACAGTAACAACACGACCATGTTGAGATGGAATATTACGTAGACAGCGACACAACCGTGTCAAAGTCGACACGACCGTGTGAAGCTACGGCTATCGATCGAAACGAGCACGTCAGAATGACGCTACCGTGTCGGGTCGAGTACTGCCGAATTCTACAAAAACTTACACTAATTACTATATGATTCTAAAACTAAATCCTAGCTAATCTAGTTAGAATTCCTACATGTATCAGTCCTCCTATATGTCCTTGGCCCTTCTTCTCATTGATGACCCTCTGAAAGCTTCTTCTTCAATGTAGATAGGTTCAAATGGGGGTGTTTTGATTTGGTTTTGGTGGAATGGGTGAAAACAACGAAGGGGCTAAGGTTCATGTGTAAGCTAATGGAGGGAGAATGTGAGGATTTTCCTATTTTTACTTTCTTTTTCTTTCTTTTTCTCTATTTTTATTCTTTTTAAATCCCCATAAATCCTTTTTATTCTTTCCATATTATTAGGTGAGATTAAAGGAGAAGAAGACACATATTAGGGTTAGGTGTCTTCATTAGGCTTTTTAGGAATTTAGATTTTTAGGAAAATTAAGCATATTTAACTAATATCACATCCTCACCTAAATACATGTATTTCATCCAAATACTTCACCCATAATAATTCCCAAGTTGTTTAAAAATTATTTAAAAAATAATTTAGCCATCATAAAAATTAGGAAAAAATTTATAAAAATACCCAGAAATATTACGCATACAAATACGTTCAAATATATGTATATTATACTTGTATTCATAAACACGGGGTATTACATGGTAGTTTTGAAAAAAAGCCCAAATAAAAATCTTATTTCCAGTAGCCGCAATAAATGCTAGTTATCATCGGTGGCCAAAACAATATTCATAATATGCATATGTTGACTCTTTAAGATGGTCATTCCACGTATCACACATATTGCTAGCACAATTATACCCTTTACCTTGTAGATATGCAAATTATTTTGAGTAATGACATACGATATTTCTCTCTTAAGTATTAAATTCAGTAGTGTCTAGAAAATATATAATCTTTAAAAAAGCTCTTGTAAGAAATCATAAATGTCAACAAATCTTATAATAATATACATATTCTCATTATTTGATGCATCTTAAACTTCATCAACCAAACTATAGAGCTTTGCATCTCCAACTTCTTCACAAAATTTCCCTTACTTTGTGTGCAAGAAAATGTAAAATTTCTTTCTGAATAGTCGGTGAGTACATCTTGTAATTTTCGGAGTGTTTTCTTAGACAACATCATCAATATTAACATTAAATTTTCCCATAAGTATTATCATCTTTATAAAATTGCAATGAGTGCTAGAAGTGGGATATTCATCATGACTTCTAAATGCACAAGCTTACAAGCTAAGCTATCGAATACTCTCAATAGTTATTATAAGTTGCAGTAGATTCTTATGAACTTCATCTGTAGTCTGTGCATTTAGCAATTATTAATATGTCAAGTTCTTTTCATTAAGTCTTCAATAAATTTTACAGCATTATTATATAATGACATGGATCCTCATTAGCCCTTTTCCAACTATTAAACCTTTCAGTAATGAAGGCAGGTTAGCAATACACTTTATTTTGAAAAACAAAAAATGAAAATTTTAATGATACATCCTTTTGAGAGAGAGTACTCTAACCAAAAAAAGTCTTCAAACCACGAGCATTGATATTTATGATATAGTAAACCCGATTCAGTTCTTGGGCACTCTACCAGCTTAGGTTGATATAGATATATTTTGATATAAGCTCTCCTAATTTCATCCTATTGATTTACAAAATGTTGCCATATAGGGATTCGAATCTAATGATTGCATTCAACCGTACCAAGATAAATTTCAACTCTTTAAGATTTGTAAAGTGATTGGTCATTAATATTTATGATATCAACATTAGTTGGAGAATATCATTCACTAGTCGATGCACGCTCTCTTGGTTTAAAGAATGAAAATAAAGTTTTTTCTATTGTGTTTCCTTGAGTTTACATTATAATTAATAACATATTAAAATAATACATTAGTGAACATTAGAATATCAAACAATTAATAAACCTATTACGAATCGATTATACAATCACATAATCATACATGACTTAAAAAATTTAAACAGTACATGGCTTAAAAATTTACTTGCTAAATATAAACTAATGAAACACACATTGTAAATTTATGATTAAAACAATCAAATCTAGGAGCAGTGTATGTATTCATTAAAAAATTTAAACATATGTGCAACAACTAGTAATGAATAGAAAGAAAAACGTTAATAGTGATATCAATAATTAAAATGATTCTAAAAATATTCTGTCGTATGCTGATCATATAAATTAGAAATTAAGTGTAGATAACAAAGAGAGTTATGTGTTAATGTGTATTTTTCAAAGAACCAATAGACAAAAGAAAGTTTTGTTGGGATCTCCTATAAATGGCAGATAGACAATAGAGGGGGGTGAATAATGTAAATCAAATAAAACTTTAAATTAAAATTTACTCCCTCTAAAGTCTACCTAAGAGATGAATTAGTCTTTTCTAACCTGATTTTTAATCAACACAATCTCAAAATACTTGTAAGAATATATAAGTAGTGGAAATTAAACTCAATATCCAAGTAACAATAGACTACTAGAGCAAGCGTAAACATAGAGAAATTATAATGGTTCACCTAAACACTAGGCTAGTCCAGTCTCAAGCTACACTTGGAGTTCCACTAATCAATCTCCCAAAAAGAAGCTTACAATTTGCCTCATAACCTGAAGACTTCACTGCCTCCTTACGAGAGGCCATTCCAATTGCATCACAACAAGAGGACTTTAGCTAATCACCACAATAAGTGTGGATCTTACAACACCACTACCTCACCAATTAAGGGTTTCCAGTAACCAAGCAATTACAATAAAAGCTTACATACCACCTCACAATTGAGGATTTTTACAAACCTTGCTTTGGTGGAGTTTACAACTTTACCAATAGCCTTTGCAATTGAAGCTCAATGTGTGAGAAGTGGCTAAGGCTAGAATTCTTTGATATCACGAGATAAGGACGAAATCCTTATGAGTTATAAAAAAGAGATTTTGACCAAGAAATTTTCTTAAAAGCTTTTTTTAAAGAAATTTAGAAAGCAAGAGGCCAAATACCATGATTTTTCTTAGGGATTTTATAGCACAAGAGCATGAAAATCCTTATGAAAACATGTTTAAAATGAAAATCCTTTTTGCTAAAAATCTCGGCAACACCCCCTTATTATAGGCCATGATTCATGTATGGCAGAATACCAAAAACACTCTTCACAACGGTTATAAATGGCTATTTACGGATTTTCAGCATTGGCCTATTGGCAGTTACACTTACTAATTGATTACTTTAACCTTACTAGTCGACTAATTGTCGACTAATTGTCAGCTAGTTGATGTACATTAATTGACTACTCGAAGCATTACTCGAAGCATGTCTTAGGAGCTAACTGCTCTCTATAAAAACTAGTCGACCATAGTTGATGTCCTAGTCGACCAGTGTTCAATATCTACTCGACTAGGTGCATAACTATAGTCGACTACTTTTTTGAATGCTTCTAGCCAAGATATATCAGCAACTAGTCGACTGGGTGCCGGTCTGGTCGATTAGTCTATAACGACCTGCTCTCCAGGATACCTGTGAAGTACGAATCCGTCCTAGGTATTCTCAAATTAACGAGCGTTACGTAGAAAGAAAGAAAAGAATAGAGAGTACAAAGAATCTGCAGGTCACTGCACACGTGCTGAGAAGTACAAGTAAAAATCTATCACAGAAAATAAAACAAAGAACTAAACGAAGGTCCAAAGTCCAAGCTTTCCATTTTATTTATACAATGATACATCTTTTACATATGTCATCTCTAAACTGAGTACAAAAGAAGTAAACAAGAAAATCCCTCAAAGAACCGAAAAGGAAATCATTCACACTCTGTACAAGTACAACTCTCTTTTTAACTACCCTTGGAAGAACAACTGGATGAAACTACCCTCTGAAGCTCCAACTCTGAGTAGCTCCTGAGTCTAGCTCTGCTCTGACTATCCTGCTTCTAGACCTGGAAAGGTAAATGTGGCACGTCAACATGTGACCTAGTAGGAGTCCTAACTAAACTAGATATGACCTAGTTTTAGAACCGGACTACCTATCTATGAAGAGTGGTCTAACAAGTAGAGGGTTAAACAGACAAAGTAACATGTACATATAAATTGCATGTACATATCATAATACATATCTTAATAAGACAAATAAGAGCTGAAGTAAGGCAGTAAGATACAATTAATGAGAAACAACATGTTTGGCGAAGTAAATATAACTTGCATGAAGTTAACATATTATAACATGCAATGCTGAAGGTGAATAGGGAAGTACGTCAACATAAGACAGCAAAATTTTTGAAATAAAAGACAATTACTTTAAGTTATCGATTCACATGTTTGGGAACCCATGTAAATAATAGGACACTTAAGGAGCTGGACTTCACCATGGGAGGGTGAAAAGTGGTACCTCAACCAGCGACACGAGTACTGGAGGGGCCTCTCGTAACTCCTCTGTCGGGAATGAGAAATCTCAATTTTTCTGTGGAAAATAGAGCAAACCATCATTTACCGTCATGGTGCATTATGAGTACACCACCAGCCTCTCTAACTCTGCCCACTCGCCCTGCCGGCAGGCAGGAGTTCGAGTAAGACTCAAGCTATGTCCGCACTTAGCCAACTCCTTCGCTCATGAGTACAAGTGGGTCTCAGCTATGTCTGATCCTTAAGACCTACTCTTTATACGTGTTCCCCCATGCCCATATTTAGATATTCACCCATTTCAAAATGGACTGAAGTCTCCAGACTCGTTCTCTCATTTCACTCTTACTTTTATCAGATCATGTTGCTGTCATATTTCATATTCCTTTTGTCAACATGTAGTGTATACATTCATCATTGCCGTACAATTATTTTTCTTTACTAATCTCAACTGAAACATTTCATGGAACATCACACTTTTCCTTCTTTCTCAATTTCATATGAATATGACATAAGAATGAACATACTCTACATCGTTCCATTTGCATCATGGTAACATCATGAATTCCATAATTTATCACACATTTCTAAGCATATAGATTAAAGCATAGTTATTGCATGAATAACATCCAAAACATAACATGAATCAACCAAAAAGATAAAGGTGGAATTCTGTAAGAACTGGGAGAAGCTATAAAAGCAAAATAATCAGTGACCAGTGGGCTACATCAAGGTGCATTTTAAGACCATCCAAAAAATTTGTTGCACTGCAGAATTACTGCTCCCGATAACATGCATAAAATTCACTGATAATTTATGTACAAGTTCATGCTTGTTATCAAGGAAGTAGATCAAACTACAAAAAGAACGAAGTCCACATATCTGACAGTAACTTGCTTGCTGATTGTGAGGATTCCTTGGCTAGGTCTTTGCTATCTTCTCATATTTTGGTTTAATTTGCTTGTGGATGACGTTGCATTACCAGAACAAGAAATTGAGGTGTTGTAATGCGAATATTTTGCACAACTTGTCATTGGATGCCAAAACATTCGGATTAGCATGGCAAATTCATTTCAAAAACATGGTTATGAATTGGATACAAATTGGGTCATGGGGCCACACGGCTGTATGAAGATTTCGTACGGCTGTATGGAAAGCTCAAGGGAATCCACACGGCCGTATGGCCAAATCCATACGACTGTATGTCCAAATCCATATGGTTGTATGGATTCGAGTTGGTTGTGAAGGAATGAGCACATGTCTGTATGAGTTTTGGTGATACGGCCGTATGGATTTTAGAGTGAGACCATACGGTCGTGTCTAAGTCTTAAGCTTCAAAGTGTCACATGACCATATGATTTTAGCCATATAGCCGTGTGGTGCTAAATTTATCTACGCGTCGTTCTTTCGACCGTATGACTACTCTAGGACACCATACATCGTATAAAAAGAACCATACAGCCGTGTGGTTTCATCTACTGTCAAATTTGACAGCGACGAGCTCCAAAAAACCTTACGCGATTCTAACAGAACCCTACTTACTTAGTTAAAAACCTATCTAAAATGTCCATCAAAGTTCTGGGGCCATACTTCTCCTTGAAGACCATATGATAGCAAGTTCCTTCTTCCCATCTCTACTTCAAACGCTAGGATGATGTGTTTAGGGTGAATTGGGCTTACTGTCACTGTGAGAGGTGGTGAGGGCTTGAGGGAGGAGGGGAGGAGTTATTGGAGGAGCAAGGGACTATGTGGGTTTTGGTCAGAGAGGATGAGGGAAGAGGTTCATGTTTGCGTAAGGATGGAGAGGAATTTGGGGTTCTTCTGGGTCTTGGGTGGGGGAGAGAGAAGAAGGTAAGCTCGGTTATTGTGTATGGAAGGGGAGAGAAGGCTTGGGCTCCTGCTCTTTTCTCTCTTCTTTCTTTCTTTTTCTTAAGAAATAACCTACACTCTCCACCTCATGCTAATTTCTACACAAAGGCCAAGTGTCCCCTTAATGTGTCATGTTTTAATGAAGGGTTATGGAACTAACGACACCTTAGTTGCTGAGGTGTTGCCATGTGATTTTCTTAAAAAATAGATTTTTAGAAAAAGATTAGAAATGCCTAACTAATACTATATAATCCCCAAATACAATGCATTCATCCAAATACTTCATTCTTTTTAATACAAATGTAGTTTTAAAATAATTTTTGCTTTACAAAATTCAAGAAAAATTATGAAGATATCCACAATACGAATACATCCAAAATACGTATATTATACTTGTATTATGAGCACGAGGTATTACATAGTCTTCTTGTTAAACTTAAGATTTGGTCAACTGAACTTAGAAAAAATGTTTTAAATTATTTTGAAAATAGTTTAAGTTTTTGAAATAGTGATCCTAAATGTGTGTGAGCTTCAATACACAACCTTATAAGAAATCTAAGACAAGAGTAATACTTACATCAATATATATAAATTCTTCATTTGAAGCTTTTATTGTTCAAATTATGCTTCAAATCTTCAATCTGGGCATGGCACAGTTGTGCCAAGATTGCAATTCAATTGGAATGGTTATGCCAAGTTGACAGGGAGGTGCTCAGGAAATTGCACGATTATGCCAAAGTCCCAATTCAATTAGCACGGTCGTGCAGAGTCAATAGAACCATGTATAGTCTTTAGCGCAGGAAGTGGCACGGTCGTGCCAAAATCGACACGACCGTGCCGATATGCAGAAAAGTCAAAATCACCCAGAATTTGACTATTGATTTGATCCATTGATATGTTTCTGGTCAAATCGAATGGCCTCGACTCCACACGACTCCAGATGCTATTTAAACCCTTTCTATGATTTGTTTTGAAAAATAGAAGTAGAGAGAAGAAGTGCGTGTGCGAGCTGTCATCAAAATCCTTCTTCTTTGCACGTCTTGGAGATTGAGTTCATGTTTTTGGTGAGTGAATTTCAGTGTAATATTCTTCTTGGGATCTTTATTTTTGGGTTGAGATATCATTTGTGAGAGCTTGGTGTTTTCTTCTCGTGAGAAGAGTTTGAACTCCGGGTTGGGAGTTGTTTGGTGCTCTCGTGTGTTGAAGGAGATTGAAGGAGACGGGTGTAATTTCTCTGATCTTATAAGTGAAAATCGTCATCGAAAAGCTGGATGTAAGCACTGTTAGTGGTTCGAACCAGGATAAACTCTGTTTTTTTTCACATTATTTGTTGCTTCCTTGTTTAGTTGCTTTTATCTGTTTTGGCTGGTTAATTATCTGCTACTATCGTTTCTCTCTGTAAGATCGTGACGTAATGATTAGTTGGGTTGCTTTCCGTCAGCTTTCGTTGTGTAGGGGAAACCCCAACAGTGGTATCAGAGTGTTCAGGTTGTCGCAGAGTACATAATGGCAGAGCCATATTCAACAGCCGCGTAGAAGATTGAAAAGTTCACAAGAAAGAATAGCTTCAGTCGCTTTCCATGAGGGTGAAGGCTATGCTCAAGCAAAAGGGGCTATATATGATAGTCTTTGACAAGAAATCTATTTCAGATACTGTCACAGACTATGCGAGATCAGAGCTAGAGATTAAAGCCCACAACGCTATTCAGATGACCTTATTAGACAAAGTCTTTTGCAAGGTTATGAAAGAGGAAACTGTAGAGTGACTATGGAAGAGACTTGAATCCCTTTATCTGACGTAATCACTCACATGAATGACATATCTTCTACAGAAATTGTTTATGATCAGAATGAATGAGGTAACATCTCTACATGATCACCTTGATGAGCTAAATCAGTTGATGTTGGATCTACTAGGTATGGAAGAGAATGTAAGTGATGAGTACCGGGTAATTGCCTTACTATGTTCCTTACTTGAGGAGTATTCGCACTTTGTCGAGACCATGACGCAAGGCAAAGACAAAATATCTTTGGAGGAGGTTGAGATAGCTCTATGCATGCATGAGCATGTGAAGAAGGAGTCGAGAGGAGACACAAGTGTTGGTGATCAGGATGTAGCTCTCCTTGGAGGTCACCATGGCGGACGATCCAAGCCATGATCCAAGACAGGGAGACCCAAGTGGAAGGGTCAAAGCGGTGATGACCATGTATATTTGTACTGCAAGAAACCATGACATTGGAAGAGTAAGTGCCTATAGTTTAAGGCTAAAGGTAAAAAGGCTGCTCAGCCTATATCACCGTTTGGTGTGCATACACTAATATTTATAATGGTGAGATGTTAGCTGGGTCTTCTTTGGAAGATAAACGGGCTTCATGGATTCTTCATTTAGGGTGCGACTCTCATATGACTCCGCTGCAGAATCACTTTGTGATGCATTCTCCTAGAGACAGTATATATGAATACATGAAAAATGGAGCTATGTCTGAAGTAGCAGGGGTCGGTACAGTATGGTTCAAGATGCAAGATGGACACATTATAACACTCACATGTGTTAGGCATGTACCAGACATATATCAAAATCTTATCTCGCTTGGAGCCTTGACTGGTATAGGTGTTGTGTGGTGCTTTAGGAGAGGTCATTTTTTTGATGTCGGTAAAGAAGGTAGGCAACCTTTATAAGCTTTAATGTCAGATGGCGATGATCAGAGGAGTTTTAGTGAAGGAGCAGTGTTGACTCATGGGGATGCCATGATAGGAAAATAGGATCGGTTGTAGAATGGAATAGCTACAGTGTGTAATAAGTGATCGTCAGGTGACACAGTTCAGAGTGCATCCCATTGTGGCACAACTCCATGTGCGGCTCAGATTGTTTACAGGGAAGGCGGTGGCTTCATGGTAGAGTTGTTATCTTCAGTAAGATTCGTTGATGAGCATAATGAGGAGTTGGAAATTACGATAGAGCAACCACAACACATTAGTGAGACCTATGGAGATGACCTGAGTTGTATGGCTCACAGCTGGTAAGAGGTAGTGCGTCCAAGGCATCATCTGGAGTACGTCAGAGATGAACATGAGTAAATGATCTCACAGAGATTATGAGAGTACTGTGGTAAATACATGTTGGAGGGTTAAATCAAAAGGTAGTGAGTTGAGGATGTCAAAGTTGCATAAAGAAGGTGCTCTCATGTTGGGGGGAAGACGATGCCCGGTGCTTCCTTAGAGTGTAGAGATGGATCAACTCAAGTGACTATTTTGGGAGGTGGCCATGTATCTACTCCAGGCATTTCAGCAGATATAACTGTGGTGTCAGTTTGCCTAAAGGCATGAACTCAACCTCAAAGAGAGATACATCGCCATAGCTTGAGTGGTGAAGGTGGTGCAGTTCTTCGAGCTCAATAGGTGCTTGATCTTGGGGGATATCATGTAGAAATGATGTGCCAGAGGGCACGTCGCTCGATGATAATTTGGTGGTTTCATGATCAGGGTAGAGTTTTTTGATGTTTGGTTGAAGTTTGAAGTAGGATAGAGTGTTGAAATTATGCTTCAAATCTTCAATCTAGGCTTGGCACGGTCATGCCAAGTTGATAAGGATGTGCTCTGGAAAATGCACGACCGTGCCAAAGTCCTATTTCAATCGGCACAGTCGAGCAGATTCGACAGAACTATGTATAGTCTCCAGTGAAGGAAGTTTGTAACGGTCCGTATTTTTTCAATACAACTATTCACGTATTTTCAATTTAAGCGGGTCATTACAAAGTGGCACGGTCGTGCCAGAATCAGTAAGATTATGCCGATATGTAGAAAAGTCAAAATCGCTTAGAATTGAGCTTTTGATCTGATCTATTGATCTGTTTTTTGGTCAAATCGAATGGCCACGACTCCACACAACTCAAGAGGCTATGTAAACCCTTCTTAGGGTTTGTTTTGAAAATTAGAAGAAGAGAGAAGAAGTATGTGTGTGAGTCGTCATTAAAGTCCTTCTTCGCATGTCTTGGAGATTACGTGCATGTTTTTGGTGAGTGGGTTTCTTTGTAATCTTCTTATTGAGATCTTTTTTTTGGGTTGAGAGATCATTTGTGAGAGCTTGCTGTTTTCTTCTCGTAAGAAGAGTTTGAACTCCAGATTGAGAATTGTTTGGTGCTCTCATGTGTTAAATGAAACTGAAGGAGTTGGGTGTATTCTCTCTGATGTTATTTGTGGAAACTGTCATCAGGAAGCTGGACATAGGCACCGTTATCTGGCCGAACTAAGGTAAACTCTGTATAGTTATTTTCTTGATTTGTTGCTTCCTTGTTTAGTTGCATTTATATTTTTTGTTGTTTGAATATCTGCTGCTATCGTTCCTCACTGTAAGATCTTGATGTAGATAGCGATTAATTGGGTCACTGTATGTCAGCTTTCGCTCTGCAGGGGGGAATCCAACATTTTTTGATGTAGTCTATTGGAGTTCCATGGTCTTGTCTTTGATTCTGTATTCCTTTAAGCTTGGTACCTTGCTCGAGCTCTATATTTGATCTTCATTGACTCCATGTGTCATGAATGATTTTTTTTGTTTTGCTTTCATCAACACTTTGGCTTCATGAGTCTTATCCCCTTTTTGATTAAGAGCTTATTGAGATTCCCTTACCTACAACCACAACTTATTGGTACACTTAATAGTTTGTTCATGATCAAAACAAACCTAAGGGTGACTCAATATCCCAACAAGTTCTAGGTGCAAAAGAAAGCTTTAGCATCTAGGTTTTAAAGTATTACCTTTCAACTCTGTTAGGATGTGTGATTGTATATGATAGTATCAATTGGAAAGTGGCACCATAGTTACTTATATTGATCCTACAAAAACAAAAGATATTTGTAATTAAACAGGTAAATAGAAAAATTCCTGAAATAAAATATTTAATCCTAAAAAAATCCTCAATAACTAGCCATATAGTAAAATTGATAAAATTCTGTAAATAATATGTTAATATGAAACGGTAAAATGGAATGCTCAGATTTGTTTGGATCGATTATTTTAAGTGAAAAGAAATTTGTGTGGAATAATTAATATGAAATAATATGTTAAAATGAAAAGAAAAATATCTAGAATCATCATTATAGTAATTCGTTCGAAACGATTTAAGAACCCACAAAAGGAATGCTCAGATTGAAATTTGTCCCAATAATATTTAAGAGCTCTAAGATAGTTTTAGTTTGAAAAACAAAAAAAATTTAAAAATGTTCTAACTTTGATGCCATAGATTAAAATCTAAAAATATATTCATTCACATTCATCTTCCCCTCACTATATTCTTTTATTTTTGCAGAAATTCATCTTGCTAATTTGTTTACAAATAAAATTCCTTAGCATGATAATGAAACATAGAAAATATCAAATGTGTTATGAGATGAGCCTAATGGGCCTAATGGGTATCCACCCATATTGTTTATTATATATATATATATGAGGCTAGGGGTTTCCTAGCCGTCAACCTTACTCACAAGACGTTATCAGCACGCTCGTCAGCTAAGCCGAACCCCTGCAGACGGACGAACCGCGAGGACGCGGAAGGGGCTTCCTTCACCAAACTTCGCTAGATCCGGCGGGTAGGATCTAGAGGTAATCTTTATTCCCTAGATCTAAATTTTTCATGCGCATGATAATGAATCTGTGATTAACTTTAAATTAGATCTATCTTTTTTTCTTAGATCTGAATGAAAAATCGCATTTTTAATATATATCACTTTTCAAAAAGAGTTTTTATATCATTTTTGGATGAAAAATCAACTTTTTCACACTAAAAATCGTAATTTTGCGGTAAAAACGTTGTTTCAACGATTAAAAATGTATTTTTACAATAAAAATCGAATTTTTCCTCCGTCATCCATGAATCCAGAAGATTTAGCACCCCCGCGTATGCCTGACTCGCGTGCGCGCCTCGCAAAGAACCGCCGCCGCGCCTGAAGCGCGGACCGCCGTCGCGCGAGGCGCGGCCAGCGGCCGCGACTGACCCCCGACGCGTGGCCCACCACTGCGCGCCTATCGCGCACGTGTGCACACTCTGCCACCACACTCTTGACGTGCGCGCATGCGCATTTTCCACGAATGCCTCATCGCAACGAAACCCTAGCTAGGGTTTTTCCGATTTTTTTTAATAAAATGCTATTTTCAGAAATTAATTGGATTTACTGATCAATTTTTTTTCAATTAAATCTGATTCATCATATGTGTAAATCATCTCTAATCGTATTTTTTGGATTATTCGATTATTTTTAACGTTTAATAATTAGGAAGATCATGTGACCGCTCTGCCGTTAGTCAGCTAACCTAATGGCGTATGACGTTGTCCAGTGGTCCAATAATTATTAAAAAATATTTTATTTCATTATAAATGCATGTGATGTTGCATATTTTCATTACCCGTAGCATGAATTTATTTGCGATTATACATACTACATGCCTGTGATGTTTACATTAATATGTGATACATTATAACTGTGTGGTTGTTGATAACTGCCTGTGATGTAAATATAAATGCATGTGATGGAAATTTGTGGATTTTTGGATCGGCTAGGTTTTTCACCCTCTTTTTATTTTCCTGCTTTTCTTTTCTTTTGAGTGAAAAATGTAGTGAGGAATAAATGTAAATGTACAAGACCAGAGACCTGCGTTGCTTTCCATACGGAGTGGATGATGTCTTTGCGGCACTTCCATGAAAACGTCGTCTAAGGAACCTTCATAGGTTTCCGAAGTTGTACTTTTCCTATTTTTATGTATGGACTGTAACTATGGACTTTTGGACTTTGTACTTTGCTTGAGGGTGACTAGCCGATCCACACAAATTTCCTTACGTCTCTGTGGTTACGCATGTGATGAACTTATTCCATGCATATGTGTTCATATCGCTAATTATAACTATGTTTATGGCATACATATAACTGTTCAAAATGGCAAAATTGAACCTGAAGTTCAAATAATACGACAATACCCCTTATTCCCAGGAATAATAAAACGTAGGGATCATGCGAACAATCACTTATGCCATCTTAAAGATGAGCAACACGCGATAAATAGATCCTGAAAATCTATGGTCTAACTGGACCAATATGGACACCTAACGAGGATGCCATAACACCGCTAACTCTTTAAGAGTTATCTCACTACAAGGCAGTATTCTTATATCTGACCTTGCACATAATAAAGACAACGCCCAAAATTGTGACTTAAGTAAGAAATATATTCGCACCCCACGTAATTGCTCAACTGCCCTATGCATCTTCTGCCACAAATACCTAAAGAAACTTACAAAGTTTCAAAGGATATTCGTTTAAACGGAATCCTTAATGTTTGTATAGCATACTCAAGAGAAAGAAAAATGGCATTAAAGCCATACTTGAGTACTTAAATGAACATTCAAAAGTCTAAAGCTATACAACGAAATAAATGTTGAGTGGAAAAGTGGAAGAATAAAAACAAGGTCTTATACAAATTAGGGAAAGGGAAGATGTGACAAAGTTCGAAGAGGAATAGCAATGGAAAAAGCCATCCACCGCCACATGGACAAACCTCTGAAATCAGATTATCTCACTGTTGAGGACCCAAACAATGGTATGGGCGGCCTTGGATGAAATGTATAAACATCATAAAGATGTTATACTTCCAAAAGACTGTTATGAGTAAGAAAATTTATGAGACACCCGGACTTCAATGTCCATTGCTGAATTTAATTCAGTACTATTATACTTCATCCCCACGCATGTAGCGTCATGGTGAGGATGTCTTTCAAATGCGTATGTTACGAATGACTTACACTTCTTTCCATGAGAAGACGATATTCTGATGCAGCAAACTATGAAGGAAACTTCACAAAATACTTTGAGATGTGTGCCTGTTTACTAATGACAGAGCAAATATAAAGAACTTCTCCTGACAACTCATAACATACGTCCAACTGACAATGCTAGTTCAATATAAAATATTGGTACAAAACTAGTATTTGTCTACCTCGCTATTCCTCGAGTACACATCACACTATAAAACATGTTGCCATAACATAATTATCAAAAGTAATTTCTTGCAGTATATATATGTGTTTAAATTCATTATCACAATATTTCTTATTGATGAATTTCATGCTTTTTATGCATTTTATTTTACTGTATATGAATGATTTGTTATCCTGAATACTCCTAAAATGAGGATGCCATTTACTCTCTGAAACTTATAAAGTTTCGATGGATATTCGTCAAAACAAAATCCTTAATGACTCAAGAAATCAAAGAAGCCTGAAGCTTTGTCCCATAATGATCCATATAATAGTCAATGTGAAGATGTATCCTTCACAGTTTGAACACAGTTCACCTATTACCGGACAAAATTAACTTGAGCATTTTAATGGACTTTCAAAAGTCTCATATAAATTCGAAAAGAGGAATTAATTTGGAACACCAGAAGTGTCCAGAATCGACCAACTTTGGAACGATGTGACCCTGGATTGATGATGCGAGACATCATTAACCAGACGAACCCGAAGATTCTTTAGAAAGTGTGAAACTTTCATTGTCCCATTCAAAAGGAAAAAAATGATTACGAGATCATCTCCATTCACGTGGACATTGACTCTCCTCATTTCCTCAAACGAATTTAAGATGATATACTATCATCATTAGGATAATGAGATTTTTACGTCTCTTGAGAGTATTTGAGGGATATAAGTGGACTTACCCATCCCTGCAAATGGCTGATGATGTATCTTAGAGTACACATCCATGAATCCTCTAAAATGGTCATTATCAAACCCATTATCCAAACCGCAGTCCAGCTTTTTCAAAGAAAATGAGACACATTATTAAATTGTGGGAACATTGGATAACACATGGACTGCATGGGGATATGCAATTACAATGCAGACCATCAAAACACTTCTTTAGAATCTATTTATCTAGGCATGATCAACTCATATAAACAGTTTCCAAGAACCCCTAACAGGGGAATCGTTTAGAGCACATCTTAAAGATTGTGCCATGATGAGTATACATCCCCACATCACCACTTTAAACCATCAAAATGCACTCTAAACATGAGAAGCATTTAAAAATTACTTCTCCTAAGATGTGCATTGATGGGCCCTCCTTTAAAGATTCCATGAGATCTTGAAGATCCCTCACATCTTTAATCCCCAACACTAGGTTCAACAGAAATACTATAATCATCCATGAGCCTGAAGCTCCATTGACCATTTAAATCATTAATACCTATGATCTGATTATCATAAATTGTTATGAGATCCTAAAGATCCACACTTATGAAACTGTTAAACGGTTATCAGACATAGTTACTGATAATATAAATATTGTCAAATTCACACATCTCTGCTGCTAAAAATCCAGCTAAGATTGACATACCAAATATAATGGATGCAATCCACCAGTAGCAGAAGTGGATATCATCAATGGATGAGAGGATATACCACGAGGCTCTAAAGCGAGAAATAACTCCTGGAGACCCTAAAGCAATTCCACCACATGAAAGTGAGCTCATCTCCATATCTTCTCCCTTTCCTGAACCTCTAGAAGAGATGAATTTGGAATAAATTGAATATGTACGTACTTGGGGAGGTATTTGGATAAAACACACTTGTCGACAATTACTCACATTTCATTTTGTTATAGATATCGTTCCAATCTTCATTTCTTGAAGCAAATGTAGGGATTTGGCCAAATAATGTGGAACGAGGCAATAATAAGTTGAGCTGGACTCACTTATGAAATGTGAAGTGTTTGGACCTGAAGTCCTGATATCAAAAGATATCAAACCAGTGGGCTAACCGAGTATTGTATAATATAAATAAATAAAAGCGTATGCTATACGCAACACGCTATAGATTATAGGTTTATTTCGCAGAAACCAAGACGTATTCAAGTAAGATGAGCGTAACTTACTTACAAAGTTATTTAAATTGATGCATCAGGCTCTCTGGTCATAGTTGCAAAAACCATGTGATTTGCAAAGGAAATTTTAGGCTATGTTGATATGGATGATGTGACAACATACCTGATACGTCTATTTTACGGAAGCCCAACAACATGAGCCCAAAGGCGCGGCCCACCCAACGAAGCCCGAAGGAACATGGAGCTAGAAACCCAACTACCGACCAGAAGCCCGTCTGCGAGATTAGGCCCGCCTGACAAAGCCCCTTTAGAGGGCCCCCGAAAGGCGATCCAACCCGGCCCCGGAAGCACGCCAGTCACTCGTCCACTCCAGCGATAACCGCTCCCCCGGTTCCATGACCACTTAATGGCGGTAATGGGGAGGTGCTGGCATGGCGCAGTGAACGGCGATAGAGAGGCGGATTGAGGGGGCACGATTGGGGGCGGACGAGGGATGTGAGTCGTGGACAGTCACGACGGGAGGTCAATAAAAGGGCTAGGAGGACGACAGGACGAGGGACCGCATCTCAGGTATCTAAAACCTAAGGTACTCCATCAACGACCGAGTTCCCCCATTTCATCTCCTTCCTCCCCCGCTCGCGCCGGTAGACGCCGTTCAGATCTCCTCTCGAGTCGAACCGTCTCCGCCGGGCCTCCTCTTTCAGATCACTATCTGACTTAGGCATCGGAGGGGATTTGGCCGGAACCAAGGTCCGGCCCCCCTTACGAGCGTTATCATCTGCGTAGGAGGACGTCATATCCACGGGCCGAGGCTTCCCCTCCGCCTCGCGACCGGCCACGTAACCAGCAGGACGATCGAGGCTACCCCTCGTCGTCCGACCACCGAGGCCGAGCACGTCCGTCCGAGGCTGAGCGTCTTAACCAGGGTCGAGGCTTCCCCTCGCCCCCCTTGCGACCGAGGATCCTGATTCGGCCCAACCGACGCGCTCCACGTCGTCCGCAACTCCGACTCGCGCCTCGTCTGCACCGACTCGACACTCCCGAGGGACCCAAGCGGGCCCCTTGACCACGTTGACCGGGTTATCCACGGTCAACGCTTTTGTAATGAGAAAACACTCTGAAACATCTGGCGCCGTCTGTGGGAAACTAAACTATCCCACAAAGAAACAAACCGCACCTGTAATGGCACGAGCCAGCAACAGAAAGAGACGCATGCCCCCCATCCCGGAGGAGGGGAATGGCGCACCCAACGGCAACCTTGAAGACGCCCCTGACAACAATTACCCCGCCCCCTCAACCGAAGAGATTGGCATGTCGGAACTGGCCACACAGGGACAGCTCCGTGCCCTGGCCCAGGAGACCAACGCGAGCATCCAGACGTTGGTCGCAACGGTACAGCAGCTCGTCGGCACTGCGCCAGCTAACGGAGGCGCGTTGGGCGATGGCCATCGTTGGGCGGGGGGTCCCCCGCTCTTACGGTCCGCTATGGTCGATGACCACGGGAACCAAAGACCGAACACGGAGCGTCGGTTCACGTTGTCCGGCTCCCGTCAGGCGAGATCACGCGCCTCCTCCCCTCATCGTGAGAGGAGCCGAAGAGAAACCGAAGGCACGGGGGACGAATCGGTGACCGCGTCGTCTCGTCGACCACGATCACCCCACCGCAGGAGAAGCAATCGACACCACTCGAGAGACCGATCACGGCTGAGTGGGAGCTCCCGCCGGAGGAGCCGGGAACGCCGGGTCAGCCCGACCCCCAGTATGGCGAGGGCCGTGGAGCCAGCCCTGCCGGTGCCTGTGCCCCCCTCCACCACCGAACGAGCCAGAGGCAGGCGGGTGTCGAACCCCCGGGGGCATCCACGGAGACCGGTGCCCCCTGTCGCGGAGAATAACCGACGCGCGGGTCCCCTCTCGATTCAAGATCCCGACGCTGGGGAAGTACGACGGGATAGGAGACCCGGGAAACCACGTGATGGACTACGAGGGGGACATGTCCTTCCAAGGAGCCGACGTTGACCTGCTCTGCAGGGGCTTCTATTCGACCCTCAGGGGAGCGGCGAGGACCTGGTACCGCAGCTGACGTGCGTTTATATTTCATATATTCACGCACGTTTTCCTTTGTATTTCTCCGTGTTTTTCCGCCGTCTCTTATTCATTTTCGTGTATTTTCCCGTTTTCTTTCACTTTTCTTTGTTTGTCCATGATTACAGGAGATTGACCACGTAGGGGACGTTTAATGATGATATCCCAAGTCCCCGGAGCAACGGGAGAAGTCACGCGTGATCCAGGGGGTCAAACGGCGAAGTATTCATCTTTCAGCCCCTCACCCGGTCGGTTGGTCATCTCCAACCGATCGGGTGATGCACGCGTGCACCAACCGGTCGCTGCCGCAGCTCACGAAGAAGTCACCCGACCGGTTCACAGACCGGTTCTGCGGGCGGCTGTTCTCTGTTTTCTCGAGCAGAATTCCAACCAATCGGGTGATTCTCACCCGATCGGTTCATCTGTAGCTGAAGAAGATAAGCTGAAGACACGGGCGTTCAACCGATCGGTTCACCCGACTGCTTCAAGATCCAACCGGTCACTCAAGAACTCACCCGACTGGTTCATGTGATCGGGTGAAAACTCGCCGTTTTCTGATATCTATTTGTAACGGATCAACCGATCGGTTGACTTGTCAACCGATCGGTTGATGCGACGGCCTATATATAGAACCCCTAGGGTTCCAGAAACGGGAGTTGCTGTTTTTCTACTGTTTTATTTCCTTGTGACGGCTGTAATTGCTACTCTTTTGTAAGTTTTCAGATCTTTCTAAAATTTTAGTATTGTCTTTATTACTCTATTACTTCTGCATTGCAATCGTCTGATTATGATTCCAACGGTTAAATTTCATTTAGATCGCTTTTTCATGAATTTTTGTGAGTAGTTCCCAAATCTGGGATTTTGGTGGAAACCCCTTCGGGGGCTCTTCCCGATGCGTCCGTAGGGTTAGGAAATTGATAGGGAGTAGGAATCTAACGGTTACACGGGGTGTTTCATTGTCATCGGCGGGAAAAAGACCGCCTTTGACCGTCGGGCCAAGGGGGAATAAACTTGGCGGTTGACTCCCTAGCCATAGCTCGCACCCTTAGCGTTGACGTCGAATCCTAGCACGCGGGAGCGGCAGGACGAGATGTTGGGAGTTATCGTTGCGGGCTTAGTGCTCCCGGGATCGATCAGTGTTTATGGACACGGGAGTGCCCACTGATCGAATCCGGGAAGTCCGGTGTATCATCCTGGGCACCGACCGGAATATCGGGCCCATGGGACGCCGGTACCACTTTCAGAGGCAACGTCCCACCATTAGACCCTAATCCCGATCGCTATCCATACCCGTAGGCCGCATCGGCGAGAGTCTCACGTCGGGTTGGAAACCAAAGTCCTGGGTTTACTTTCTTTTCGTTCTTACGCTCTTATTTCCTTTCGTGACAACCATCCACCGATTCGGGCTAGCTCGCCCCTCGGGGTGATTTAGGTCCTACCTGACCCAAGCACAACCTCGCCTCCCTGAGTTCGATATTCCCGCACCCTACACTAACCGTGAAACTTGCGATAAACAACACCGCGTCGCCGCATATCACGCGGGGCGCCGGTCAGCAGCCTACCCAGCCGCTCCATCGACAGCTTCGAGGAACTCACCCAGCTGTTCTGTAAACAGTTCATGGCAGGGAGACAGGTAAAGCCTGATGCTGAACATCTGTTTAACATAGTGCAGGGCCCAACCGAGCCGCTCTGACAGTTCATGCGCTGCTTCAACGCGGAAAGGCTGAACGTGAACAGCCCTCCCGAACTTGTTGTCCAAACGGCCCTTAAGAAAGGGCTGCGCCATAGAGGCCTTAAGACATCTCTGCACAACGATCCCCCGAAGGACCTCCCCGGGATCATGGCGAGGGCCGAGCGCTTCATGTTGACCGAGGAGACCTTGGCCATTGAGGCAGGAAAGGCCGGTCAAGGGACCAAACGCGGTGATAGCGGACGAGGCAGCCCCGAAGGGTACCGGACCGAGAAGAGGACAAGGAACAGGCAACGGGGAGAGGGTACCAGGGACGCCACCCCAGACGCCGTCCTCGCTCAAGTTCAGAAGGAAGAGCGTGCCGATCACCCCCCGCCAAAGATAAAAAGAGGGGGGAAGAATGGGGAAAAGTACTGCAGATACCACAAGGACAATGGCCACGACACTGAAGACTACTGGCACCTAAAGAAGGACATTGAGAAGCTGATGAGCTGAGGGCACACAAGGAATTTCGTTGACGAGCCGGCCCACGGAGAAGGAACCTCCACGCAGCCGGACAAGGGGAATAAGGTCAACACCGTCCAAGGATCCCTCCGCATCATAGAGTGAGCAGGCGAGGCCCCGGTCGCAGCCTAGTCCAGAGGAGATTATCTAGGTTTACATCCCTCCGTCTAGCTTTATTTCCTGTTTTCTTTCCTCCAAATGTACTAGTCCAACAGGACCCTTAAGAGTACAATTGCATTCCCTTTTGTCTTTTCTTCATCTTCGACGGAATCAACATTTCACTAAGGGTGCATAAGAATGAAGACCGCCGCCTCACTGGATGGGGAGGGGGTCAGACCGAGCCAGTCCTAAGACAAGGAGCTTCGCCCTCGCCAACCGACTCCTACGCTCGTAAGTCTGGGGGCAATTCCCCCAGCCAGCGCAGACGCCGATCGGTCCTAAGCTGAGGAGTTTTGCCCTCGCCGACCAACTCCTGCGCTCGTAAGTCTGGGGGCAATTCCCCTAGCCAGCGCGGACGCCGACCGGTCCTAAGCCGAGGAGCTTTGCCCTTGCCGACCGACTCCTGCGCTCTTAAGTCTGAGGGCAATTCCCCGAGCCAGCGCGGACGCCGACCGGTCCTAAGCCGAGGAGCTTCGCCTTCGCCGACCGTCTCCTTCGCTCGTAAGTCTGGGGGCAACTCCCCCGGCAAGCCCAGACGCCGACCGGTCCTAAGCCAAGGAGCTTTGCCCTCACCGACCGACTCCTGCGCTCATAAGTCTGGGGGTAATTCCCCCTGCCAGCACGGACGCTGACCGGTCCTAAGCCGAGGAGCTTCGCCCTCGCCGACCGACTCCATCGCTCGTAAATCCGGGAGCAATTCCTCCAACCGGCTTGGACACTGACCAGTCATAGGCCGAGGAGCAGCGCCCCCGCTGACCGACTTCGCGGCTCGTAAGACCGGGGCAGCCCCCTAGTCATTGAGGATGTCAACCGAGTTGCCCGCTCGAGGAACAAAGGGCGACCTCCCGGAGGAAAGAAACGAGCGACCACCATCAGCAGAGAGGCCGAGATCGCGACAACAAAGCAAAACGCGCGGGGAATTCAAGTAAGTCAATTTCATTTCCAATAATTAACCGAGGTACAAAATTGTGCCTTATTTACAGGAAATCGAAGTGGAGAAATCCCCTTACAAACGATCCGGCAGACAACAAAATTGTTGTCACCTACGCAAACTAGGATTGCAGCGACAGAGCAGAACTTGCGGGCCAAGAACCCGAAGTTGTTGGCCCAGGCGAACATCCATGCAACCAGCAATTATTTGCTCTGAAGCAGGGAGCCGGTGACGAAGCCAATGGAGATTGCGAGGTCAAGGATCCATTTCAAGTAGGCCGAGCCAAAGCGAAGCGAATGCTAAAAAATTTGAGGATAAAAACAAGGGTGGCAGGCCGGGAAAGGATGACTTAAGGAGCCCGAGATCGGGAGGACGCATCCCCAGGCACCTCTCCCTGCTCGGAGCGAGGGGGATCGACCGGCGGAGGGGCTTGCCGAACGCGCTCCGCACAATCCCGGAAGGAAGACTGGACGACTTCGACGATCTGAGGGCAGATGAGGTCTTCATACGTACCGAAGGCCTCCCTGAGAACCTCGAAGATCCTCTCCCCCAGGGTCCCGACGACACCCCTCTCCACCTCCTCCGCAAGCCGCACCACCTGACGCCGATCCGACAGTTCCCTCTGAAGCTCCTCCCTCTCCAGGCGGAACGACTCTGCCGCTTCCTCAGCCGACTGCCGAGCGTCCTCCAACTGTCCCTGGAGGTCACCCACTCGTCCCTCCAGCTCGGCCACACGGAGCTTGAGATGCCGAGACTCCATCTGGGACTCCGTCATAGCTACCTCCGCCGCCCCGGCCCGCTCGTGGGCCCTCACAGAGGACTCCTCCAACTCCCTCAAACGGATGGCTCGGCGCTGCGACTCCACGGCGAGCGTTGAACCCTGGAAGACGAGACATGAGCTAAGAAGAGAGTGAAGGGAAGGAAAGGACAGCAAGATAGCCGAACCTGTTGAAGGATCCAGACCAAGGAGTCCGACACCTTGTCGGCGGGAATCCTCTCGAGGAGACTACGGTCCCGGGGGAGGACGGAGCCCTCGGCCACCTGCTGGGCCAGGGCTCGGTCGACAAACACCGAGTCCCCAGGGGTGACCTCGAGGGAGGCCGAGCTGACTGCCAACAGGGTTCCGATTCCCGGCAACGGAGGCGGGGACGCTGCGACGGGGGTGGTTGTCAGGGCCACCGGAAGATCCCCGGTGGTCGCCGTAGGAAGCACGGAACACGCCGGACTGGAGGGATCCACATCTTCCTTCCTCTTCTTCCCTCCGTAAGGCTCCGCAGGCGCCGAAGGGGAGCGCTTCCGCCTCGCACCATCCCCACCCTCGGGGACAAGAGGGGGCACGCCAAGGGCCGGAGGGACTGCACCGGACCCGTCGTTACCCCCTGCCTCTTGGGCTGACGGGGCGGATCCGGCCCTTGCGACCCCCCTGGAGAGGAGATCGCCAGAAGAAGAGGCGGGAGGCGCGGCCACCACCTTGCCCACAGAAGGCTCGGCTCGGCGCACCTCCTCCTCAACGGTCCGCCGAGGCGCCCTTCCAGAGGTACTGCCCCGGCTCCGAGCGGCTCCACGACGGATCAGCTCATCAACATCGCGGTTGAACTCGTGGCCAGCCATTCATGCAAGGGAAATCGAAATCAGGGTAAGCTGCGGGGCAACCCGGGACTGAGAAAGTGACCTACCCGGAGACCACAAGACGGCCTTCAAGAGTAGGTCGTCCAACAAAGACCAGATGGACTTCGCCTCCAAGGGGAGGGTCGACAGCAGTGTGGTGGCCGCCTGATCTGCCTCAGAGAGGGCTAGCGTTGAGCAAGGCCGGACCGACCTGCCCCGGCCTGTCAGAATTTGGGCACCCTCCAGGAAGACCACGAAGACATAATCTGAGCTCCAATCCCCCGACCTGCGGGGTAGCCCGATCAGGCATTCCCTCCTCGAGCGGGCTCGGAGTTGCAACCATGACCCTGGTCTGACCGTCTGGATCTGATAAAAGTAGAAGAGAAGGGGGAGAGACGGCTCCAGACCACGGGTACAGCAGAGCATCACGAAACCCGTTAGTATCGCAATCGAACAGGGGGTGAACTGGCAAAGGGGCACCATGAGATACTCCATGACCTGGATGAAGAAGGGATTGAGCGGGAAACGAAGACCCAGGCGGAACATCTCGACATAGACGCCGACCTCATTGCTCCTCGGAAGGCAAATCCGCTCGTCGATGAACGGAACACGAACATCGTACGGATAGCAGAGATACCTTTCCCGGATCTCCGTGGCCACTGAAGGAGGAGTCCTCGATGGCGTTCGGAGGATAACCGGGGGTACATTAAGCCGCACGGCAGCCGACGCTACATCATCACCGGTGTAGTCCGGGAAGAGCTTCCCCTTCCCCTTATCTCGAAGGGGACGACTCCCAGAGGAGGAACCTGATCCCACAAGTCGGGGCCCGCCCCGCCTCAACTCAGGAAGATCCCTCGCCCCTTGGCCATAACCACCTATCCTAAGAGCAGCCATAATATGAAAATAAGAAAGGAGTTACCTTTTTGTTAATTTGGAGAAGACAAGGAAACGAAGGCAGCGGGAGACTCCAAGTTGTGGAAAGCCTAGGACAGGGGGAAGAGCGAGGAAGAAGTTGGGATCCACGCAGCTGGGGATCTTATATACCAGACTTAGGGGCGAATTCGAAGCACCTGAGAGGAACGCGTGGCAGGCCTCGAAGAACCGGCGGCGTTTTGAAATCGGCGCCAAAGGAAGTCCAATCGATCCGCCTCATCATAACCTTCATTTATGACCACGCCTCGACTGACGCGCCACTCGGAACCCCAGGAGTCACATCGGTCGAACCGAGCCGGCCAAGGCCGATCGGCCCCACCGATGGGGGCAATTGATACGTCTATTTTACGTAAGCCCAACAACATGAGCCCAAAGGCGCGGCCCACCCAACGAAGCCCGAAGGAACATGGAGCTAGAAACCCAACTACCGACCAGAAGCCCGTCTGCGAGATCAGGCCCGCCCGACAAAGCCCCTTTAGAGGGCCCCCGAACGGCGATCCAACCCGGCCCCGGAAGCACGCCAGTCACTCGCCCACTCCAGCGATAACTGCTCCCCCGGTTCCACGACCACTTAATGGCGGTAATGGGGAGGTGCTGGCATGGCGCAGTGAACGGCGATAGGGAGGCGGATTGAGGGGGCACGATTGGGGGCGGACGAGGGACGTGAGTCGTGGACAGTCACGACGGGAGGTCAATAAAAGGGCTAGGAGGACGACAGGACGAGGGACCGCATCTCAGGTATCTAAAACCTAAGGTACTCCATCAACGACCGAGTTCCCCCATTTCATCTCCTTCCTCCCCCGCTCGCGCCGGTAGACGCCGTTCAGATCTCCTCTCGAGTCGAACCGTCTCCGCCGGGCCTCCTCTTTCAGATCACTATCTGACTTAGGCATCGGAGGGGATTTGGCCGGAACCAAGGTCCGGCCCCCCTGACGAGCGTTCTCATCTGCGCAGGAGGACGTCATATCCACGGGCCGAGGCTTCCCCTCCGCCTCGCGACCGGCCACGTAACCAGCAGGACGATCGAGGCTACCCCTCGTCGTCCGACCGCCGAGGCCGAGCACGTCCGTCCGAGGCCGAGCGTCTTAACCAGGGTCGAGGCTTCCCCTTGCCCCCCTTGCGACCGAGGATCCCGATTCGGCCCAGCCGACGCGCTCCACGTCGTCCGCAACTCCGACTCACGCCTCGTCTGCACCGACTCGACACTCCCGAGGGACCCAAGCGCGCCCCTTGACCACGTTGATCGGGTTATCCACGGTCAACGCTTTTGTAGTGAGAAAACACTCTGAAACAATACCCTTATGAATTTCCTTCTTATTTGCCTAGATAGATTTTTGTGACATCTACCCTAAGAAATTATCATCCAGAAGATGAAATCATCACCCAGAAGATGAAATCATCATCTAGAAGATGAATAACCATCCAGAAGATGAATTATCATCCAAAAGATGAAACTATCATCCTGAAGATGAAAACATCAGTCAGAAGATGAATTATCATCAGGAAGATGAAATTATCATCCCGATGATGAAAAACATGTGACATTAAAGTTCATACACCCGAAGTTAATTAATACACATGGATAATTGCAACACACTAATACACCTACTGGTTGTATGGATGCACATTAAGACCCATTCCGTTTGCTGGAAGAGGAGAATGATATCCTATGTCCTGAAGTACCTTACTCAAGTGTTTTTGATACACTCCTTTATCTGGCCAACTGCATGCGACTCTAGAGAGCACTAGCAGTAAATCTGTTAGCTAGATACAGTGCAACGCCAGCAGTGCACCACTGGACCAAAGATATGTAGCTTTTGCGCTATCTCTAAGGGTCAAGGATCATCCAACATGTTAAATGTATTTGCAGATACAGGTTACAGATCATCGCGATGACTACAACAAAGGAACGACCAACTCCTGGAGACCAGTAAAGCAGGCTTCCAAGGCAACATCAATCCCACCATCCTGAGAGGCCCATCATCCAAGAAGCAAATCATGAGTATGCACAGCCAGGTCATGTAGTATCTCACAGACACAGTGACGACTGGGTCTGAGATGTGGAGCTACCTGCCGAGTCTGTAGACCACTCCTTTTCAGAAGAGCCCACTCAGATTCATTAGCTGCTAGAGATGAGCGACACTTGTATAGATGAGCGATGCCTTGTACTTTATACTCGGAACATTGTAAGAGATTGATGTATAGGTGCCTAGGAGATCTGCAAGCCTGCAGCTTGTACAGATCAGGGGGGGTCAAATGTAGTGTTGTACTCTTTTCCCTTGGCTATTGGTTTTTCCCACTGGGTTTTCCATATCTAAAGGTTTTAACAAGGCAACCTCATTGACTCTGGATCCAGAAGTATCCACCCCTAAATACTTCCACTAATCAGGGAAAGTTATGGAAAACTGTACTCTTTTTCCTTGGCTATTGGTTTTTCCTACAGGGTTTTTCATAGCTAAAGGTTTTAACGAGGCAGTTATCCCTAACTTAGGATCTGGAAGTATCCACTCCTTATAATACTTATAAGCACTATGGATCCTGCAGTATTCATATGTCGAGTATACAACGATGGTTGGATAATGGGAAGTGTTATGAGATAGGCCTAATGGGCCTATTAGGTATCCACCCACATTGTTTATTATATATATGAGTTTAGATGTTTCCTAACCGTCAACCTTGCTCACAAGAAAATGAAGATTTTCGGGGTTAAAAAATAATTTGTTTACCTATTGACTAAAAACTATTTGGGATGAAACAAAGAGATTTGCAGACTTACAAAAAGAGTGAGAGTGGTTGATGTGGCCTGAGAGAGAGATAGAGAAGTAGGGGTTTGATTAGTTTTTGTTATATGCATAGCGGGTTTAAACCCGTTACATTAAGTGACTAGTGCGCTTTAGGAGTTTAGATGAAGCAATCCCAACTTGGGTTTGGGCTAATGTGTACAACTGTTCTACTAATAAAAATTATCTATGATGATGTATTTGGACCGACAAAATCTATATAAAAAATAATTTGGTGAAAAAAAGTACTCGGGCTATAGCCCATCTTAGCCCTAAGGTGTGTATCCTCTTGTGTTTACTAGATATTTGGTGTGCTTAGGTTTTAGAATACGACGAAAAAAATAAATGACGATAACAACCCATGTGTTATAAACTCCAAGATGAAAACCAATCTAAGATTAGGAGTAGCTATGGCATAAGCCATGGCTCTCTATATATTCATTCTCATATTGGGGGTTTAGGAGTCCAAGGGACTCCCCACTATAATTAGTGGGGAGCAATGGTGAGATGATGAGGGGAGGGAGGCCAAAGGCCTCCCTTAACTTACAACACTCCCCCTCATCTCTCCATTACCTTTGGTTAACCATATGAATACTTCAGGATTCAGTATGCTAATGGGGTGGATACTTCTGGATCCAGAGCCACTGTGGTTGTCTCGTTAAGACCTTAGCTGTGGAAAATCCATTGGGAAAAACCAGCAGCTTAAGGAAAAAGAGTACAACTATCAGGGACTCCCCCTGATCTCTACAAGCTTCAGGCTTGCAGATTTCCTATGTATCTATACAATCATCTCCAATTCGTCTATACATTCATCATGCTCTGAAAGCAAATACAATCATCAATCATCTATACAAGTTTCACTCATCTAGCGGCTATTGGAAAGCAGTGGCACCCTGGAGTGGAACGCTCTTCGAAGTTGGTAGATGACTCCACTAAAGTATTCTTTGAATCAGTCTTCACTGCGTCTGCAAGGTACTGCTGGACCTGGCTGAGCGTTTTCAAGACTTGCTTCTTGGATGATGAGCTTCTCAGAAGATGTGGACTTTGGAGGATGATGTGTAGATCTTTAGGAGGTGGCCGGCCTTTTAGGTTTTAGTCATCGCGATGATCTTTAAACCTGCATATGCGATATATATTCCTTGACCATTGGAAGTTGCGCATAAGCAGCTTATCCTTGGTCTAGTGGTGCTCTCCAGGACAACATTGTATCTGGTTAACAGCTTTACTGCAAACGTTCTTTCAAAGACACATGCAGTTGGCCAGATAAAGAAGTGTAACAAGTATACTAGAGCTAGGCTCTTCGGGACCTAGAAAGTCCTCCCCCTCTTCCAGCGACTGGAAGGTGTCATAAATTATCATCCATTTTTAATAAATTAATGGACATCATTCTCCATAAACTCCAGGTGTATGAAGAATATTAAAGGGTCCCACCACGAAGGTGTTTAATCTGTAAGCCAAGACAATACCTTGGTATGCCTAGGTATTTCATTTCCAAGGTAAGCTTAAGGCTATCAGATATTTCAATGGTCTCTGCAGGAGATCCTATTAGCTTTAAGTCGACCACATATACGGCGACTATCACAAATCTTGTCAACGATCTTTCGAAAAAGATACACGGGCAGAATATTGCTTAAGATCATCTAATGATCTTTGTAGCCTTTATGGAGAAGACGTTTCTACGTCTCTCTCTCTCTCTCATCTCTTGGGGTATAGTATACCCTTCTGGTAGTTTTATATAGATCTCTATATCTATATTGCAGTATAGATATGCAGTCAAAGTGTCCATGAGCTGCATTTATTGGCTTTTTCAGAGACGTTTAGGCTTAGTAGGAAAAATGATCATATTTCCTTCATTTCAATTTCTTACGAAATCCAACTTATATTCCACTGGTTTTACAAATTCAGGTGTATAGACTACTGGTCCAAAGACTTTGCTTTTCAAGAGTGAGTCCAGCTCTACTCTTATTGCCTCGTCCCACTTTGGCCAACCTATGCGTTTATGCTATAAAAATGGGTTGACGTCATCGTCATATTCAGCGACGTGAACGACAATAGTGAAAGCAAAGCCGTCGTCGATGACTGTGATATTTCTCTCCAATGCCTCTCCAGTAATGATTTTTCTCCTGTTTCTTTCCTCTGCAGGGGAAATTAGGAGGGGAGAGGTTACTGGTCTAAGCTCAGCATCCTGTGGAGTGATCATTTTAATATATCCAGGAATCTTCTTCTTTCGAGGAACTTTATATTTTGAACCTGGCAGGCGTCCTCTTTTCAATTGAGGTACAGCCAATTCTGCTGACGGTGGATTGCATCCATCTTTGGGGATGGCAATCCTAGCTGGCATGTTAGCAGCAGGGGGTGTGAACGAAAAATCTTCTGGTTGTCCTTAAATTTATCTGGTAATTGATGTACTTAGTCTGAATGTGAAGGATCTTTTGGATCTCATCTTCACACAGAAAAAGTATGCGGAACATAACGAGATTAAGACTTTTGTGTCCCATGATATGGTCTCAGAAGCTTTTAGGCTTCTTTAGACTACGTGCCTATTATAATGAGTCTTTGCTCATCAAGACGTGGTGATATGTGGACATATATTAGTACATCCAAACACTCTCAAATGAGATATGTTTGGTGGTGAACCATAAGCAAGCGGCATCAGCAATAAGATATGACTACAAGAGGGCCGTCTCGTGATACGCGATGCGGATTGCAGTATGGCGTATCCCTAAAAATCCACATGCAACTGGGATGTAACATGGATGTGAAATCCATTGGAGTCTGTCACGACCCGCTTCCCTAAAATGGAGGCGAGACGTGAAAAGGTCCGCACGGGAGTGGAGCGGTGAAGCCCCAAACCCGATAAGCGTCAATTTAGTATAAGCAGGTCCCTGTAATTGCAATCGAAACAAAAACAATAATAATAATATGAGACGGATATAAAATACCAATCCCACGGTTGTCCACAAAGTATTCAACATCACAGAAAAGCCACCAGGCTAAAAGAAAAGAGTCCAAGGCCCAGAACAAGGCCAACAAAAGAGACGACATAACAAGGTATAGGTGCTACGCACCGATAATAAAACAACTGTCTAACAAAAGTAAAACACAACGAAGACACTAGGACTGGTCCCCAGTGTCCACGTACTCCCCGTCGAACACAAGCTCGGGCTCGGCGTCAGCAAACACCTCGTCCTCAACGAGGTACTCAGGCTCGGGATCTAACATGTGTCACCCAAAAGAGTAAAAGGGGCACATGTCAGCAAGTCTAAAAGACTTGGGCAAGGAAACTGAAAGTAAGGCAACTAGCAACCTAGCAGTTTAGTATGCATGACATGGCAGTTATAACATGAGTGCACAATTAAAACATGGCAAGACAATTTGTACAAGGGAACAATTTATCGGGACAAGACAAGAGTAGCCAAGCTACTATCAATTCAATCAATTCACATTTTGTAGGTGTTTACGCCCTTCGCTGAATGGCATAGCATTTCAGACCGATCGGCACTAAACACTACCCAATACCCACACGATATGGAGCCTGGGGTCCCCGCACATGGAACTCAGCTAGTGAGCCTGGGGTTGCCCCGCACATTGAGCTCGCATTCTTAGTTCACAATTCAATACATTTCGAGCGTTGGGGTTAGCAACTCATTATGCTCGCTTCTGGTCACGAGCCAGGAACACAAGTGTCGTAGCAAAGCTACGCAATCACAGCAACACATAAAGAATGCGAGGTCATGACAATTTATTTGCGTACCGTTAATTAAATTAAACGTGACAGGCGAAATGCAATGACATGAACATATTCGCGTACCGTTAATTGAAAGTAAACATGACATGGAAATTGTGCAACATGCTAAATGTCGGAACTAGCTTCGTTGTCAAGCTAGTTCCCCAATTTGCGCCTAGGCGAGTATCATTTCGTCGCCTAGCCTCTTTTACGCCTACAACAAGCAAATGGCCTAAAACATGGCCTAAACCCTAAGTGGCAAGTTTCACTTGCCTAGCACCGGGGATTGACGATCACTTCGTCACACGGATGCTATCTACGGGGGAAATCGCTGTTATGGGGGAAACAAGCACCAAACACTTGAAATTAATTAGGGTTTTCATAAAATTATAAATAGGTTAAGAAAACAATGGTTGATCGATTTCTTACGGAGAGGAGACGGAAGAAACACTCCGGGGAACCCTAGGATCAGATCTGGAAAATATTGGAGAAGTTTGGGGAAACTAGGGGTTTGGGGGATTTGGGGATTTTGATGGGTTTTGGTGAGATTTTGGGGAAGATGAGAGGTGGATGGAGTGAATGGTTGTATTGGATGATGATTCTAGGGCTTGGAATGAAGAAATGGAGCTTGGAGGAAGATGGGGGCTGAAGGGGGAAGATTTTAGGGTTTTGGGTCGTGTTGGAGAAGAAGAAGTCGTTTGGGTTGGGTATAAATAGGTTGAGCTGGCGGCTGCCCAGAAATTAGGGTTTTAACACTGGTTAGTCGGTCAAAGAGCAACCACTGACCGACTAGTTTGGCAACTAGTCGGTCGGTCGACCAACGCAGACCGACTAAGTGCAAACAGTAACTCCTGAACGAAAATAGGATTCTAGAGTTAGTCGGTCCATGAACAAGTACTGACCGACTAGTTTGGCATCTAGTCGGTCGATGAACGTTCTTAGACCGACTAAGAGTAAACAGTAACTGATACAAAAATAATATGATGAGTTAGTCGGTTCAAGAAGCATTGCTGACCGACTAGTTTGCAACCTAGTCGGTCAACCAACGTTCTTAGACCGACTAACGATAAACAGTAACTCCTGAGAAATTTAGAAAGCTAACTAGTCGGTCCAAGAAGGATTGCCGACCGACTGGATCGTCATCTAGTCGGTCGGTGGCCCTTCTTACACCGGCTAATGAGCACCAAAAGTACCGATACGGAGCGCGGGGCCCCGGGATCGATTCCTAAGACTCCTAGGCTTGATCTAATAGTTAGATACGACCGTTATGAAGTCCGTCACGAGTGACATACTTCGAAATCGACAATCCTAAGGAAGAAGCGAGAAAATACGACGAATCGATCGAAAATGAAACTACGGAGACGAAAACCACACAAGAGGAGAAAATCCACCAAAACATATATTATATTATATTAAATCCAGATTCATGAAAAGCAGTCGTTACATCCTCCCCAACTTAAGAAAAAATTCCGTCCTCGGAATTTCCAAAAACTCACGAGTCCGGAAACAAAAGTGGGAAACGCTCTCGCATCTCATCCTCATTCTCCCAAGTAGACTCTCCAGGTGAACCGTGTCGCCACATCACCCTCACAAGATTGACAATCTTGTTTCGAAGCGATTTCTGACGCCTGTCCAGAATCTGCACTGGATGCTGGTCATACGTCATATCGGGGCGAATGGTAATCTCCGAAAAATACACCGCATGAGACGGATCGCTAATGTATCGACGAAGCTGCGACACATGGAAAACATTGTGGACTCCTTCAAAAGATGGCGGCAAGGCCAAGCGATAAGCTACCTCGCCAACCCTCTCCAAAACGTCAAACGGTCCAATGTATCGTGGGCTCAACTTCCCACGCTTCCCAAAACGAATCACACCATGATTCGGGGAAATCTTCAAGAACACATGGTCGCCCGGCTGAAACTCCAAAGGACGACGTTTAGCATCCGCCCAATGCTTAAAACGGTCCTGAGCAATTCTCAACCTCTCCCGAATATTCCTGACGATATCCACGGCCTCCACGATCATCTCAGGTCCCAACAACTCCCGATCACCAACGTCATCCCAACTCAATGGCGATCGACATTTCCTCCCATAAAGAGCGGCGAAAGGCGCCATGCCAATACTCGCCTGGAAGCTGTTGTTGTAAGAG
Source organism: Scilla litardierei (assembly GCA_030789695.1). NCBI lineage: Eukaryota > Viridiplantae > Streptophyta > Magnoliopsida > Asparagales > Asparagaceae > Scilla > Scilla litardierei. The sequence continues at coordinate 43,209,954 of CM061140.1, read as the reverse complement.
AACTCCACCAAATGTAGATGGTCCTCCCACGAACCCTTGAAATCCAACATGCACGCCCTCAGCATGTCTTCCAAAATCTGAATCGTCCTCTCGGACTGGCCATCCGTCTGCGGATGGTACGCCGTGCTGAAACTCAGACGCGTACCCAAGCTCTTCTGCAAACTCTGCCAAAACTGAGATGTGAACCTCGTGTCTCTGTCAGACACGATACTCACGGGGACTCCATGAAGTCGCACAACCTCCTGCACGATTCACGTTACATCACTATCCAAACTAGGAAAAGAAAATAAAACGGAGAGTAAGAGAATTTTACCTCCATATATCTCCTTGCTAGCGCCTCAGTGGACTGCCCCACTCGGAACGGAATAAAGTGCGCAGATTTGGTCAACCGATCCACGATTACCCAAATCGCGTCATTCTGCTTCGGACTCCGAGGTAGTCCAGTCACGAAATCCATAGTGATGTGCTGCCACTTCCACTCCGGAATCGGAAGCGGTTGTAGCAACCCGGCCGAACGCTGATGCTCCGCCTTCACTTGCTGGCAAACCAAGCACTTGGCTACACTCCGAGCCACGCTCCTCTTCATACCATGCCACCAATAATTCAGACGAAGATCCTGGTACATCTTGGTGCCACCAGGATGCACAGAATACGGCGAACTGTGTGCCTCCACCATCAGCTCCTCTCTGATATCCCCAGCTGGCACACACAACCTGGCTCCAAACCTCAGCGAGCCATCCTCATGAATCAAAAAGTCGGTCCGCAGACCGGCTTCCACCTGCTCCCGAATCTTCACCAGCTTCGGATCCTCAGCCTGGCCAGCCTTAATCCGATCCACGATCGTCGACTGTACCTGCATGTACATCAACGAAGAAGCCTCTCCAGGAAGAACAATCTCCACACTAGACTCGCAAAAATCCTGCTGCAATCTCCACTGCGAGGTCAAAATCATCACCGCTGGAAGCCTACTCAAAGCATCCGGAACCACGTTCACCTTGCCAGGGTGATACTGCAAATCAATATCATAATCCGCCATAAGCTCCAACCATCGACGCTGTCGCATGTTGAGCTCCTTCTGAGTGAAAATATACTTCAAGCTTTTGTGATCGGTGAAAATCTTCACTTTCTCACTCAGCAAGAAGTGCCTCCAAATCTTAAGAGCAAACACAACGGCAGCCAACTCCAAATCATGCGTCGGATAATTCTTCTCATGAACCTTAAGCTGACGAGACGCATACGCCACAACATGCCCATGCTGATGCAACACACAACCGAGACCCTTGCCAGAAGCATCGCAAAAGATCTCAAATCCACCGCTGCGATCAGGCACAACAAGAATAGGGGCAGTCGTCAACCTCTCCTTCAGAACACCAAAAGCACTCTCACAATCACCCGACCAAACGAAAGCAACATCCTTCCGCGTCAACCTGGTCATCGGCTCAGCAATACGAGAAAAGTCCTTAATGAATCGCCGATAGTAACCAGCAAGTCCAAGGAAACTCCGAATCTCAGACGCTGACGACGGAACAGGCCACTCCCTGATGGCCCGAATCTTCTCGGGATCCACTGAAATACCATCTCCAGTCACCACATGCCCGAGAAAAGCAACTCGATCCAGCCAAAACTCGCACTTCGAAAACTTAGCATACAAACGATGCTTCCTCAAAATCTCCAACACCGTCCTTAAGTGCGAGGCATGCTCTTCCTCCGACTTCGAATAGATCAGAATGTCGTCAATAAAGATAACGACAAACTTATCCAAAAAGTCGTAGAAAATCAGGTTCATCAGATTCATGAAAACTGCGGGCGCGTTAGTTACGCCGAAGGGCATAACCACAAACTCATAGTGTCCATACTTCGTCCTGAACGCTGTCTTCGGAACATCACCCTTCTTCACCTTCAACTGATGGTAACCACTCCTCAAATCCAATTTAGAAAACACCCTCGAACCTCCAAGCTGATCAAAAATATCATCGATGCGAGGCAACGGGTATTTATTCTTAATGGTCACCGCATTCAACTCCCGATAGTCCACGCACATGCGACGCGAACCATCCTTCTTCTTAACCAACAACACCGGTGCTCCCCACGGAGACACGCTAGGATTAATATAACCCTTCTGCAAAAGCTCATCCAACTGCTTTCGCAACTCTTCCAACTCTGCAGGTGCCATACGATACGGCGCCTTCGAAATCGGCTGCGCACCTGGAACAAGATCGATAGAAAATTCCAAAGCTCGATCAGGCGGCAAACCAGACATCTCCTCGGGGAAGACGTCGCCAAAATCACGCACCACAGCTGGCCACTCCAGCTCCATCTGCATAGCCACAGCCTCCACCGGCCTGGCCCGAAATCTGACAGGACCAAGCGAACTGCTACCACGACTGAACTCAAACACTGGGTGTCCGGGAATCTCGAACACCACCTTCTTCCTCCTGCAGTCAATCGTAGCATAGAAGCTCGCAAGCCAATCCATCCCAAGAACTGCATCATAGTTGATGATGTCGTGGACAATGAAATCCGCAAAAAGCTCATGTCCACAGACCACCAACGAGCAAGAATTACAACCACGATGCACCGAGACCACACCATTCCCTGTAACGATATTCCAACTCTTGGGGAGAGGGGACGTCGACAAGGAATGCCTCTCCACGAAGCTCCGAGAAATAATGCACATCGATGCACCAGAGTCAAAGAGGACTCGTGCAGGAAATGTGCAAACCAAAATCACACCTAATCAAGCAATTAACAATCAAACCCTAATCTAGCAAACAACCATGTTCAAGCAAACAACAAAATCTAACAATCAAAACCAGCTAGGAAAGTAACAGCTAGATTGAGGATTACCTGCGATAACCTCATCCACAGCCGCGCTCTCCGCAGCGGTCATCAGAAAAGCCTGCCTCCTCGGCGGAACAGCCTGCTGAAAAGCCTGCCTCTGCGGAACAAGAGCTGCTCCACGTCCAGCAGGAACAGGCGCTCGCTGCTGCAACGGCTGAGCTGCAACAGGAGCCCTCCGCAGCGGATCCACATGCCGACAATCCTTCGCGACATGAGAAGCATCACCGCAAACCAGACACTGGCCCAGAAACTTCCGACACTGATCCTTGACGTGGCCAGGCTTGCCGCAGAAATGGCAAAACTTCAGAATAGACCCTCCTGGCCTCTTAAACTGAGCGGACTGATTAGGCCTGAATCCAGGTCTAACCACGGCTCTCGCCTGTTCCACAGGCCTCTTCCCAGCACCAACAACAGACCCCTTCCTCTGGTTCACAAGCAGCTCCTGCCTCTTGGCTGCTACTAGAACCTTCTGATAAGATTCCCGATCAGAGGAGGTCACAAAACTCTGGAGCTCCGAAGCGAGTCCCTGCAGGAACCTCTGAGCTCTCTCCTCAGCGTCCTGCACCATCTTCGGCGCAAACCGACTCAGCCTCATGAACTCCTGGTGGTACATGTCCACCGACGAGTTCCCCTGCTTCAGATCGATAAAACGCTGCAGCATCTCTTCCCTGGCAGCCTTCGGGAAGAACTCACCATCAAATCTGGCCTTGAAGGTAGCCCAGACGATCGGCTCCACCAACATCTTCTCTTCAGCATCCCACCAATTCCGAGCATTATCCTTCAGCTGGCGCTTCGCCAAGTCAACCCAACTAACTTCGTTGACCTTGGACATCTTCAGATTGTCCTCGATATTCCTCATCCATTCATCAGCAGCTAGTGGACCTTCGGTTCCATCAAAATACGCAGGACCCAGCTCTCTGAACTGCTTCGCCCCGGGCTCAGGGCGAGGGGCTTCCACCACCCGAGCAGCTCGAGTCACCGGAGCATTCTGTACCTGAAGGAGCACACCCTACTGAACTTGCATCATCTGCAACATCATCCGCATCATCTCTCCATTAGTGGGCTCCCGCTCAGGCTCCTCGTCATGAGGGGGCGCACCACTACCACCACCACGGGTGATTTGCCTTCTTGCCATCTAATGACACAGAAAACGAAACAATTAGACTCACAGCTTAGGGATCAGATGTCGAACTTATTTGTTGGACAATCTTGCATTATTATTGTTATCCCGATAATCGCAGTTACAGATGACCTGCATGGGCCACCACTAAAACCTGTCACGACCCGCTTCCCTAAAATGGAGGCGAGACGTGAAAAGGTCCGCACGGGAGTGGAGCGGTGAAGCCCCAAACCCGATAAGCGTCAATTTAGTATAAGCAGGTCCCTGTAATTGCAATCGAAACAACAACAATAATAATAATATGAGACGGATATAAAATACCAATCCCACGGTTGTCCACAAAGTATTCAACATCACAGAAAAGCCACCAGGCTAAAAGAAAAGTGTCCAAGGCCCAGAACAAGGCCAACAAAAGAGACGACATAACAAGGTATATGTGCTACGCACCGATAATAAAACAACTGTCTAACAAAAGTAAAACACAACGAAGACACTAGGACTGGTCCCCAGTGTCCACGTACTCCCCGTCGAACACAAGCTCGGGCTCGGCGTCAGCAAACACCTCGTCCTCAACGAGGTACTCAGGCTCGGGATCTAACATGTGTCACCCAAAAGAGTAAAGGGGCACATGTCAGCAAGTCTAAAAGACTTGGGCAAGGAAACTGAAAGTAAGGCAACTAGCAACCTAGCAGTTTAGTATGCATGACATGGCAGTTATAACATGAGTGCACAATTAAAACATGGCAAGACAATTTGTACAAGGGAACAATTTATCGGGACAAGACAAGAGTAGCCAAGCTACTATCAATTCAATCAATTCACATTTTGTAGGTGTTTACGCCCTTCGCTGAATGGCATAGCATTTCAGACCGATCGGCACTAAACACTACCCAATACCCACACGATATGGAGCCTGGGGTCCCCACACATGGAACTCAGCTAGTGAGCCTGGGGTTGCCCCGCACATTGAGCTCGCATTCTTAGTTCACAATTCAATACATTTCGAGCGTTGGGGTTAGCAACTCATTATGCTCGCTTCTGGTCACGAGCCAGGAACACAAGTGTCGTAGCAAAGCTACGCAATCACAGCAACACCTAAAGAATGCGAGGTCATGACAATTTATTTGCGTACCGTTAATTAAATTAAACGTGACAGGCGAAATGCAATGACATGAACATATTCGCGTATGGTTAATTGAAAGTAAACATGACATGGAAATTGTGCAACATGCTAAATGTCGGAACTAGCTTCGTTGTCAAGCTAGTTCCCCAATTTGCGCCTAGGCGAGTATCATTTCGTCGCCTAGCCTCTTTTACGCCTACAACAAGCAAATGGCCTAAAACATGGCCTAAACCCTAAGTGGCAAGTTTCACTTGCCTAGCACCGGGGATTGACGATCACTTCGTCACACGGATGCTATCTACGGGGAAATCGCTGTTATGGGGGAAACAAGCACCAAACACTTGAAATTAATTAGGGTTTTCATAAAATTATAAATAGGTTAAGAAAACAACGGTTAATCGATTTCTTACGGAGAGGAGACGGAAGAAACACTCCGGGGAACCCTAGGATCAGATCTGGAAAAGATTGGAGAAGTTTGGGGAAACTAGGGTTTTGGGGGATTTGGGGATTTTGATGGGTTTTGGTGAGATTTTGGGGAAGATGAGAGGTGGATGGAGTGAATGGTTGGATTGGATGATGATTCTAGGGCTTGGAATGAAGAAATGGAGCTTGGAGGAAGATGGGGGCTGAAGGGGGAAGATTTTAGGGTTTTGGGTCGTGTTGGAGAAGAAGAAGTCGTTTGGGTTGGGTATAAATAGGTTGAGCTGGCGGCTGCCCAGAAATTAGGGTTTTAACACTGGTTAGTCGGTCAAAGAGCAACCACTGACTGACTAGTTTGGCAACTAGTCGGTCGGTCGACCAACGCAGACCGACTAAGTGCAAACAGTAACTCCTGAACGAAAATAGGATTCTAGAGTTAGTCGGTCCATGAACAAGTACTGACCGACTAGTTTAGCATCTAGTCGGTCGATGAACGTTCTTAGACCGACTAAGAGTAAACAGTAACTGATACAAAAATAATATGATGAGTTAGTCGGTTCAAGAAGCATTGCTGACCGACTAGTTTGCAACCTAGTCGGTCAACCAACGTTCTTAGACCGACTAACGATAAACAGTAACTCCTGAGAAATTTAGAAAGCTAACTAGTCGGTCCAAGAAGGATTGCCGACCGACTGGATCGTCATCTAGTCGGTCGGTGGCCCTTCTTACACCGGCTAATGAGCACCAAAAGTACCGATACGGAGCGCGGGGCCCCGGGATCGATTCCTAAGACTCCTAGGCTTGATCTAATAGTTAGATACGACCGTTATGAAGTCCGTCACGAGTGACATACTTCGAAATCGAAAATCCTAAGGAAGAAGCGAGAAAATACGACGAATCGATCGAAAATGAAACTACGGAGACGAAAACCACACAAGAGGAGAAAATCCACCAAAACATATATTATATTATATTAAATCCAGATTCATGAAAAGCAGTCGTTACAGAGTCTCTTTATCAGAGACTCTTGGTAACCCATTTTGAACATGAACATGCTACATGATGTTCAATTTCAATGCCAATTGCTTGGCAGTAGTCTTGAAAGGACTGTGCAGTGAATTCACCCACATTATCAGGTTTTGAGAAAGCTAGGTTGCGGGGGAACAAAAAAGGCATACAGAAGGCCATCTATTAGATGCATCTATCAGTACATTGAAGTACTGAAATGGGCCACTTGCGGGGTGAATTGGCCCGCAAAGGTCACCATGTATTCTCTCAACGAAGCCAGGAGACTACTAATCCCACTTTCAGGGGGAAAGGTCTCTCTATAAGTTTTTCCTTATGACAAAGGGGACAAGGAAACACAACCTTTTGAAGAATCTTCAGGTTCTCCAAAGGATTTATTTGATGATGCGTCCATCATCGCTGATCCAGGTTGACCAAGTCTAGTGTGCCAGAGTTGTAAACTCTGGCAATCAAAGGCACTTTTGGTGCTCAGTCAAGTTGGCTTTATATAGGATGAATATCTGTAATGATAGGGACCCGACGGGGGTCCAATGAAATCGTGCGTAGATGGTCTTCTGGCCATCCTCTTGACGAGTTACATAAAGATATTCACTATTTATTATCCACAGTTTCCAAGTTATGTTCGTTTAAACGAAATATACTTGAAACTTGGGAGATTACTCTATGAATTGGTAGAAAAAATGCATCGTTTTGTCTCGTTGTATGTGGGAGCAATTTAAATGCTTTATCAGTGCATCGATGCACTTTCCACAATATATCACATTTCATCTATATTAATGCAAGGTGGAAATTTATTTGAGTAATACAAACTAAAGTTCATTCAAAGCAAACTATAGATGAAGCTATTTAAATGCATAGATATAAAGATAGGGCTCAATCGAGCAGATCGTTATTCTCGAAGTGTTGTGCAGTGAACTTGGTCAGAGTTTGAATATCTGCCAGGTTTGTTTCAAGGGGAGGCTTCAGGCTCGCCTGATACAGGTACTGGAGTTGGCGAGGAGTGCGACAGTTTCTGGACCAATGTCCAGTCATGCCACATCTATGGCATTTATCCTCCTAGGTCTTCTTAGGAATTGACACTGGATCCGCATTTTTATGCTTCCAAGAGAGGTTTCTCCTCCCTTTGTTGTTGTTGTTGATCTGGGGAGGTGCTCCTATTGCTGGCCTCATTACAGCTTTTCATTTGTTCTTTCTAGCATTCTTCTTGTTTTTCCACTTCTGGGGAGAAACAAGGTGGGCTTCAAGGATATAGGCAGTACTAGCAGGACGCAAATTATGAGTGGCAAGAAGTAAATCTCTATTTTGCTCTGCCCTAAGGAGGTAAGATATCAAATCAGAGAGCTTTGTGAAGTTGTGTTCACGATACTGCTGCATAAGGATTGCATCTTTCTCGTGAAACGAGGTAAATATCTTTTCCAACATACGATGCTCAGTCACTTCTTCACCGCACAACTTCAGGCATGAGGTGATATTATAAAGTGCAGAGTTATACTCAGCAACGGACTTATAGTCATGAAGTCTGATGTTTTCCCACTCATAACTGGCACGTGGTAATATTACATTAATTTGATGTTTATACCGTGCCTCCAGCGCTGTCCACAACTCAAATTGTGTCCTCTACCGTTAGGTATTTGGCCTTTAAGGTCCGATCTATATGTCTCCTGATATAGATAATGGCTTTCGCCTTATCTACATCAGAGACAATGGTAGGAGTGCTGCTAGATGATTGGGCCGCTTCTAGGGCCTTACTAGAAGAAGCATCGGCCGCTGCTGGGGCCGATGAAGGAGCTAAGATTGAGACAAGGAGGGCCATAGAACGCAAGTGGAACTTCAGATCCACTCGCCAACTCAGGTAATTCTTTCCTGCAGCATCAAGAACCTCGAATTTGACACTTGCTCTATTTGCCATTTACCTATGCAATTTAAAATAAGCATGAATTAATCAAAATGTAAATTCATGCATAACGAATAAATAAGTAAAATGTGGGGATCGACCAGATACCCAAAAACTTACAAATTCCAAAGTCCGATTTACAGTTCATAAAGAAAAAGAAAAAATACATGTTGGAAACCCAAAAGTGGTCTCTATCTTTTGCAAATTTCACCTCCGTCTTCATATGTTGGTATACCGGTCTTTGGCATTTATACATAAAATCCTCACTTGCAAATTCTTTCAAAAGCAAATAAAAGTTTAAGAAAATTAAAGGTATCAAACTGGCCGATCCCAAAAACACATTTTAACTTATATAAACATCCACGCAGTTTTAAATATGCTACAGGTACAAAGAAACAACCACGCATATAACTCGGGCAAATATAATATGGAAAAAGAAACTATAAAATATAATAATCTCTCGGACCATGGGGAGACGTTATGCACCGTTAGGTAAGATGACTAACGGCAGAGCTGTCGCTGGATCCTTAAGATAATTATATTTTGAAAAATCCTACTAATTCATAAGTAAATAACAATGCAATAGAGATGTTTTACATAATATCTAATGTTTAGGAGATTTAACAATTGAAAAGTAGCAGATAAAATAACATAATCCGCAATACTTGTGAGCTAGAGGCAGGCAGCAGGCCCGATTGCAAAAATAATAATCATATTAATCTGTAATTTGATTAACTGGGCTTCTGGCCCAAATTAGAAGTCAAAATTAATTATTTATCTAATTGGGGCTTCGCCCATGAGAAATATAAAACTCATTTTCATTGTTATAAACTGGGCTTCAGGCCCAATAAACAGCTCATCTAATTTATTATTAAGATTTGGGCTACAGGCCCATGGGCTGTAATGTTCAAAAAAATTTAATTGAACATAAGCCCCTAAACAAAATTTTTTTAGGATATTTGTAAGGGAATGTGAAATGTCCCCAAACCCAGAATTTTACAGATCTATTTCTCCCCCTTCCCACGCGGCGGCACACAGAGAGCCCCCCTCGTCTCGGGGGACGGTCCGCAGACGACAGCCCCCCCCCCCCCCCCCCCCGTCCGGGGCGGCGCAGTGAACCCCCCCCCCCCCCCCCGCCGTGGGGGGTGCGGGTGACAGCAGACAGAGCCCCCCGGCCGGGGGGGGGGGGGGGGGGTCAATACCCTCTGCCTTCCGGGGGGCAGTCAAATCCCACCCCCCACACACCACCACCACCACCCCCCGGCCGTCGAGGGGGGGGGGGGTGGTGCAGATCAAAGATCTAGGGACGATCGTAATAAGAAAAATCTGTAGATTGAAATATCGCTCCCGATGCACCTTTAAAAAATCGCCGCAACGGTTCGCTGCAAGCCGGATTGTCGCAACAATAGATTCCTTCGCGCGGGAGCAGGGGCGGACCTACGTTAGACCTGGGGGGGGCCCGGGCCCCCCCCATTTTTCAAAATTTTCATGAGTAGTATATGTATATAAGGCAGCATGGCAAGCTTAAGTAAATGATTGCACCTCACATTTCATTGTTGTTATCTTAGCCTAGTGGTTGTGCATTTCGTTCCCAGGCTAGTGATCCTAGGTTCGAATCTTGATGGGTTCAATTTTTTGAATATTTTCTTTTAATATTTTCTTTTGAAACGTATGCTCTTTTTTTTCATGTTTTTGATTATACTATAGCTGAGTTAGCATATAATTGATAAAAGAAAAATGTCTAAACAAAAATATGAATTGTCTGATTACACAAGTGAACGTTGTGATTTATAATTAGCGTTTTTAAATTTTCATGGCTAACTTAGTCTAACTAAAATTCTAGTTACAAAACAAGCTTCTTCCATTCCCTTAAATTGAAAAGATTAATTAATTCTAGGCTAGTTTCAATGATTATATTTTTAAAATTTTGTTTTTTTGCAAATTAATGATGTAAGCAGCGTGAGCGTCAATTTCTTGTTCATATTTTGGTTAATATGTGAACAATTTTGTGTTTAATAAATGCTTGGGATAATTTGCTGCTAGTTTAAGGTAATCTAGTTTGAATTTTCGAAACTTATTTTCGTTCTCATGCAATTAAAACATGTTTTTGTTTTTGGCTTTCTTACTTGATCCCTAAAACATATGTTGCATGGTGCCTGAGCAATGAATTTCATATCTTTTTTTTTTTTCATTTTGTCATCTCAAATATACTTAGACATAATGGAAAACCACCTCCTTTATCTCTTTGGACTCGTCGACTTGTACACCATCGCATTTGTATGCTTTACGAATGCAGTTTGTATGTCATCTTGCAACGCCGTCCGGCCCCCCCAGTCGTCTAATCCTGGTTCCGCCCCTGCGCGGGAGATTAATTTTTGAGGGGATACAGGAGAAAGAGCTCAAAGAATTGAGAGCTAAGGTGCTGATAACGTGTTATAAACTCCAAGATGAAAACCAATCTAAGATTAGGAGTAGTTATGACATAAGCCATGACTCTCTATATATTCATTCTCATATTGGGGGTTTAGGAGTCCAAGGGACTCCTCACTACAATTAGTGGGGAGTAATGATGAGATGATGAGGGAGGGAGGCCAACTCACAACACCATAAAATTTGTAAAAAAAATAGAGTTTTGGAGAAAAATACTCACATGTGAAAGCATGTTATTATTGGGGAATGAGGGGATGATTATGCTTCAGCTAAATTTTGACTGCCAATTAATGCACGCCATTAACCAAGCCCCGCAGTTTGTTGGGGTGAATAGCCTGAATTATGCATACGCTTGAATTCATTCAATACTTGCATGATTGGTTCTCAGATAAGCAAGAGTTTTTGCATGAGACGTACAGTGTCACATTCATCCTACATATTCGACGTAGTACTGGCAATTATTGCCTGCACCTACCTACATATGGCGCTGGCGGATGGGAAGCCTGAGAAATAAATGGTGACCTTAATCCCACATGTTGTTGTAAGCAAAATTGCTCGGATCGTTATTCTACCTGGTTGTAATTTTCCATCCTTCCATATGTGAATCCTAAACATATTCCAGTCGTTCGGTTAATTTGGTATTTTTGTTTGCCCAAATTGAAGAGGTTTGATGGAATGAAGAATCCATTCGGTCATGTCTGGCACTATAAGGAGATGATGAACTTGTATGGGTACTCGGATACAATCACGTGTAAAGCTTTCTTGACGATTCTAAGGAAAATAATGCAAGATTGGTTTAACAATCTGAAAACTAGATCAATCTCTTTATTTGAATAACTATATGTACAATGCATTCAATGATTTGTGGTTGTTGATGTCTAGAATCTTACGGAGCCGGGATCCCACTGCTGGGTGAGTATTCATACAACAAGGAGACTGGATAGGGTTTTGCCGGACTGAGAGATGCTTCTTCTTTGCTATAGATAGGAAACACATCAGAAAAAACCGGGGAGGGGAGGGGGGGGGGGGGTCTCCGATTCGCCTTCGATGCTGAAGTCAGTATCAAGCGGAAGGAAGGAGGAAAGAGATTTGAGTAAGTGAAACTTCTGCTAGAATTTTTGGGATGATATTTCTGATACCTAATGAAGGAAACGCTTCGTAGATTTTATAGGATCGGAGGACGGTTCACATCAAAAGATTTCACACCTCCCTTGTAACAACCTGTCAGAGGATTTGTCGGGATCTAGATCGTGCACGCCATAACTGTGCCCCTCTAATAAAGCTTGCCGTGTACCCCTCTAATACATCGGGCCTTTTGTTCTCTGGTAAAGCTAGCCTGACGTACATATTTGAGGGATCCGTTAGTAACGACCTACAGAGAATGCGGCCCAGCTACCTAAAATCGTGCCGATATAATCACATGGGCATGGGCTGATCTTGACATAAGGGAGAGTACTCGGGACATAAAGTCGAGGGGCTAACCTCGGCCCTGAGGTCGTCCATGCAGGAGTCTGCTCATGAGGAGCTGACCCCGGGTGTTGAGGTTGTCCTCATGGAGGGACACCATTGAGGGGACGATCTCATGGGTCGTCTCGATAGAGCTGTACTGCTGAGAGAGCCAACCTCATGGAGGTCATGTAAGGACTGTCTACCTTATAATACTAACAACAAATACTCTACAGTGGTTGAATATAGTAATGGCAATAATTGTGCAACTAAAAATTAAACTTGCCAATGCGTAATAATGTCACGCCCCGCTTCCCAAAAATATGGAGGCGAAGCGTGAGAAGGTCCGCTCAGACTTGAAGCTACAAAGCCGCAAGTCCGATAAGCGTCAAATTACACAAAGTAGCAGGTCCCTGTAATGTGACTCGGAAACAACAATAACAATAATAGAAAAAAGAGGCAAATAATAAAATTATTCATCTCAGAGTCCAGATATAAATTCAACAACCAGAAATGCCACCAGGCAAACAAAAGAGTCTAAGAGAAAAAGGCCCAGCATGGCCGACAAAGAAACTAACAACAACGGTGCTACTCACCGACAACAACACAACTAACAAAGAAGGAACGAAGAAACACTAGGACTGGTCACCGGTGTCCTTGTACCCAACATCAGCAACGGGATCGGGCACGAACTCCACGAACTCATCACCCTCCACAGCAATCTCTGGCTCAGCAACTAACATGCGTCACCCAAAGAGAAGGGGCACATGTCAACACGTCTACAAGACTTGTGCAAGGAAACTAAAGAAAAGTGGTAACAACCTAGCAGTTCTAGAGTATAGTATGACATGGCATTTTATGCAATGAAAACAACAGCAGTTTATGTTATGGCATGATTATAGCATGGCAAGTAACATGGCATGGCAAGTAAACAAATACATGACAAGTACAATAATTGTAAGCACGTCGTGCACAGAGATTCCGCCCTTCGGCTAGAGTGGCTGTACGGGCCAACTCTTACGCTCAAGTGACCGTTTATCCCTACCCCTCCACGTGTGTCGAGCCAGGGCATTACCCCCGAACACGTAATGCTCGCTTCTGGATCACGAGCCAGGAAGTGTTTTTAACACGTATGGCGTAGGGTTATGCCCGCATAACGGGTGCCTAGCCGGTAACACGGAAACACGGATTTGTACAAGGATTTGTAGCGTGTGCTACGATGCAACATGCAACATGATATGTAAAATGGATGCACATGACAATTATTGAAATGAAATTGCATACTGTTAAAGAAAATTAAACATGACAGGCAATTGTATGACATGGCATGACAAGGAAAATTCTAGCTTCGTTGTCAAGCTAGAATTGAATTTGCGCCTAGACCGCTATCATTTCACGGTCTAGTCTCTTTCACGCTAAAACAAAGTATTGGCCTAAAAACATGGCCTAAAGCAAGGTTGGCAAGTTTCACTTGCCTGGTACCGAAGTTGTTGTTAGACGAGAGTCACGAGATTGGTATCCTACAGAAATTGGGTTCGCTGTTATGGCAAAATAGAAAATTATATTTAGAGTTCTAAACCGGTTTGCATTGGAATCCTATAACGTCTAGTAACCCATTTTTAATTAGGGTTTTCTAATTTACAGTGTGGGTTACGGAGAACTAAAGATAGATCACTAAATGTATTTGTAGCGGAAGAACGACGATTACGATTGCCTAAGAACTGCAGGTAGATGAAGATCTCGACGATTTCCGGGTTGCCGTTGCCAAACCGAGATTAGCACCACAACGGAAGAGCGATCCGAGGGAGAAGTTGCGGCTGAAAGGATCTCCTGCGGCTGATCTAAAATGGATCTGGAGAATGGGGAAATATTGGGTAAATCTGGAGCAAAAGAGGATTTTGGGGTTTTTGGGGTCGGTCGGCGGCCAACGGGGGTGGTGCCGTCGCAATAGCGGGTGAGGGGAAGCTCGGGAGGATGAAGGAAGGTAAGAGGATGATTGGGGGATGATTGGGGAAGAAGATGAGCTAAGAAAAGTGAAGAAAGAATAGAAATGGTCGAGGGTTTAAATAAATAAAAAGTGCTGCGGCTACGAGTTAACCTAGGTTTACTGGGCAATTTAGTCGGTCAGAGAAGGGTGGTCGACCGACTAGTTTGGGATCTAGTCGGTCGGTCGTCCAACTGACACCGACTAAAATCAAACAGTGAACAGTGTCTATACATGGAAGGCATGATTAGTCGGTCTATGAAGACTCGTCGACCGACTAGTTTGGGATCTAGTCGGTCGGTGAACGTTCATGAACCGACTAAAGGTCGAATAAGATAGATAATGAGTACTGATAGTTAGTCGGTCTGAGTACAAGACCTGACCGACTAGTTTGGCAACTAGTCGGTCGAAGAACGTGCTTAGAACGACTAAACGTAAACAGTAACTCAGTCGAAATTTACTGACAAGAACTAGCCGGTCTGAGAAGTGTTGCCGACTGACTAGATTGCAATCTAGTCGGTTGGCTCTCCTTCATGAACCGACTAAGATGCATGAAAAGTGCCAAATCGAAGCGCGAAGCTTTGGGAAGATTCCTATGGCCTCTAGGATCACCCTAGCACTAAGATTAAGACGCTATGAAGTTAATCGTATGAACTTCTAATGGAAAAGCACACAAAGAGAGGAAACATCCAATATTATTCATATAAAACAGTCATTACAAAACCGGTCGTTACAAATAATAAGTGCAAGAGGAAGATAATTCACACAATTAAGCACGCACAAACACAAGAGATTTTACTCTGGTTCCCCAACTTGGGTACATCCATCCACACCAATATGCACTATGATCCTACACAATGTAGTGATACAATTCCTACAACACAAGGCCTCAACCAACCCTACTCAAGGGTCAAACTCCCACACAGAGAGAAACTAACTCCCACATAGAGAACTAGGATTGTCCTACACTAGGACACAAACAATCCTACACAAGGGTTAAACTCCCACAAAGAGAGTAATGATCGCGCCCGGATATACACCCGGAAAACGACTGTAGTTTTACTGCAAGCGCACAGCGTAGTGGCGAGCGGGTTTCGAACACAGGGAGGAAAATTGACAGTATCCTACTTTGATTACCTAGCTATCAAGAGAATAAGAATAGTTTCCGATGGTGATGTCACAATCGTTCAATAGCAAGTAAATATCAATATAATAAAAGCATCTAGGGATAGGAAATCCACACTACTGACCATTTCTCATTCTTGTGAGTCATGAATTTCAATGTTGCTAAGCTTGAATATAGGTGAACTAGTCGCAACTTAATGTAGAACCTATCTCACGCTCTCGCGCTATTGCCAGTCTATAGCAACCTAGATTAGGGCCCACTCTCGTGCAAACCCTAGCGTAAGCAACTAGCATGAAGATCGACATCATCGTCCAATCGCAACTCGAGCCCACTCTCGTGCAAACTCGAGCTACGATTTAGGTTATGATATTTCATATTCGTCCAATCTCTTGCAAATGAATATTAGTATAGATTCATAATAAAAATCCTAGATTTGGTCCAATCTCTTGCAAAAACCTAGAGAATTTTGATTATAAACCTAAGTCGAATATCTAGGCCTTCCTATCAATTGGGATCAAATCTTTTGCAAATCCTAATCAATAGAAATTCCTAGCTACTCGCAATAAATAAATCAAAACCTAACCTTTCTTCAATCCTAGAAACAATTCTATTCATTCATCACAATTCAAAAGATCGGGTCTATAGGGTTCATCCACATGCCCTAGAACGAATAAACTACTCACAAATCATCACGGAAATCTCAGAAAAATAGCAATTGATCATAGCACAATTCATTGCAAAGAAGAGACAATTCATAAAAATAAGATTTTTAGCAAGAAAATACAAACCAAAATTGTCGCCTATGATCTCCAACTGAGATTTCATAAAAGAATATCCGTCAAAAAACAATAGAAGTCTCTCTCAAAACTAGGTTTTGAAAAAACTAGGTTTAAATACAAGCTAAAATCGTCCAAAAAATCGTGACAAAACTGCCCCTGCGCAGACCAGAATTCGTAATCCTGGCAGCAGTCGGAATGCGTCACTCGGCCGAGTACCAATGACACTCGGCCGAGTGACAGAACCAATAATAAAACAGAGAATCTGGGGTCTTCGGGGGTCTGTTTCTCTGACTGGCTCGGACGAGTAAGTTTCTCTACTCGGCCGAGTAAGCTATCGTGCTCGGCCGAGTAGGCTTCTCAGAAATTCCAGTAACTCAGCCGCTTCTCGGAAGAAAAACCATGTTCTACTCGGGCGAGTGAGCTTTCTCACTCGGCCGAGTAGGCTCTCTTGCTCGGCCGAGAAACTTCGAAATTTCGTTGTGCGTATCCGTTTCACTTGGCCGAATGCAGCTTCTGACTCGGCCGAGTAGAGTCTCTGTTCGGCCGAGTAGGCTGTATCTGGGCTCTTTTCTTCTCCTCCTTGCCTCCTTGTCGATTCTATCAGATTTCTTCCTCTTCCGCTCATCCTCTAGTGCTGCTAACTCCTCAAATAAGCCGTGGGCGACGCTCCGGTATGCGCGAAATTCCCTTGATCTCATTTTTGCTCCAGATCGCTCCATATCTCCTGAAATACGACAAAAACAAGAAATAGTGAAAAGCAACGCGATATCATCGAATAATCGTGGAAAATGCAATATGGGTGACCAAAATGACATGAAAACATACATCAAAATGGTGTAAAATAAGGAGCGATCAAAATCCCCCAAGCTTACCTCTTACTCGTTCTCGAGGAAGGCAAGTAAAAGGCAAACCCGGCGAGGAAAAATAAGGAAAAAGGAAAAAGAAGATAGAAAAGAAAACAAAGAGAGGTGCTAGATCATTTCCTCAGGACGTGGGTTTGCTTACTCATATAGCACACTGCGAATAAAAACATGCCAAAGATTTTTATCTCGATATCATGATCATATAAGGATGCATTCAATATAGAAACCCAAGAATATCAAAACAATATGAAATGTGGAATCATTCTAGAATTAACATCATCTGAAGCATCTAAAGAAATATACATAATCATAGACCACACACTTTTCAATTGATCGCTTTCTATTTGGAGTATAAGAGGTATCACACAATATGAAGCAATAAGAATAGAAAGGAGTGGTTTTCATGAAATGCATGCTAAGTTTCAATTCCTGAACTTCGTAAAACTTTTAGTAATCTCACCGAGTATAGAAAATTACCTAGCTTTGGTTGTTATGCACAGACAAGTAGCCACTCTCTCACACATCATTGGATCCTCTCCCCAAAGCTTATCTATAAGCGTGGTAGCATCAAATTTAGCAATAAGAACATTCCCCAATTTTTTTGAAGCTCCAAAGAAATAAAAATAAAAGGAAGAAAGAAAGGAAAATGGAATGGGATCATATCTGAACTTCTTTTCTCTTTTCTTTTATTTTCTCTCTCTCTTTTTTAAGCAATCAATATATACAATAAGGATCCCAAATCAAAAGATAGAGAGATATACATGAACATTTTTTCTTTTTTATTTTGAGGTGTTGGAGCATGGATTTTTATAGCGGGGGAATATGCTAATGTAAGATTCGCTAAAGGGAGATTCATGAATGATTTTAATTTAGAAATAATGCTTAAGATATGTGGAGAAAGAAAAATATGTAACACTCGGTTCACTCTATAGAATGTGCACGACAACTTTCAGCAGAGTAATGTAATCTACTCAGTTAGATCTCAGAAAGTAAACTAATCCAGTTATATCAACATATCATACATTCAATCAACCTGAAAGTGAAGCGTACAATTTTCATGCAATAAGAAGTGATATAAGACAACAAAGCAGTACTCCAGATATATGCAATCAATGCGTGAAGCTTGGTGTGTTTTCTATGAAGAGTATACAATAAAAATCATCAGACTCGGCTAATAGAAGAATTTCATTCACATTCATATAACAAAGGTGCGGGTTACTATCTCGAAATGCATAGCAAGCATGGCATGTGATATCTGAAATAAAAACGATGGCATGACAAGATAATATGCATATAGAGATAAGCTAATACCACGTAATCATCATCACAGAAAATTCATCTATAGCAAAAAGGGCTAAAGGAAATAAAGATAAAAGAAAATGAAAACTACTATACATATGCAGCACACAAAAAGTAAGAAAACGTGTTGCATGAGAAAAAAATGAAAAAGTGGGTGAAAAAATAAGCGTAAAATAAAGAAAGGTTGGAAAAATAAAAGAAAAAGTGAAGAAAATAAAAAGTGCGTGAGACACTCACTCCCCCAAGTTAAACTGTACAGTGTCCTCAATGTTCAAAGTATGGCACACCGAGAAAAAATGATAAGGGTGGGGTGGGTGAGGATGCATGCGTGGTAAGGATGCAAATAAAATAAAATGATATGGGTATGCAAATGATGTATGAAGAGATGCATGTGGTGCATACAGAGATCAAAATGGCGCAATATAAGTGTCCCCAAAAGTACCTCCTCTCTCCCAAAATGATATAGACAAGTATAAGCAAAATGTGACAAAAAGTGTGTGGAGGAGGGGTGCAAAATCAGCAGGCAGAAAATATCCAAAATAGCAGCATCAAAAGTATGAGAGGCATCCAATGTGTGCCTAAAGGGGTGGTAAAGCACCAGCACCATCCTGTGTGGGAGGTGGTGGTGGCGGTGGCTGCTGGATAGGGGTGGGTGGCTGAGGCAGTCTCGTAAGAATCTGGTTCAGGCAAGCCTGAATACCAGGAAGTAAAGCGACACGGGACTGGACAGTGCTGACGGTAGTGGAGAGGGCCCGAAAATCTCCTCTAAGCCCCCCCATCGCCCCCTCTAGAGCACGAAGGTACTGAACTAGGGTGTCGGGGGGAGGTAGAGGTGGGGCAGAAGGATGAACTGGTGAGGAACGGGGCTTCCTCGCACGGCTACCGTAAAGGATAGGTGCGATTGTAGGGTGGTGTGGTGGTGCTGTGCTCATAGAAAGACGCTCAGTCCCTGTGGGAGGCTGAGACGCAGGAATGGTCGAGAAAGAAAGAGCAGCAACAGTGGCTGAAAGGGTGACAGAGGGTGAGGAGGTCATAGAGGTCGGTGACACAGAAATGAGGACAGACGTCACAGCACTCTCAGAGAAGACAGCCACAGTGGAGATAGTAAGGCCGGCGACTGGGGAGGTCGTGAAATGTGAAGGAAATGACTCCCCAGGGGTCGAGAATAAGAAAGAGGAAAGGGTCTCCACTGTGGAGGCAAAAGAGGGCTCGCCGCTCTCAAAAATGGTGGGGGGACGCTCGGGGCTCAGAGCAGAAATGGGGTGGATGGATAACGGCACAGAGGTGGAAGTGGTGGTGGTGGACTCAGCAAGATAACTCCAACACTGACAGTAGTGTTGACAAAAGTGTCGAGAGGTGCAGACGAAGCAGGCGCAGGCTGAGGTATTACGGGGTCCAGGGGTGGAAGGAGGGGCTCCTGCTGAGCACCCTCGGGCTCTAGCACGTATGCGGCAGGGATGAGGACGTCCATCGCTGGAATCCACTCCCTGCCCGCTGGTCCATTATGTGTCCGAGCGGGGCTCGGAAGAACCATGTAATCGGCGCCAAAGGGACCATGCAGCCACACCCAGTGGTGCTGACTATGAGGACGAAGCATCCTCATCCGGGCCATAGCATCTATGGAGAGAGAAGTGGGGCCTGTGGCTCTCAGCAAGCCAGCTGGGAGGTCAACTTCGCATAAGAGGGCCAGGAGGGTAATCAGACCACCGCAACAGATAGGCGTCCTAGCGCCGACAGAAATAATGATGCAGTCGATGTACCAATTGGCAATGTCAATCTCGACGGCTAGGACCAAAATGTCTCCTCCTCGCTCATAGGCCCGCGATCGTGTCATCGCGTAGAGCATGTAGAGCTCTGGTGTCGACAACGTCCCCGTCACATACTTCGCTAAGAAAGTGGTCGCCATAAGGCACTGTGTAATGCGTAGGCATGAGTGGAGGATCGCAAAGGCCTTGGCCCGACTAGGGTCAAAGTCGAGGGAAGAACACGTGATACGTGTCCAAAAAGCGTGCGTGTCGAATGACGACGGTGGGATGTGCGTGGGGCTGTAGGCTCGGTCGGGGTCCGGGACAGGTGGCCACCGGAAGAATGCTCGGAGCATGTCGAGAGTGACCTCGTACTCTCGATTCATCAAGCAAAAGGAGCATCCCCCAGGGGTCCTGGAAATAGAACTAAGGACCTCTAGTGTCGGACGGACGTAGGTGTCCGCCGACAGCGACAAAAAGTCACGCCACCCCACATTGTTATACAACTGAAGTAACCCCTCTAGTACCCCTAGGCGCTCAAAGTTGGCAATGTGCACAAACCTAGTGGGTACGATCGAGCGATGGGAGATACACTCAAATCTTCCGCGCTGCGCGTCATCTCTGAACGTAATCCCAAGCGTGTCGAACACGGGGGCAGGCGATGTCGGTTTTGATGGTATAGGAGAGGTAGGAGGCAAAAGTGTGGGTGGTGGCGGGCTAGGTGGAGGGGAGTCCGCTCTAGCAGAAGAGAAGCCAGACTCACTGGTCCTCTTCCGCTTCGAGGTAGGCGCCCTCGTGCGGGACCTAGTGCGAGGCGGCATGTGATCCGCGGAGAGTGTCTACCCAATAAAAATGCGAAGTGCTGAAAATATGGAACAAGTATACCTTAGCACGACGCGAGAGCAAGCAATGTGAGCGTGCAAAGAATTGCCTCCTCTGAGAAGCTCCAAGGCGTCCTAAATCTCCCCAAGCTCCCCCAAGCTAGCCTGAAAAACAAATAATCAAATCAGCAATGAATATCAATATATATTGGGGAAGATATGGAATAATAGAGAGATATATATATATACGAATTAATTTTGATTCGGGGCTTAACGGGCTTACGGATCGGAGAAATGGAGGAAAATAGGCGAAATGGGGTGAAATGGAGGAGGAGCGGCGGCGGGGAAGGCGGCGCAGGTGGCGCGGCGGCGTTGGTGCTCGGGCGAAGGGGGTCGGGTTTAGGCGAGTCGAAGGAGAAGACGAAGAGCTCACGGGCGAAATTTGGGATTTTTTGCGATTTTGGAAAATGAGCCCGCGTGCTGGGCTATATAAAGGTGGGTCACTCGCCCGAGTGACGCGTACACTCGGCCGAATGGCACGGTTTAAATTTTTTCCGAAATTATCCCATAGAAGTTGCGACTCTGGCGAGTAAGTCTTACTATTCGGCCGAGTAGACCAGGGTCATTCGGCTGAGTAGCAAGACTACTTAGAGTTTTAAGTGCAAGAAAGTATCTGATTCCCTCGGGCGAGTGACTAAGTCACTCGACCGAGTGACATATAAATTACAGAGAGTGGTTTTTAGGATCTTCTCTGATCAGTACCCTACTCGGCCGAGTGGGGTCTTTGTTCGGCCGAATGACTAAGTCACTCGGCCGAGTGGCCTGCTGTTTTCAGCTCCAACTCTCTGTTTTGTTCTACTTTCTATTTTTCGTCTCCCCATCAGTTCCTTCTCCTGAGGCCTGAGCGCATTCCTGGAGCGCTCCCCTTTGCCATGGCAATCCTCCATTCAATTGGTTACTCGTTCTCCATCTCTAGGAATAAGATAAAACTGTCGGGTTGCCTCCCGACAAGCGCTCATTTAAGGTCTTGAGCTCGACCCCTTAAGATATTTGTTTAATGCTCGATATTCGGCGCATGTGAGATGAGCGCGTCAAATTTGCCGGGAAGCCCACTTGGATTCAATTGTTGTTGTTCTTAGGCATTCCTCAGCTCTCCCTCAGCATGGGTGGTAGTGGGGAATGAGTCCCCCAAGCTCGAGCTTTTAGCATTCTTTTTCTTTGTCGGTGATGAAACTTTCTTGTCCGGCGAAGCTTTCTTCAAATTCTTGGCCGTGGAGAGCTTACATAGCTCCGTAATTCTTGCGACATCAGCGTTGCCTTTGTCATCAACCATAGAATGATCCGGTGGGTCCTCCAACTTTTCTCCATCTCTAGAAGATTGGCCTTCTTCGAGGCCGTCATCGTGAAAGGTGCCGATAGCGTGCGGCATAGCATCATCAATGACCTCATCGAGGAGGTCCGAAAGATCATGGGGCCACCTCTTGACTAGTATATGCTATTAACCTCCCCAGTGGGAACTCCCTCAGAGTAGTGCTTAAGCCTTTGTCCATTCACCTTAAAAGTGGCACCGTCTTTTCTTTCTAGCTCGAAGGCCCCTTCCGGTTGTATGTGTCGGATGGTAAAAGGTCCGGACCATCGTGATCTTAGCTTTTCGGGAAAAAGTTGGAGTCTAGAATTGTATAAGAGGACCTTGTCTCCGACCTTGAAGTCTGTAACGGTGATGCGTGCGTCGTGGAGAATTCTAGTTCTTTCCTTGTAAATCCTTGATCTTTCGTAAGCGTCTCGCCTAATCTCGTCAAGCTCATTGATGTCTAAGAGTCACCTCACCGTCGCACTCTTATAGTCATAATTGAAGGTCTTGATAGCCCAATATGCATGGTGTTCCAACTCCAGCGGCAAATGACAAGCTTTTCCATAAACAAGCCGGTACGGGGTGGTACCAATGGGAGTGCGACAGGCCGTGTGATATGCCCATATTGCATCATTCAATTTCATGGACCAATCCTTTCTTGATCTATCGACGGTCTTCTCTAGAATTTGTTCAATATCCCGGTTCGACACATCCACTTGTCCACTCGTCTGAGGGTGGTATGCCATACCGATTCTATGATTTACCACGTACTTCTTCAACATGGCTTCAAACTTGTTTCTATAAAATGTCTCCCTCCATCGCTTATCAAGGTACGTGGCACTCCAAAGCGCGAGAAGATGTTTTTCTTGAAGAATTTGGATACCACTCTTGCATCATTAGTTGGTGTAGCAACGACCTCTATCCATTTTGAGACGTAGTCCACGGCTAATAGGATGTACTTATTTCCTTTGCTCGACGGAAAAGTCCCAATGAAATCCACTCTCCAACAATCGAATAGCTCAATTTCCAATATGGGTTTCATTGGCATCTCGTTCCGTTTGGATATATTTCATGTCTGTTGGCATGTATCGCAATACTTGACGAAGTCATGCGTATCCTTGAACATGATCGGCCAAAAGAACCCGCAATGCAATATCTTTGCGGTGGTTTTGGAGGCAACGTGATGTCCCCCGCAAGGCATATCATGGCAATGTGAAATGATAGATGTGGCTTCCTCCTTTGAAACATACCTCCGTATAATACCATCCTTGCATATCTTGAAGATGTACAGGTCTTCCCAAAAATAGTTGCGGACTTCGTGCATGAACCTCCTTTTTTGTTGCGTGGCCATTACGCATGGTGTTATCCCGCATGCCAAGTAGTTCACATCATCCGCATATCAAGGCACTTCTCCAGGTCTAATGGCGAACAACATTTCGTTGACAAAAGTGTCATCAATTGGTAGGCTTTCATCCTTCTCGTCACGAACAAGTCTAGACAAGTGGTCCGCCACTACGTTGTCCGTACCCTTCTTGTCTCTAATCTCCAAGTCAAATTCTTTCAATAAAAGTATTCATCTTATTAACCTTGGCTTGGCCTCCTTTTTTGCTTAGTAGATACTTCAATGTCGCATGGTCGGTGTGCACAATCACTTTGGATCCAAGGAGGTAGGAGCAAAACTTTTCGATGGAGTAGACAACCGCCAAGAGCTCTTTCTCGGTGGTTGTGTAATTTTTCTGTGCCTCGTCCAATGTTTTGCTTGCATAGAATATTGCATGAAGCTTTTTGTCCTTCCTTTGTCCTAGCACCGCTCCAATTGCTTCGTCACTTGCATCACACATAAGCTCAAAGGGAAGACTCCATTCCGGCGTTTGTATGATGAGGCGGAAATAAGAGCTTCCTTCAGTGTATTAAAGGCTCGCAAGCACTCTCCTGAAAAGACAAATGGAGCATCTTTAGCAAGTAAGGAAGTAAGAGGTCGGGCAATTAGGGCAAAATCCTTGATAAAGCGCCGGTAAAATCCCGTATTTCCAAGGAATCCCCTAATGCCCTTGACATTAATAGGTGGATGAATTTTTTCAATTACCTCAATCTTTGCCTTATCAACCTCGATCCCTCTAGATGAGACACGATGCCCAAGAACTATGCCCTCGGTGACCATGAAATGGCATTTCTCCCAATTAAGAGTAAGATTATTTCGTTGGCATCTTTTAAGGACTTTAGTGAGATTAGCCAAACATGAATTAAACTCGCTACCATAGACAGAAAAATCATCCATAAAGACTTCCATAATGTTCTCAATGTAATCGAAAAAGATGGATGTCATGCACCTTTGGAAGGTGGCGGGGCATTGCAAAGTCTGAAGGGCATTCTACGGTAAGCATATGTTCCATAAGGATACAGGAAGGTAGTCTTTTCTTGGTCATCTTCATGCAAGGGGATCTGAAAGAATCCCGAATACCCATCCAAATAGCAAAAGTATTTATGTTTGGCGAGGCGCTCTAACATTTGGTCAATGAAGGGCAATGGGTAATGATCTTTACGGGTGGCTTTATTCAATTTCCCTTTTCTATACACATTCTCCATCCCGTGACGGTGCGTGTGGAAATGGGTTCTCCCTTATCATTTTCTATGACGGTCATCCCCCCTTTTTTAGGGACGACATGAACAGGGCTAACCCACCTACTATCAGAGATGGGATAAAAATGTCGGCTTCAAGCAATTTTAGGATTTCCTTCTTAACCACATCCTTCATGTTAGGGTTTAACCACCTTTGAGGCTCTATGGAGGTGGCTTCAGTGTTTTCTAGGTGGATTCTATGTGTACAGAGCCTAGGGCTTATTCCTTTTAGATCAGAGATGATGTAGCCAAGGACATCCTTATGACTCCTACGGACATCTAAAAGTCTTTCAAGCTGGTCATGGTTGAGGTGGGCGTTAACTATCACCGGGTAGGTCAATTTATTACCCAAGAAAGCGTACCTTAGATTCGGAGGTAATAGTTTCAGTTCTAGCTCAGGGGGCGATGTACCCCCTACCTCCTCTTCCTGCGAAAGCTTCACATCTTCTGTCACTTCTGAGTTTAGTTCCTGCTCTGGGAGTGGGCTCTCATATGCCGGCTCAAATTCGCTGCTTGGCGAGGAGGGTGCATCGGAGTGAACACTACACAACTCCGCGTCGGCGTCGATGGGGCTTCCATTTTCCTTCGGTCCACTCCTGAAATAAAGAGATAGGTCAGTGCATTCATAAATGTCAGAGAGAGGATCGTAAGGAGTACTTCCCTGAATCTCGGCATGCTTGCCCTCGATAGTCCCTTCCGAAGAGATTTGATCCATCACAAATCCGGCAAATAGTTGCTCAATGGGGTCCTTGATGTCGATGGCCAAAACCCCTATGGTTTAGACCTCGCTAACTAGCTCTTTCAGAAGAGTTGCGAAGGAATCATCATCTACCGGGCTAGACTCCATTGTCATCATCGTGTCTCCCATGTTACCTGCTTAAGATTCTTTTGAAAATTCTAGGAGAGCACGTTAATTTCGGGCATCAAACAAAGTCAAAAAGGAATGAAATAAAGATAGAAGGTGAGATATAACTGGGGGAGCAAAATCGAACACCGTCAAACACGTCCCCGGCAACGGCGCCAAAAACTTGATCGCACCTGGATATAAACCCGAAAACGACTGTAGTTTTATCGCAATCACACGGTGTAGTGGCGAGCGGATATCGAACACATGGAGGATAATTGACAGTATCCTACTTTGATTACCTAGCTATCAAGACAATAAGAATAGTTTCCGATGGTAATGTCACAATCGTTCAATAGCAAGTAAATATCAATATAATAAAAGCATCTAGGGATAGGAAATCCCGACTACGGACCGTTTCTCATCCTTGTGAGTCATGAATTTCAATGTTGCTAAGCTTGAATATAGGTGAACTAGTCGCAACTTAATGTAGAACCTAGCACATGCTCTCTTGCTATTGCCAGTCAATATCAACCTAGATTAGGGCCCACTCTTGTGCAAACCCTAGCGTAAGCAACTAGCGTGAAGATCGACATCATCGTCCAATCGCAAATCGAGCCCACTCTCGTGCAAACTCGAGCTACGATCTAGGTTATGATAGTTCGTATTCGTCCAATCTCTTGCAAACAAATATTAGTATTGATTCATAATAAAAATCCTAGCTTTGGTCCAATCTCTTGCAAACCAAATCTAGAGAATTTTGATTATAAACCTAAGTCGAATATCTAGGCCTCCTATCAATTGTGATCAAATCTCTTGCAAATCCCAATCAATAGAAATTCCTAGCTACTCGCAATAAATAAATCAAAACCTAACCTTTTTTCAATCCTAGCAACAATTCTATTCATTCATCACAATTCAAAAGATCGGGTCCATAGGGTTCATCCCCATGCCCTAGAACAAATAAACTACTCACAAATCATCATGAAAATCTCAGAAAAATAGCAATTGATCATAGCACAATTCATTGTAAAGAAGAGACAATTCATAAAAATAAGTTTTAGCAAGAAAATACAAACCAAAATTGTTGCCTATGATCTTCAGCTGAGATTTCACAAAAGAATAGCCATCAAAAAACAATAGAAGTCTCTCTCAAAACTAGGGAAAAAACTAGGTTTAAATACAAGCTAAAATCGTCCAAAAAATATTGACAAAACTGCCCCTGTGCAGCCCAGAATTCTCAATCCTCGCAGCAGTCAGAATGCGTCACTCGGCCGAGTACCAATGATACTCGGCCGAGTGACAGACCCAATAATAAAACAGAGAATCTGGGGTCTTCGGGGGTCTGTTTCTCTGACTGACTCGGTCGAGTAAACTTCTCTACTCGGCCGAGTAAGCTATCGTGCTCGGCCGAGTAGGCTTCTTAGAAATTCCAGTAACTCAGATGCTTCTCGAAAGAAAAACCATGTTCTACTCGGGCGAGTGAGCTTTCTCACTCGGCCGAGTAAGCTCTCTTGCTCAGCCGAGGAAACTTCGAAATTTCGCTGTGCATATCCGTTTCACTCGGCCGAGTAGAGTATCTGTTCGGCCGAGTAGGTTGTATCTGGGCTCTTTTCTTCTCCTCCTCGCCTCCTCGTCGATTCTATCGGATTTCTTCCTCTTCTGCTCATCCTCTAGCGCTGCTAACTCCTCAAATAAGCCGTGGGCGATGCTCCGGTATGCGCGAAAGTCCCTTGATCTCATTTTTGCTCCAGATCGCTCGATATCTCCTGAAATACGACAAAAACAAGAAATAGTGAAAAGCAACGCTATATCGTCGAATAATCGTGGAAAACGCAATATGGGCGATCAAAATGAAATGAAAACATGTAGAAAAAAGGTGTAAAATAAGGATCGATCAAGTAACTAACTCACACAAAGAGAGTTAGGGTTTCAAGTAAAAGATGAAACAAATAGACTCTTACCTATGCCTTGATGAGATTAACTTACTCAATAATGAATGCAAGGCATGGAAGAGGATCTCCAAGTGTTGAGATGAGCTTTGATGCACTTGGAAGATTTCCCTTGAGCTAGCTTCAATGCATGAAGAGAAATGTGCTCATGAGAGGGAAATGAGAAATATGGGTGGCTTTAAGATTCTTACTGATCTTCAATGTTAACCAATTGTTTCCAAGAGTTCTAAAAGAACTAAGACCTCTCATATATATAGGAAGCCAAGAAACCCCAATAAAACCAAGCAAAAATCCAAAATACAGAGTTATGCAATGGCTAGAATTTGGGCTGAAGCACCATGGACATGCGACTGCCGAAGAAGAGTCAGGTGCCTGATCAACGACTAGAGTTTTCAAACGGCTATAATCTGAACCAGGACAGGCGACTGTAGAAGACTACACAGGCGCCTGTACAACTGAGCAGGTGCCTATAAAGACTTCGTCAGGTGACTATCGCATGGGATGGAATGGATCTGAGAAATGTCAACTTACGCACTTATGCATTCAGGCGACAGATGAACAAAGTCTAGGCGCATGAGGATTGACAGGTGACTTAAACTCTACATCATTCGACTGACACAAGATGGAGTAAAGTACTTAGTGAGTGATCATTATGATGAGTTGGCTTATATAATAAATTAATTGTATTAGTTTTACTGAGTTAGTTTAATAATGAGTTAGTTATTAATTATCATTAAGGAAGTTAGTTTATACATAGCTAACAACTCTTATAAATGGTAACCCCTATACGTATATGAGTTAAGATGTTACAATAGGAGTTAGTCTGTTTATAAACACTAAGTTACAGTATATGAATCAGGGCCAGTGTATATTCATAAGTTGAAGTTAATAAGTGATAATCCTATGGTTTGATTCGTATATCCGATTTCACAAATTAAACTGCCCCTTCTGTTCCGACCAACTGGACACCCAAAATCGTTATATCGGCAAGTGCACCTCTTTACATAGTTTATACCGTTACAGTTAAATCGGTTAAACTGAGATATCATTATTTGCAAGTGTCTTTCTACAACCATCACCTTAATTGTTTAGACTGAAAGACTCTGATATGCAAGCTGTGCATTCATCCACGTTTTAACTACCGTTTCACTTAAAACTGCATTTTGTTAACTTTTTGTGCACTGCAAGATATGGACATGTGTGCGTGCGTGTGGACATGTTTATAGTAATTGATGAATGCATGGTAATATGACGGAAGGCATATTATTGAACATGATGGCCGGTTTGGCAACTCATAGGAATACATGCCGTTGGCTCGTGAACATGCATGCCGTTGGCTCATAGATGGCTATTCACGTCGGTCACATGTGACTAGTCTGGCTCATGTTCCAGTAGGGTCACATGTGACTAGTCTGGCTCGTGTTCCAGTATATGACAGTTTAGCATCCTGGCTCGTGGTCCAGGAAGTACACGTGGGTGTGGTTGGGTTCCCGGGCACTAGCCAGTAGTAAACGGGTCGCCTTCAGGGGCACTTGAAGGTGGATTCACTTACTAGCCGTCTAACGATGGGGGCCTGTAACGCCCCGCTTCCCAAAATACGACAAAATCGAGAGTGTTACTGAGGTCCACTTGAAATGGATCGGTGAAGCTCGAGTTCAATAAGCGTCTGTGGTAAAAAACGCAGGGGAGGTCCTTTGCATGCTTTTCAGAACAATAAAAATATTCATACATTACAAGCCATATCCAGAATAATAAGCATCTGTACACGAAATACAACAACAAGCCACAGCTGGGCCAAAGTAAAAACGTACACTCAACAATAATTGAAAGCAAACTAAAAATAAGCAGCAGAGGAAAAGTCCACTAGTCCTCCGCAGGGAAAGACTCGGCGTCTACGGCAAACTCCTGACTCTCCAAGTCAGGTGTCTCGTAAGGAACCTCCTGGTACTCAAGCTCAGAATCTGACATACATCCAAAAACATGAATGTATGTCAGCAAGGGTCTACAAGAAGGTGTTAGAACCCAAGACAAGATATATACAAATTTATACTGAATTTAAGAGGCATTAATCATTTAAATGAGATATCGACAACATGATTAAACAAGCTGAAATAAAGTAAAAGACAACATATCATGCAGTTCTAAGCAGTTTAACAAGTAAAGTAAATCTTTTCTTTGGTTCATTAGCATGTCAATTCAACTGAGATAATAATTTCAGGTTGCAAGTTTCATGTTAGCATTTCACGTCTATCATAGGGTTCTCGTCTTTAGGTCGTGATGAGTGAGTCGTTCTTCTCACGGGGGCTTACCGTGATTGGCGCTAACCCACAGCATACGGGTGGTGCCCTTGAAGAGAGTACCTTTTCATACGCCTAGTAGCCGCTCAACCCTATCCCCACCCAAATTTGTGCTGGAACACGAGCAAGCCTAGTCAACTCACATGACATCACGAAAATCATGATTTCGCCTTCGAGGCGCACGATTTCACGATTTCACGCATTTGTTAGTTATTTTAAACCATGCAGCAATTAAATAATTTAATCATTTATTCTTATACACAATTTTTCATGGTTGCGAGAGTATCGAGCAACATTTACAACAATTTAACAAAAGTATTGAACATGAGAATTTAACTAACATGTTACGGAAAGTAATTTTCTTTGTTATTGTTCTAAACTAAGTTATATCATGTTATATGCCATTGGATCACATTCTTAGTCAAGGATGTCATGGTAGTAATTTCACACATCATTTCACGTGTAGATTTGAGTTATACAACTTTACAAGCAAAAGACTAAATGAGCGTCCAACTTCGAAAATTCATTATAAATCGTATACTTGCCTGATTTCGGTGATTTTGGTGCCGTTGGGGAATTCTCAACGGGTACTACGTGTCGGTACTTTCGGTTCTCTGTTTTGGTTAAACAATTTACCGAATTAGATTTTTCGTGAATAAACATAATATTGAAATAATCCCTAAAACGGGTCCGTCTAATTTTATCGGGTTCTCTGGCTAGGGTGATGTCTATATTGTGGTACATTAACATGATACGCCTCATTCCATGTAATATTATTAACCCAGCATTAATTAATCATACTAACACAATGAAATCAAATTAACATTTAAACTAACTAATTTTAACCACCAATTAATTAACTAAGCTAATATTAGTTAGTGATAGGGTTATTAGCATGTTAACATTACATGAAATGCGGTACACCCACTACACCTACTATCACACAATAATACCATCATGCACAATAATAAAAACAAACCCCTTTATCTCTCTTATTTCTTTTACTCTTTAATAGTCCCAGGCTGTCACTTTCCCTTCATCATTTTAGTGTGAGGCCAAAGCCCATTTCTCTTACTATCCCCTCTTCATTCAATTATTTAATAAGGCTGAACTTCTCTTTCACATTTTTTGTTTTAAAAACTCTTTTATAAAACGGTCACTCATTACTCTATTATTTGTTTAAGAGGCTAACCATATCCTTTACTTCCTACTACCTCTCTCTCTCTCTCTCTCTCTCTCTCTCTCTCTCTCTGTTATCTCATCTCTTCTCCTACTGTCGTGGCTTCATCTCTTTTTCTTTTTTTTTATTTTGACACTTGCAGGCAACCAAAACAACGGGCTTCTCGCAAAAATCAAAAGGGCAGAGGGGCTCACCTTGCGCGCGACGGTGAGGCTCTGCACGGCGACGACGACGGCTTCACGGCGGGCGGCGACGGCTTCACGGCGGGCAGCGACGTGGGTTGAAGTGGGTGGAGAGGGAGGAGGAAGAAGAAGAAGAAGGGAAGAAGATTGGGGTTTCTTGATTTTTTTGAATTTGAATCTGAAGTTATATCTTTCAGATTTGTTGTTGAAGTTTTGGGTTTTAGCTTTTGATTTTTATGTTTTCAGATTTGAGGTTGATTTTGAAGTTGATTTGGGTTTCTGCTTGGGAAATTTGGGAGATTGATTTTTGATCGGATTGTTGGCTGAAAACTTGTTGGCCTTGGTGAATTGATTTGGGAAACAGGTTTTGCAGAATCATTTGGCAGAACAGAGAACGTTGGCAACCTTAAGAAGAAATTGGCCGGGGACATTCAAATTAGATTAGGTGATGGGAATTAATGAGGATTTTGACTAATTGTTAGGGGGAAGGAACATGGTTAACCAAACGCGTTTCTCTTCCTTAACGTTTTTTCCTTTAAATTTTAAAACGTGAAACATACGTTGTTAAGATAGCAGGTAAAATTAATTAAGTAATTAAGTAAAATTAAATGTAATTGGTAAAACAAATAAGTAATTAGTAAAATTTAAAAGTGATTAGCAAGTTGTAATTAGTAAGATAATTAAGTTAAACTATTTTAGTTAAACTTGATGGTAATTAATGACGACATGGTAAAAACAGAAACAGAGACGCGCTTGTCACGCCCCGCTTCCCAAAACTACGGAGGCGAAGCATGACTAAGGCCCGCTTAGGCCGGAGCTGTGAAGCTCGGACCCAATAAGCGTCTGTGTGGTACTCCAAGACGAAGGAACAGGTCCCTGTAGAAAAAGTGCGGAACAACAAAAGTACTAAAAGAGATGCATTCATTTTATTCAACAGATATCCAGAAAAGTACGGGGAGTCTAAACAAGTGACAACACGGCTACAAATAGCTGAAAGTAAACTAATGGTGCAAGCACCCAACCTAGACAGAAAGTAAACGGTGCTACGCACCCAACTAAACTGCAGTGAAACCTCTGAATCAGCAACACGAAGTTCTCTAGCTCTGGTCCTCCTCGGGCACATACTCTGGGTCTGCGTCCTCCGGCTCAATGTACTCTGGCAGGTCCACCTCGTCTACGTACTCTGGCTCCACACCTAACGTACAACACTCAAAAGAAAGGAACTGTACGTCAGATAAAGTCTACAAAAAGGGTTAGACTCTACTGCAAGTGTACCGAACTATTAAACAACGATTTACTGGTTGATTAAAATGCTGGGGTTATAACAGAGTGACGAACAAAAGTAAACGTAGCAGGAAAGTAAAACGTAGCAAGCAGTATTCGTAACGTGTGCTACCGACTACGGGACTAACCTAAACGGGTCGTGACAAGATGTGACAAGACTAGCAAGACAGGACAGGACAAGACAAGACAAGACAAGACATGTGTGACTCGAAGGATTCATGCCTTACGATTCAGGGTGGATCAGACCCTCTTCCCGTGCGCACGCTCAACCCTACCCCAACCCAAGTGCTGAAGACAAGACAAGTCCGTACAAGGGATCACTCGAAGGGTGCCCTATTGCCCGCAGGCTGTGTATCCGTACAAGGGATCACTCAGAGAGTGCCCTATTGCCCACAGGCTATGTATCCCTACAAGGGATCACTCAGAGAGTGCCCTATTGCCCGCAGGCTATGCAAAACAAGACACGACGTGACATGACAGGGATAGTTCTTCTAGGGGGTCCACACGTACGCACACACAAAATAACCCTACGGTGTCAAAAGTTGTTGTTGTTATGCTTAGACATCGTCGTCAAGTCTAAGTCGTCTGGGCGTCCTGGACGCTATTATTTCACGTCCGGTTCTATTTGTTCACAGTCTAATAGTTCTAGCAGTTTAAGACCAAGGCACGGCCAAAAGCGCAAGTGAGTACACTTGCCTGCGGTGGCGAGTGTGTCGTCCGTCCGGGGCGTCTCGTCCAGGCATCGCGTCCGTGGTAGTCCGTCTGAAACTGCGTCACGGTGACGGTGTCAGGTCGTGATTGTCATCAAGTCCTATTAGGGTTTGTTTCTAGATTATCGGGACTATCCAAATTATCATATGTCACGTTTTGGTGTTTCATCAGCCTAGATCGACCACTACCCTATATGCACAGAAAAATTGTCCGATGGTCGATTTGTACAGTGAGCAGCGTTTTACAGATACTGAAAATAAATTTAGTTCAAGTTGTCAAGTTTTAGTTTAGGGTTTGATTTTTGCTACGGTGTGGGTTTGCTACGAATTAGGGGTCACCAACCTCTCCGGTATCTGGAGCAGACCGGAAGTAGAGTCTGGACGGTGGGAGATCTGTGTCGCCTATGGCGTCTCGGCTACGGGTAGCGTAATGAGACTCGTCCGGGCAATGAACGAAGTGCGGGCAGCGAGCACGGTCAGGTCAACAACAAAAACAGTGAGCAAAGTAATGTCTGGGAGGCGTCTAAAAGGATTCGGAACACGGGCAGCGAAACGAGCCCGGTAACGGTCTCTAGGAGTCGTTGGCGGTGTCGAGAGGCCGCTGATCAGCAAGTAATGAGGAAGCAAGGTCACGGGAAACCAAACAGCAGGCAGCGGTGCGATCACGACGTCGAAAAGATTTGAAAGCTGGCCGCGGCTATCCGTCCTAGGGCTGCCGCATGGGGGGGGGAGTCACCGACCTGTGTGGGTTTGCCGGAGGGCCTAACGGCGCTGGGTGGCGATTGGCTGAGCAAGGGAGGCTGCGGCATCACTGGCTGTCGAGGGAGGGCTGAAAGCAAGTAGCAGTAGCCGGCGGCTACCGCTTTTCACGCGATGAGGTCGCCTGCGGCGGTCCTTGCCGGCGGCGGGAGGGGTACGAGCAGCCGGCGCTACTGCGGTCAGTCGCTGCATGGAGAAGGAGCCGCCGGGCGGCGGGGCAGCGAACAGCCAGTGCTGGCTGCTGTGGTTGGTCGGCGGATGCGGGGTGTCGGTGCAGCGTAATGCGGCGGTCGGAGGGGAGGCGGAGCCGATGTCTGGGGTCGAGGGCGAGCGAGAGGGGGGAAGATGCGAGGGGGAGAAGGAGATCTCTCGGGGGATTGTTGAGTTAGGTGGTGGCTGAAATTGTTTTAGCCCTAGGTTATTTTGTTCACGTGAAAGAAGTTGTGGACTTAGGGCTTATAAAATTATAAATTTGATATATATAGCTAAAGAATATTGGGTACTTGTGGAAAGAGATAGAGATAGGATGGTGTACAATTAGGGGAAAGTCTAGGGAACAATAGAGGGAGATTATTTGGAAAGATACGTATGAAGATACATAGGGATTTAAATCAGATCTGATATAAATTCGAAATTTGAATTTGATCAGGGCAAATGAACGGTCGAGATTTAACCGGAAGATATCTCTCGCTACGGGCGTCCGAAAAATAAACCAAAAATACCGGGGCGATCGTGGAGAAGAGACGCATGGGGCTACGGAGTCTGATCGTGCGTAATGCCTACCCAAAATTTACGTAAAATTGGAAACTGCGTTTTAAGACAAAAGACTAAAATGCCCCTACCACTCCAAGTCGTTTTGCGAGAAAACGAGTAGTGAAATGACGTTCCCAAAAATTACTATAAAATTCTACACTCCCATACGATCACAACGGCATATCACATCGCATATATCGGAATCCAGAAATAGCCAAATAAAATACGTGCACGATAAAGCACGTGCACGCAAAAGATTCATAAGGTCGGAAAGCGACCGTTACATTCTACCCCACTAAAATAAAGATTCTGTCCTCGGAATCAACAGCACTAATCAGCAAACAAAGATGGAAAACGCTCCCTCATCTCCTCCTCGCGCTCCCAAGTGGACTTTCCAGGTGATCCGTGACGCCACATCACTCTCACCAGGTCGACTACCTTATTCCTCAATTACTTCTGTCGACGGTCCAAAATCTGCACTGGCTGTTGGTCATATGTCAGATCCGGGTGGACCGTAATCTCAGAGAAATCAACCGTGTGCGACGGAATCACTGACGTACCGACGTAACTGAGATACGTGGAAAACGTCGTGAACTCCCTCCAAAGATGGTGGCAGAGCAAGGCGGTAGGCCACTGCTCCCACACGCTCCAGCACGTCGAATGGCCTAATATACCTCAGGCTCAGCTTTCCTTTCTTCCCGAAACGAATGACTCCGCGGTTCGGAGAGATCTTCAGGAAGACGTGATCTCCAGGCTGGAACTCCAAAGGTCTCCTCTTGGCATCAGCCCAATGCTTGGAACGACCCTGTGAAACTCTGAGCTTCTCCCTGATGTCTCTCACGACATCCACAGCTTCAACTATCATCTCTGGACCCAATAGCTCCCGATCTCCGATGTCATCCCAGCTCAGTGGGGATCAACATTTCCTCCCATATAAGGTAGCAAACAGCGCCATGCCAACACTCGCTTGGTAGATGTTGTTATACGAAAACTCCACCAAGTGAAGATGGTCCTCCCAAGATCCCTTCAAATAGAGCGTACAAGCTCGCAGCATATCCTCCAGTATCTGAATAGTCCTCTCGGACTGGCCATCGGTCTGCGGGTGGTACACCATGCTGAAACTCAGACTCGTACCCAAATTCTCCTGTAGACTTCTCCAGAACTGAGATGTGAATCTCGAGTCTCTGTCAAACACGATGCTCATGGGGACTCCGTGTAAGCGTACGATCTCCTGCACGTACACGGTCTACGTCACAACTATTTCCAAGAGAAAAATTTATAAGAGGAGTAAAATGAAATTTTACCTCTAGATATTTCCTCGCCAAGACTTCCGTAGACTGGTGTAACGACCACTTTTCGTGGTACGTTGTTCGTGCACGTGCTTTTGACCGTGCACGTGTTTGTTTTAGACTTTGTTTGTTTGTGAACACTTTAGTGCGATATTTCGTTGTGAACGTCTCTGAGAGTATTAAATAGTGGCACTATCTTGGAACGACATTTCTCGAGTCGTTTTCCCACAATTTAATCTTACTCGATGAGACGTGACGATTTCCTCTTTTGACGAGATACGTTTCTATTTTTAGTTTCGTCGTCTGACGTCGAAATTGAGTTCCGTCTTCTTAGTTAGCTCACTCGCATCATCACGATCACCCTGATATTTATTTTATAATTTTTGGATTTTATTTGACCACTTATATATTTTTAGCAAGTTTTATAATATTTTTAATAATTACGTTTTAAATTAATTTCGGCAAAATAAAATTTATTTGAGTTTAAAACGTTTTAAAGAATTTTTGAGCCAGTTTCCAGCTCATTTGGATCGCAGCAAATCCTTTTGCGAGTTGGAGAGGGGGAGATACGAATTTTAAATTATTTTAAACTCCTAATCTCATTAGAATTAGCCCTAAACCTAGTCAACCCATCTACACTATATAAACAACCTCTAGGAAGACCTATTTTTGCAAGAAAATAACCCTAGCCGCTCCCAAAACTCAAATTGGACGTTGCGACGAATCGTCGCAACGTTGCGACAAAGATCTCCCGCTCTGACCGAGGAAACCGAGCCCGTTCCCCCACTCCGACCGATGGCCGCCCCCGCACCCAGCTTGGCCCGCACCGCTCCGCTCCGTTCTTCCGCACCGACCGAGCGGAGCTCTCGGTCTGACCGAGAGCTCAAGCTCGCACCCCGCTCTGCACAGCCGCATCCCCGCTCCGCACCAACCCTCCACACCGACCCGCTCTGTCGCCCCGCTTCACCCTTGCCCGACCGAAGGGTTTCCCCGCATCGCCCGCCCTCCGTAACGTTGCAACGGCTGCAACGTTACAGCGCCCGCACCCCCGCATCCAAGGCGCCCGACCGGTGCTGTCCCCCGCACCGACCGACAGATCTCTTCGCACCAAGGCCCGCACCGACCGCTGCGCTGTGCAAGCCTCGTCCCCCGCACCGACCGATGGAATCCCATGCATTGGCTGTGTATGACCGAGGGACATTCGTCGCAACCCCGCACCCGTCGCACCACTTGCCACCGTGGGGCCCCCAAGTTCTCCAGAGGTATTGTGGGTCCCCCATAGGTCCCTAGGACTACTGTGGGCCCCGCCTAGGTGCTTTCTCTCCGACGATTTTCCACGTACGACGTTGCGACACGTCGTAGCTCGTCGTCGCACGTGCTAGCTTTGGAATCTGGAACCGTTGCTCCGGTTGAAGCTCTGAACTTTCCAGCGAGGAAACTAATTTGGAATCAGGACTTGGAGCGCGTTCTTTTATTCCAACCCCCGGCGTCGCTACCCGACGCCGGTGTAGCTTTCGCGTCGTGTTGAGGTAACGCTTTGCACCCTTAGGACCCCCAACCTATTGCATGCTAATCAAGACTAAAATCAGTATTTTTAAAGTATTTCAAATGTTTTAAATTCACTAATCAAGATTAATAATATGGACTTTAGGCCGGTGGACTTGTGCACGTAGGATAATTGTGATTTTTGGACTCATTGGATGGTGTGCTCAGACGTTGTACTTGCAGGCAAGTGAAACTTGCCAACCCTTGTGTAGGGCCATGTTTTTAGGCCACTTCCTTGCTTTTAGCGTAAAAGAGACTAGTCAGTGAAATGATAGCTGGCTAGACTCCTGTTTGATCTAGTTTGACAATGAAACTAGATCCGTCACCTAATTGATCTAGCTTGACAACGAAGCTAGATCCAACTCTTTAAACTTGTTGTTCATGCATACTAAACTGCCACGTTTACTTTTCTTATCTGTACGCACTTTTAACTGCCATGCATTGCATTTTACATGTCATCCCAGTTGATTGTTGCATTCGTAGCACACGCTGCAATACTTGTACTCCTTGAATACTACTTCCGGGGAAACGGTCCTCATGTGTTGGTCAAAAGCCAATGCCCGGTTTCCTGGTACGGCTAGGTGCACCCCTATGCCATACTTGTTAAAAACACTTCCTGGCTCGTGATCCAGAAGCGAGCATTCCCGTTCGGGGGTAAGGCCCTGGCTCGATACACGTGGAGGGGTAGGGATAAACGGTCAACTGAGCTTAGGAGTGGCCCGGTCAGCCCTCTAGCCAGAAGACAGAATCTCTGTGCACGAGGTGCTTACTTTCCTTGTCTTGTACTTGTCTTGTGAATGATTCATGTAATACTTGTCATCCATGCCATGTTTAAATGCCATGCTCGTACTTTACTTTACGTTACTTTACTTTACCTGTTGCACTCATACTTTAACTGCAATGTCATCACATTCATGCTAGAACTGCTAGGTTGCTTTACTTTTGCCTACTTTCAGTTTCCTTGCACAAGTCTCTTGTAGACTTGCTGACATGTGCCCCTTGCTCTTTTGGGTGTCACATGTTAGACCCTGAGCCAGAGACCGTTGCTGAGTACGTGGCGTTTTGCTGACGCTGAGTCTGAGTCCATGATTGCACAGGAGGATTTTGTGGACACCGGTGACTATTCTTTGAGTCTTTGTAGAGCTTTCTTTTGTTTTAGGCCTTTTGTTAGTTGTTGGTGCGTGTCACCTATACTTTGTACTTTGTACTTTTGTTGGCCATGTTTGGGCCTTTAGACTCTTTTTCTTTTCAGCCTGGTGGCTTTTTCTGTGATGTTGAAACTTATTTTATGGATATTCTGAGATATCTCTTTTGTCTCATTTCATTATTATTATCTTTGTTCCGTTCGTGTTGCAAGGACCTGCAGTTTAAAATTTGATTGACGCTTATCGGACTTGCAGCTTTGTAGCTTCAAGTCTGAGCGGACCTTCTCACGCTTCGCCTCCATATTTTGGGAAGCGGGGCGTGACAGGTTTTGTTGGTGGCCCATGCAGGTCCAGTCTTGCAATTGCGAATTAACGGAACACCGATAATAACGGAATGTCCATTAAATAAATTGCAACATCCGAGTAATAAGCCCTGAGTCTAGTCGTTTTCTTATGACACTAGGTGGTAAGAAGACTTAGTTAGACGTCTGTGCTTGCTAGTTAGAGGCCCCTGATTGTTAGTTAGACTCCCTTCTAGCAATTGACTTGATCGTCGTAGGAGTTACCTTAGTGACCCTTGTCTACCCCTGACCATATTAGACTTCTAGAATTTCCTTTAGTCGTTCGCTTGGGTTCATCGATTTCGGACCAAGCTGAACGCATTTCGTTTCCGTCTAGCTCCTTAGAAAGTCTTAGCGCTTAGTTCTTCATCTTTAGTTGGTCGACCGTAGGAGTTTCCCAGTAGATCCTTCAGATTCATATCCTAGGCGTATGTATGTTTTGATCATCGGACCAATTTCCTTGCCTCGATTCACGAGATCGCCGCATGACGATCGTCGTCAATTTTCAAACCTTTCCGTTACAAATCTTGAATCTTCCGGAAGTATTTTTCGATTTCCTCTTTCCCTAAGTTTAACTTTGTTCAAAATTTTAATATACTTATACTTCATACTCCTTCATTGGTTTAAATTTTTAAAACGTTTGTCAGAATTTTTGAATACTAGTTTATAGTATTTTCCCAGCCTATGTTTTTCGTACTTAGGTAAATGCGTCGTCCCTTCATATATTAATTTTATTCTGAATCGTACTTTTATTCAACTTGTAATTTTCCCTCCTGATTTATGTCATTCATATACTTTTCAAGGCACTTGGGATTGCAGCTTCCCGCAAGTCAAAGTTATGCTCATCGTTTTCCTTAATTCAGATTTTGTAAAATTACTAATTCATAACCATTTCCTAATCTGGACCTTCCATAGTTTGGTTTTAAAGCTTTGCTATCGATTTCGATAATTCCACTACTAAGTTAAATATTATTTTTCTGTGCACCATACATACTTTCAATTATTTTTATATCCATACCAGACTTGCTGTGCTCGTATATTAAGAACCTTGTGTAAATCAGTTTTTCATTTTTGGCAAACCCTGGTTCTCTAAAAGTAGTTTCAAAAATTGATTACTTTAAATTTTCCATAGCCTAAAAGTTTTGAAAGCATTTAACATGAGTTTAAATTCTTCCGTTACTTGATTTCATTCTTGAATTTCCAAAATTCTTGCCAAAATTATATTAAACTACTGCCGTATAATATTTTCTATAAACTACGTCCTTAATGTTCGTGAGAATGATTTACTTCCTTTTCTTAATGATTTTCGATAAGCCAATAAAACATTTTCTCTTATTAATAATATTCGACTCAAACTTATTTTGAACAACTCGTTTTATCGATCTCCAAATATTTCTTTACAGGCGAGCATTTTAACTTTTGAAGTACGACAGTTTTCATACTCCACGTATTTTAGCTTATGCTATTTACCCTATTTTCTTTTCTGTATCCTATATAAGCATCACTACATCTCCCTTTTCCCTCAACCTAAACATCACCAGTGAATCACTGTTTCACCTAACCAAGCTGTCTCCTTGTATTCGTCCTATCTGAACTCGTGCTTATCGATCCTTCCATCGTCACGCTTTCGACCTCAACCTCCCTCTATTGCTTAGGCTTTAGTGCCCGTTAATGTCTGTGTCAACTCTAAGTT
Organism: Scilla litardierei; assembly: GCA_030789695.1. NCBI lineage: Eukaryota > Viridiplantae > Streptophyta > Magnoliopsida > Asparagales > Asparagaceae > Scilla > Scilla litardierei. The sequence continues at coordinate 43,169,093 of CM061140.1, read as the reverse complement.
GTCAGTAGGCCCTTGGACCTTTGTGAGGTGTCGTTGTGCACGTACCTAAGTTGTGTACGTGGGCTTGAATGAGTATACCCCCCCCCCCATAGTATATTGATGCTCGCCCATTGTGTGATATATATATATATATACATACTCGGAGTTATTCGTGATATTATGAAGTTGTGGTGTGTTAGTGGTTATAGATTTTTGTGTGGATAGCTATACTATACTAGGGATGCCTGTGTATATAAGAGTTAGCGTTGAAATATCTAAGTTGTGTATGTAGTAAGAGATACTTGTAATGGTTGAAATAAAATGATTCGTAAAGCTATGTGTATGCTAGGTGTGATAATAATAAGCGTACGTATAGTTAAGTAAGTAGGCCTATTGAGTGACCCATATGATTAGTACGTGTGAGTATGTGCTCGTACGTGGATATGAAATGTGCTTATATGTAAGTAGTTATGTTTCGTTGCATGAGTATATAGGTGATATACATATGGTAGTAGGATTATAATTTTGATTGGTATTGCTTGCTTTTACGGGATGTTGCATGCGTGCATACCGTGAGGTATACACGACTATTGCACATCTTAATTATGTATGTGTGGATGTGTTAGTATACTAATTATAGGTAGTAGGCTATGGTGTGAATATATATACATTACTTATGTGTGACTATACGGTGAATGTTTGTACTAGGGAGGGTATTATAAATATGTGGGTGCTGATGTCTGTAATGTATTTATTATGGTATATAAATTGATTTAACTATGTGGGTGTTATCTGACTAAATATTAAGTGTGATTGACTTATGGTATGTATATGGTAGTATTGGTAGACGTATAAATATTGGAGTGGTATTGGTATAGGTATGAATACAGTGTTACGTATGTAAAATATTCTGATATGTGTGTTGAGTCTCACTAAAGCTTGAGTGGGTATACTCTAATTATATTGATGTGTATGTCTGAAGTTTGAATATAGCGATGTTTGATGTATGAATGGTGATAGGAGCGTCGTGACTGGTTGTGTTACGCACATGATTGTGGGTCGCTACACCAGTATATAGTTATAGGTGTTGGTCTTGTGGTATAGTTATTTACTAAGGACTTGTTGTGTGAACATATGTGTGCTAGCTAAACTAGCTGAGTAGTTGTGCTAAGTATATAGTGGTGTGATTGGTATGAATGAAATGTTAGCGTGTATGGGTGTGCACCATGCACGGGTAAGTATGTGCTTAAGTTATAGTTATTGGTGACTATGATATATGTGGCGTGTCGTAAATACAGTTATAGGACCGTACGTGATGTGAATATATGGTGAACTATTTGCATGTATTTGAATGACTATATATTGTGAAACGATAGTGGTGATGAATGTATATTAAATATAGTGAAGCTTGATTTAAAATGGTATGGTGTGACTACATGTGTTGAGATGTTGGTATTGGATAAATATTAGAGGGTAGTATACCCTTGATGTTTGTGCATAGGTAGCTATCTATATGTAGAGCAATGATTGCATTTGCTAAGTGTGAGACTATCCTTATGTGAGTATCTGAACTATTGTTTGTATCAGGTAAGTAGTAGTTATATAAGGGATGTACGTATATGCATATGATTGAAATACATGTATGAAATTGACCGACTATAATAGGTATAAGTATATGACGTACGTGAATGTATATATATACGTGTTGGTAGTGTTAATGTTTGACTACCTAGTGCACATATAAGCACTTGTAATGACTATACCTGGTTTAAATTATAATGTGACTTGACTGGGGTAGTTACTAGAGCGAATAGATATGTTAGAAAGTCCGAGGACGGACTTTATTCTAAGGAGGGGAGGATGTAACGACCACTTTTCGTGGTACGTTGTTCGTGCACGTGCTTTTGACCGTGCACGTGTTTGTTTTAGACTTTGTTTGTTTGTGAACACTTTAGTGCGATATTCCGTTGTGAACGTCTCTGAGAGTATTAAATAGTGGCACTATCTTGGAACGACATTTCTCGAGTCGTTTTCCCACAATTTAATCTTACTCAATGAGACGTGACGATTTTCTCTTTTGACGAGAGACGTTTCTATTTTTAGTTTCGTCGTCTGACGTCGAAATTGAGTTCCGTCTTCTTAGTTAGCTCACTCTCATCATCACGATCACCCCGATATTTATTTTATAATTTTTGGAGTTTATTTGACCACTTTTATATTTTTAGCAAGTTTTATAATATTTTTAATAATTACGTTTTAAATTAATTTCGGCCAAATAAAATTTATTTGAGTTTAAAACGTTTGAGCCAATTTCAAGCTCATTTGGATCGCAGCAAATCCTTGTGCGAGTTGGAGAGGGGGAGATACGAATTTTAAATTATTTTAAACTCCTAATCTCATTAGGATTAGCCCTAGACCTAGTCAACCCATCTACACTATATAAACAACCTCTAGGAAGACCTATTTTCGCAAGAAAATAACCCTAGCTGCTCCCAAAACTCAAATTGGACGTTGCGACGAATCGTCGCAACGTTGCGACGAAGATCTCCCGCTCTGACCGAGGAAACCGAGCCCGTTCCCCCGCTCCGACCGCTGGCCGCCCCCGCACCCAGCTTGGCCCGCACCGCTCCGCTCCGTTCTTCCGGACCGACCAAGAGGAGCTCTCGGTCTGACTGAGAGCTCAAACCCGCCCCCCGCTCCGCACAGCCGCATCCCCGCTCCGCACCAACCCTCCGCACCGACCCGCTCTGTCGCCCCGCTTCGCCCGTGCCCGACCGAAGGGTTTCCCCGCATCGCCTGCCCTCCGCAACGTTGCAACGGCTGCAACGTTGCAGCGCCCGCACCCCCGCATCCAAGGCGCCCGACCGGTGCTGTCCCCCGCACCGACCGACAGATCTCTCCGCACCAAGGCCCGCACCGACCGATGGAATCCCCCGCATTGGCTGTGTACGACCGAGGGCCATTCGTCGCAACCCCGCACCCGTCGTACCACTTGCCACCGTGGGCCCCCCAAGTTCTCTAGAGGTATTGTGGGTCCCCCATAGGTCCCTAGGACTACTGTGGGCCCCACCTATGTGCTTTCTCTCCGATGATTTGCCGCGTACGACGTTGCGACACGTCGTAGCCCGTCGTCGCACGTGCTAGCTTTGGAATCTGGAACCGTTGCTCCGGTTGATGCTCTGAACTTTCCAGTGAGGAAACTAATTTGGAATCTGGACTTGGAGCGCGTTCTTTTATTCCAACCCCTGGCGTCGCTACCCGATGCCGGTGTAGCTTTCGCGTCGTGTTGAGGTAACGCTTTGCATCCTTAGGACCCCCAACCTATTGCATGCTAATCAAGACTAAAATCAGTATTTTTAAAGTATTTCAAATGTTTTAAATTCACTAATCAAGATTAATAATATGGACTTTAGGCCGGTGGACTTGTGCACGTAGGATAATTGTGATTTTTGGACTCATTGGACGGTGTGCTCAGACGTTATACTTGCAGGCAAGTGAAACATGCCAACTCTTGTGTAGGGCCATGTTTTTAGGCCACTTCCTTGCTTTTAGCGTAAAAGAGACTAGTCAGTGAAATGATAGCTGGCTAGACTCCTGTTTGATCTAGTTTGACAACGAAACTAGATCCGTCACCTAATTGATCTAGCTTGACAACGAAGCTAGATCCAACTCTTTAAACTTGTTGTTCATGCATACTAAACTGACACGTTTACTTTTCTTATCTGTACGCACTTTTAACTGCCATGCATTGCATTTTACATGTCATCCCAGTTGATTGTTGCATTCGTAGCACACGCTGCAATACTTGTACTCCTTGAATACTACTTCCGGGGAAACGGTCTTCATGTGTTGGTCAAAAGCCAATGCCCGGTTTCCTGGTACGGCTAGGTGCACCCCTATGCCATACTTGTTAAAAACACTTCCTGGCTCGTGATCCAGAAGCGAGCATTCCCGTTCGGGGGTAAGGCCCTGGCTCGATACACGTGGAGGGGTAGGGATAAACGGTCAACTGAGCTTAGGAGTGGCCCGGTTAGCCCTCTAGCCAGAAGACAGAATCTCTGTGCACGAGGTGCTTACTTTCCTTGTCTTGTACTTGTCTTGTGAATGATTCATGTAATACTTGTCATCCATGCCATGTTTAAATGCCATGCTCGTACTTTACTTTACGTTACTATACTTTACCTGTTGCACTCATACTTTAACTGCCATGTCATCGCATTCATGCTAGAACTGCTAGGTTGCTTTACTTTTGCCTACTTTCAGTTTCCTTGCACAAGTCTCTTGTAGACTTGCTGACATGTGCCCCTTGCTCTTTTGGGTGTCACATGTTAGACCCTGAGCCAGAGACCGTTGCTGAGTACGTGGCGTTTTGCTGACGCTGAGTCTGAGTCCATGATTGCACAGGAGGATTTTGTGGACACCGGTGACTATTCTTTGAGTCTTTGTAGAGCTTTCTTTTGTTTTAGGCCTTTTGTTAGTTGTTGGTGCGTGGCACCTATACTTTGTACTTTGTACTTTTGTTGGCCATGTTTGGGCCTTTAGACTCTTTTTCTTTTCAGCCTGGTGGCTTTTTCTGTGATGTTGAAACTTATTTTATGGATATTCTGAGATATCTCTTTTGTCTCATTTCATTATTATTATCTTTGTTCCGTTCGTGTTGCAAGGACCTGCAGTTTAAAATTTGATTGACGCTTATCGGACTTGCAGCTTTGTAGCTTCAAGTCTGAGCGGATCTTCTCACGTTTCGCCTCCATATTTTGGGAAGCGGGTCGTGACAACTGGCCCACTCGGAAGGGGATGAAATGCGCAGACTTAGTAAACCGATCAACGATCACCCAGACTGCGTCGTTCTGTTTCGGGGTCTGAGGTAAACCAGTCACGAAATCCATCATGATGTGTTGCCACTTCCACTCTGGAATAGGAAGCGGTTGTAGCAATCCAGCCGTACGATGGTGCTCAGCCTTCACCTGTTGGCATATCAAACACTTGGCAACGCACCGTGCCACACTCCTCTTCATGCCAATCCACCAGTAATTCAGACGGAGGTCCTTATACATCTTGGTGCCTCCAGGATGTCTAGAATACGGCGAGCTATGAGCCTCGCTCAAAAGCTCCTCCCGAACATCACCCGCATGTACGCAGAGTCTGCTGTCGTACCGCAGCGAACCATCCTCATGAATCACAAACTCCGTCCGTAGTCCAGCTTCAACCTGCCTCCTGATCCTCTGTAGCTTCGGATCTCCTACCTATGCAGCCTTGATCCAATCCACGATCGTGGACTGAATCTGCAAATTCATGAATGAATGAACCACACCAGGTAGGACGACCTCTAAATCCATCTCTCTCAGCTCCTGTGGTATCCTCCAGGCGGCAGTATGCATCATCGTAGTAGGAAGCCTACTCAACGCATCAGGCACTACGTTCACCTTCCCCGGGTGATACTGCAAGTCTATCTCATAGTCAGCCATGAGCTCTAACCATCGTCTCTGACGCATGTTGAGCTCCTTCTGCGTAAAAATGTACTTCAAGCTTTTGTGATCGGTGAAAATCTTCACGCTCTCACTCAACAAGAAGTGCCTCCAGATCTTCAGTGCAAATATCACCGCTACCAACTCCAGATCGTGCGTCGGGTAATTCTTCTCATGAGTTCTCAACTGACGAGAAGCGTATGCGACCACGTGGCCATGCTGATGCAGGACACATCCTAGGCCCTTCCCTGATGCATCACAATATACCTCGAAGCCTTCGCTCCGATCCGGTACAGCCAAAACCGGTGCCGTGGTCAACCTCGCCTTCAAGATACTGAAGGCCTCCTCACAAGCATCTGACCAATGGAGCTCCACGTCCTTCCTCGTCAGCTTCGTCATCGGCCCTGCATTCCTCGAGAACATGAATTTAAGATGGCCCAGAATCCTGAATACCATCTTCTCACTGTGGCATTCAAACAGAGCGTGGAAAGTCTCCCAGCAATTTGATGCCAAGAACGACATCGAAAAAGCGGTAGTTCATGGACAATGAAATCTAATAGTTCATGTCCCCTGACCACCAAGGGAATCGATCGACAATCCAGATTCACTGTCACCACTCCGTTCCCTGTGGCGATATCCCAACACTTAGGAAGTGTATGAGTGGGAATAGAGTGCCATGTTACAACTCTCGAGACATGATGCACATGGATGCACCGGAGTTGAACAAGGCTAAGACCGGGTGAGAGGACACTAGAATGGTGCTTAGGATATGAAGGAACTCACGGTCAAACCAAGCTACTCTAACAAACAAGGCAAACAAACAAAGCTAACAATAAGATCTACACTATGAAGTGAAAGACTAGATCCAAAGTAATACCTGCAATAACTCCATCCAGATCCTCAGTCTCGCCGGCAGTCATGGTGTATGCCAGCATCCGGAGTTGCATTGCCTGTCGAAACATCTGCTCATGTGGGACCAAGGGTGGTCCACGGACAACAACTCCTCTCTGAAATGGGGTAGTCGCACTACTCTGCACTGAAACTGGCGCTTCGCTCTCCACATGGCGATACCTCAGGCAATCTCTAGTGACGTGTTTGGCAGTTCCACATGCCAGACACAAACCCAACTTCTTCCTGCAATTAGCCTGAACATGCCCCAGCTTGCAGCAGAAGTGACATGGGCCCTTGTTCTGACTCCGCACGGGTGCTCCAGGCCTCTTAAAGGGCACTTCCTGAACTAGTCTCACTGCAGGTCTAGCTGCTGGCCTGAACTGCTCTGCTGGTCGGTTCCCTCACAATGGCGGTGGTGGTGCAGTCAGAGGAGCCTGGGCAGCACGGGTAAACTGATGTGCATGTTCGACCAACCGATACTGCACATCTAACATCTCTCTCATAACGTCCAGTAATTGGCGAAACTCGCCACCTCGGCCGTTCATGGTCCCGTTAGCTGAAGGTCCAACTCGAGCTTCACGTCCTCCCACCATCCTAACGACATGAAAGACACAACTTAGACTCACACATATTACTGGAAAAAAAATGAATGCTAATACTTCTATCGTTACGTACTTTTTGCAGAAAAGGACCTACATGGGCCACCACTAAAACTTGTCACGCCCTGCTTCCCAAAACTACGGAGGCGAAGCGTGACTAAGGCCCGCTTAGGCAGGAGCTGTGAATCTCAGACCCAATAAGCATCTGTGTGGTACTCCAAGACGAAGGAACAGGTCCCTACAGAAAAAGTGTGCAACAACAAAAGTACTAAAAGAGATGCATTCATTTTATTCAACAGATATCCAGAAAAGTACGGGGAGTCTAAACAAGTGCCAACACGGCTACAAACAGCTGAAAGTAAACTAATGGTGCAAGCACCCAACCTAGACAAAAAGTAAACGGTGCTACGCACCCAACTAAACTGCAGTGAAACCTCTGAATCAGCAACACGAAGTTCTCTAGCTCTGGTCCTCCTCGGGCACGTACTCTGGGTCTGCATCCTCCGGCTCAACGTACTCTGGCAGGTCCGCCTCGTCTACGTACTCTGGCTCCACACCTGACATACAACACCCAAAAGAAAGGAACTGTATGTCAGGTAAAGTCTACAAAAAGGGTTAGGCTCTAATGCAAGTGTACTGAACTATTAAACAACGATTTACTGGTTGATTAAAATGCTGGGGTTATAACAGAGTGACGAAAGAAAGTAAACGTAGCAGGAAAGTAAAACGTAGCAAGCAGTAGTCGTAGCGTGTGCTACAGACTATGGGAATAACCTAAACGGGTCGTGACAAGACGTGACAAGACCAGTAAGACAGGAAAAGACAAGACAAGACAAGACAAGACATGTGTGACTCGAAGGGTTCACACCTTACGGTTCGAGGGGGATCAGACCCTCTTTCCGTGTGCACGCTCAACCTTACCCCAACCCAAGTACTCAAGACAAGACAAGTCCGTCCAAGGGATCACTCGGAGAGTGCCCTATTGCCCGCAGGCTGTGTATCCGTACAAGGGATCACTCAGAGAGTGCCCTATTGCCCACAGGCTGTGTATCCGTATAAGGGATCACTCAGAGAGTGCCCTATTGCCATCAGGCTGTGCAAAACAAGACACGACGTGACATGACAGGGATAGTTCTTCTAGGGGTCCACACGCACGCACACACAAAATAACCCTACGGTGTCAAAAGTTGTTGTTGTTACGCTTAGACATCGTCGTCAAGTCTAAGTCGTCTGGGCGTCCTGGACGCTATTATTTCATGTCCGGTTCTATTTGTTCACAGTCTAATAGTTCTATCAGTTTAAGACCAAGGGACGGCCAAAAGCGCAAGTGAGTACACTTGCCTGCGGTGGCGAGTGTGTCGTCCGTCCGGGGCGTCTCGTCCAGGCGTCGCGTCTGCGGTAGTCCGTCTGAAACAGTGTCACGGCGACGGTGTCAGTTCGCGATTGTCATCAAGTCCTACTAGGGTTTGTTTCTAGATTATCGGGACTATCCAAATTGTCATATGTCACGTTTTGGTGTTTCATCAGCCTAGATCGATCACTACCCTATATGCACAGAAAAGTTGTCCGATGGTCGATTTCTACAGTGAGCAGCGTTTTACAGATACTGAAAATAAATTTAGTTCAAGTTGTCAAGTTTTAGTTTAGGGTTTGATTTTTTGCTACGGTGTCTGGAGTAGAGCGGAAGCAGTGTCTGGACGGTATGAGATCTGCGTCGCCTACGGCGTCTCGGCCGGGCAGTGTAGTGAGACTGGTCCGGGCAGTGAACGAAGTGCGGGCAGCGAGCACGGTCAGGTCAACGGCAAAAACAGCGAGCAAAGTAACATATGGGAGGCGTCTAAAAGGCTTCGGAACACGATCAGCGAAACGAGCCCGATAACGGTCTCTGGGAGTCGTTGGCGGCATCGAGAGGCCGCTGATCAGTGAGTGCAACGCCCCGCTCCGCGCATACTCGATATGTACGAGTCCGTATCAGGTACTCCCGAAGAGGCGGGTGCTACGAAGAAGAATAAAAAATTTCAAAGCACAGGCAGGCCCACTGCGCACTGTTGGATAGTACCTGTAGCACCCCAGACAACACAGACAGACAAAGAACCAACAGCTCAACACTGATATACTTAAAGCACTGATACATATAAATACACGACCAATGTTAACATCCCTAATACAATCTCATATAAACAACATGTACCCTCAGCATGCCCAAGTACAATAACACTCACCCAAATATTCCCACGCTCTCTAAAAATCCTCAACTCCAACCAACTTCGTCCTTCAGGACTAGCGGGCCTCCAACTCCACGAACCAACACCTGAAAAATAACAACGGGACACGTCACAACGTGACCCAGTAGGATGTTCACACCTAACTCACATGGTGCACATAGATTGCAAAGCACTAAGTAACGAATGGGAACTAACTCATGGCATATCACAGTGAATTCATGTAAAAATGTAACTGATATCATTAACAATTACGTACTTGTGGCAAGGGGAAATCCTGCAAACAAAGTGAGTACTACATATAAAGAAGTGAACTGCAATATTCTAGTTTTGTGATGAAGCTTAAGTTTTTCAAAGAATTCTTGAAGTACTTTATGTAGAGATTCCTAAGTAGGCTTGCACTTACTAATTGTTATAGGAAAACTAAAATTCTCATTTCACAATGACTCATTTATAAAGATTAAGGAAAAACACGCTTTTCTCTTGAAAAGAAACCAAATTGTTATGGGAAATCAAAGTCACTTAAATGCTTAAAGGGAGCTTGTAGGTGATGTTAATTAAGGTCATACACTCTCTAAGGCTTCCAACTTGAGAGATATCAAAACCCTCTTACTATCTTTTCGTTTATATCATTATACAAGTAGATTTTCATTTAGACATGGAAATTTAAGTGAGTTAGCGAGTGGCCTTTGCTAAATATTCCTAACTGAAGATTCTAATGCTTAGGTCGCTATAGGATCGCTCCCAAAATTTCGACAGAGTTTCTCTTGTATTTTTCAATCTTTTCCAAATACAACATAAATAATATTTACAAGAAACCTGCTTAATTCATAAGACAAATATAACAAAGATCAAGAAGTATAAAAGAAGTGCCTTGAAGGAAAAGGCATGGATTAAAATTATAAACCAACATACCCACTTTAAGCTCTTTGATGTAAAACAACATTCAATTCACTAGCTTCACAATTTCCCAACAAAATTCCAACAAGACTCATATTCCAACAAACTCAAGGACAAGTTGAATTAGAAACCATTCATTCACATGAAATGGAGAGTGCGCAACTCTACTCTCATTAACACAATTTGCCATGAAGTTAGTAACTTGGACATAACCTAGAAGAAATGACTAACTATAGCATGACTAGTTCATTCAAAAGACACTAAAGCATCAACTTTGGTAAGAATCACCACCTACATGCAAAAGAGGGCAGTTTGCATATCATTCAATAAAGTTTTCCAAGATCTCATTGAGTATAGCCAATGAAGGGACTAACTACGCAAGGGTGCCAACTTGCACATGGGTTCTCAATCAAATGAACTTCTTGAACAACAAGTCTTAATACTTGGCAAGGGCAATCTTAACATCTCCAGGAACTAAAGTTGCCAACTAGTTAGCAAGGCCCTTAAGGACATCACCCTAACGGAAGTACAACATGGAATTAGGAAGGATGGAAACTTGCACTAGGTTCTTAAGTAAAACAACAATATCTCAACAATTAAGACCATTAGTAACTTGACGATCCAAATTACTTGGAAAGGAGTTAGCTTGGGTTAATGGGGTGTGAAATAATGTCATTTTGGCCTTAAGTTGAGACATTAATAACAATGCCAACACTAACATTAACATCAATAACCACTACGACAATGTCATCAACAATAACATAACATCCACAACAACATTTTAATTCAAGGGAAGGAAAACACAACTCCAACCCAAATTCATCTTCTAGCAACCCCCAAACCCCACTTTACAACATATAACCATTTCAACATATAATGCATTGATGGCAACTTTCATTCTCATAAAGCAACAATCATATATATATATATATATATATATATATATATATATATGATATAGAGGAGGGATCAAATGACCCCCAAAAATAACCCCCAAAAATGACCCCCTATCAAAAATCATATGCCCACCATTTTTTCGGAAGATCAGAACCGTTCATCTTGATCTCCGACCTCTAAATACCTGGCCCACCAATTTTCAACCCGATCCCATATGTTTTGCCCGTCCATCAACCTTTCGCAAAAGTTCTGTTCATGCGAAACCGTTAAATTTGGGTCGGATGGATGAACGGGCAAAACACATGGGATCGGGTTGAAAATTGATCGGTCAGATATTTAGAGGGTGGAGATCAAGATTAACGGTTCGGATCTTCCGAAAAAATGGTGGGCATAGGATTTTTGATAGGGGGTCATTTTTGGGGGTTATTTTTGGGGGTCATTTGATCCCTCCTATATATATATATATATATATATATATATATATATATATATATATATATATATATATATATATATATATATATATATAGTGAAAAATGGAGAAGAGCTGACAGCGCTGGAAATTTTTCCAGCGCTGTCCGCATTTTGGGGGACCTAAAAATATTTTTTTTGAAATATGTTTTTTGCAGTAGTTAGATATACTTGTTAGGAAGCTCCCCATAAACTTTCAGCTCGATCCGACACCGTTTGAGCCTCCGTTCATCGATTTCAAAAACGTTGCGCAAATCTGTCCACAGTTTTGCGCAACGTTTTTGAAATCGATGAACGGAGGCTCAAACGGTGTCGTATCGAGCTGAAATTTTGTGGGGAGCTTCCTAACAAGTATATCTAATTACTGCAAAAAAAATATTTCAAAAAAAATATTTTTAGGTCCCCCAAATTGCGGACAGCGCTGGAAAAATTTCCAGCGCTGTCAGCATTGGCCCATTAACCTCATATATATATATATATATATATATATATATATATATATATATATATATATATATGAGGAGGGATCAAATGACCCCCAAAAATAACCCCCAAAAATGACCCCCAAAAATGACCCCCTATCAAAAATCCTATGCCTCCCATTTTTTCGAAAGATCCGAACCGTTCATCTTGATCTCCACCCTCTAAATACATGACCCACCAATTTTCAACCCGATCCCATGTGTTTTGCCCATTCATCAACCATTCGCAAAAGTTCTGTTCATGCGAAACCGTTAAATTTAGGTCGGATGGATGAATGGGAAAAACACATGGGATCGGGTTGAAAATTGGTGAGTCATGTATTTAGAGGGTGGAGATCAAGATGAACGGTTCGGATCTTCCGAAAAAATGGGGGGCATAGGATTTTTGATAGGGGGTCATTTGATCCCTCATATATATATATATATATATATATATATATATATATATATATATATATATATATATATATATATATATATATATATATATATATATATATATAAATAAACGAAAGCATGTCCGCGTTTCACGGAGGGGGCTTCCCTAGCGATCCTGGCGATCGCGACGGAGGAATCAACAAGACGGCGTTATCATCAGCGGGCGGAGACTTTCGAAGGCAACAAGACGACGAACGTCGAGAAGTCATCAAGTCGGCGGTCAGATCTGTGGGTGTGGAATCTCGAAACCATCTTGGCGATCGTGGAGGAATCAGCAAGGCGGCTGGATCCACAACGGGAGGAGATGGGCCAGGCGGCCACAGCACCTTGCGAGAAGTAGAGCAAAAATGGATTCTATCAGGCGGAAATGGGGATTTAGGCGCTGGAGGCTCCGGCGTCATCTCAACGGGAGGTAATGATCTGGATCATCCCATCCCGAATATCTCAATTCCTGTGGCTGAGGGTAAAGAGGAGTGGATAGAGGTGAAGAGGAGAAAGAAAGTTCAATTTGCAGATCACCGGGGGGGTCTCAATAGCAAAAGTGGGAGAGGGTTTCCTCATAATAGGGATCTAAAATTTCATCGTATTAATGGACGGGTTGAAATCAAGCAGAATGGGCCTGGAGTACAAGCAAGACGTGGTAATTCTTTGGCTGGCAGGGTGGCACGTAAGGTGCTTGATAAAACACCTGTAAGACCGAATATCCCAATTCGAATTGATACCGCTGTGGCCAAGCAATCGTGGTTGGACGTGTGCACTAATAGGAGAACTTATGAGGCATCTATGTCCATGAGTCTTGTTCCACCAAAAATCAGGGAGGACGGATCTATTTGTGCAAGATTGCCGGCAGATGTTGTGGCGAGGGGCGCTGAAAAATGGAAACACACTCTAGTAGGTTATGTGCTTGGGGACATGCCTTACTACGGTCAAATTGTGGCATGGATGGAGAGACTATGGAAGCTTAAGAAGAGAGTCCAAGTTTATAGCAAGGACAATGGATTTTTCTATTTCAGATTTGAATCTGCGGAAGAATGTGAGCGGATTCTCCAGGGTGGTCCCTGGTTATTTGATGGTAGACTGGTGGTACTAAAACGATGGAGCATTCACTTGAGTCATGATCGAGATATTCTAACGTCTGTCCCTGTCTGGGTCCAATTGCATGGAGTACCGCTATACATGTGGAATCTGGAGGCTCTAAATATAATAGCTTCAGTGTTGGGCAGCCCCTTGTGTCTTGATAGGGCAACATCATACAATGAGAGGATTTCTTATGCTCGATGTTTAATTGAGGTTTCGGCAAGTCATCCCCTACCCAAAACTATAGGAGTTGAGTTGGATGATGGGAAAATAATCACAATAGAGACAAAGTATGAGGGGGAGCCACCCCGATGTAACCACTGTGTATGTTTTGGACACTCAGATTCTCAATGCCCGGCAGTCGCCAAGCTCCCTTCAATCCAAGAAGCACAGAAGGAATCGACAAAGTCTGGACAGGCTAATGGCGATAAGGTATGTCTTACTAACATTCAGAATCCGGAAGAAATTGGACCAACTATTGAAGAAGGGGAGATGATAAATTCTGGAGAAAGCCAAGCTCCTAGCCCGAATGGAGAATCAGCTCATGACCCTGGGAAGGATGTTCCGGTTGCAGTGCAAGAGCAGGCTGCGGCCATTCCATGTGCTCCTATACAGTGCTTGAAGAATGATGGAACACCAAAGGCTGTAGAGCGCCTGAATAATGTGGAGTTGCAAACAACTAAACCTGATGAGTTGCAAGCAACTGAAAATCCTGGGGTTGATTTAGTCTATGTAGCTGACATTGCTACAAAGGAGACTGCTGAAATTGAATTTCCATCGTTACTATCGGACAGCCTGGCCAATGAAGATGAAATTGATATTATCCCCGCTAATATTGCTCTGGATAATCCAGAATGGGATGAGGAAGAGGGAGCCTATTTTTATCAGACGGATGAGACTCAACAACAGCAAAAAAAGAATGAAGCCCCAACCTTGGCCACTAGAAGGAGCAGTCGGTTGCAAGGTAGCTCCATAGTGCAGAAACACCACAATCCTCCCCAATGACTGTGCTTTTTTGGAACACCAGGGGTTTGAATAATGAGGTACGCAGACGCGACCTACGAGATAGTATAAATCAAATAAGGCCATCTGCCATTGTTATAGTGGAGACTAAGCTAAAGTCTCATATTAATGACAATAACTCTGTGATTCCCAAAAATTGGCTATCACTAGATAATTTTGATCTTGCTTCTGGGGGACGTATTATTATAGGATTTAATCCTTGCATTTGGATACCGAGTTTAAGTTCCAAGTCTGAGCAACATATTACTGCCTTATGCATCAACAAAGGTGGGTTCTCTTGCACAATTACTGGGGTATATGGCCGGAATTCCATGGTGGAGAGGAAAGATCTATGGAAGAGACTGAAATTGGATGCGCAGACTGCGAACGGGGGGCCCTGGCTTGTCGGTGGTGATTTTAACAGTGTACTTTACACTAAGGATAAATTAGGCGGACGCAAATTGGATGATTGCATGGTCAGGGATTTCAAAGAATGCATTCGTGTCTGTCTTCTACAAAATCTCAAGAGCACGGGAAATCAACTGAGTTGGTGTAATAATCGCTCTGGGAATGCTAGGATTGCTGCTCAACTGGACCGCGTATTCTGTAATGCTGGTTGGATCAACATGTTGCCGGATTCTTATTTTTTTTATCTTGACCCAAAGACCAGTGATCATGCTCCAATGGTTGTGTATCTTCACTCTCAGGTACCATCCGAACCTAAGCCGTTTAAATTCTTTAATTATTGGACAAAATGCTCAGGATTTAATGATGTTGTTAAGAGTAGTTGGTCCGGAATTGTGTCTGGCACACCAATGTTTATTATATCACAAAAATTGAAGAATTTAAAGCACCAATTGAGATGTTGGGCGGCAGATCATGCGCTCGGGCACCATATTACGAAAATTTGCAATGAGCTGGCGGCTATTAGGAGCCATCCCTCCCTTCATACGGATGTCCATCTGCAAGAAACTGAGATGAAATTATTAAACGATTTGGCCTCGGCGATGAGTCTTGAGGAGGATATGCTACGCCAAAAAAGTCGTCAAAATTGGTTGGCCCTTGGGGATAGAAACACAAAGTTCTTCTACAATGCAATGAAATCTAGGCATTGTCACAACAACTTGGGACATCTTATTGATTCGTCTGGCAATCAAAATAAATCTTATGATGCACTGAAGTCTGAAGCACTTGAATTTTTTTCAAGTTTATATAGTCAAAATCATTACCGGAAAAATTTCCCAAAGATTGTTCCAAAGCGCGTACTGACTAGAGAAGCAGCGGCATGGCTTGATAGAAGGATTTCTGACGAGGAGATTAAAACTGCAGTTTTCCAAATAGGTCCAGATAAGGCGCCTGGTCCTGATGGTTTTAATGGGTATTTTTTCCAACAAAACTGGCATCTCATCGGTAAAGAGTTAACTACTGCCATTAAATCCTTCTTTAGCTCTGGGCAATTGTTGCGCCAAATAAATCATACTTTTTTAACCCTTGTCCCTAAAAATTCCAATGCGTCAAATTTGGGTGACTACAGGCCAATAGCATGCTGTAATGTGCTTTATAAGATCGTCAGCAAAATATTGTGTAACAGGATTAAAGTTGTGATCCATGAACTGATTTCTCCTAACCAGGCGGCGTTTCTGAAAGGAAGATTGCTTTCTGATTGCTGCCTTCTTGCCCATGAACAAATAAGGGACTTCAGCAACCCCATGGGGGGGAAAGGCATGTCTAAAACTTGATTTGCGGAAAGCTTTTGACAGCGTCAACAGGGATCTGATCTATTATATTCTATACCAGATGGGGTTCTCTGATATCTTCATTGGATGGATTCGTGAGTGTATATCTTCTGCAACTTTTTCAGTAATGGTAAATGGAACTCCGGTGGGCCATTTTGGTGGAAACAGAGGCATCCGTCAAGGTGATCCCCTCTCTCCGTATTTGTTCGTTATTATTATGGAGGTTTTTTCCATACTCATTGAAAAAGCTATTAATAGGCGCACTATTGAGCCTATGAGGCGATCTGGTAGCATTTCACATCTATTATTTGCTGATGATTTGCTTGTGTTTTGCCGCGCAAACAATAAAACATTTACTGGCATCCTAAATCTCCTAAATGAATTTTCTGATTATACGGGCCTTCATGTAAATTAGGAAAAAAGTGCCGCTATCTTTAGTAAGGGAGTAAAGGAAAAAAATGAGCTCGCTAATCTTTTGGGCATTAGACTGGCTACTACAATTACAACCTATCTGGGGTTACCTGTCTCTTCAAAATACCCAAAATCACCAATGTTCGGCAGATTAGTTGATAAATGCAAAAAGCGGTTAATGGGGTGGTCTTCCATTGCACTATCTATAGCGGGTCAAATTGAGCTGGTAAGATCCGTTATCTACGGCATTGTGGCATTTTGGATGCAAGATTTTCATGTTCCTCGCACTATTTTGCGTTCTATTACATCGGCTTGTAGGAGATTTATTTGGGGTAATTCAAGAGCTTGGTCTTGGAAAGACATGTGCACTCCAAAATCTGAGGGAGGAATTGGCATCAGATTGTTGGAGGATTTAAATGTGGCGGATGGTATTAGACTAACCTGGAGATACCTTACATCAGGAGGACTGTGGGCGGCAAATATGAGGAAAATATATGGGGGATGCGGTGGGTTTTATGCTGCGAAGGGGCTGGTTACTCAATCTGGTACATGGAAGCATATGTTAAACTGTAGAAGTTACTCTCAAAAGCTTATAAGACTGAAGGTGAGGGATGGCAAATCCACTCTTTTTTGGCAGGATAACTGGCTAGATTGTGGGCCTCTTAAATTCATATATGAAGTGCCTGAGCATGCCTCTATGAAGAAGGTAAGTGATTATTGGGATTCGGATAATTGGATTGATGATCCGGCTATCACTGAAATCCGGCCTATTCTCAACAAGATCAAATTACATTTTGGAGCTGACCGGTGGGAGTGGGCGCCAGGAAAGGAGTTTCTTTTCAGACAAGCTTGGGAAGGGTTTAGACATAGAGGTACTCCATTCCCTTTTCATAAATTAATTTGGTTTCCTAATCACATTCCAAAGATGTCCCTTACTCTGCTTAGAGCCTTTAAGGATAAACTACTGACCAGATCTAAGATGAGAAGTTGGGGGCTTGATACACCGCCTCAATGCATCCTTTGCGAAGGCAATTTCGAAGAAACCGTGGAGCACCTATTTTTTGATTGCTCTTATTCTTGTTACATTCTCCGCCGCGCACTACTTATGCTTAATATTAATGCCCAACTTGCGCCCAGCCTTGTGGAGGTTGGCAAATATTGCCTTGCGTAATATGGAGGAAAATCCGTCCTTAGTGTTTTGTGCAAATCGGTTCTTTCTGCTACTGTATACCATATCTGGCGTGAAAGGAACCGGAGAATTTTTGAGACTGAACATCGCTGTAAGACAACTCTATTTGAGGGGATTGTCGCAGATATCAGGGTGGCTCTAAGGGGCCTAGAGCCCTCTGGGGAAGATGAAGCTAGAGTGTTCGCAAACTGGATTTTCAGAGACAATGGTTAAAAGATCAAGTGCGGTTTTGGCAATGTTTTGATAGATTCAGGCGTGTATGGGTTTTTGTTTGGCTTTCTGGTGTAGATTTTGATAGGTTGAGGTATCATTTGTAGAGAGTGACGACGCTTGTGTCCTCTCCTCTCTCTCTTGAGACCTATTCCTATTAATCTCTATAATGTAAATTCTGTACATTACATTTCTCAATAAAATTTTCGCTTACCTTTCAAAATATATATATATATATATATATAACCCCAATCATACAAATGCTCAATGATGCAATGATGCGCATGAATCACAAGCAATATGATGCAATGCAATGCAATGGGGATCCCATGAGTGAGCTGGCGTGCATGTGCAAATAATTCTACTCTGTTATCAACGTGGAGCCACCTAATGGATCAAGAGGTGGCCAACGGCATATTCACCTGCCTCCTACCACGGCACTTTGTCCATGCCCGTGCACTCCACTTCGTGTCCTAACGTGACCAAGTCACACATTCCATATTTCACGCGTATCCAATACCACACCGCCAATTTTCCCATCTCACTTACATTTCATATAATCTTCATTTCATGCAAATTAAATGAACTTCATTTCATGCAAATTAAATCGAGTAAATCATTTCCAACAAGCCAAAATGAGTGCTACTTCATTCATTCAATGTAATGAGATGAGAACAATTGCATTTATTCGATGGAACCGAAAGCGAACAATTTCGTTAATGAAATAAATTCCACCACACACGAGCAATTATAACTCCCCATGTTTAATGAGAGTTATTCCACGGAACTAGCGGCTCAAATCATTCAAGGGCAGCATCAACATTGACATAGCAATTTGTGGCGTTATATAATTCATTGCAACATACACATAGCAACTATCCATAGCCAAGTTTACATAAGCATTTCATTACCAAATATTGCATGACATAATCTCACCCCATACAACATGTGAAACCTTAGCCGAAGGCACATCTCAATTCTATGTCAGAATTTCCTACATTCTACACGAAGAGAATTTCCCAATGAAACTTTCAAATTTCAAATGAGAGCTTTCAATTAAATGGGAGCTTCTAAGATTTAATAGTGAAGCCTCCAACATATTACATTTCATTTTCATAGCTTCTAAAAGTCATTTTCATTCTTCTTACTAATGAGGCTTCCAACATTCATATTAACATAACCACCAACAAAAGTAATGAGGACAAGTTGAGAACAAATTCACAAAATTAGTGAAGCAAGCCATTCAATTGCATCATAAACATAAACATCATAGTTCATGGTATCATATAATTCCATACAACAAATAGATTCTATATGGATGCATCATGCCAAGAAATTTCCAACAAAACCCCTAAAAATGCAAACTTTAGTCTCAAATCCAATAAAATCAAACACATGAGTATGGTTGGACTCCTACCTCTTGTAGAAACTCAAATCCTCTCCCAATTTGATGAATTCCACCATTGATCTTCAAGCCCAAGCCCTAATTTTCGAAATCCCCAAAATCCTCCTCCAAATGAGATGAAATCCTTATCCACATTCATGAAAACCCAAGAATCCTCCAAGCTTCAACCCTAATCTCCATCTTCCCCCCAATTTCGGCAGCTCCCCAACAAAATTCGGCCATGGCTTTTCCCCAAATTCGGCCATGGAGTTGGGAGTGATGGTGAAGATGAAAGGATAGTTGGAAAGGGTGGCTTATGGCTTTCTTCATCTTCTTCTTCCTTCTTCTTTATTCCCTCCTTTCCTCTTCTTTTCTCCTTCTCCTTTGCTTGCAAATTTTCGGACATGGCCCTAGAATTCGGCCTGGGGAGTTGGCTGCGTTGGCTTTCTTTTTTTTTTTGGGAGAAAATGAAGAAGAGGAAGAGTAAAGAATTAGGGGGAAGAATGTAGAAGGGGTTGTATATTACAATTTTGCCATTCCAACTAGATCAAACCCTCTTCTCTCAACTAATAGTCTAGCCCAACTATCAAAACCCAATCAACAGTAACTAACAACAACCCAAGCCCATCTCTGGCTACCAAACTTAATTAAGGCCTACACACTAGCAAATGATAATATTAATCAACATTAATATTAAGAGACATTCTAATACCAATAATAATAAGAATTTCACCAAGCATCAATAATATTAATAATAAGATCTTTCAGTAATAATTATCTCAGTATCACCAATTATCAGGAACACACCATTTCACGATACACACTTACCAACTAAAATTGCTAAGCACGCTAACAAACACTGTTATCACGCTAACAATAATTTCGATTTACCACCCAACCACACGCATTCACTTATATATCCAACGCACATTATAGCCCTACATGTAGGATTTTACTACACACACAACAAAATCGCTATACGCACATACGCAAATAGTATTTCACACACACAGGCATTACAGCGAGTAAGGAGGAAGCAAGGTCACGGGAAACCAAACAGCAGGCAACGGCGCGATCACGACGTCGAAAAGATTTGAAAACTGGCCATGGATATCCGGCTTAGGGCTGCCGCGTGGGGGGGTCACCGACCTGCGGGGGTTTGCCGGAGGGCCTAACGGTGCTGGGCGGCGATTGGCCGAGCAAGGGAGGCCGCGGCGTCGGTGGCTGTCGAGGGAGGGCCGGAATCAAGCAGCAGTAGCCGGCGGCTGCCGCTTTTCGCGTGAGGAGGCTACCGGCGGCGGTCCTTGTCGGTGGCGGGAGGGGTACGAGCAGCCGGCGCTGCTGCGGTCAGTCGCTGCGTGGAGAAGGAGCCGCCGGGCAGAGGGGCAGCGAACAGGCGGTGTGGGCTGCTGTGGTTGGTCGGCGGATGTGGGGTGCCGGAGCAGTGCAATGCGGCGGTCGGAGGGGAGGCGGAGCCGGCGTCAGGGGTCGAGGGCGAGCGAGAGGGGGGAAGATGCGAGGGGGAGAAGGAGATCTCTCGGGGGTTTGTTGAGTTGGGTAGCGGCTGAAATTGTTTTAGACCTAGGTTATTTTGTTCACGTTCAAGAAGTTGTGGAGTTAGGGCTTATAAAATTATAAATTTGATATATATAGCTAAAGAATATTGGGTACTTGTGGAAAGAGATAGAGATAGGATGGTGTACAATTAGGGAAAAGTCTAGGGAACAATAGAGGGAGATTATTTGGAAAGATACGTATGAAGATACATAGGGATTTAAATCAGATCTGATATAAATTCGAAATTTGAATTTAATTAGGGCAAATGAACGGTCGAGATTTAACCGGAAGTATCTCTCGCTACAGGCGCCCGAAAAATAAACCGAAAATACCACGGCGATTATGGAGACGAGATGCATGGGGCTACGGAATCTGATCGTGCGTAACGCCTACCCAGAATTTACGTAAAACTGGAAACTGCATTTAAGACAAAAGACTAAAACGCCCCCACCACTCCAAGTCGTTTTGCGAGAAAACGAGTCGTGAAATGACATTCCCAAAAATTACTATAAAATTCTACACTCCCATACGATCACAACGGCATATCACATCGCATATATCGGAATCCAGAAATAGCCAAATAAAATACATGCACGATAAAGCACGTGCACGCAAAAGATTCTTAAGGTCGGAAAGCGACCGTTACAGCGCTCGCGTCGACTCTACAGACGAAAAGTTATCTGGATGACTGAAGTAAAATACCGGTACGCATGATCTTAAAATACATATAAAAATACAGGCCGTTACAGGGCCTTAGTCACGAACTTGCACACACCATTGAAATATATTGAAATGGATACATTAGAAATGTCATCATTTAAAAATGCTCATGCTTTCCCTTTTAGTGGTCTGCTATGCTTGTTACCTTGCACACCACAGATGCTTCGTTTGTTACTTTGCACATTACTTTTGCCATGTCACAGCTTGCACACTATGCATGCCATATTTGTTACTTCACACATACACTTGCCATGCTACTACTTTACACACTACACTTGTCATGTTTGTTACTTTACACACTACTCTTGACTTGCCACTGCCTTGCACACTACACTTGCCATGTTCATTATTTTGTACACCGCACTTGTCATGCTCATTGCTTTCTTACGCTGCTATGTTTTAATTATCTCATGTTAATGATTTTGAAAACCTTGCCGAGGGTCTTTTCCACTTAATACTTTAAATCTTGCCGAGCGACCCTCGCTGACATATATTTTCTTGTCTTGTGAAATATACGTCATGTATCAGATAGGTTTACAGAGGAGCGAGCCTAGAGACTGAGCAGGTTGACCAAGAATGTCTTACCGCTAAGTTCCCTCGCTGAGGAGCAATGTTCCTTCGCAACATCCTTATACTTGGTATTTCTTACAAAATTTGTATGGGCTTTATGACCCACTCTCTTCCCATGATTCCATTAATGTAATCCTTTTGAGACTTGAGATTGTAATAAAATATTTATCGGTGTTGTTGGGTTTGCATGCAAGAATCTGCAAGGATGTTATCACACAGACGCTTAATGTGCTTAAACCAAGAAGGAAGGAAAGTAAAAGTTTTTTTTAAAAAAGGAAAGTAAAAGTTTCTCCTTCTTGTTTTAAGCACATGCGGACCCGCTCGCGTCCTTGCTCCTAAGTATAATGGGAAGCGGGGTGTGACAAAGTAGCAACCCAACATAATCGGTCGTAGAAGACCTGGGCGTGATCAATAGGGTAGGCAGGGCAAGAGGTCCCATCTGGTAGCACCTCAAACAGGAGGATCATGCCCCCACAAAAGGACGACCAAGATAGAGGACATAGTCCCGGGCTCTTTCATACAGAGCATAGTGGGGGCAATGTGGCGCTGTGCTAGCCGAAGGCAGGGGTGGATGATCGAGGAGGCCTTCAAGAGGCTAGTGCTGAAGGCATGCATACCAAAAATCCTCTCCCAAAATCGTGTAGTGTAAATGGCGGGGGGAGTATCCGAGTCGGGGATATAAGCGGTCTCGATGTCGGGGACTGCAGGCCACTGGAATAGGGCCCAGAGTCCAGTGTAAGTGAACTGTATCTCCACGTCCAGTATGGAGAACGCAATCCCCGTGTCGGTATAACGAAGTGAGCTGAGGGCCTCTAGGGTCAAGCGAGTGTAAGTCTTCTCCTGAAGCCCTAGAAAATGCTCACAACCCAGGTTCATGTACAACTGTCTAACGCCGAGCAAAATGGCTAGCTGCTTTAAGGTCCTAGGTCGGCGACTTTGGTCGACATGACCGGAAGCCTAGAGAGATAGGCAAAAGTACGGCGATGAGCGTTGTCTATAAAAGTGATGGCGTAGGTCTCTAGGGGGCATCTCAGGCTGTGGGGGTGGTGGGGGTGGTGCTGTGGGTGGGGGCTGACTCGGGGGGCTTGTGTCCTCGCTGAGGAGCTAAGAGCCTGGCGTTTTTTCCTGACAGGTGGGGGTGAAGGAGATGATGGTGGGGATGAGGTAGGAATGCGTATGGCAGTACGTGGCCTAGAATGAGGAGCCCTCTGCGAGGACTTTCTCTTCTTAGGAGCCTGTGGTGGAGAGGTGGGGGTTGGGATGATTGGGTGATGGGTGTGGTGGAAGTGTGTGGAGTAGCTGTGGGTGTGGTGGTGGTGCATGGGGGTGCCGTGGGTGTGGGGGAAATGGGGTGGAAGTGAGTGGGTAAAGGAAGATGGCTTGTGAGCTGGCTCCTTTCTACGTGCTGAATGTGGCCGGGGTTGGGATGGGGATAGTCTAGTTATGGTGGTGGATGTGTGTGTGTGTGTAGGGGATGTGTAGGGGGTGGTGGAGGGTCGGTGGGTGGTGTGCGAGTGGTGGTCATGCGAGACATGATGTGTATGCACAACCCAACAAATATATATATATATATATATATATATAATGGAAGATTGCCCTATATATATATATATATATATATATATATATAATGAAATTCGAGAGATAGAGTGGACCCTTAGCGATGCGAGAGCAGGCTCCTCGTGCTCCACGGCGATGCACCTCCAAGAGCAGCGATGAGTCCTGACAAGCTTCCCGCCAACCTAAAATTTGAAATTGGGTTTGGGGAAATAGGGCTGGGGTTGAGGGTGGTGGGGGAGGGGATAGGTCGAGGAGAGGGTGGTGCTCGGCTGGGAGGGGCGGAGCTTGGGGGGTTGAATGATGGATGGCGAGAGGGAAGGGTTAGGGTTTGGGTGAAGGGAGATCTGAGAGAGATAGAGGGGGTGATGGGATGAGAGGGGGAGGAAGAGGTAGGAAAGAGGGTGGGGGAAAGGAGAGGGGGTCGATTGAGGGGGTGATGCCATAGGAGGAGGCGGTGTTCGGGCAAGGGGGATCGAGGTAAGGGGGCTGGGGTCGCTCGAGAGGAAAGAAGAAAGGGGTGCTCGCTCTAGATCTGATAACATTCGAGTGAGCACCTCCAAATTAAATAAATAGGGCTCGCCTGGCGGTCTATCACTTGGGCGAGCGCTGCCGCTCAGGCGAACACGCATTGACCTCATCCCCTTACGCGTTGGATACTTCGCTCGGGCAAGCTGCATGATCGCTCGCCCGATCGATATAAAAACTCAGCACATTCAGCCCCTAGCCCATCTCGTATTTCTCGCCATTTTGAATCTTAACTTCACGCCTGACCATCAAATCCCTGCCAAAATCAATAAGCTTCAGTTATTCATGGATTTTCAAATTTTTAAACTAAAAGTCTCAAAAAATCTAACAAAACTGGACTACTGGAAAATAGGATAGGTTGCCTCCCGCCAAGGCTTGTTTAAGGTCATTAGCTCGACCCCTGCGGCTCAGTGAGGCGATATGTTGGGCATAAGCGAGATGCACACATTGTTCTTCCCGACCAACCCTTGTGGGGCTGGTTGGTCAAACGCCTCCTTTGGACCCTTAGTGGTTTGTCCGTCCTCTCTCCTCTCCAGTCCTCGTATCTCTTTGGAGCACCCCATAGATGCTACAGCTACTAGGTTTCTGATTTTCACGATTTCCGGGTCGTGATCCTCCAAGGCGAGCATGGAGTACTTGTGCATCGTCGATCCATCGTCGAGATCCTCATCCAGGACCTACAGATATGCCGACATGGCTCTGTCGTGTTGAGGATACAAACCATGGTCCTCGCTCCATAGTAGGGGGGGTCCAAAACTACTTCTTCAGCTATGAACTCCTCCACGAGCTCATCCTCCACCAAATCAATATACCCGACTTCTGCAGCGGGCTTCCTCTCCCTCATCGGCTTAGGTAGCCGAAACTTGGCTTCTATGTTTCCAACATTGAGGGAGAGCGTGCCTTCTTGCATGTCAATCAATACTCCAGCCATCGCCATAAACGGGCGACCTAGAATCAGCTGGGATCCAACATCCTTGGACATATCCATTATAAAAAAGTCAACAGGCACACTCATCCCACCGGGAGTCTGTAGGATGACGTCCATGTCCACTCTGACCGGGTGTGTCACCGACCTATCTGTGAGCTGGATCGTCATGGCCGTCGGCTCTAGCTCCATCCCGATGTTGAGGCACCGAAAGATGGACCATGGCATTAAGGTGATACCGGCCCCCAAATCTATCAAGGCTCTCCTGATGGGTATGTCGCCTATGGAGCATGGAACGATGAATCTTCCGGGATCCGGGAGCTTCTTCGGCAGCTTATTGCTCCTCAAGAATGAAGACGGCTTCTCTGCCAACATAACTTGCTCTGCCTTCCTCTTCCCAGAAATGAGTTCCTTAAGGAACTTGGCATAAGACGGTATCTCCGTAAGGGCATCCATGAACGGAATATTCAGCTCCACTCCATTCAGAAGCTCGATGAACTTGGCATACTTCTCCGCCATCTTGGCCTTAGCCAATCTACTCGGGAATAGAACTCGAGCGGGCGATCCTTGGGCTTCTCCCGGGCCTTGCCCTCCACTACAGGAGGGCTATCTCTCTCAACTGTGATAGGCTACTCCTCAGCCTCGATATCTCCACCGTCAATAGCTGGTGGGCACTTGTCTATCACCTCCTCGAGTGATGCAGTCGTGTGAATCATCATTGACGGCTCCGGATCTGTCGTCGATAGGCCGCGACGGGTGGTGATGGCGCAGACGATCTCCCTAGGGTTCTTCTCAGATTGTGCAGGGAATTTGCCTTGAGACTGTGCCATCTGATTCAGCTGCTCCTTCACCTGTTCCACCGTGGTGGAAAGCTCCTTGATGCGAGCTGCCTGGTCTAGGTTGAGCTTCGCCTTCTCCTCAATGAATTTCTTCAAAGTAGCATCCAAATAGGATTTATGCTGAACTGGTAGAGGTACAGGCAATGCTTGATGCTGCTGATGCTGCTGCTGGTACCCTGGTGGCCCATATGGGGCATACGGCCTATGCCCAGACTGCTGCTACTGATACTGCTGTGGATGTTGCTACTACTGATAGGGCTGTTGATGCGCTCTATTTATATTTCCATACTGGAAATCCTAGTGGTTTCTCCAGGACGGGTTCCCGTAAGCTCCCCTGTTCCATCCTCTGTCATCAGAAGTGTAATTGGCCTCCTCTGCTGTTGCAGCAGGCTCATGGTAGGAGCAGGTCCCACCATTGGGTCCCTGATCTGCACACCTCTCATTAGCGGCATATGTGTTGGCGGGGGTGGGTTGGGTTTAGCATCGAATTGATGCTCCATTCGGGCCATCTGCTGGGTAAGGGTATCGAGATGGCTACCAAAAATAGCCGCATCGTTAACTTCATATTGGCCTCCCCCTGAGGCCTTGGCAATATTTGGGGTAGACATGTCATCCCCACAATGTTGGTAGTTGGCTACCATGGCCTCAAGGATCATCATAGCTTCAGCTAGCTCTTTCCCTGTTATGGCTTTATTTGCAGTAGCATCCATTATCATCCTCGTGTCCGAATGCATTCCATTGTAGAAAGATAGGACCAAGTCCAACATGGCGATGTTGTGGTTCAGACACTGATGCTAGAGGTCCTTGTATCATTCACAGGCCTCATCCAAAGACTCCTGACCCCCTTGCTTGAAATTGGTAATTTGGTTTCAATGATGCAGCATCTTCGAAGGGGGGAAGTATTTGGTGATGAAGGCATCTTCCAGCTGCTCCCATGTCGTGAAGGTGTCAGGCGCTTGGGACGTCGGACAATAATTGGGCCTTCTCCTTCAAGGTGAAGGGGAAGAACCGCAACCTAATCGCATCATCGCTGATCCCTTGCATCTGGAATTTGGAGCACTTGGCTAAGAATGCCTCCACATGGTGACTGGGGTTTTCATTTGAGAGCCCGTGGAAGCAGTCCTGTTGCACCAGTAGGATGAGCCCCGTCTTTAGCTCAAAGTTGCCGTCGCAGATCGACTGTATGGTCACGGAGGAAGCTAAGATGGTGCCAGGCTTCATGAAATCCCGGATCAATTCTGGTGGAATGAGTGGGAGTGGTTCTATGAGAGTCTCAGTCATCACTACTCTTATCTTTTTATCTGCTGCGAGTCGTCTTGCAGTCACCTCCATCTCAGGATCTAAGGGCAACAGATCTTCTCCTCCCTGAGAATGTGTTAGCATGCAAAATAGAGGATCTCAAGAAAATCGTGAAACTCGATAGCAACCGGAGAAAGTATAGTAATAATATAAAAAAAAGAAAAATAAAAAGAAGTGGTGGGGTGTCAAGTGTGGATGGAACCAACACTCTCCAACCAAAAGCTAAGGTAAACTGTTGCCTCCCCGGCAACGATGCCAAAACTTGTTCCTCGTCCGTGATGCACGAACGAAAACACCGCAAGTGGATGGTGCATTATAGTATGTATAGAATGTCAAACTCTAGGGAGGTGGTCGTCTAACACTTAGCTTTTTGTGGAAGGAGGAGAATATGTGGTCGGGGTTATTACATGTGATTTAATTGGTTGGTTGAGGGAGATGGAATTGACTAAATATTAAACGTATAAGGCCTTTGGGATTCCCCGCTAGGGCCTTCGATAATGAATTTTAGGTCAATTGGTCCTCCGTCGGACGATGGATTAGGGTAGGAGTGCCACATCCAGAGATGGAAACTGGTGTTAGGCTCCCGTCGTCACGCTCGTTTAACGCTACATGAGGCCGTCCTTTTGCGATCGGCTTCAAATGGGAATATGTGCATTACGCTTGACACTTGATCCTGTCTCGCAATCCATAGGCACTCGCGTACTCTACGGAATGTGATGCCGTCGTAAGGTTGATTCTATCGGCCAGGCTACTTTCATAGTCATCGGCTAGCGGATTGGGGGTTAGTGGTCGCCTCCGGCTCTCGGGTAACCTTCGTGAGCACGAGCCCTGGAAAACGGCCACTAAACCCAAATCGGATTTGTAGGGATTCTCCCTAGGATATGGAGTCTCTTTTGTGGTCCTCCAATCCTAAGACTAATCCCCCAAAACCCTTGATCAAACCACCATAGGGAGACCCTCGATTCGTCCAACGGAGATCGAACATAACATCCAATCCCTAATCTCCTAGGGATCCTCCCTAAGCCCTAGAAACACACTACTCTAGCATGGCAAAATCTCCAAACTGGGAGCGATGGAGAGAGACATATTTTTCTGGCCAAAACGTATGAAACTAATTTCAATCGGAAGAGCAAGCAATATAAAAACAATGTTAAAAGAAATCAAAGACATAACCACTCACAAAGATTTAGATTGCAAAAGAAATCAAAAAAGAGGAGCTCCTCCTATGGCTCCTAATGTTTCTCCCAGAATTAAAAGCTTAACCTATTCTTAAAAACTGTTCACTATTTATACAAAGTCACTTGGGTTCGGGTTTTTCAACAAAACCAACCCGAAACCCACTAGAAAAAGGCAAAATTGGAGTCTACCGACCTATTGCTCGAGCGAGCACAGTGCTCACTCGACCGAGCTCCGCTTCTTGGGGCTCAATCTTGGTGTCAGAGGAAAGGTCACTCGGGCGAGCGAGTTGGGTTGCTCGTCTGAGTGTCATTAAGGGGAATTGATCTCGCTCGTTCAAACAAGGAGCCGCTCGGGCGAGCGGATCCTCGCTCACCCGAGCGCTTTAATCGTCGACTTTTCTAAGAGCTTATAGGCAAAAGAATGGGGCTCTACTGATGGCTTGGTCACTCGGGCGAGCGGCTTGGTCGCTCGGGCGAGCGAGCTAAGTACTCACCCGAGCACTCCCTTAAAGATTTGGCTGCTCCCTTTGGTGTCACAGCTCGGCCGAGCGCATCATCATGGTATTTTTGCATCATCCTTAGCTTCTTGTTCTCTCCTCTCATCTCCTTCTCATCTTCACTTCTCTTCTTTCTTTGGCCTTCCATGGGTCGCCATGGCGTGGCGAAGCGAGCTTGGCGTCGACGTCGTGTCCAAAACCCGGTATCGCTCTGAATCGCTCCGAATTCCCTTAAAGTATATAAAATATCGTGAGAATCAAATATATCTAGAAAAGGCATGATATAATACGGAAATATGAATTTGGGCGATCGAAACGATACGAAAATGCATGGTAAAACATAGAAAATATGGACACAACAAAGGTCACCAAATCACAACATTAGTATGGGAGCTGGGTCTACTAAGATCTATTTTCTGCAATTAATATAAAATGCATATGATGTTTATGTTTTAGAAACATGTAAATAATTTGATTATTTAGATTTTAATAATTATGTGATGATTATTGAAATTGTTGTAACGTAAATTTTATAAGATAAATTGAAGTTGATTGTTATTATGCCAAATTTTTATGAGATAAATTTTTAGTTGCTCTTTATCATGCTAAAATTTTATTAGATAAAACCTTTAGTTGATATTTTAATGGTTATTTCATTTCTTGCTTTCTAATAGATAGATCATGTGCTATGATTTGAAATTGTTGCAACTATTAAATTACTAATACTTGATTAGGGTAGCCCTCTCAGATAAGTATTATTATGTAACTTAATTTCTGTTATAATATTTTTGAAAAGTCTATGATTTAATTTGATTAGGATGGCAACCTAAATAAAAAATTCCTTATATTTGATAAGGACCTTAATAAAAGTTATTAATCATTCCTAATAATTTTGAATCTTAGGATTCAATTAGTTGCTAGGATTAACTAGTTTAATGAATCCATAATAATCGATGTTATACATTTAAATAATTAACATCCTTAAAGGATCATAAACCGGTGTCTAGAAAGTTTGTAACTAGTGTTGTGGACCACCTCAACTTTGTTGAGTATTGGACTCTCCGGATTTGGTTTTGGATGATGAACAAACATAAATATATCGTGAACTAACTCTTTGTGAGCGCAGTTATGGAGATCGTCGCCAAATTCATATGAACATCTAAAGCGACGTCTCGAGACTTCTCAAAGCGCGTGATTGTATGCATAAAGCTTAGTTGAAGCTTATGGACCATTACTGAAGTCATGAAGATTCGGATCGAAGTTTTCGAAGACGGTTCGTCAAGTTTTATTTATAGTCTTTTAGCTTCGTTCCGTAGAATGTTAAGCCTTGAGTAGGTCTTACGTTTTAATCTTCATAACGTTCATATCTTAGAGCTGGGATCTTAGTAGAAGTCCATACGAACTTTTCCGAAGCTTTGCGCTTCGATTCGCGACTTCTTGTGCATGTTAGTTGGTTCAAGAAGAAGAACCAACCGACTAGATGATGATCTAGTCGGTCGGAAAAGA
The DNA here is from genome assembly GCA_030789695.1 of Scilla litardierei. NCBI lineage: Eukaryota > Viridiplantae > Streptophyta > Magnoliopsida > Asparagales > Asparagaceae > Scilla > Scilla litardierei. The sequence goes on along the minus strand of CM061140.1, from coordinate 43,138,561 downwards.
TTCTTGAACCGACTAGTTTGCCCTCTCAATTCTAAGCTCTTTACTATTTACAGTTAGTCGGTCTACGTTGACTCACCGACCGACTAGTTGGTGAACTAGTCAGTCAGTGATCCTTCTTAGACCGACTAGTTGAGCTTCTACTGTACATGCCTAGTTACTGTTTATCGTTAGCCGGTCAAAGAACGTTTGTCGATCGACTAGTTGATGAACTAGTCGGTCAACATTTGTTCTTGGACCGAATAAATCAATTTGTACTCAGGCTATTTGTTTTATCTCTTAGTCGGTCTAAGTTCACTCACCGACCGACTAGTTGTGAAACTAGTTGGTCGACAAGTCTTCTTAGACCGACTAGTTGTCATCTCCTGTACTTCGACCTTTTGGCTGTTCAACCATTAGTCGGTCTACGTTGTATCACTGACCGACTAGTTGATGAACTAGTCGGTCAGTGATCCTTCTTTGACCGACTAGTTTGGTTCAGAATAGAGCCGTTGGAGCTTTAATTGAAACATTTTTCTCTCTCTCTTTCCTCTAACCTATAAATACTTGGTGTGCTGCATTCATTGCACTCAAGGCTAATATTAAGAGAAGTTTAGTGATCAAAAGAGAAGCATTCAATCTCATTCAAAGCTCATTCATTTCCATTCAAGAATCATTCCCTCACCCTTATTTCAAAAGAGAGATTCATTGATTGTGAGCCTTCCAAGCCAAGTGCTTGATTCTAGGTCACCAACATCCACCTAGGACTCCATTGCTGGTCATCTACTTGGAGCTAGGGTTTGGTGCCTCTTCATCTTCCCCAAAATCCGTTTTCCCTAAATCGTAAGTTTACTCAAGGCATAGGATTTTGTCGGTAAGAATTTCGTATTTCATTTACTTTCATATTGTAAGTGTTTCACTCTCGGTTGTGAGAGTTTGTTTGTGATCCCGGGTTGTGGGAGTCACAATTTCATTTGTGTATGATTTGACTTTGTAGAGGTTTTCTACAAGTATTTCATAGTGCAAATCTTGAGTTAGGGTTTCTAACTCAAGTATCCGGAGGGGATCCGGGTGGTTGGGACGTAGGATCACCGGGAACAAGTCGGGGAGACTTGGGTGGATCCGAACCCGTTAAATTGCTTGTTTGCGACTGTTTCTTTGTTGTCAATATTTACATTTCCGCATTTCCGCATTTATTGGTAGAGTTTGCAAGATAATTAGGAATTATCTTCTTAATTATTTTAAAGTACTATTCACCCCCCCTCTAGTACTTGTGCAGTAGCTTTGCAGAGCATTACATTTGGTATCAGAGCCAAGTCTATAGCTATGTCTGCCAACGACAACAAGACCGTTCGTCCACCTTCAGATTACAGCACCTTCAGGAACCGTGAAGGAGCATCTTCGGTGATGGAAGGACACTCCTCGACGAGGCCTCCCTTCTTCAACGGTACCAATTACGGGTACTGGAAATGCCGGATGGAAACTTTCCTCCAGAGTGCTTCACTATGGAGAGCCATGATGAAGGAGTATGTCGAGCCCGCCGAAGAAGATTTCGAGAAGTGGACTACTGCGGAGGTCACCGCGGAGGTAAGCAATGCCAAGGCAATGAACGCCTTGCAATGTGCTTTGGAGCCCGAGGATTTCAATACGATATGCACATGTAAGAGTGCATATCAAATATGGAACTCCCTCCTCATCTTGCATGAAGGAACGAGTAGGGTAAGAAACTCTAAACTCGTTGTAGTTAATAAAGATTACGAGTTATTTCATATGCTACAGGGTGAGAAGATGAAGGAGTACTATGCTCGCTTCGTCGACATCAAAAACGAGTTGGAGGCTTTCGGTAAGATCTACACCCAAAAGGAGAAAGTCTCGAAGATCATCGATGGACTTCCTTCTTGTTGGGAGAAACGTACCTTCGCCATCGAGGAAGGTAATGATATGAAAACATATACCGTTTTTCAACTAATGGGTACCTTAATGTCTTATGAGGTACGCAAGGATAGCAAGTTAAAGTTGCAGGACAAGATGAAGTCCTACTTGAAGCAAGACGAGCCAAAGAAAAAGGGTATTGCTTTCAAGGCCGCTCCATCAACATCTACATCGACCGATGATGAAGACTCGGAAGACGAGTTGGACTTGGAGTCCATGGCACTCATGGCAAAGAAGTTCAACCGGTTCTGCCGAAAAGGTAATTTTAAGAACAAATCCAAGTTTAGTTCTCCTAACGCCTCCTCTCCTTTGTGTTTCAAATGCAACAAGCCAGGACACATGAAATCGGATTGTCCTCAAAATAAGCAAAAGGAGAAGTGGAAGGCACCGAAATTCGACAAGTCCAAGAAGTACACGAAAGGGTACAAAAAGGGGCTTGTTGGGACATCACCGACTCCGAGGACTCCTCAAGCGGAGAGTCAGACGATGAGAAAGTGGAGCAAGCACACATGTGCTTCATGGCTAGAGAGGAGCAAGATAATGATTCCTCCTCCGATGATAGCGACAACGAAGGCGATGAGGTAACCATGGATGACCATAGAAATGCTAATGAGCAATTATGGTCTAAATACACTAAATTAGTAAATAGGTATACTAAAGTAAAAGATGATTTAGCTAGCATCCAAACCTCGCCTAAACCTATCATCACCAACAACGACACCGTTGTTGAAGAGTTGAAAAATGAGATTGTAAATCTCAAGTCTCAACTTGAACATGTTAGCATTGAGGATCCGGAGGAACACAAGATAACGGATTTGACTTCTCAAAACTCGACTTTGAGTATTGAGAATGAAAATCACAAATCTCGTGTTTATGTGCTCACATCGCAAGTATCCACTTTGGATGCTTCTATGCGTTCTCTCACCGAGAAATATGAGTGCACATTAGGCCGAATTAATAAATTCAATAAGGGTAAGGACCATTTGGATAAAATCCTAAGTGACTTACTTCCGGCCAATCACCACATTGGTTTGGGGTATACAATGGGAAGTTCATCCAAATCGGCCACTACCTTTGTTAGGCCAACTTCCGGTGACTCAACGAGTGGTAGCAAACACTCTATTGGTAGTTCATCTACCAATGGTGCTTACACACCCTTATTTGGAAAGAAACCCACTTTGGGTAGACCTCCAAATAAGGGTCATGCTTATATGTACACAAATACCATGCCACGTAGGAAAACACGTCCTACTCCACCGGCTCACACATATGATGATTTCTATGCACCACATCCACGGGCACGTGCACACCATGTGAGACACCCTCACGCACGTGTTCCCCCACATGCATATGTTCACCTACATCATTATATGAATAATTCTCATAATGCACCATTTCATCATGTTCCTTATGCCTATCCACGACATGCATCACGTAGAAATCAACAACGCATGCATGCACCCAATAGGATTAGGGCTCCCAAAATCTTCACTATTTGGAGCCCAAAGGACACAAATATGAATGAAAAACAAGTTTATATGAATTCGTATTTTATGGATGTTGTGAATAATGATAATTATGTGGGGAAGTCTAAGTCCAATTGGACTTGGCTTCCAAAGGTCTAATCTTTTGGACCCAATGACCTTGGGTACCATGATACGATATTTTCTATCTTTAGGTACTCAAGAAAAAGAAAAGAAGCAACAAATCAAAATTTGGCTCTAAGAAGAATTGGATACTCGATAGCGGGTGTTCAAAACATATGACGGGCGACGCTCAATTGCTCTCCGGAGTGGTGCACATCGCAAATGGGAACCGGGTAGTCTTTGGAGGCAATGAGAGCGGAACCATCATAGGTGTTGTTAAAGTGGGTAATCCTTCTAAACCTCTTATAAGTGATGTTTACCTTGTTAAAGGATTAAACCACAATCGTATTTCAATAAGCCAACTTTGTGACAAAGGTTACCAAGTTAGTTTTGTGAAAGGAATGTGCCATATTTTAAGAAAAGATAATAAGGATTTATTATTTTCCGGCACACGCCATAAGGATATATACATCCTAGATCTTCCACGATCACATGAACAATGTCTCATTGCCAACACAAGTGAACAACACTTATGGCATCGACGTTTTGGTCATGTGAACTTTGGAACACTATTTAAACGTTCCAAGTTAAATTCTATTAGAGGCTTCCCTAAGCTTGTCTTTCAAAAGAAAAGCTTTTGTGACTCGTGTCAACGAGGCAAGCTTCCAAAATCGTCTTTTAAACCTAAGAAAAGCATTTCATCTAAGCGGCCTCTAAAGCTATTACATCTAGATTTATTTGGGCCAACTAGAGTTGCTTCATTAGGAAATGCACGATATGGACTTGTCATCATTGATGACTTTTCTAGATTTACTTGGGTATTTTCATTGAGTAATAAAAATGATGCTTTCGAAAACTTCACAATTTTTGTTAAGAAAGTACAAAATCTCATTGGAACCACCATTGTCACTATTCGTAGTGATCATGGAGGGGAATTTGAGAATGAGTCTTTCTCAACATTTTGTGATGAAGTTGGTATTACTCACGCCTTTTCATTCCCTCGCGCACCTCCTCAAAATGGTGTTGTTGAGAGAAAGAATAGGACGCTAGTGGAGTGTGCTCGCACTATGCTTGATGATAGCCAACTTGGCCATCAATTTTGGGCGGAAGCGGTACATACCGCTTACTATGTGTTTAATAGAATACTTTTGAGGCCCGTCACCAAACAAACTTGTTATGAATTGTTGTTTGGTAGATTGCCTCAAGTTAAACATTTTCATGTTTTCGGTGCAAAATGTTTTAGTAAAAACATGTATGGTAGTTTGGACAAATTCGAACCAAGATCCGATGAGGGGATATTTGTTGGATATTCCTCCCATAGCAAAGCCTACCGGATATACAACAAACGAACCTCAACGATCGAGGAATCACTTCATGTTTCATTTAATGAAGGTTTTGTCCCAACTAGAATTACTAATGATGATGACTCCATGGATGTCTTATGTGATTCAATTGGTAATTCTAATTCTATTGATTCTATTGATACTAACCCGACTAATGAATCTTTTGAGAATGTTCCTAGTGATCAGGGAATTCTCAAACGGCTTCATACAATTCGTGACCATCCTCATGAGCAAGTCATTGGCAATATCCTTGATAGTGTGAAGACGAGATCTCAAGTCAACTACTTCGCTTATTGTGCCTTTGCCTCGTCGATTGAGCCAAAGAATATTAATGAAGCGTGCGAAGATAGTGCTGGGATCTTAGCCATGGAGGAGGAACTCATTCAATTCGAGAGGAATGAAGTTTTGGAGCTTGCTCCATTGCCATCGAAGAACCACACCGTCATAGGGACAAAGTGGATCTTCAAGAACAAGACCGACGAAAACCAAATCGTCGTCCGGAACAAAGCTCGGTTAGTAGCTCAAGGCTACCGGCAAGAGGAAGGTATCGATTTCGAAGAATCCTTTGCTCCGGTAGCTAGATTAGAATCCATTAGATTATTGTTATCTTTTGCATGCCATAAAGATTTTAAACTTTTTCAAATGGATGTTAAAAGTGTGTTTTTAAACGGAGATGTTGTTGAGGAAGTTTATATTTCTCAACCTCCGGGTTTTATAAATGAAAATTTTCCAAATCATGTTTTCAAACTTAAGAAAGCACTTTACGGTTTGAGACAAGCTCCTCGAGCTTGGTATGACCGTTTAAAGAATTTTCTTTTGGATTTAGGATTTAAAATGGGAGAAGTTGATTCCACATTATTTGTTAAGTATTCGAATAATGATATAATTTTAGTTCAAATTTATGTTGATGATATCATTTTCGGTGCAACTAACTTCACTCTTTGCGAAGAGTTTTCTAATGTGATGAAGGATCAATTTGAGATGAGCCACATGGGTGAGCTCAAATATTTCTTAGGTCTCCAAATTCGCCAAATGAACGATGCAATCTTCATCCACCAAACCAAGTACACGGTGGAGTTGCTAAAGCGATTTGGAATGGAGAATGCTTCCGGGAAGAAGACTCCAATGAGCACTACTACGCATCTTGATAAAGATACGGACGGAAAAGATGTAGACATTCATCTATATCGAGGTATAATAGGTAGTTTACTATATCTTACCGCAAGTAGGCCCGATATTATGTTTGCCGTATGTGTATGTGCTCGTTATTAGTCTCAACCTAATGAATCTCACTTAGTAGTGGTAAAACGTATTTTCCGTTATTTAAGTTACACACTTGATTTTGGATTACTTTATCCAAAATCTAGCACGTATGAGTTAATCTCATATAGTGACGCAAATTATGTGGGATGCAAATCCGACAGGAAAAGTACTAGTGGCACTTGCCATTTTATAGGAAATTCTCTTGTATCTTGGTTTTCCAAGAAGCAGAATTCTGTATCACTTTCAACCACCGAGGAAGAATATATTGCCGCAGGTGCCGCGTGTGCTCAAGTTCTTTGGATGAGACACACTCTTAAAGACTTTGGTATAAACTGTGATACTTGCCCTATCATGGTGGACAACCAAAGTGCAATTTGTCTCTCTAAGAACCCGGTACACCATTCCTGTTCTAAACACATAGATGTCCGACACCATTTCTTAGATGATCATGTTGCTAAAAAGGACATCATATTAGTGTACGTTGAAACCCAGAGGCAAATCATCGATATTTTCACGAAACCCCTAAAGGAAGACTCCTTTGTGCGGTTACGTCGAGAATTGGGGATTTTAGGTGAATCCGAGATTTAGGATTCATTTTATTCAATAATCTTGCATGCTATCATTTTCGTTATATTTGTTCATGCTTGATGTATTGGAATTTTCTGGATTTTTCGTTGAATTTTTGGAATTTTCGCTCGATTTGTTCATAAACGTCAAATTTCAGATTTTCGATGTTTAATGAGGTAGTATAATGATTAATGAGAGTATTACGATGTTTCGTCCAAGTGCGATTAGGAGAGAACTCAAAATTTCAAATTCTAAAATTTTTGAACTCTGTTAATCGGTTCATGTTCATTGACCGACCGACTAGATGATGATCTAGTCGGTCAGTGAATGAACTCAGACCGACTAACTCAAGCCCTAAATTTGGCTTCAGTTACTGTTTGAACTTAGTCGGTTCAAGCTCATTGGACGACCGACTAGATGGTCATCTAGTCGGTTAGCGCTTGAACTCTGACCGACTAAGTGCTCAGGGACAGTTGCGTCTTTTGAGATTCCGATCGACTTAAATCTCTTTCTAACCGACTTCTCTTCATTTTAATCGGTTCATTTCTCTCTCTCTATCAGCCTCAAACCCCTGAACCCGTTCGTCTTCCTCCCTTCTCCTCCATCGATTTCCGGCCATCTTTCCGACCAACTTCGGCCGCCGATCAACCCTCTCATCCTTCTGACCTAGGTATACCCTCTCTTAGCGTCTAGGGTTAGGGTTTCATCTGTTTCCTATCAGTTTCAGTTGCTAGGGTTTCGGCTAGGGTTTCGGCTTGGGTTTGCTTTAGGGTTTAGATCTCGATTTCTAGTGTTGATTCGTGCGTGTCTTGTCGCGCTTATGGCACAAACACGTATTCCGATCGAACCTACTCGTCCATCGCCTACGACCGTCAATTCACCACCTACGGACCCCCCGCAACCCAAACGCCGATCGAAATCCACCCATCCCTCTTTGTCTTCGCCTCCTCTTAAGCGAAAGAGGACGACGATAGCGAAGCCCCGAGCCCGATCTCAGCCTAGGAAGCAACCCGTTTCTCCAGCTTCATTCCGTGCCACCACACCTCCTGATTCCGACACAGAATACATTTCGGAGACCGAGCATGCCGCTCAGGATCCTACTCCTCCACTCCGTTCTTCCACACGTCAGCCTAAGGGAAAGGGTCTGATGCCAGTTGGCGGTGTCGATATTTCTTTATGTCACGATGACCCGATGTGTCTCGCGACATATAACCGTATCGAACACTGCCCACTGCTATTGGAGCATTTCGTACAGTTCTCAGACTTCCCAGGCCTTGCTGATCTTCTGTCGTCTAGCGGTCTTAACGATTATCTTCGGTATGACCCTAAGGAAAATCCGCATCCATACCCTCACCTTGTCAAGCTATTCTACGCCAATAGGGTTCGCGGTCAGGACGATGAGACCCATTCCATTGAGACTACTGTTTTGGGGACACCGATAGTCCTCACTGCAGAAGTCTTAGGAGATTTGATAGGTGTCTCCTTGTCTGGCCTTCTTCCTTCAGATATTTCTGTCGATGACATTTCTGAGCTTGATCAGGTGATGCTCGCCGAGATCTTTCATGAGATTCCTCCTGCCAAGATTGGCATACCTTCAAAGTCCTTCAAGTCGAATGCTTGGGTGCTTAACCTAATTCTGAAGTCGTGCCTCCTTCCGAAGTACGGCTCCTCTTCATTGCCATCCCAGCCATTCCTGAAACTCATTTATGCCATCTTCATGGGGAGCGAGATTAACTGGGCTAGGATCATTCTCGATAAGATGGATTCTTTCGAGTGTATCCGAAAGTCCATGAAATCTGCTCATATCCCATATTCGTGCCTGTTGACACTTTTCTTTCGCCACTTTCGTGTCCCACTTCCTCCTGATGATGAGCGTCCCCTCGGTCCCCCTCTAAATGCGACGGCCGTCAAGAAGTCTCTTGCGGCGCTTCGTCATGTTCAGAGGTCGACCCCTTCTGCTTCAGCCTCTGCTTCAGCTGCTCCTGCTCCCTCTCCTACTCTTGCTGACCTTGCACGTTCGTTGAAACGTGTGGAGTCACGCTGTGCTCGATCTGAGGAGATTCTTGCTCGTATCGCTTCTCGTTTGGGTATTGAGATCCCTCCGTCAGTTTCTGACGAGGAGGAGTTGGATGAGGATGAGATCGAGGAGCTTGTTCGTGTTGCTGCTCGTGCCCCTAAGGGTACGTCTTCTGGTGCTGCTGTTGCTTCTTCTACTGGTGACCCCGAGAGCACACATGCTGCCACCATACCTGCGATGGATACTTCTTCTGGTGCTCCCGAGGCCACTACCGTTGCTGCTCCAGAGATTTCCACTCCTGCTGACCCCGTGACCACCTTCACTCCTGCAGAGCCTGCTGCTGCTGCAGATCCTCCCGCTGCCTCCTGGACTTCTTTAGAGGACTCTCCCGATGCACTTTGGATGATAGATCTAGTTGTGAGAGTGTTGGGTAGGATAGATGGTGGTTGTGGAGTTTTGACATTTTGTGATGTATTTTGATGTATCTCATATGATGTTTTGATATTTTTGTATGTATGTGATACTCTGATATATGTTGTGATATGCTGTTGTATTTTGTGCTTCGATCGTTAGATCGTTTATATGTATGTTGGCCGATGTATGATTTTGTTGTATCATGTTTCACATATATATATACATCGATGTTGACATTTCATTCTCTTGTGCACATTATGTTCTTTATATGTCTCTGATGATTGATTCCGTCGCTCGACGAAAATAACTTGGTTAAATAGAAATTATTTCTAAGGAAACATAGAATTGTTTTCCATGCACTAAATTATCCAAGAATGTTGATATTGGAGAGTATATTCCATAACTCAATTCGTTAAATTAATTTGAGTTTTGATGATTTTATTTATCGATTTTCAACTTTGGTCTCATTGACACGCTTTGATTTTATTCGTATTTTCCTTTGGTGTCATTTGGACCGTGGTCGTATTCTACGACTCCCATGCTTTTATTTGAAGCCATTGTTGTTGTCGTTAATCTCCTCCCACTCTTTTTGCTAATGCCAAAGGGGGAGAGATATAATAATGACGATGAGCTAAATGATAATTTAAAGCATTTTTCCAAGAATCTAATTTGATATGTTAGATTCAGGGGGAGTTAAGATATAAAATGGATTTCAAATCCGAAATTTCAATAATCGATTCACATTTTATACTTTACTCGTCTGCTTGATGCGTATTATTATTATTCATTTTGAATTAACGTGTCATCAATGCAGGGGGAGTGAGTAAATTACATTTGAATCATTATTTTTTATTATTATTTATGTTGGTTTGTCATCACCAAAAAGGGGGAGAATGTTGAGTATTGGACTCCCCGGATTTGGTTTTGGATGATAAACAAACATAAATATATCATGAACTAACTCTTTGTGAGCGCAGTTATGGAAATCATCGCCAAATTCATATGAACATCTAAAGCGATGTCTCGAGGCTTCTCAAAGCGCGTGATTGTATGCCTAAAGCTTCGTTGAAGCTTATGGACCATTATTGAAGTCACGAAGATTCGGATCGAAGCTTTCGAAGACGGTTCGTCAAGTTTTATTTATAGTCTTTTAGCTTCGTTCCGTAGAATGTTAAGCCTTGAGTAGGTCTTACGTTTTAATCTTCATAACGTTCATATCTTAGAGCTAGGATCTTAGTAGAAGTCCATACGAACTTTCCCGAAGCTACGCGCTTCGATTCGTGACTTCTTGTGCATGTTATTTGGTTCAAGAAGAAGAACCAACCGACTAGATGGTGATCTAGTCGGTCGAAAAAGATTCTTGAACCGACTAGTTTGCCCTCTCAATTCTAAGCTCTTTACTATTTACAGTTAGTCGGTCTACATTGACTCACCGACCGACTAGTTGGTGAACTAGTCGGTCAGTGATCCTTCTTAGACCGACTAGTTGAGCTTCTACTGTACATGCCTAGTTACTGTTTATTGTTAGTCGGTCAAAGAACGTTTGTCGACCGACTAGTTGATGAACTATTCGGTCAACATTTTTTCTTGAACCGACTAAATCAATTTGTACTCAGACTATTTGTTTTATCTCTTAGTCGGTCTAAGTTCACTCACCGACCGACTAGTTGTGAAACTAGTCGGTCGGCAAGTCTTCTTAGACCGACTAGCTGTCATCTCCTGTACTTCGACCTTTTGGCTGTTCAACCATTAGTCGGTCTACGTTGTATCACCGACCGACTAGTTGATGAACTAGTCGGTCAGTGATCCTTCTTTGACCGACTAGTTTGGTTCAGAATAGAGCCGTTGGAGCTTTAATTGAAACGTTTTTCTCTCTCTCTCTCTCTCTTTCCTCTAACCTATAAATACTTGGTGTGCTGCATTCATTGCACTCAAGGCTGATATTAAGAGAGGTTTAGAGATCAAAAGAGAAGAATTCAATCTCATTCAAAGCTCATTCATTTCCATTCAAGAATCTCTCCCTCACTCTTATTTCAAAAGAGAGATTCATTTATTGTGAGCCTTCCAAGCCAAGTGCTTGATTCTAGGTCACCAACATCCACCTAGGACTCCATTGCTGGTCATCTACTTGGAGCTATGGTTTGGTGCCTCTTCATCTTCCCCAAAATCCGTTTTGCCTAAATCGTAAGTTTACTCAAGGCATAGGATTTTGTCGGTAAGAATTTCGTATTTCATTTACTTTCATATTGTAAGTGTTTCACTCTCGGTTGTGAGAGTTTGTTTGTGATCCCAGGTTGTGGGAGTCACAATTTCATTTGTGTATGATTTGACTTTGTAGAGGTTTTCTACAAGTATTTCATAGTGCAAATCTTGAGTTAGGGTTTCTAACTCAAGTATCCAAAGGGGATCCGGGTGGTTGGGACGTAGGATCACCGGGAACAAGTCGGGGAGACTTGGGTGGATCCGAACCCGTTAAATTGCTTGTTTGCGACTGTTTCTTTGTTGTCAATATTTACATTTCCGCATTTCCGCATTTATTGGTAGAGTTTGCAAGATAATTAGGAATTATCTTCTTAATTATTTTAAAGTACTATTCACCCCCCCCCCCTAGTACTTGTGCAGTAGCTTAGCATGGCATTACAAACTTGACTGGGGATAAAGATCCTGGCCTAGACAAACCCGCCTAGCCGTATTCTGCTGAACCCTGATAGGGTTTTGCTAGGTTAATAGAGGCTCCTTCGACACCGCTTGAAACGGATAAAAAACACATCAGAGGAAATGGAGGGGGTGCCCTTCGATTCACCTCCGATGCTTAAGTCAGTATCAAGAGAGGAATGATGAAGAAAAGTTGCGTAAGTGTATCCGTCGCTAGGGTTTTTGGGATGATATTTCAGATACCTGGTGAAGGGGATGCTTCATAGGTTTTAGAGGATTGGGGGATGGTTATGCCATGGCAGAGGATTTTCCATCTCATGTTGTAACAAACCCGTCTAAGGATTTATCAGGATCTGGATTGTGCATGCTGTAACTGTGCCACTCTGATAAAGCTAGCCACGCGCCCCTCTGACAAAGTAGGTGACACGTCCTCTAGTAAAGCTGGCCGTTACATACATATTGGACAGATCTGTTGGTAATGGCCTGGAGAGGATGAGGCACATCTGCCTGAGATTGTGCCGCTGTGGTCACACGGGCTACTCTTGACAGGTGGAAAGTGCTTGGGCCATAAAGTCGATGGATTGGCCTCGAGTGATGAGGTTGTCCCTGTAAGAGTCTTACTCATGAGGAGCTGACCTTGAGTGTCGAGGTTGTGCTCATGGAGGGCCACTATTGAAGGGTCGATCGTGGGGGTCATCTGGATAGAGCTTTGCTTCTGAGTGGGCCGACCTTTTGGAGGTCGTCTGGATAGAGATTTGCTACTGAGTGAGCCGACCATGCGGAGGCCGTCCATATAGAGCTGTGTTATTATATCAGTTGACTTCATGAAGGTCGTCCTTGTCGACTACTGTCGAGATTTGGTCGTGCCGACCCCTTAGGCCGAGGCCATGTGGCCTTCAAAGGTGCGTATAATTTCTATGGGGCTTATCTGTCCAGCTCAATCAGGCCTTACTATTAGTGGGCCCCAACCAAAGCATAATCTTCAGTGGTAACTCAATGGAAGAAGAATCCATCGATACAAATGAAGCTGATAAAATAAGGAAAAATAGAGTTCCTATTGTTTCGGGGTGTTTTCTCACCACAGTTTGATAATCTGGAGGGTCGGAGATTGACGTGGTAGTGTGAGCAAGATCAGATAGTGGCGTGTTCAATCGGTCGAGAATGCACAAGTCCACGTGTCAGTATCCCAAAGGGTAGCTTCTGGAGAACACCGTCCTTCTCAAGCGAAAAGACGAAATGAGCTCGGGATCGAGATCGCTCGACTTCGGTGGATGAAGCACCGAAGGGTATCTTCGGCGAGGTGAAGTCTCCTTGACCTACACAGACGAGAAAGCTCGTCAGGGGTCGGACCTTAGTTTCGACCAAGTCCCCTCTGATGCCTAAGTCAGATCTGATCTAAAGGGTGCTCGGTGGGATAGAGTACAGTTCATGGAGAGACCAGTACACCAATCCTCAGGCTGAGCTGTGGAGGAGAAATCTAAGGTAGAAGACAAGGTTGACAAAGGAAGAATACCTGAGTGTCAAGTACTCAGAATTCGATCCCCTCGTCCTTCGTTCTCCGGGTCTCTTGTAGGGATTGAACCGCCCATGTCTCCCTCATCCTCCCCCTATTTTCACCCCACGTCTGTGCCTCTTTGACGGTCCCTTGATGGTTCATGATGGTGAATGTAATGGAGATTCAAGTAGGCAGAATCCGGGGGAAATTTCCTTAACTGTCGAAGGTCAGCGGTTCCCTTAATGTCGACTGTGGGCCAGCGTCATCAGAAGAGCTTACAAGGCCTCTACGCTGGGGCCCAATTTTTCCCAGGCCCATGGGCTTAGCATGTTTCTTCTTGGCCCATTCGGGAGGGATGTATCAATTGCCCCCATCGCTCGGGTCGTTTGGATTTTAACTGTTTGGCCCGAGGGATGTGATTTGTGTGGATTGGATGGGACCGTCAGTCGAGGCGACGCATTAAATGAAGGCCATCGTGGCACTGGATGTCGAGAAGCCTTTTACCCTTTGGGGGCGGGATTTGGAGAGCCGTTCCCTGCAGGATTCTGACACGTGTATGCAAGAGAATGGCTGGCGATAGAGCCGAAGGATTTGGGGAAAGCGGTATAAACAAGGATGTTTCCCCTTGGACGAAAGCTCTGCCCTTTCAGTGCTATCTCCCTTTACATTGCTTTTGCATCTGACCTTTACTCTCGCCGTGCTCCAGCATGTGTCCCTCGTCGTCTTCCTCGGCTGGCTCCGGGGCAGGGTGATCGGTGCCCACTGTTGTGCCCATCCCGCCTCTCGGGATGGGGGTCAAGACTCAGCCGGCTGGGGGCGACCCCTCTGGCATGCCTTCAGATGTGATGTGGAGGGTGTCAAAGACCAGTGCCATCTCCATAGGGCTGCTCCGCTCCAGGTACCTCCTTTCCCCTTACTGTGCCAGGGCCCCCCCAAGAGGAATGACAGTGTCTGTTTCCCTGGCAGCCGTAAGGTCAGGGTGTACAAGTAGGTTTTTAAGTTCGGGATACGGTTCCTGCTCCACCCCTTTGTGGAAGTATTCTTGAAGGCCCACGGGCTTGCCCTATGCCATTTTTGCCCCAACACCATCGGGTGCTTAGTGGGGTTCATCGTATAGTGCTTGCTCAAGGGCGTCGAGCCAACCCTCGGGATTTTCACCCAATTCTACCGTCTGAGCCACCATAAGTCGGGTGCTTGGCTGTACATCACCTCTCAAAAGGGAAAAGGTTTGGTGTTGGGACTGCCGACCTATTTGACGCACTGGAAGGAGGATTACGTATTTGTTTCTCTTCCCAAGGAAGCAGACTTTCCAGTTCATTAGGGTAATCTGCCTTCGTTAACCCTTACGCTGGGGAGCCTTACCGACGTGGAGCTTGTGGTGAGGGACAAGTTGGCTGCCATCCCTGTTGACGAATGGGACATTAAGGTCCTCATCACAGACTATACCCTGAGGAAGACCGTGTGGTCCGTCGGTAAGTCCTACTTCTGGTTCAGTTTTCTTTACATCTTTTGAATTCGGCCATCCCCTTACATTCGTTCTGTCAGGTGGGTTCATCCAAAGTTCTTCCTCGCGTCCCCTGTCGTCTTTCGTCCCAGACCCCACTCTAAGGAGGAGGGATCATATCTTGAAAGTTCCCGAGGCAGAACGGCGGGTCCTCTGGGGGTGGCACGAAGAGGACGATGGAGCATGTTGATCGCGCCCTGGATATGCACACGCAACCGGGACGGCGACACTGTAGTCTTACCGCAAGCGCACGGTGTAGTGGCGAGTGGGTATCGAACACAGGGAGGCCTAATAACAGTGTCTTCTTCAATCACCTGGCAATAAGAAAAGTCGAGAAACGTTCGTAGTAATGCGGTCACAGTCGTTCAATTGTATAAAAGAAATAACAAATTAATAAAGACGCCTAGGGATAGGGAATCCCCGCTACTTGTCGTATCTCATCATTGTGATTCGTAGGTTTCACAATTGCTAGACTTGAAATTTAGGTGAACTAGTTGCAACTAAATGTAGAACCAAGCTCACGCTCTCGCGCTATTGCCGGTCTATAGCCAACCTAGGGTAGGGTCCAATCCCTTGCAAACCCTAACCTAGGCAAACTAGCGTGAAGAACAACAGTATCGTTCAATCGTATCTCGAGCCCACTCTCATGCAAACTCGAGCTACGACCTAGGTTGGGATAGTTCCTACCTGTCCAATCTCTTGCAAACGGGTATTGGTATAGAATTACAATCGAAAACCCTAGTTTCGGTCCAATCTCTTGCAAACCGATTCCGGAGAAATTCAATTGCAACCCAATTCGAATTTCTAGGGCTTCATATCGAGTTGGAATCCAATCTATTGCAAATCTCAATCGGTATGAATCCCTAGCTATTCGTATTATAGCAATCCCAAACTAACCCTAATCAATTCTAGCAATAATTTCACCAATTCATCACAAATTAGAAATAGGGTTCGTAGGGTTCATCCCTACGCCCTAAGACGATAGAACTACTCACAATTCATCATGCAATTCAATAGAAATTCACAAATAAAATCAATGGAATTCATAGCAATATTTAAAATATCAATAAAAATGGAGTTTTTGAGGGAGAGAGAGACAAACCAATGAAGAACAAGATAGCATCCAACAAATTATCCTTTTTCTCTCCTCCCTAAAAGCTAAATCTAATTCCTAAAAAGTTAATCTAAAAAAAGGTTGCAAAAAGTTCTGAAAAAGCTCTCTAAACTAGGTTAAAAACTGGGGTTAAATACCCCCCCCCCCCAAAATCGCCCAAAAAACCCTGACGAAAATGCCCCTGCGCAGCCTCAAAATCGCAGTTTACGCTACAGGCAGCGCGGCTCACTCGGCCGTGTGACAAATGTCACTCGGTCGAGTGAGAGACCCTGACGGATTCCAGAGATTTGGGGGTCCTGGGGGTCGTCTCTTCGGGAGTCACTCGACCGAGTGACTTTTCTTCACTCGGGCGGTGGGCGTTCTTCACTCGGGCGGACGGTCGTTCGTCACTCGGCCGAGTCAGTCTTTGGGGCTGACTGACGGATCCAGAGAGTTCAACATTTTTGATGCCGTCGTCTTGGCTCCACTCGGGCGAGGGATGACTCGGTGCTCGGCCGAGTGGTATGGCGATGCTCGGCCGAGTGCACGCTGATATTGGCTCTGTTGCGTGTCCGATTTGGCCGGTCGAGCTGGCTGTCTATGCTTGGCCGAGTGACTCCTTCACTCGGCCGAGTGGCATGCTGAAATGCCCATTCTTCGTGTTTTTTCCTCCTCGTCGCTCCTACGACGTTCTTTCTTCTTCCACTCCTCTCTAATCGCAAAATACCCCTCAAGAGAGTCGTTGGTGACACTCCGGAGTGGGTGCATCTCAGAATCACTCCAAATCGCTCCAAATCTCCTGAAATACGACAAAAATAACAAATCGTGAAAAGCATTGCAATATTGTCGAATAAACGTGAAAAACACGATTTGAGCGATCTAAATGGCATGCAAATATGCAGAAAAAAGGTGTAAAATACGGAGTGATCAAAATCCCCTAAGCTTACCTCTTACTCGTCCTCGAGGAAGATGAGTAAAAAGCGAACCCGGTGGATAAAGATAAAATAAAAATGATGGAAAGGCGGAAAATGAAAAACGAAAAACAAAATAGAAAACGAAGAGGGAAGTTGCTAGATCATTTTTCTCAGGACGTGGGTTTTGCTTACTCATATAGCATACATCGAATATAGAACACATGTCAAAGACTTTTATCTTGATATCATAGTATAATTTTGCATTTGAAATAGAAAACCCAAGAATTTTAATATAGCATGAAAAATGGAATAATTCTAGGATTAACATCGTCTGAAGCATCTAAAGAAGTATACAATATCGTAGATCACACACTTTTCAATTGAATGCTCTCTATAAGGAGTATAAGAAATATCACACGATAGAGTAGTAAGAATAGAAAAGGTGTGGTTTTCATGAAATGAATGCAAAGCGTAGATTTCTGGATTTCGTGAAACTTTAGCAATCTCACCGAGTATAAAATATTACTTAGCCTAGGTTGTCATGCACCGTCAGGTAGTCACACTCTCACACATCATTGGATTCTCTCTCCCAAGCTTATCTATAAGCGTGGTGGCATACACAAAACAATATTTACATTCCCGTTTCTTATGAAGCTCCAAAAATCAAAGAAAACAAAAATAGAAGCAAAAGAAGGAAGAAAGAGAGAAAGGATATGAGATGGGATCTTTTTCGAACTTCTTTTCTCTTTTCTTCACTTATTCTCAAATCTTTTTCTTTTTCTTTTTCTTTTTCTCTTTTTTTTCAATAGAATATTTACACAAATGATCCCAAATCAAAGAGGAGGATATACAAGTATTTTTTCTTTGGGTTTTGGGGAATTTGGAGCATGTGATTTAATAACGGGGGATGCCAATAATAGAATTGCTAAGGGGAGATTCACCAATGAATATAAAATAGAGAAATAATGTTCAAGATATGTGGAGAAATAAATAAATGTATCTCTCAGTTCACTCTATAGGACGTGCATGACAACTTCAGCAGGGTAATATAATCTACTCAGTTTAATCTCAAAAAGTAAAATAATCCAGATTTATCAAAGCTGGCAAACATTCAATCAACCTGAAGTGAAGCGTACAAATCATGCAATAAGAATTGATATGAGAAAAGAAAGCAGTACTCCAGATATAAGCAATCAATGCGTGAATCTTGGTGTGTTTTCTACGATAGCATACATATGAATCATCAGACATCAGCTAATAATAGAATTTCATCCATTTTCATACAGCAAAAGAGAGTGGGTTACTATTTCTAAATGCAAAGCAGGACATAGCATATGATATCAGAAATAAAAAGCTATGACATGACAAATATAGCATGCATATAGAGAAAAGCTAACACCACGTCATCATCATCACAGAAAAGTTATCTCTAGCAGAAGATGAAAGAAATAAAGACAAACGAAAAAAACAAAGATATTTACAATACAGCACACAAGGAAAATAAGAAAAAAAATGTGATGCATGGTAAAAAAGAAAAAACGTGATGAAAAATGGGTGCAAAAGCGGGGAAAACGTGGAAAACTAAAAATAAAGGTGATAAAAGCGGAAAGCGTGAGAACTCATTCCCCCAAGCTAAAGTGCACAGTTTCCTCAATATGCGAAGTGTGGCACACCGAGAGACGGGTAATGGGTGGGGGTGGGTATGCATGCATGATAAAAAGAAATAAAAATATGAAAATGAAAAATATGATGCGAATGTGATGCATGCAAGGATAAGAGTGATGCAGATATGTGCGTGTCACCAAAAATACTCTCCCTCACTCCCGAAAAAGGATATAGAATGATATGATCAAAATGTGGACAAAATAGTGATGGGAGGAGGGGTGGGGCAAAAATCATCAGGACCAAGCAGAGAATGGGCAGTATAACGGCAAAAAAATATCAATGGCATCGAGGGTGTGCCTAAGCTGGTGGTGCTGCGCCATCTCCGTCCTAAGGCGGAGGTGGGGATGGTGGTGGCTGTGTAACAGTCTGCTGGGTGGGTGGTGGTGGGGGTGGTGGTCGTGGAACAGTCTGTTGGGTGGGTAGTGGTCGTGGCAGTCGCTCAAGAATCTGGGTCAGGCAAAAGTGAATGCCGGGAAGTAGCTCGAGGCGGTGCTGCATGGCGGTGACTGTGGAAGACAGAGCCCTAAAATCATCCCTGAGTCCACTCATCGCCCCCTCAAGAGCACGAACGCTCTGAACTAAGGCGTCAGGGGGTGATGGAGCAGAGGGACGGATAGGTCTAGGCTGAGCAGGTCGGGGCTGTCTGATACGGACAGTGTAGGTGATCGGGACAGCAGGCATGGGTCGAAAGGGGGCTGTGCTCACTAGTGGATGCCCAGCCTCAGTACGAGGCTGGGACGCAGGCTGGTGTGAGGTGGAAGCAACAGCAGTGGAAGTGGAAGACAAAATCGGTGACGAGGCGGCAAGAGAGGTTAGTGACACAGACGTGGGAACAGACGTCACGACACTCTCGGATAGGACGGCTGCCGTGGAGACAGAAAGGTCACCGGTGTGGAGGAAGTGTGGGGTCCAAAAGGTGAAACCCCCCGGAGATCAAAGTGGATAGGGTCTCTACGATGGAAGCGAAGGAAGACTCGCCGCTCTTAAGTATGGTGGGTGGATGCTCGGGTAGCAGAGAGGTGAGGGGCTCAACCGACAGGGGCACAGCAGTGGTGGGAGTGGTGGTAGGCATGGTGGAAGTGGAGGGCGACTCAGCAAGTGTACTCCCGAAACCGGAAGAAGTGTGGACAGAGGTGTCGGGCGCGACAGAAAGTGCAGGCTCAGGCTGAGGGATCACAAGGTCTACAGGTGCAGGGTGTGCCTGCTCAGCCTCCTCGGCCTCGAGCACGTAGGCGGCGGGGATCAGTAGATCCATCACCGGAAGCCAGTCCTCATGTGCTGGTCCTATGTGTGCCCGAGCGGGGCTCGGGAGGATCATGTAGTCAGCACCGAAGGGACCGTGCAACCATACCCAGTGCAGCTGGCCGTAGGGACGAAGCATCTTCATCCGGGCCATGACGTCTATCGAAAGTGAAGTGGGGCCCGAATGTCGACGCAGGTCGGCCGGAAGGTCCTCGCCGGTCATCAGGGCTAGCATGGTGATCAGGCCGCCGCAACATATCGGGGAGCGAGCGCCCACCGATACGATGATGCGGTCCAAAAACCAGTTAGCGACGTCAATCTCAACGGCAGGGACCATCGTAACACCATCCCTATCCAGAACTCTGGGGCGAGTCATCGCGTAGAGCATATAGAGCTCAGGCGTAGACATCGTCCCAGGCTCGTACCTCGCTAGAAAGGTGGTCGCCATAAGGCGCTGGGCTATGCGGAGGCAGGGGTGGACTATGGCCGAGGCCTTGGCCATACTAGGGTCAAAGGCGTGTGGTAAACCCGTGATCCTGGCCCAAAAGGCGTGGGAATCGAAAGATGGGGGAGGGATGTGTGTGTGGGTGTAGGCTCGGCCGGGCGTGGGGACTGCGGGCCACTGAAAGAATGCTCTAAGCATATCGAGAGTGATCCGACACTCTCGATCCATGAGTCTAAAGGAGAATCCCTCATCGGTCCGGGCGATAGAGCTGAGTACCTCGAGTGTCGAACAGACGTAGGTGTCCGTCGACACAGACAGAAAATCTCGCCAACCCACGTTGTCGTACAACGTGAGCATCCCCTCAAGTACCCCCAAGCGGTCTAGGTCAGCTAAATGGGCGAACCTGGAGGGTACTATCGGGCGCTGGGCGATACGCTCAAATCAGACGCGTTGTGCGTCGTCTCTGAACGTAATCCCCAGCGGCCCGGCAACGGGAGCCGGTGGTGGCTGTGCGTGAACGGGATCGGCTGGAAGTGGCTGCGGGTGGATGGGGTCAGCTGGAAGTGGCTGTGTGGGGTGAGGTGGTGAAGGTGGAGGGGAGTCCTCCCTAGCGTGGGAGGGTCCGGGCTCATCTGTCCGCTTCTGCTTGGCGGAAGCTCCCCGAGTGCGTGGCCGTGTACGGGGCAGCATGTGTGCCCCGAGTGCTCACCCAACGAATGAAAAATGCGGCGTGCTAAAAAGATGGAACGAATGTACCTGAACATGCCGCGAGAGCAAAACAGCGGATAAGTGTGAAGGCGCCGCCTCCACGAAGCCAATAGCGCGTCCGAAAGCTCCCCTAAGCTCCCCCAAGATAGCCTGCGCATCAAACAATGATATTCGCGTATAAAATTCAAAATACATGGGGGAGATGTGGGTATAACAGATAAATAAAGAAATTGATTTGAGTTAAGGGCTCAATGGGCATACGGATCGTCGAAAATAGGGGGAAAAGGAGCAAATGGGCGGTTTTTGGGGTTTTTGACGGTCGGCCGGCGGCGAGGGAGCTCGTCGGAGGCGGCGGTCGGTGGTGGATGCTCGGCCGACGGTGGTCGGGCGAGCAGGGGCTGGCGGCGTGGCGGTTCGGGCGAGTGAAGGTCGATCGCGGGCGCGGGAGAGCAACGGGCGCGAGCTTCGGGCGATTTGGGAAAATGTCGCTTCGAATTTCGTGCCGAGCCCGCAACTCTTTATATAAGGGAAGTTACGACTCGGCCGAGTGACTAAGTCACTCGGCCGAGTGATCATAACGAAAAAGTTTTTTAAATTTTCTCCCTCCACTTACGACTCGGCCGAGTGGCTTTGCCACCCTCGGCCGAGTGGAAAATTTCCATTCGGCCGAGTGGCACAAGCAACCCGGAAATTTTCGCCCTAGGAGGGTATCAGTTTCACTCGGCCGAGTGAAGAAATATACTCGGTCGAGTCGCAGTTTATACTGAAATCACAAAAAAGACATAGAGTTGGGTACAGTAGACTTCCCTCATTGGTGCGCCACTCGGGCGGACGGCTTTCTTTGCTCGGTCGAGTGACTATGGTGCTCGGCCGAGTGAGGCTCTGTTTCCTGCTTCGGGGCTCCGTTTTGGCTCTACTCTCTGTTTTTCTTCCTCCAGGTTGTTTCTTCTTCCTCCTAAGCCTCGAACGCATTCCTGGAGCGCTCTTCTTTGCCTCGGTCATCCTCCATATGATAGATATCCTTTCCTCCTCCTCTTGTCAAAGAAAATAGGACCCGTTGTCACAATTTTTCGGGCAAACGACTCAAAAACACTAATAAAGTCTAAAACAAAAATAAAAACTAAAATAGAAATAATGCGATAACCGTCGGGTTGCCTCCCGACAAGCGCTCGTTTAAGGTCTTGAGCTCGACCCCTTTAAATTTTCTATTTAGCTCAGGATGTTGGGTGCATATGAGATGCACCCGTCGAATTTGCCGGGAAGACCGCTCGGATTTGGATCATGGTGGTGTGTGGTCTTCCTCAGTGCCCCTTCGTCATGGGCAATGTTGGGGGGTGGCTCCCCCAAGCTAGAGCTTGCTCCGGTCTTCGACTTTACCGGTGACACCGATCGTCGTATCGGTGGAGCTTTCTTCGGAGTCCTCAATTTCGAGAGCTTGCAGAGCTCCCGTATTCTTGCGACATCAGCGTCGCCATCATCAATCGCCATGGAGATATCGGGGGGGTGCTCCATCTTCTCTTCCTCGGCCAAATCTAGGCCTTCTTCGAAGCTATCTTCGTGGGGTGCGCCGATGGAGTGGGGGATCGCCTCTTCAATGACCTCATCAGGGAGGTATGAAAGGTCATCCGGCCGTCCTTTGAGTAGATATATTCTATTTACCTCACCCATAGGGACTCCTTCGAAATAATGCTTTAGCCATTGCCCATTCACCTTAAAAGCGGCTCCGTCTTTTCCTTCCAATTCAAATACTCCTCCCGGTTGTATGCGCTTGATGGTGAAAGGTCTGGACCACCGTGACCTCAACTTCCCGAGAAATAGTCGGAGTCGGGAATTATATAGCAAGACTTTGTCTCCGACCTTGAAGTCCGTGACGGTTATGCGTGCGTCGTGGAGAATCTTGGTCCTTTCTTTGTAAATTCTTGAGCTCTCGTAGGCATCTCTTCTAATTTCGTCAAGCTCGTTGATGTCCAAGAGTCGCCTCACCGCCGCACTCTTATAGTCATAATTGAGGGTCTTGATGGCCCAATACGCACGGTGCTCCAACTCTACCGGTAGGTGACAAGATTTCCCATAAACAAGTCGGAACGGTGTGGTGCCAATCGGAGTGCGAAAGGCCGTGCGATATGCCCATAGAGCATCATTTAACTTCATGGACCAATATTTTCTAGATCGATCTATGGTCTTTTCAAGAATTTGCTTGATTTCTCTATTTGAAACCTCCACTTGTCCGCTCGTTTGAGGGTGGTAGGCCATGCCAATTCTATGGTTTACCCCGTACTTTTTCAACATGGCTTCAAATTTGTTTTCTATAAAGTGACTTCCCCCGTCGCTTATCAAAGTACGGGGTACCCCAAAGCGTGGAAAAATATTCTGCTTGAAAAACTTGGAGACAATCCTCACATCATTGGTAGGGGTGGCAATGGCTTCTACCCATTTGGAGACGTAGTCCACGGCCAATAAGATATACTTGTTACCCTTGCTTGATGGAAATGGTCCCATGAAGTCCACTCCCCAACAATCAAAGAGCTCAATCTCTAGAATGGGCTTCATTGGCATCTCATTTCGTTTGGAAATATTCCCGGTCCGTTGGCATCTATCGCACGCCTTGACGAAGTCGTGCGTGTCTCTGAACATGGTTGGCCAAAAGAATCCACTCTACAATATCTTAGCGGTAGTCTTAGAAGCGGCGTGATGTCCCCCGCATGGCATACCATGGCAATGCAAGATGATGGAGGTGGCCTCCTCCTTAGAAACACATCTCCGGATAACCCCATCCTTGCATATCTTAAAGAGATACGGATCTTCCCGGAAATAGCTACGGACCTCATGCATAAATCTCCTCTTTTGCTATGTGGGCATCCCGCATGGTTTAATCCCACAAGCCAAGTAATTGACATAGTCCGCGTACCAAGGAACTTCTCCGGTCCTTATGGTGTATAGCCTCTCATCAACAAAGGAGTCATCGATGGGCAAGCTTTCGTCCTCCTTGTCGTGAATAAGTCTAGATAAATGATCCGCCACAACGTTGTCCGTACCCTTCTTATCTCTGATTTCCAAGTCAAACTCTTGCAATAGAAGTATCCACCTTATCAACCTAGGTTTGGCCTCTTTCTTGTTTAGGAGATACTTCAATGCCGCATGGTCGGTGTGGACAATTACCTTGGATCCAAGGAGATATGAGCGGAAATTTTCAATGGAATACACGACTGCTAGAAGCTCTTTCTCCGTAGTTGTGTAATTTTTTTGTGCGTCATCCAACGTTTTGCTTGCATAGAATATTGCATGAAGCTTTCTACCTTTCCTCTGCCCCAATACCGCTCCAATGGCTTGGTCACTTGCATCACACATGAGCTCAAAGGGAAGGCTCCAATCCGGTGGTTGTATGATGGGCACAGAAATTAGTGCTTCCTTCAATGTGTTGAACGCCCGCAAACATTCTCCTGAAAAAACAAATGGAGCATCTTTATCTAGCAAGGAGGTAAGGGGCCGGGCAATCAAGGCAAAATCCTTGATGAAGCGGCGGTAAAACCCCGCATGACCAAGAAAGCCCCTAATGCCCTTAACATTAATAGGAGGAGGGAGTTTCTCGATTACCTCAATCTTCGCCTTATCAACCTCAATCCCTCTTGAGGAGACAAGGTGCACAAGCACTATCCCTTCCGTGACCATGAAGTGACACTTCTCCCAATTAAGAGTAAGATTATTTTGTTGACATCTTTTAAGAACTTTGGTAAGATTAGCCAAACAAGAATCAAACTCACTTCCATAAACTGAGAAATCATACATGAAAACTTCCCTAATATTTTCAATATAGTCGGAAAAGATGGAGGTCATGCACCTCTGAAAGGTGGCGGGTGCGTTACAATGACCAAAGGGCATTCTACGGTAGGCGTAAGTGCCATAAGGACAAGTAAATGTGGTCTTTTCTTGGTCGTCTTCATGCAAAGGGATTTGGAAAAACCCCGAATACCCATCTAAGTAACAAAAGTATTTATGTTTAGCAAGCCGTTCAAGCATTTGATCTATGAAGGGTAGTGGGTAATGGTCTTTTAGGGTGGCTTTATTTAGTTTTCGATAATCAATGCACATCCGCCATCCCGTGACAGTGCGTGTAGAAATGGGCTCTCCTTTTTCATTTTTTATAACGGTCAGCCCCCCTTTCTTGGGGATGACGTGAACGGGGCTAACCCATCTACTGTCAGAGATAGTGTAGATAATTCCGGCCTCAAGCAATTTTAGGATTTCCTTCTTGACTACCTCTTTTATATTCGGGTTCAACCGCCTTTGAGGCTCAATAGAGGTGGCTTCAGTGTTTTCCAAGTGGATCCTATGCGTGCATAGCCTAGGGCTTATTCCCTTAAGATCAGAGATAGTGTAGCCAAGGAGATCCTTGTGATCCCTAATGACTGCTAATAGTTTTTCAAGTTGATCTTGGCCAAGGTGGGCATTAACAATCACCGGGAAGGTCAATTTACTACCCAAGAAAGCATACCTCAAATTCGGCGGTAATTGTTTAAGCTCTACCTCAAAGGGTGTCGTACCCTCTGCTTCATCGTCTTGTGTGAGTTTGGCTTCTCCTTCAACATCTGAGTTCAGCTCACTCTCGAGTGGAGGCTCAGATTCGCTTCCTAGTGAGGACGATGCATCGGAATAAACGCTCTCCGATTCTGCGCTTGCATCGATAGGACCACCACCTTGCTCCGGTTCATTCCTGAGATCAAGAAATACGTCAGCAGATTCATAAATGCAAGAGTGGGGGTCGTAGAGTGTATCTCCCTGAATATCGGTTTGTTAGAAGTATTCCTCAGGAGTGTAGTACTCTTCGACGCATGTTCTATCACCTTCAAAATATAGCTTGTCGTCCCTCACATCAACTATGATATCGCCCCCAATAGTCCCATCCGGGGAGATTTGATCCATCACAAAGCCAGCAAACAATTGTTCAACGGGGTCCTCGATATTAATAGCAAAAGCTCCGGTATCGTGGACCTCATCAATTAGTTCCTTAAGGAGCTCCGCAAAAGATTCATCATCTCCCTGGCCAGACTCAGTCATTGGAATTGCATCCCCCATTTTACCTATTAAGATCTTGTGGAAAATTTCGGGAGAGCTTGCAAAATAGGGCTGTAAACAGAGTTAGAAAAGAATGAAGAAATAAATAAAGAAATTAAAAAAAATAACCGGGTGATCCAAATCGAACTCCGTCAAAATGCTTCCCCGGCAACGGCGCCAAAAACTTGATCGCGCCCCGGATATGCACACGCAACCGGGACGGCGACACTGTTGTCTTACCGCAAGCGCACGGTGTAGCGGCGATCGGGTATTGAACACAGGGGGCCTAATAACAGTGTCTTCTTCAATCACCTGGCTATAAGAAAAGTCGAGAAACGTTCGCAGTAATGCAGTCACAGTCGTTCAATTGTATAAAAGAAATAACAAATTAATAAAGACGCCTAGGGATAGGGAATCCCTGCTACTTGCCGTATCTCATCATTGTGATTCGTAGGTTTCACAATTGCTAGACTTTAAATTTAGGTGAACTAGTTGCAACTAAATGTAGAACCAAGCTCACGTTCTCGCGCTATTACCGGTCTATAGCCAACCTAGGGTAGGGTTCAATCCCTTGTAAACCCTAACCTAGACAAACTAGAGTGAAGAACAACATCATCATTCAATCGTATCTCGAGCCCACTCTCGTGCAAACTCGAGCTACGACCTAGGTTGGGATAGTTCCTACCCGTCCAATCTCTTGCAAACGGGTATTGGTATAGAATTACAATCAAAAACCCTAGTTTCGGTCCAATCTCTTGCAAACCGATTCCGGAGAAATTCAATTACAACCCAATTCGAATTTCTAGGGCTTCCTATCGAGTTGGGATCCAATCTCTTGCAAATCCCAATCCCTATGAATCCTTAGCTATTCGTATTATAGCAATCCCAAACTAACCCTAATCAATTCTAGCAATAATTTCACCAATTCATCACAAATTAGAAATAGGGTTCGTAGGGTTCATCCCTACGCCCTAAGACGATAGAACTACTCACAATTCATCATGCAATTCAATAGAAATTCACAAATAAAATCAATGGAATTCATAGCAATATTCAAAATATCAATAAAAATGGAGTTTTTGGGGGAGAGAGAGACAAACAAATGAAGAACAAGATAGCATCCAACAAATTATACCTTTTCTCTCCTCCCTAAAAGCTAAATCTAATTCCTAAAAAGTTAATCTAAAAAACGGCTGCAAAAAGTTCTGAAAAATCTCTCTAAACTAGGTTAAAAACTGGCGTTAAATACCCCCCAAAATCGCCCAAAAACCCTGATGAAAATGCCCCTGCGCAGTCTCGAAATCGCAGTTTACGCTACAGGCAGCGTGGCTCACTCGGCCGAGTGAAAAATGTCACTCAGCCGAGTGAGAGACCCTGACGGATTCCAGAGAGTTGGGGGTCATGGGGGTCGTCTCTTCGGGAGTCACTCGGCCGAGTGACTTTTCTTCACTCGGGCGGTGAGCGTTCTTCACTCGGGCGGACGGTCGTTCGTCACTCGGCCGAGTCGGTCTTTGTGGGCTGACTGACGGATTCCAGAGAGTTCAACATTTTTGATGCCGTCGTCTTGGCTCCACTCGGGCGAGGGATGACTCGGTGCTCGGCCGAGTGGTATGGCGATGCTCGGCCGAGTGCACGCTGATATTGGCTCTGTTGCGTGTCCGATCTGGCCGGCCGAGCGGGCTGTCTATGCTCGGCCGAGTGACTCCTTCACTCGGCCGAGTGGCATGCTGAAAATGCACATTCTTCGTGTTTTTGCCTCCTTGTCGCTCCTACGACGTTCTTTCTTCTTCCACTCCTCTCCAATCGTAAAATACCCCTCAAGAGAGTCTTCGGTGACACTCCGGAGTGGGTGCATCTCAGAATCACACCAAATTGCTCCAAATCTCCTGAAATACGACAAAAACAACAAATCGTGAAAATCATCGCAATATTGTCAAATAAACGTGAAAAACACGATTTGAGCGATCTAAATGGCATGCAAACATGCAGAAAAAGGTGTAAAATACGGAGTGATCACATGTGTAGCCAGATCAGGGAAGGGTTAAAGGGAAGAATGTTTGGGGCCTCATTACTGGCAGGGACAAGTGGCCTTTGGGTAGTTTCTCCCCTTCCTATTCAGGCTCGCTCCCAATGGATTACGAGAGGTCATGGGGTTCTTTTAGGTTGTCTGAAGCTTACCTGCCACGGTCTAGGGACGAGCTGCTCTACTCCTGCTTTCCTGTGGGGATGAAGGAGTCCGTCTTCTTAGATTACGGGATCGCGCCTCGGCTGGCTAAAAATTCCTGCCTATCCCAAGACTGATCAGTACTGGATGGGGTAAGGGACGATAGGCTTGATGCCATTGTGGTGCAGGTCGGCCAACAAGTAAGGCCATTTGCAGTATTTTCACATCGTCCTTTGTGTTAGTATCTGACTCGTGTCTTTCCTTCGGCGTAGCTTTCCTCGGTCGGCCTTTCAATTAGGCATCATACATGGAGGCAGGTCTCGCTGGGAAACTAGCGGTGGTGGAGGGCGCTGATGAGGTGGCTTAGTAGGCCGAGGCACGTGTGAATTCGATGGAGACCTGGATCGTCCAGCTCTCGGCGACCTGGAGAAGTCGGATATGGAGAGTGCAGTGGCGTTGGTTGCCCGGGCCAAGGCTGAGGAGAGGGTCGTCGAGCTGGAGAAGGCCACCGAAATAAGGGAGTTCGAGGTCCATGTGGAGTGGACCAAGGTCAAGGTGCTCGAAGAGCTGGTGGAGGTGGTGGAGGAGAGGGGAGGAGTGTAACGACCACTTTTCGTCGTACGTTGTTCGTGCACGTGCTTTTGGCCGTGCACGTGTTTGCTTTAGACTTTATTTGTTTGTGAACACTTTTGTGTGATATGCCGTCGTGAACGACTCTGAGAGTATTAAATAGTGGCACTATCTTGAAACGACACTTCTCGAGTCGTTTTTCCACAATTTAAACTTACTCGATGAGACGTGACGATTCTCGCTCTTGACGGGAGACGTTTCTATTTTTAGTTTCGTCGTCCGACGTCGAATTTGAGATCCGTCTTCTTAGTTAGCTCACATTCGTCGCCACGATCACCACGATATTTATTTTATAATTTTTGGAGTTTATTTGACCACTTTTATAATTTTTACAAGTTTTATATTATTTTTAATAATTTATTTTTAAATTAATTTCGGCCAAATAAAATTTATTTGAGTTTAAAACGTTTTAAAGAATTTTTGAGCCAATTTCCAGCTCATTTGGACCAGGTCAAATCCTAGATTGGGTTGGAGAAGTTTAAATTCAAATTTCAAATCTTTTTGAATTCTAATCCTATTAGATTTAGCCCTAGACCAAGTCAACCCACCTATACTATATAAGCAACCCCTAGCAAGTCCTATTTTCCAAAGAAATTAGCCCTAGCCTCTTCCAAACTCATTTTGGACGTTGCGACGAATCGTCGCAACGTTGCGACGTTCAGCCCCGTACGACCGAGGAAAACAGCTCCGTTCGCCCGCTCAGACCGAGGCCCAACCCCGCAATCTCGCCGCTCCGCACCGCTGCCATCGACCCCCGCCCGTTCCCCCGCTTGACCGAGAGGAGCTCTCGGTCTGACCGAGGCCCCGCTCCGCACCGACCCCCGCACAGCGCCCGCATCTGTCGCCCCGCTCCGCTCCGTGCACGACCGAAGGCCCCGCCCGCTGTGACCAAGCGCCCGATCGCTGCAACGCTGCAACCCCGCACCCAAGCACCTGACCGAGGCCTCCACCGTGTCTGACCGAGGGAAACGACCGCCCCCGCTGCTGTGACCGACCCCCAACGTTGCAACAGCGCCGCCCCCGTGTCTGACCGAGCCAAGCCCCCGCACCGAGGCTGTACGACCGACGGCCACTTGTCGCAACCCCGCATCCGTCGCACCGCTTGCCTCCGTGGGCCCCCCAAGTTCTCCAGAGGTATTGTGGGTTCCCCAAAGGTCCCTAGGACTACTGTGGGCCCCACTTTGGTACGTTCTCTTCGACGACTTGCCGCGTACGACGTCGTCGCACGTCGTAGCCCGTCGTCGCACGTGCGAGCTTTGGAATCTGGAATCGTCGCCCGGGATATTTTCTCTGAATTTCCAGCGAGGAATCTAATTGGAATCTGGAATTGGAGCGCGATCTTATTATTCCAACCCCCGGCGTCGCTACCCGACGCCGGTGTAGCTTTCGCGTCGTGTTGAGGTAACGTTTTGCACCCCTAGGACCCCCAACCCAATTGCATGCTAATAAAGACTAAAAATCAGTATTTTTAAAGTATTTTAAATGTTTTAGAAATCACTAATCAAGATTAATAAAACGGATGTAGGCCGGTGGACTTGTGCACGTAGGAATCGTGACTTTGGACTCGTTGGACGGTGTTTTCTTGACGTGATAGTTGCAGGCAAGTGAAACTTGCCATCTCTTGTGTAGGGCCATGTTTTTAGGCCACTTACTTGCTTTTAGCGTAAAAGAGACTAGTCAGTGAAATGATAGCTGGCTAGACGCCTATTTGATCTAGTTTGACAACGAAACTAGATCCGTCACCTAAATGATCTAGCTTGACAACGAAGCTAGATCCAAACATTAAACTTGTCATTCATGCATACTAAACTGTCACGTTTACTTTTCTTACTTGTACGCTTTACTACTTGCCATGCCATGTCATCCATGCATTGATTGTTGCATCGTAGCACACGCTACAATACTTGTCCTTGTACTACTTGTCCGGCTAGGTGCACCCCTACGCCATACTTGTTTACACACTTCCTGGCTCGTGGTCCAGAAGCGGGCCTCATGTGTTGGCCAGAAACCAATGCCCGATACACGTGGAGGGGTAGGGATAAACGGTTACTTGAGCTTAGGAGTTGGCCCGTACAGCCACTCTAGCCAAAGGACGGAATCTCTGTGCACGAGGTGCTTACTTTACTTGTCGTGTTCTTGTCTTGTGAATGTCATGCCATGCTCGTACTTTACTTTACTTTCCTTTACCTGTTGCACTCATTACTTAAACTGCCATGTCATCGCATCATGCTAGAACTGCTAGGTTGTTTTACTTTCCCCACTTCCAGTTTCCTTGCACAAGTCTTCCAGACTTGCTGACATGTGCCCCTTGCTCTTTTGGGTGTCACATGTTAGACCCTGAGCCAGAGACAGTTGCTGAGGACGAGGTGTTTGCTGACGCTGAGCCCGAGCCTACGTTCGTTGAGGAGTTCGAGGACACCGGAGACCAGTCTTAGAGACTGATTTTTATTTGCTTTTGCTTTAGGTTGCTGTTAGATGTCGGTGCTTGCACCTTTTCCTTATTTTCGTACTTTGTACTTTTGTTGGCCATGCTGGGCCTCTTTTAGACTCTCTTATTTGTAGCCTGGTGGCTTTTCTGTGTTGTTGAGATTTATTATTATGGATATTCTGAGATGTTTCTTTTGTCTCTTTCGTTATTATTATCTTTGTTTCGTTTCGCGTTGCAAGGACCTGCAGTTTAAAGTGATTGACGCTTATCGGACTTGCGGCTTTGTAGCTTCAAGTCTGAGCGGACCTTCTCACGCTTCGCCTCCACGTTTTTGGGAAGCGGGGCGTGACAGGTTTTGTTGGTGGCCCATGCAGGTCCGGTCTTGCAATTGCGAATTAACGGAACAACGATAATAACGGAATGTCCATTAAATAAATTGCAACATCCGAATCAGAAGCCCTGAGTTTAGTCGTTTTTAGGACACTAGGTGATGAGAAGACTTAGTTAGACGTCTGTGCTTGCTAGTTAGAGGCCTCTGATTGATAGTTAGACCCCCTTTCTGGCAATTGATTTAATCGTCGTAGGAGTTACCTTAGTGGTTCATGTCTACCCCTGACCATATTAGACTTCTAGATTTTCCTTCGGTCGTTCGCTTTTGGGTTCATCGATTTCGGACCAAGCTGAACGCGTTTCTTTACCGTTTAACCTTTAGAAGTCTTAGCGCTTAGTTCTAAATCTTTAGTTGGTCGACCGTAGGAGTTTCCGTAGACTTTCCTGATTCATGTCCTAGGCGTATGTATGCTTTGACCACCTGACCAATTTCCTTCCCTCGATTCACGAGATCGCCTCATGACGATCGTCGTCAATTTTCGACCCTCTCCGTTACAAACCTGAATCTTCTGAAAGTATTCTTCGATTTCCTCTTTCCCATACTACTTCGTTGATTTAAATTTTTAAAACGTTTGTCGGAATTTTGAACTCTAGCTTATAATATTTTTCCCAGCCTATGTTTTCGTACTCATGCCGTCTTTTCATATATTAATTTTATTCTGAACCGTTTGTCCAATCGATTTATAATTTTCCTTCTTATTTATGCCATTTGAATAATACATCGTGTTTACCTTTAATATACTTTCAAGTCACATGGAATTTCAGATTTTAGCAAGTTGGTTTGCTCGTCGTTCTCACTAATTCAGATTTCTGCAAAATTACTATTTTCATAACCTCTTCCTGCTTTAGACCCTCCCTGATTTGATTTTAAAGATTTGCTATTCGATCTTGAAAATTCTTATGCTAAGTTACTACTATTTTCTTTCCGCTCACCATACACGTTTTAGAAAAATTTCTAAACCAAATTGAATTTCAACTATTTTTATAACCGTGCCAGACTTGTCGTGCTCGTGTATTAAGAACCTTGTGTAAATCAGTTTTACATTTTTGGCAAACCTTGGTTTTCTAAAAAGTAGTTTCAAATTGATTATCTTCAATTTTCCATAGCCCAAAGTTTTGAAAGCATTTAACCTGACTTTAAATTCTTCTGTTGCTTGATTCCATTCTTTGACTTTCAAAAACTTTTGGCAACATTTTATTAAATTACTGACTGATAGAATTTTCTAAACCATGTCTTTAATATTCGCGTAAATGATTTTACTTCCTTTCAAAATGATTTTTAGAAACAATAGACCATTTTCTCTTATTAAGAATGTTCGACTCAAATTTACTTTGAACAACTCGTTTTATCGATTCCGAAATATTTCTTTTCAGACGAGGATTCTGATTTTGAAGAAAAACAGTTTTCAGATTTCACGTATTCTAGCTTGTGCTACTTACCCTATCTTCTTTTCTATATCCTATATAAGCATCACTATATCCTTTTCCTTCAACCTAAACATCACCATTGAGCCAATGTTCGTCCAACCAAGCTGTCTCCTTGCATTCGCCCTATCTGAACACGTGCTTATCGATCCTTCCCTCGTCACGCTTTCGACCTCCCTCTATTGCTTAGGTATTAGTGCCCGTCAATGTCTATGTCCACCCTAAGTTTTTAGTAGGCCCTTGGACCCTGTGAGGTGTTGTAGTGCACATACCTAAGTTGGGTACGTGAGCTTGAATGAGAATTCCCATAGTATATTGGTGCTTGCCTATTGTGTGGTATATATATATATATATATATATATATATATATACTCGGAGTTATTCGTGATAGTATGAAGTTGTTGTGTGTTAGTAATTATAGATTTTTGTGTGGACAGCTATACTATACTAGGGATGCCGGTGTATATAAGAACTAGCGTTGAAATATCTAATGGAATGTATGTAATTAGAGATACTTATAATGGTTGAAATAAAATGATTGGTAAAGCTAGGTATATGCTAGGTGTGATGATAATGTGTGAACTTATAGATAAGTAAGTAGGCCTATTGAGTGATCTATATATTATTACGTGTGAGTATGTGCTCGTAGGTAGATATATATAGTGTTTAGACGTAAGTAGTTATGTTTTGTTGCCTGAGTATATATGTGATATACATATAGTATTAGGGTTATAATTTTGATTGGTATTGTTGCTTTTGCGGGATGTTGCATGCGTGCATACCGTGAGGTATACACGACTATTGCACATCTTAATTATGTACGTGTGGATGTGTTAGAATACTAATTATAGGTAGTAGGCTACGGTGTGAATATGTATGTTACATGTGAGTGACTATACGATGTATACGTATGCATGTATTAGGGAGTGTATTATAAATATACGTGTGCTGATGTCTGTATTATTATTATGGTATATAAATTGATTTAACTATGAGGGTGTTACCTGCCTAGATATTAGGTGAATGACTTATGGTATGTAATGGTTGTATTGGTAGACGTATAAATATTGGAATGGTATTGGTATAGGTAGGAATGCCGTGCTACATATATAGAATATCCTGATATGTGTATTGAGTCTCACTCAAGCTTGAGTGAGTATACTCTAAGTATATTGAATGTATGATTGAAGTTGGAATATAGAAATGCTTGATGTATGTATGGTGATAGAAGTGTTTGTGCCTGGTTGTGCTACGCACATGATTGTGGGTCGCTACGCCAGTATATAGTTATAGGCGTTGGTCTTGTGATATAGCTAAATACTAAGGACCTGTTATGTGAACATATGTGTACTAGCTAAAACTAGGTATGAATGTGTGCTAGCTATATAATGGTATGATTGGCGTATGAAAATGGAATGTTAGCGTGTACGGGAGTGCACCATGCACGGGTAAGTATGTGTTTAGTTATAGGTATGGATGACTATGGTGTATGTGACGTGTCGTAAATATAGTTATAGGACCGTACGTGATGTGAATATTTGGGGAACTATTTGCATGTATTTGAATGACTATATATTGTGAAATTATAGTAGCAGTGAATGTATATTAGATATAGTGAACTTGATTTAATAATGGTATGGTGTGACTATATGTGCTGAGATGTTTGGTATTGGATGAATATTAGAGGGTAGTGTACCCTTGATGGTTGTGCATAGGTAGCTACATATAGGAAGAGCGATGATTGTAATGGCTAAGCGTGAAACTATCATTATATAAGTATCTGAAATATTGTTTTGTGATTAGGTAGGTAGTAGCTATATAAGGGATGCATGCTTATATATATGATTGAAATACGTGTATGAGTCTGACTGACTATAATAGGTATAAGTGTATACGTACGTGAATGTGTGTGTATATATATATATGCGTGTTGGTAGTAATAATGTTTGACTACCTAGTGCATATATGAGCATTTGTAATGACTATACTTGGTTTGAAATATAATGTGACTTGATTTGGGGTAGTTACTAGAGCGACTAGCTATATTAGAAAGTCCGAGGACGGACTTTATTCTAAGGTAGGGAGGATGTAACGACCACTTTTCGTCGTACGTTGTTCGTGCACGTGCTTTTGGCCGTGCACGTGTTTGCTTTAGACTTTATTTGTTTGTGAACACTTTTGTGTGATATGCCGTCGTGAACGACTCTGAGAGTATTAAATAGTGGCACTATCTTGAAACGACACTTCTCGAGTCGTTTTTCCACAATTTAAACTTACTCGATGAGACGTGACGATTCTCGCTCTTGACGGGAGACGTTTCTATTTTTAGTTTCGTCGTCCGACGTCGAATTTGAGATCCGTCTTCTTAGTTAGCTCACATTCGTCGCCACGATCACCACGATATTTATTTTATAATTTTTTGGAGTTTATTTGACCACTTTTATAATTTTTACAAGTTTTATATTATTTTTAATAATTTATTTTTAAATTAATTTCGGCCAAATAAAATTTATTTGAGTTTAAAACGTTTTAAAGAATTTTTGAGCCAATTTCCAGCTCATTTGGACCAGGTCAAATCCTAGATTGGGTTG
Source organism: Scilla litardierei (assembly GCA_030789695.1). Lineage (NCBI taxonomy): Eukaryota > Viridiplantae > Streptophyta > Magnoliopsida > Asparagales > Asparagaceae > Scilla > Scilla litardierei. Next base: position 43,103,062 of record CM061140.1, on the reverse strand, counting down.
GAGAAGTTTAAATTCAAATTTCAAATCTTTTTGAATTCTAATCCTATTAGATTTAGCCCTAGACCAAGTCAACCCACCTATACTATATAAGCAACCCCTAGCAAGTCCTATTTTCCAAAGAAATTAGCCCTAGCCTCTTCCAAACTCATTTTGGACGTTGCGACGAATCGTCGCAACGTTGCGACGTTCAGCCCCGTACGACCGAGGAAAACAGCTCCGTTCGCCCGCTCAGACCGAGGCCCAACCCCGCAATCTCGCCGCTCCGCACCGCTGCCATCGACCCCCGCCCGTTCCCCCGCTTGACCGAGAGGAGCTCTCGGTCTGACCGAGGCCCCGCTCCGCACCGACCCCCGCACAGCGCCCGCATCTGTCGCCCCGCTCCGCACCGCTGCCGACCGACCCCCGCCCGCTTGCCCCCGCTTGACCGAGAGGAGCTCTCGGTCTGACCGAGGCCCCGCTCCGCACCGACCGACGGCCACTTGTCGCAACCCCGCATCCGTCGCACCGCTTGCCTCCGTGGGCCCCCCAAGTTCTCCAGAGGTATTGTGGGTTCCCCAAAGGTCCCTAGGACTACTGTGGGCCCCACTTTGGTACGTTCTCTTCGACGACTTGCCGCGTACGACGTCGTCGCACGTCGTAGCCCGTCGTCGCACGTGCGAGCTTTGGAATCTGGAATCGTCGCCTGGGATATTTTCTCTGAATTTCCAGCGAGGAATCTAATTGGAATCTGGAATTGGAGCGCGATCTTATTATTCCAACCCCCGGCGTCGCTACCCGACGCCGGTGTAGCTTTCGCGTCGTGTTGAGGTAACGTTTTGCACCCCTAGGACCCCCAACCCAATTGCATGCTAATAAAGACTAAAAATCAGTATTTTTAAAGTATTTTAAATGTTTTAGAAATCACTAATCAAGATTAATAAAACGGATGTAGGCCGGTGGACTTGTGCACGTAGGAATCGTGACTTTGGACTCGTTGGACGGTGTTTTCTTGACGTGATAGTTGCAGGCAAGTGAAACTTGCCATCTCTTGTGTATGGCCATGTTTTTAGGCCACTTACTTGCTTTTAGCGTAAAAGAGACTAGTCAGTGAAATGATAGCTGGCTAGACGCCTATTTGATCTAGTTTGACAACGAAACTAGATCCGTCACCTAAATGATCTAGCTTGACAACGAAGCTAGATCCAAACATTAAACTTGTCATTCATGCATACTAAACTGTCACGTTTACTTTTCTTACTTGTACGCTTTACTACTTGCCATGCCATGTCATCCATGCATTGATTGTTGCATCGTAGCACACGCTACAATACTTGTCCTTGTACTACTTGTCCGGCTAGGTGCACCCCTACGCCATACTTGTTTACACACTTCCTGGCTCGTGGTCCAGAAGCGGGCCTCATGTGTTGGCCAGAAACCAATGCCCGATACACGTGGAGGGGTAGGGATAAACGGTTACTTGAGCTTAGGAGTTGGCCCGTACAGCCACTCTAGCCAAAGGACGGAATCTCTGTGCACGAGGTGCTTACTTTACTTGTCGTGTTCTTGTCTTGTGAATGTCATGCCATGCTCGTACTTTACTTTACTTTCCTTTACCTGTTGCACTCATTACTTAAACTGCCATGTCATCGCATCATGCTAGAACTGCTAGGTTGTTTTACTTTCCCCACTTCCAGTTTCCTTGCACAAGTCTTCCAGACTTGCTGACATGTGCCCCTTGCTCTTTTGGGTGTCACATGTTAGACCCTGAGCCAGAGACAGTTGCTGAGGACGAGGTGTTTGCTGACGCTGAGCCCGAGCCTACGTTCGTTGAGGAGTTCGAGGACACCGGAGACCAGTCTTATAGACTGATTTTTATTTGCTTTTGCTTTAGGTTGCTGTTAGATGTCGGTGCTTGCACCTTTTCCTTATTTTCGTACTTTGTACTTTTGTTGGCCATGCTGGGCCTCTTTTAGACTCTCTTATTTGTAGCCTGGTGGCTTTTCTGTGTTATTGAGATTTATTATTATGGATATTCTGAGATGTTTCTTTTGTCTCATTCGTTATTATTATCTTTGTTTCGTTTCGCGTTGCAAGGACCTGCAGTTTAAAGTGATTGACGCTTATCGGACTTGCGGCTTTGTAGCTTCAAGTCTGAGCCGGACCTTGCTTCGCCTCCAGATGATATCCGAGAATGATGGGGAGGTCGACATTGACCAGCTAGAATATGATCCTGTAGCCACCTCGGTCGCCTAGCTTGACCAGCCAGAGGACATCGCCCAGCCAGAGGATGCTCCTACTGCCACCTCAGTTGCCCAGCCTGAAGCAGGGGCCTAGCCCCCTTTGTGTTTTTTTTGTTGCCTTGTAAACGGTCCTCGACCTTCACCAAGTTTTTATAATATAAAGGTTCACTCATGTTCATTTGTTGATAAATCCTTTGTTGTTTGTGATGTTGTGCCCCCTCCCTCAACCCTGGTTGGGCCTTAGTTACCAAGCAGCCAGGTTTGGGGGAACTTTACTAATGGTGGGCCGATGGGATTGCTTGCAGTAGGTTGGATGACTGGTTTTCTGGAGCTGCCCCGGCCTCGTGGTCGATCTGATGATCGGCCTGCTGGGGGTTGCCCAGCCTTATGGTCGATCTGATGATTGGCCTGCTGGGGTAGTTGCCCCCAGCCTTATGGTCGGTCAGATGATTGGCCTGCTAGGGGTTGGCCCAGCCTTATGGTCAATCTGATGATCGGCCTACAAGGGGAGTTGCCCCAAGCCTTATGGTCGGTCAGATGATTGGCCTGCTTTGGGGGGGTTACCCCCAGCCTTATGGTCAATCTGATGATCAGTCTGGTGGGAGAGTTGCCCCCAGCCTTATGGTCGATATGGTGTCGACCTACTAGGGGAGTTTTTCCCAGCGTTGTGGTCGGCATGTCAATCGGCCAGCAGAGGGAGCTACCCCCCAGTCTTACAGTCAATCGAGTGATCGATTTATTGGGGGAGTTGCCCCGGTCTTACGGTCAATCGGATTATCGGTCTGCTGGGGGAGTTGCCCCAGCCTTACGATCGATGGATCGGTCGGCCTGCTGGGGGTGCTACCCGCAGGCTTACAGTCGATTAAGTGATCGGCCTACTAGATGAGCTGCCCCAGCCTTACGGTCTGTCGGATGTCAACCTACTGGGGGAGTTGCCCCCAGCGTTACAATCGGTCGAATTATCGGTCTGCTGGGGGTTGCCCCCAGGCTTATAGTTAGTCGAATGATCGGCATGCTGGGGGAGTTGCCCTCAGCCTTACGGTCGGTCAGATGATCGGCCTGCTAGGGGAGTTACCCATTGGCGTACGGTCGGTCGAATGATCGGCCTGCTGGGGGAGTTGTCCCGCCTTACGGTCGGTCGAATGATCAGCCTGCTGGGGGAGTTGCCACCGCCTTACGATTGGACTTAACCTACGTTGTGAGAGATGTCTAGATGCAGAAAGAGAGGTTTCCTTTATTTGAGATATTTTCCCTTATTTTAGTACACTCATCTAGGTGGTGGATTATACATTTACTGGTAGTATTTATGCCGGTGCTCTGCGTTCCAGTTGTGAGTGAGCGTCTTCCCTCCTGGAATCGAGAGTAGGTACGTGGCTGGGCCGAGGACCTCAGTAATCACGTAGGGCCCTCCCATTTGGTAGCGAGCTTCCCTTTGCGTGCGATCTCTGGGTTAAAGATCGCTTTCCTTAAGACCAAATCTCCTAGGTGGAACCCCTCCCCTTGACCCGAGAGTTGTAATAGCGAGCCACGCGTTGTTTTTTTGGGACAACCGAGGCTAGAGCTTGGTCACGTCGCTTGTCCATAAGCTCCAAGTTGATCTCTAGGCCCTCCATGTTCCTATCTTTGTCAAAGTGTCGAAGGCGGAGTGATTCCTTGCCCACCTCGACAGGCACGACCGCTTCGGCCCCATATGCAAGCATGAAGGGTGCCTCCCCCGTGGCCTCATTGTGTGTTGTTCAGTATGACTAGAGTATCCCGAGAAGCTCTTCTGACCAGTCTCCCTGGGCTTCCCCTACTTTCTTGGGAAGTTGTTCGAGGATGCACTTGTTGGCGGCCTCAGCCATCCCATTGGTCTGGGGATGGGCTACGGAGGCGAACAGGAGCTTGATCTTCCATTCTAGGCAGAATTCTCTGAACCCCACACAATCAAATTATTTCTCATTGTCTGTGAAGATGGACCGAGTGATTCCGAACGTGAAAATGATGGATTTCCATACGAAGCTTTTTGCCTTTTTCTAGGTGATGGTGGCCAAGGGTTCAGCCTCGATCTACTTGATGAAGTAGTCCATCACCACAATCAAGTGATTCCTCTGCCCATTTGCGGAAGCAAAGGGGCCGAGGATATCTCGCCCCCACTTGACCGAACGATTGGATCCATCCAAGAAGGTTCGACGTCGATGATCATCAACTCCTCATCTTCCTTACTGGGGCTCTGGAGGCTCTTGACATAGATGGCACGACCCAACTCCTTGAGGGAGGAAGAGGCCAGCTTTGATAGGGCATCCACACGAGCATTTTTCGACCTTGGTAGATGGAGTGTCTTAACGCGCTTGAACTTTAACAGCTCGGATTTGGCCGAGGCTATGTAGCGCCGCATTGCCTCTTCTCAAGCTAAGTAGTCCCCTTGTAGTTGACTGATGATAAGTCTGGAGTCGCTGAGGAGGTGTATGGACTACACCCCCAGTGCTCTGGCCAGCTTCAGTCCATTGATGGCATCTTTGTATTCGGCCATATTGTTGGTGGTCGGGAACTCGAACCGAAGGGCGTACTCGACCGTGTTGACGTCCCCTAGTTTTGAAGCATAAGAGTGTGCAATAGGATTGAGGATACCATATTTAAATATTTATAATGCAAGCGCACGGTGTTGTAGTGTGGCTTGGGGGTCGAACACATGGAGGCGTGGTTGTGGTTGTGTCAAAGAGGAACCGGTTCACCCTTTGGGTGAGCTAGCCCAAACGATCGATGGTTTGTCACGGAATGTAAATACGGAGGATAAACAATATAAAAGGAAACCTAGGACTTCTGTTTCCACCCTATCATGTTTTCTCGTTATTACGACCTACGGATAGGAAAACGATCGGATTTAGGGTTTAGTGGTGAGACGTTGCCTTTAAGAGTGATATCAGCGTCACATGGGCCCGATATTCCGGTCGATGCCCAGGATGATATGTCGGACTACCCGAGTTCGGTCGGTGGGCATTCCCATGTCCATTAACACCGACCCACTCTGGGAGCACTAAGCTTGCAACGATAACTCCCAACATCTTATCCTGCTGTTCTCATGCGCTAGGATTCAATGTCAACGCTAAGGGCGTGAGCTGTGGCTAGGGAGTCAACCGCCAAGTTTATTCCCCCTTGGCCCGACGGTCAAAGGCGGTATTTTTCCCATCGATGACAATGAAACACCCCGCATAACCATCGAAATTCCTAATTCCTATCGAAATCCTAGTCCTATGGACGCATTAGGGAGAACCCACGAAGGGGTTTCCACCAAAATCCCAGATTTGGGAACTACTCACAAATCATGGATAAAAAGCAATCTAAATGAAAATCAACCGTAGAAATCATGATCAGGCAATTGAAATGAAGTAGTAGCAATGCTATAAAGATGATATTAAAGTTTGAAAGCAATCAGAAGACTTACAAAAAGCGATAAAATTCCAGCCGTTACCGAACAAGAAAAAAGACAGAAAAATAACAACTCCCATTTTCAGAAACCTAGGGCAACTATATATACAAATCGACGTCACCCGATCGGTTGAAGCATCAACCGATCGGGTGAGCTGATACATGTTTCGGCCGTCGGCTTCGAGAACTTCAACCGGACGCTGAGGAGAACGGGTGGAGCGAGCGGGTCGTCAGCATCAGTTCAACCGATCGGTTGACTATTCAACCGATCAGTTGGAATTGTCGACAAAAATTACAAAGAAGTCTGTCGATTTGGCACGGTCAGCGAACCATCGGTTGAGCTCTCCGAGTCTTCGCTTGGAAAATCTGCTACAGATGAACCGATCGGGTGAGATGTCACCCGATCGGTTGGAATTTAGCTCCAAATGGCCGAGAACTCTGTTGTGTTCAACCGGTCGGCGAACCGGTCGGTTGGGCTGCCCTTCGCTTCAGCTTCCGTCCGGGTCGGACACGCGTGCATCACCCGATCGGTTGGTTGTGTCCAACCGATCGGTTGAGGACTGAAAAATAGCAATCTTCATCGTTTGACCCACTGGACCACGCGTGACTCCTCCCGTTGCTTCGGGGACTCATGATATCTTCGTTATATGTCCCCTACACTGGCAATCTCCTACAAATATACAAAAACACAAAGAAGTGAAAGAAAACTAAAAATCCCAAAAAAATGGGCCCGGGACGACGGAAAACAATGGAAAAACATAAAGAAGACGTGCGTGAATATATAAAATATAAACACACGTCAAAATCCCCCAAGCTGAACCCTTCCTCGTCCTCGAGGAAGGCGAGTGAGAGTAGGAGCTCGAAGGGAGAAAATAGAGGGAGAGAGAAAAAGAGAAGTCAAAATCCTAAATCGCCTGTCAGGGCCAACAAAATCAGACAGGCCACACTAAACAAGCATACGACAAAACACATCACTAAACCAAGGAGATATGAGTCCAAACAAGTGTCGTGGGCCCACGCGGTGAAGCGCAAGTGAGTGTGGTCGCGTGCTAGCAGACGGTGTCGCTATCTACATTGTGCAGTAAAGCTCCATATACGCATATCCAAGGAAAGACCCGAATATCGATTCGATTTGAAATAAGCGGTGAATATATAGCTCAAGCATGCATAAGAACAGAGTAAGAATCGAAACATATTATGCGTCAGGGACTCCATAGCTAGGGACTAGGAAATCACCACACTATCGCCTAGATAATAGCTAGAAAGTTCATATTCCAAGTGTTTTTGAAAACGATGGAGGTTGAGAATATGTGGAGTAGAACACTGGGTGCAAATTCTTGCATTCCCTTTATTCTTGGTAGGTAGGAAAATATTCACACAGAAAATTTTTTTTTGGGTTTTGGATATATGTATTTTTTTTGGATTTTTGGCTATACATATACATTTTTTTTTATTTTCTCTTTTCTTTTCTTTTTGGGTTTTTCTTTTCTCTCTTTTTTTGGATTTTTGGGATTTTGGGATATATACATGTGCACTCTCCCAAGTGGGAGAACGGTACATGACGAGGGGATTTGCACCAAGTAAAATAAAAAGGAAATCGGATTCTAAACACTTGGACAATAGAGATTTTCTTCACTAATCAGAGCGTAAGCTAAATGGGTTATCTTAGTCCTAATTGTGAAATCCCGACACATGTGAATTGAAGTATACGATATAAATATATTCATGCATATAGAAGCAGACAGGAGAAGCAAATACCGCTTATTCAAATCTAAACATGATAATCTAGGGGTCATCCCAGGACAGATATATAAATCAAAATCACAAAGTAGAAGCACATTATAAGATAGTCACGACACACAACTCACATAAAAGCAAAGTGGACCCACGATGCATGAAATGCAAGAGGACTCAGCTTCCTAAGGTTAGTGAATGTGATTATCGAAGCCATGCTAGTTGTGTGTGTAATTCTGTGGCAATTCATCATTTGGGGTCATCTCTAGGAGAGAGAGGACAAAAGATGAGAAGAAAAAAGAAAAACACGATGAAAACGACTCAAAAATGAAGAAAAAGACACAAAAGACGCATGAAGTGTGACTCCCCCAAGCTGAAACTTGCATTGCCCTCAATGCAATAAAAGTAAATACGAGAGGGCAATGAAAATGGGGGGATACACACCGACACAAAGAGATTGAAAAACGAGAAAAACACACATACGAAACGGAAAAATAAAGGAGGAGGAAAAAGAAATACAGAAAATAAAAGAGAGAAAATCACACCACACGACATATATAAACAAGCACACCACAATGAAAAACACGACAAAACACACAAAATTCGAATTCCCCCAAGCTGGACATGACAGTGCTAGCAATATGATATGAAAATGATGATGCAGAAATATGCTAGGGGGAAAATCGAAGAAGAAAAAGAAATCAAAAAGCTGGAGAGGGACTGTCCTCGTCCTCCTCGCCAGAAGATGGAGGGGTGTGGAGGGGAGAGGTGGGGGATGTGCGGAGAAGTGGGAAGAGGGGTGGAGGATGAGTATGGATGGGTGCGGAGGTGTGAACAATGGGTGGTGTAGTGGTGATTATGGTGAGCGGTAGGGATATGGCAACCAGCGCGGTGGTAGATGGGGTAGATACGGAGACAGGAGAGGATGGTGGGGGAAGTGATCTCGAACGTACCTGTAATTTCTTGCGGCGCACGTATGCGGTGACGGAAGTGGAGGGTGGTGGATCAGTGGGATCGACGGCAGTGGTCGTGAGTGGAGGTGAAGTGGCAGGAATGGAAACAGTGGTGGCGAGGGGGATGGTCGCCTAGGGGTGATGTGTGTGGTGATGAATGTGATGGGGGAGGTGATGAATGTGATGGTGGAAGTGATGATCGTGGCGAGGTATGAGGAGTGGGTGGAGGAGGACCAAAAATGTGAGTGAGGTGGCAGAGTATGGCGGACATGTTCCTCTCTAGTGCGATGAAACGTGGGTGCGAGAAGATCGAAGAGGATGGGTCCGAGGGGGCAGAGGACGAAGCACGAGCACGCAGTGAAGCTAGCTCAGCCTCGAGAGCGAGACGAGAGGAGGTGGCTCGGCGAACAGAAGAAGTAAAGGCTGGACATGAAGTGGAAGTGGTGACAGCGGCAGTGGTTGTGCCGGCACCGGAAGATAGGCCTAAGAAGGCCTCAGTCAGAGCCTCAGAAGTGATAAGGCCAGAAGGCGGGGTGGCACGACTAGGGCCAGCCCCAGGGTCTCCTCGGGACGCAGGGATAACCTGCTCGCCTAAGTGGGCGACAAGGGAAGGTGGTCTGGGTGCACCCGGGATAAGGAACAGAAGACATAACCCCCTAGAAACTCTGGGTCGGGAGGAAATGTCCAATCTGCCACAAGAACGATAGTCGTACGAGCAGGGTTGGGCAGAATGGTGTAAGGAGCAGTGGGTGTCTGTAGTAAAAGGTGAAACGACCGTCGGGACGGGGCTTGATCATGTGCATGTGCCGTAGGACGTCAAGATCTATATCTGTAGGTCTTGTGGCAGAAGGCAAATCTCTGGGGATGACGATATTGTACTGGGGATATGAAGCTATAATGGTAATGAGGCCCTCAGTACTTGCCTTTGCCGGCGCGGCTAATCTCAGGTAACTTGTGAATAAGCTAAGCACCAGCATGAATGGGAATGCAAGGGGCCTCAAAGGTGATCCCGTCGTCACCTCGAATAAAATCAAATGTCATGGCCCACAAAATAAAAAGGTCAGGGATAGTCACGGTCCCGGACTCATCCCTGGGGAAGAACGTGCAAGATATGATTCGGTGGGCCAGACGAAATACTAGGTGAATGATGGAGGAGGCCATGGCCTTTCCTCAAGGATAGTGATTGTGGAGGGTGATGCGGAACCAAAATTGATCGACTCGAAGTCGGGGTGATATCCGTAGGGACGAATAGCGTCGTCCCCAAGAATGGGGAATCCAAAAATGTTATTGATAGTATTAAGGTGGGTGCGGATAGTTTTGTTTCGGATGTGGAAAACGACGATCGATCTCGACTCGCAACGGAGAGAAGATAAGAACTCGAGTGTGAGGGCGGGGTAGGACGTCGCGTGGGCGTTCAAGAAAGCAAACCATCCTAAGTTAGCGAAGAGGGTCTCGACTTCGGAGAAAACTCCGAGATCGATAAGCGTTTGGGTGTGTGCAAACTTGGTGGAACGGTGTGAACGTGCGTCGAGTCTATGATAAAAATCTTTCTGTTCGAGACTAAGAAAAAGGTAACCACGCGGTCCCACCATCGGGTCCTCAGGAGGGATAATAGGTTGGGGTGGGGGTTGTGGGCAGTGTAGGAGGAGGACGTGAAATAGGTGGACGTGTGGACTTCCGTCTCTTGCGAGACGGCTCCTCCTCATGCATGATAGCTTTACACTTATCTTTTTCCCTAGCCATGATAATGTGTGATGCAAGTGAATGCAAGTGAATGCAAGATATGATGAATGCACACAAACAATGGCAATTGAGCAAAAATATAGTAATATGGCAATACTAAAAATTGAGCTAAGGAGCGAAGTTACCCCGAAGCGAAGTTAATCCTTGCTCGCAAATCACCCAACGTTGTGCAATTGATAGGATTGTGAAGCCTGGCACGCCGATCCAACAAATTTTCGAAACGAGGAGGAGCGGCTAGGGTTAGGGCAAAGAGTTGGGTCGAATGGGAGAGAATGAGAGTGGGATTGATGGAGAGAAGGGAGCAGGAAGTGGGGAGATCGGTTGAAAGGGATTGGAGGTCTTTTGGTGGAAGAAGTTGGCCGGTTGAGGGTTGGAGAAGTCGAAACGACGGAGGGATTTTGAAATCGGGTGAAGAAAATGAATCGGGTGAAGGGGGGGTATTTATAGGGTTCAGTCCAACTGATCGGGTGAGATCTCACCCGATCGGTTGGGCTAATTTTCGAAAAATTTGTTGAAAAGTGGCTACAGGTGACCCGATCGGTTGAGAATTCAACCGATCGGTTGGCCGCTTCATGATTTTCCCGAGAGTTCTGTGCACTTCACCCGGTCGGACACACGACCACTGCTTCATATCAACCGATCGGTTGATTAAATCCTCAAATTTCCCGAGAGCTTTGCTCTTCTCACACGATCTGCCACCCAGTCTCAATTTGCTCCACCCGAGTAGTTTGCTGAAGAACAGATATAGGCCATCTTCAGATACGTCCCACCCGATCGGTTGAGAGATCAACCGATCGGTTGAGGGCTTGTTTCCTGCACAATTTCAAAAATCGCCTAAGTCTTTTGACGAAAGCTCCTATCGCTGAATTTATTCACCAAAATAAGAAAAATAAACCTAAAATAATCCTAAAAACATAGACGAGAGTTTAGAACATGGGTTGCCTCCCATGAAGCGCTGTTGTTTAACGTCGTTTGCTCGACGTCCGGTAGATGATTTTCAAGGAGGACGGGGGTGATGCCCTATGTTTGGCATTCTTTCAGATGTTGGAGCAGTGGCCTTTGGTGTTGTCGGCGGTGATAAGTAGACTTGCTCGACGATCCTCCCTCCATTGTTGTCCGGGGGATTCTCCCTCATATTGGCGTCGACCGCCACTCTTCTTAAGATCCGGATCTCATCAATGGTGAGCCCCATGGGCTCTTTCCCTTCTCTCCTCGTCGGAGCAACTTTTTGGAATCTGGGAGGGATCGTATGTGAGACACCCGCGTCCCGAAAAACTTCTTCCTTCTTCAAACTGACATGCTCTTCTAGATCCCCCAAGCTGTCGGGGTTCCTTGAGAGAATTTCCCAGGCCCCTGCTTCAACGGCTCTTTCTTCTTTAATATCCAGCATATTGCAACCAGGTTCATCTGGGGGTGCTTCATAGATAACCCCAAGTCAAATTCGACCTTCTGGTCGCCAACATTAAGGGATAACTTCTCTTTCTTCACATCTATCAGCACGCTAGTGGTGGCCATGAAGGGCCGTCCAAAGATGATGGGTGTATGAGTATCTTCGGGCATGTCCATCACCACGAAGTCTACCGGCACTTGCACTCTGCTGACGTTAACTGACAGGTCGTCTACAATTCCCACCGGATATTTGACCGATCTATCAGCTAGTTGAAGGGTCATACATGTGGGCTCCAGGTCTCCCATCCCTATCCTCCTGTATAGTGACAGGGGCATCAGACTGACGCTCGCTCCCAAATCCACGAGCGCCCGATGGATCTTCACTTTCCCAATCGAGCAAGGAATAGAGAAGCTACCCGGGTCCTTTAGCTTGGGCAGATTCTCTCGCTGGATGAGAGCGCTACATTCTGCCGTGAGAATGACCTTTTCCTTTCTGGAACCCCTCGTCACCAAATCCTTTAAAAATTTCGCATAGGAGGGCATTGTCTCTATGGCTTCGAGGAAATGGATTTGCAAGCTCAAATCCTTGACCATAGCGAAGAACTTGCCGTATTTTTCATCAATCTTAGCTTTGGCAAGTCGTTGTGGAAAAGGCACAACAGGCTTAAATACTCTAAGGTTCCCCTCCTCGTCCTTCTTCTTCTCCTCTTCAGAGACTCCCTCCGAAGTCGTATTCATTGGTGACGAAGCTCCGTCGTTATTTGATTTTTCAATTGGTCGCCCACCGACCAAAGGAGCTTCAGGTTCCTTAACGGGCACTCTTGTAGGAATTTGTGTCCCGCTTCTCAAGACGATGGCGGACACATTCACATGATCATGTGTTAGTGCCAATGTCTGATTTGCCCCCCTTGGATTTACTGTCGGTTGACCCGGTAATTGGTTTTGCGTCTTTTAAAGGTTCGCCACCTACAACCCCAGCTGGGTTACTTGGTCAGTGAGGGCCCTCTGCCCCATCTCCATCTTCAAGTTGATCTTCTCCTGATTCGTAATATACTGGGTCAAGAGGGTCTCGATCGGGGAGATAACTCGCTGCTGGCCATATGGCGGCTGCTGCTGCTGCATGGGCTGCTAGTTCCTGGGTGGATACTACTGATATATTTGATATGGTTACTGCTGTTGCTGATACTGCTGCTGCTGTTACCGAAGCGGCTAATATACTTGTTGCTGCGGCTGCTGCGGCTGCTGATACAGCGCCCTATAGCTCAAATTGGGGTGGTTCTAGTTATTAGGAGAATAAACTGGATTCGAGCTAGTCCTGGGTGGATACGGCGCATTACCCATCAGGTTGAAGAAAAGTGCGCTAGCCTGATCCACCGGTGGTGAACTATCACCACCCTCGAAGTCTCCAAGGACTTCCGCTTCCACCACTGCTACTTATTGGCTGCTGGCACCACCAGCTCCTACCATAAGCGCTGAGATCTGGGTCGATAGCAAATCGAATTTGCTAGACAACTTGTCGACGTCCTCGACTCTATGAATGCCTCCAGATCTGGGTATTGCACGCTCATCGCACCACCGCTCATTGTTTGATGCCATGTTTTCTAAAATGTTACCGGCATCTTCTTCACTTCTTGACATAAAGGACCTCCCAGCCGCGACGTCCATCGAAGAATTTAGGTCATCCCTCAACCCATTATAGAACAGATTTATAATCTGCCACTTTGGAAGCTCATGATAAGGGCATCTCTATTGCATCTCTTTGTATCTCATCCAAGCTTCGTGCAGGGACTCGTGGCTGGCTTGGGAGAAGGAGGAGATCTCACTCTTCAGCTTCATCGTCTTCCCCGGGGGGAATAACTTAGTCAAGAAAGCGTTCGAGAGCTTCTCCCAAGAATTGAAGGTGTTCGGGTCCTTTCCCCTAAGCCATTGCTTGGCTTTATCCCGCAGAGAGAAGGGGAATAGCTTCAGTCGGATTGCTTCAGTTGTGACACCATTAATCCTGAATGTATCACACTTCTCAAGGAAGGAGTCCAGATGTTCAATAGGGCTCTCCATGGATGCCCCAGAGAATTGATCCTGCTGGATCCACGTCATTAGAGACGGCTTAAGCTCGAAACTCTGGACTACAATAGCCGGAGGTTGAATAGAGGAGGTGGACCCGATGGATGGCATCGAGTATTCCAGCAGAGATTTTTGGGGACGAGTGTTCTCTCCCATGGCTTCAGCTTCTTCCCTTTGACCCGCCCCCCGGGCGCCTGCGCTCCAGATGTGTGCAATGATGCGAATGGGGGCGTGAGATTTAAATATTTGTAACCGCAAGCACACGGTGTTGTAGTGTGGCTTAGGGGTCGAACTCAAGGAGGCGTGGATGTGCTTGTGTCAAAGAGGATCAAAATCACCCCATGGTCGAGCTAGCCCAGATCGAATGATGGGTTGTCACGGTAAAGGAATGCAAGGTATAGACAATATGAAGGAAAAACCCGGGACTTTGGTTTCCACCCCCAATGAGCGACTCTCGCTGATACGGCCTACGGGTAGGATGGCGATAGAAATTAGGGTCTAATGGTGAGACGTTGCCTCTGAAAGTGGTACCGGCATCCCATGGGCCCGATATTCCGGTCGGTGCCCAGGATGATATGCCGGACTTCCCAGGTTCGATCAGTGGGCACTCCCATGTCCATTAACACTGATCGACTCCGGGAGCACTAAGCTCGCAATGATAACTCCCAACGTCTCATCCTGCCGCTCCCGCGTGCTAGGATTCGGCGTCTACGCTAAGGGCGTGAGCTATGGCTAGGGAGTCAACCGCCAAGTTTATTCCCCCTTGGCCCAACGGTCAAAGGCGGTCTTTTTCCCACCGATGACAATAAAACACCCCGCGTAACTGTTAGATTCCTAATCCCTATCGATTTCCTAACCCTATGGACGCATCGGGAAGAGCCCACGAAGGGGTTTCTGCCAAAATCCCAGATTTGGGAACTACTCACACATATTTAGTAAAAAGCGATCTAAACAGAAATCGACCATGAAAATCATGATCAGACAAATAGAAATGCAATGGTGGTAAAGCAATTAAGATAATACTAAAGTTTGACAAAGATCTGAAAACTTACAAAAACTGGAAAATTACAGCCATCACAAAATGAATAAAACAGCAAAAAATAACCAACTCCTGAATCTGGGAAACCTAGGGTTCTATATATAGAAAACGACATCACCCGATCGGTTGACAAGTCAACCGATCGGGTGAACCGCTTCACAGAATTACAACACAATGCGGGATTTCACCCGGTCAGGGTGAACCAGTCGGTTGACAAATGGATGCGGTCGGTTGGATCTTGGTGCCGACCGGGTGAGGAGACCGGTTGGATCTTCGTGTCTTGGCTGTTGGAATTCAGCTACAGATGAACCGATCGGGTGAAGGTCACCCGATCGGTTGGCAATCAGCTTCGATTTCCAGAGAGTGAGCTTTTGACCCGGTCACTGAACCGACCGGGTGACTTCTCGTGAGCTCCAAGCTGCGTCTGGGTGGTGCACGCGTGCATCACCCGATCGGTTGAAGATGATCAACCGATCAGGTGAGGGGCTGAAAGATGCAATCTTCGTCGTTTGACCCCCTTGATCACGCGTGACTTGATCGGTCTATATTTTACACCTTTTTTCTGCATATTTGCATGCCATTTCGGTTGCTCATATTGCGATTTTCACGAGTATTCGACGATATTGCGTTACTTTTCACTATTTCTTGTTTTTGTCGGATTTCAGGAAATATGGAGCGATCGGGAGCAAAAATGAGCTTAAGGGACTTGCAGCCGCTCCGGAGCGCCACCCAAGGCTCTTTTGAGGGCTATTCGGCGATGGGAGACGGGTGGAAGAAGAAGGAACTCCGTAGGAGCGACGATGAGGAGAAACGGAGAAGATTGGGCATTTACAGCATGCCACTCGGCCGAGTGGAGCACTCACTCGGCCGAGCAAGAAGACCACTCGGCCGACCAGACCGGACACGCTCCAACTAAAGGAATTGGGCGTGCACTCGGCCGAGGGATGATATCACACTCGGCCGAGTAAGAAGATCGCATCACCCGAGTGGCATGAGAAATCCACCATCAAAAGAGGCCGACTTACTGGAAATGTACAGGCTTTTGACGGTTCCGACTCGGCCGAGTGCCGAATGCCTCTCGACCGAGTGAGTAAAGCCACTCGACCGAGCCACCTCCGATGACAGACCCCCAAGACCCCCGACTTACTGGAATTTTACAGGGTCTGTCACTCGGCCGAGTAGAGAAGCTCACTCGACCGAGTAGAGAAGTCCATTCGGCCGAGTGATGCCGAGGACACACAGCGCCCAGATTTTCAGACAGCCTCCCACTCTTTTGAAATCTGCTATCATTCCAGCAATCAAAGTATTTTTCTCATATTTTTTATGGATAGTAGACTTCATGATGGTTCCAACGCCGCCAGGAACGTGCCAATCAGAGGTCGGATGAAATCTGGAGAATTTCTGCAAGTTGACGCTGCAGTGCAGGAATTTCCACTCGGCCGAGTCACATTTTCTACTCGGCCGAGTCGGTGGCGGGCCAAGATTTTAAGTTGCGGTTTGGGCTGTTTTTGGGCACGAATTTGAGGGGTTTTCTAGGGTTTTCTTGCTAGGGTTTTGGGGGGATATATAAGGGTTTTGTAGCCACCATTAGTGGAGATCCCCCATTATGTTTTCTTAGGTTCCCATATGTTTTCTTAGGGATTATTTTAGAGGTTATGCCATGCCCTAGGCCCCCTCTTGGATCTAAAAGCTTGTATTTGAATTGAAGATCTTCATCAAAGCTAAGTATCATTGTTCTTCTTATTTGAATCTTTGATTTAATATCTTTTTGTATGCAAGCTATGATTTTTATTGATTTCTATATCTTTATTGCTATGCTTGAGTAGATTTGTTGTTCTAGGGCATGGGGATGAACCCTATGGATCTAATTTCAGATTTGTGATGAATGAATTTCTAAATTGCTAGAATTGCTAGGAGGTTAGGTTGTGATTGATTTATTACGGATAGCTAGGGATTTCCATTGATTGGGGTTTGCAAGAGATTGGATTCTAATCGATGGGAAGGCCTAGATATTCGATTTAGGTTTATAATCGAGATTCTCTAGACTTGGTTTACAAGAGATTGGACCAAAGCTAGAATTTTTATTGTAAATCTATACCAATATTCGTTTGCAAGAGATTGGACGAATACGAACTATCACAACCTAAATCGTAACTCGAGTTTGCACGAGAGTGGGCTCGAGGGGCGATTGAACGATGATGTCGATCCTAATGCTAGTGGCTTAGGCTAGGGTTTGTAAGAGATTGGGCCATATCCTAGGTTGCTATAGACCAGCAATAGCGCGAGAGCGTGAGCTTGGTTCTCTATTCAGTTACAACTAGTTCACCTCAATGCAAGTCTAGTAATATTGAGATTCACTATTTACAATGATGTATGACGATCTGTAGTGGGAATTCCCTAGCCCTAGACACTCTTATTATTTTGTATTTGAATCGATATTTGACCGACTCCTTTATCACCGACACCGACATCCACCACCATTTCCATTACATCATTCCATAACCATCTCCACCAATAAAACATTCGTAGTCAAACCAACCTAGGATAGATTGGAGCCAACACCACCTCCTCGTGTTCGATACCCGCTCGCCACTTGACCGTGCGCTTACGGTAAAACTAAAATCGTTCTCCGGGTGTATATCCGGGTCCGACCAAGTTTTTGGCGCCGTTGCTGGGGAGGTGTTTCCCGTTGGGTGCTAATTTGTCACAATTAGGTTGATTAGACTACGAAAAAAAATTAACAAAAAAAGGGAATTTTTCACCCCCACCACCATTATTATTATTTCTATATTCTTTTGTGCCACTGATATTTTTCTCCAGGTATTTATCTTTGTTTATCAGGTGTTATGGATGGTTTTATGTGGACCACAGATTTTGAGGAGGAAGCATTTCGAAACTTATTGGAGGGCCTCTTGGAGTCAGTGAGGTTCACCGGTTCAGAGAGCATTACAGCAGATGATGCATTTGATCTAAGATTTGTAGATTTTGTTATGAATAGTGTTTCAGCTGCAGGAACAATTGAGGAGGACATCCATGTCAGTCTTGAGGGGGATAGACTATATTTTCGGATTGCTTGCGGGCATTCCCCTCCACATGATACATCTCCACAAGTTGACATACCTGAGCAGCCAGCATCACCATTCCAGAGAGAGCCTACATTGATAGTTGATGAGAAGGCAAATGAGCACACTATCGAGCCAGAGCATGCTTTTGAGGAGGCATCACACACGGAGCCAGAGTTTATCGCCGAGGAGGTCGTGCATCGGGACAAGGACATAGCCATTCATGAGGATCCCGAGCACCACCCTCCTCCATTTGAGCTTCCGCTGCCACTTCATCCTTCCATTGACGCCGAGGACTATCCCACAGAGCTTATGGCTCCCTTTCAGGGAGATCTCTTCACCCTCTCATCTCTTACATTTGATTCCCCTCCCATGTATGATGTTTTTTGTGATTCAGATTTTGACGACTCATCGTGCCTTTTGCAGGATACACATATACATGAAAAAAAGGTACAATGGGATGTATACGAGGAGGAGAGCGAGGAGTTAGCACCCATGGACGCATATGAATATGATCAAGAGGTGCGTTGGGATGAGCCTGACGATGATGAGGAGCATCTTGAT
Source organism: Scilla litardierei (assembly GCA_030789695.1). Lineage (NCBI taxonomy): Eukaryota > Viridiplantae > Streptophyta > Magnoliopsida > Asparagales > Asparagaceae > Scilla > Scilla litardierei. Next base: position 43,084,890 of record CM061140.1, on the reverse strand, counting down.
GAGGTCCACACCTATGATCTAGATTTACCTGAGCAGCATAGAGAAGACACCATGGAGACAGCTATCACGGCACGTGAGGATATTGGATTATTTCCAGGGAAGTATCGTCCACCATTATTTATTCCATATATTTCTATAGACGATCCTCTTTGGGATACTTTTATTACGAGGGTGAATTTTTTGCAGCGAACTGATGCGTCCTATTCTCTGCATGGTACAGGTGGAGTCCTTGTGGAAATGCTGGAGGATGCATTGTTGGAGTTCGTTGGTGTTCGTGGACACATGCGTCTGGTGGAGCCACGAAAAGAGCAGTTGGAGCATTTGCCTGCACCGACAAAGATACTGGATCCGCCTTTTGCTATAGGTGATATCAATCCAGTAGTGTAGAAATTTTTATGCTTTCAATAAACCCGAACCCTCTCGACAGCGAGAGGACCGTATAGATTTGATTGAATAAATATCACCTCATATGACGGCAACAAAAATTTCTACACCCCAAACCCACTATAAATATTAATTGCCCTCTTCATATTTTGATGTGTCACATCCTTTTGCTCACCACCATCGAGAATTTCTTTCAAGTGAAACCTTACTTTCTTATTCGTTTGACTTGATCACGCTTTGCAAAGCCGTGACATTTTTGATTGAGTCATTTGAATAGGATTGTTTGGTATAAGCTTGGGGGAAGGCGCTCTCATGCATCATTGTATGCGCATGTAGTTGCATTAGGATTTCATGTCATTCATTTCATCATTTTTCATTCACCCCCTTATTATTATCGTTGTTCCTCATATTCTTTCATTATGATCACATTGAGGACAATGTGAAGTTTAAGCTTGGGGGAGTGCATTTCCATGCCATTTAGATGCATTATTTGCATTTTTTACTTTATTTTAGGGTTTTTTAGTATTTTTTACTTTATTTTAGGGTTTTTTAGAATCTTTCAAAATTTTGCATTATCTTTTTGAATTTTCCATTTTATTTTCCTTTTATGTGTGGTCATGCATCATGTTGTGTGCTTGTTTTTCTTTTTTTTCCTCCCTTTTATTTTTTATTTCTTTATTTTCCTTTCTCTTCTTTTGCTAGATTTGTTCCTTATGATGATATATCTTATTGCTTTAGTAGCCATCACGATGCTTATTATTCCATGCCATGCTACTTAGAGTATTCCATAGTCTTGCTACTCACACGTGCTTGCAAATCTATTTCTTTTGATGACTCCTCTAAGTGAATGACTGATATTAATTGAAGCTAAATGTATAGATTAGTGTTTAGTATGCGTTTGTTGGAAATGCACCAAGATTCACGCATCATTAGTATATCTGAAGCATCAGTTTTATTGTCATATTCACCTTCTGTTGCATGCCTGATATGGTTGTAAACTTTTCTGCTTGACTTCACTATTTATTGAAATGATTGAGAATATCCATGCTTACATATGGGTTTTAGTTGAAGTATTATTTTATTGAACCGTTCGTGCACACTTAGAGTGAACCGAGTGTTACATTATTCCTTTCTCCACATATATCTTTTTATTCTCTACATGTCACTTGAGTTCACCTCCTAAAGCTACTTATATCGCATCTATTTCCTAAAAATCCCCACAAAAGAAAAGGTTAGCTCCAAAAAGTCCAAAAATCCAAAAAGGAGCCAAAATCCAAAAATACAAATCATATAGCTCTTACAAAAATCCAAAAAGAAAATTGAGAAACAAAGTCCAAAAGAAAAAAAAATATTTCTCTATCTCATTATTGGAGCCACAAAATACTTGGGAAAACCAAGGCAAAAATCCCATTTTCCACTATCATATTCCTTTAGATGTGATGCCTCAAGCTAAGCTTGGGGGGGTGAATTCATTTGACCATATGAGTGAGTATGACATTAGAGTGGAGACGTGCATGAATGGGAATATTCGATAATGCTTAGACTTTGCAAAATATATTAGATATGGAGATTTTTCATGATTTGAAATAAATATGTGAATGCCATGACTTTTATTCTATTCTCTATTGCATGCTTGGTGTGTATCTTATATGCTTCATTTATAACTTTTGATTGAAAAGTGCATCGCCAACATTTGTATATTAAATTCTATGAAATGCGTGATGTGCATATGAATTGATTGTATGAATTTAGAGAGTCCCTCTTATTGTTCTTAAAAGCTTGCAAATACCATGTTTATGAAAGATATGAAATCCTTATAGCATGTGATTTGTATTTTCCAAGTTATCGTGATGTGTAGCTTATGGCTTGAGATCTGAGAGAACAATCTAGCGACCCCTTCCACCTCGTGTTCTTTATTTTTCATTTCATTTTCTTTATTTTCATCTCCCGAGTTCGTCTCTCTACTTATCTTCCTCAAGGATGAGTAAGAGGTAAGCTTGGGGGATTTTGATAGGTCCATATTTTACACCTTTTTTCTGTATATTTGCATGCCATTTCGGTTGCTCATATTGCGATTTTCACGAGTATTCGATGATATTGCGTTACTTTTCACTATTTCTTGTTTTTGTCGGATTTCAGGAAATATGGAGCGATCGGGAGCAAAAATGAGCTTAAGGGACTTGCACCCGCTCCGGAGCGCCACCCAAGGCTCTTTTGAGGGCTATTCGGCAATGGGAGACGGGTGGAAGAAGAAGGAACTCTGTAGGAGCGACGATGAGGAGAAACAGAGAAGATTGGGCATTTACAGCATGCCACTCGGCCGAGTGGAGCACTCACTCGGCCGAGCAAGAAGACCACTCGGCCGACCAGACCGGACACGCTCCAACTGAAGGAATTGGGCGTGCACTCGGCCGAGGGATGATATCACACTCGGCCGAGTAAGAAGATCGCATCGCCCGAGTTGCATGAGAAATCCACCATCAAAAGAGGCCGACTTACTGGAAATGTACAGGCTTTTGACGGTTCCGACTCGGCCGAGTGCCGAATGCCTCTCGACCGAGTTAGTAAAGCCACTCGGCCGAGCCACCTCCGATGACAGACCCCCAAGACCCCCGACTTACTGGAATTTTACAGGGTCTGTCACTCGGCCGAGTAGAGAAGTTCACTCGACCGAGTAGAGAAGTCCACTCGGCCGAGTGATGCCGAGGACACACAGCGCCCAAATTTTCAGACAGCCTCCCACTCTTTTGAAATCTGATATCATTCCAGTAATTAAAGTATTTTTCTCATATTTTTTATGGATAGTAGACTTCATGACAGTTCCAACGCCACCAGGAACGCACCAATCAGAGGTCGGATGAAATCTGGAGAATTTCTGCAAGTTGACGCTCCAGTGCAGGAATTTCCACTCGGTCGAGTCACATTTTCTACTCGGCCGAGTCGTCGGCGGGCCCAGATTTTAAGTTGCGGTTTGGGCTGTTTTTGGTCACGAATTTGAGGGGTTTTCTAGGGTTTTCTTGCTAGGGTTTTGGGGGGATATATAAGGGTTTTGTAGCCACCATTAGAGGAGATCCCCCATTATGTTTTCTTAGGTTCCCATATGTTTTCTTAGGGATTATTTTAGAGGTTATGACATGCCCTAGGCCCCCTCTTGGATCTAAAAGCTTGTATTTGAATTGAAGATCTTCATCAAAGCTAAGTATCATTGTTCTTCTTATTTGAATCTTTGATTTAATATCTTTTTGTATGCAAGCTATGATTTTTATTGATTTCTATATCTTTATTGCTATGCTTGAGTAGATTTGTTGTTCTAGGGCATGGGGATGAACCCTATGGATCTAATTTCAGATTTGTGATGAATGAATTTCTAAATTGCTAGAATTGCTAGGAGGTTAGGTTGTGATTGATTTATTACGGATTGCTAGGGATTTCCATCGATTGAGGTTTGCAAGAGATTGGATTCTAATCGATGGGAAGGCCTAGATATTCGATTTAGGTTTATAATCGAGATTATCTAGACTTGGTTTACAAGAGATTGGACCAAAGCTAGGATTTTTATTGTAAATCTATACCAATATTCGTTTGCAAGAGATTGGACGAATACGAACTATCACAACCTAGATCGTAACTCGAGTTTGCACGAGAGTGGGCTCGAGGGGCGATTGAACGATGATGTCGATCCTAATGCTAGTGGCTTAGGCTAGGGTTTGCAAGAGATTGGGCCCTATCCTAGGTTGCTATAGACCAGCAATAGCGTGATAGCGTGAGCTTGGTTCTCTATTCAGTTACAACTAGTTCACCTCAACGCAAGTCTAGTAATATTGAGATTCCTTATTTACAATGATGTATGACGATCTGTAGTGGGAATTCCCTAGCCCTAGACACTCTTATTATATTGTATTTGAATCGATATTTGACCGACTCCTTTATCACCGACACCGACATCCACCACAATTTCCATTACATCATTCCATAACCATCTCCACCAATAAAACATTCGTAGTCAAACCAACCTAGGATAGATTGGAGCCAACACCACCTCCTCGTGTTCGATACCCGCTCGCCACTTGACCGTGCGCTTGCGGTAAAACTACAATCGTTCTCCGGGTGTATATCCGGGTCCGACCAAGTTTTTGGCGCCATTGCCGGGGAGGTGTTTCCCGTTGGGTGCTAATTTGTCACAATTAGGTTGATTAGACTACGAAAAAAAATTAACAAAAAAGGGAATTTTTCACCCCCGCCACCATTATTATTATTTCTATATTCTTTTGTGCCACTGATATTTTTCTCCAGGTATTTATCTTTGTTTATCAGGTGTTATGGATGGTTTTATGTGGACCACAGATTTTGAGGAGGAAGCATTTCGAAACTTATTGGAGGGCCTCTTGGAGTCAGTGAGGTTCACCGGTTCAGAGAGCATTACAGCAGATGATGCATTTGATCTAAGATTTGTAGATTTTGTTATGAACCGTGTTTCAGCTGCAGGAACAATTGAGGAGGACATCCATGTCAGTCTTGAGGGGGATATACTATATTTTCATATTGCTTGTGGGCATTCCCCTCCACATGATACATCTCCACAAGTTGACATACCTGAGCAGCCAGCATCACCATTCCAGAGAGAGCCTACATTGATAGTTGATGAGAAGGCAAATGAGCACACTGTCGAGCCAGAGCATGCTTTTGAGGAGGCATCACACACGGAGCCAGAGTTTATCGCCGAGGAGGTCGTGCATCGGGACGAGGACATAGCCATTCATGAGGATCCCGAGCACCACCCTCCTCCATTTGAGCTTCCGCTGCCACCTCATCCTTCCATTGACGCCGAGGACTATCCCACAGAGCTTATGGCTCCCTTTCAGGGAGATCTCTTCACCCTCTCATCTCTTACATTTGATTCCCCTCACATGTATGATGTTTTTTGTGATTCAGATTTTGACGACTCATCGTGCCTTTTGCAGGATATACATACACATGAAAAAAAGGTACAATGGGATGTATACGAGGAGGAGAGCGAGGAGTTAGCACCCATGGACACATATGAATATGATCAAGAGGTGCGTTGGGATGAGCCTGACGATGATGAGGAGCATCTTGATGAGGTCCACACCTATGATCTAGATTTACCTGAGCAGCATAGAGAAGACACCATGGAGACAGCTATCACGGCACGTGAGGATATTGGATTATTTCCAGGGAAGTATCGTCCACCATTATTTATTCCATATATTTCTATAGACGATCCTCTTTGGGATACTTTTATTACGAGGGTGAATTTTTTGCAGCGAACTGATGCGTCCTATTCTCTGCAGGGTACAGGTGGAGTCCTTGTGGAAATGCTGGAGGATGCATTGTTGGAGTTCGTTGGTGTTCGTGGACACATGCGTCTGGCGGAACCACGAAAAGAGAAGTTGGAGCATTTGCCTGCACCGGCAAAGATACTGGATCCGCCTTTTGCTATAGGTGATATCAATCCAGTAGTGTAGAAATTTTTATGCTTTCAATAAACCCGAACCCTCTCGACAGCGAGAGGACCGTATAGATTTGATTGAATAAATATCACCTCATAAGACAGCAACAAAAATTTCTACACCCCAAACCCACTATAAATATTAATTGCCCTCTTCATATTTTGATGTGTCACATCCTTTTGCTCACCACCATCGAGAATTTCTTTCAAGTGAAACCTTACTTTCTTATTCGTTTGACTTGATCACGCTTTGCAAAGCCGTGACATTTTTGATTGAGTCATTTGAATAGGATTGTTTGGTATAAGCTTGGGGGAAGGCGCTCTCATGCATCATTGTATGCGCATGTAGTTGCATTAGGATTTCATGTCATTCATTTCATCATTTTTCATTCACCCCCTTATTATTATCGTTGTTCCTCATATTCTTTCATTATGATCACATTGAGGACAATGTGAAGTTTAAGCTTGGGGGAGTGCATTTCCATGCCATTTAGATGCATTATTTGCATTTTTTTACTTTATTTTAGGGTTTTTTTAGTATTTTTTACTTTATTTTAGGGTTTTTTAGAATCTTTCAAAATTTTGCATTATCTTTTTGAATTTTCCATTTTATTTTCCTTTTATGTGTGGTCATGCATCATGTTGTGTGCTTGTTTTTCTTTTTTTTCCTCACTTTTATTTTTTATTTCTTTATTTTCCTTTCTCTTCTTTTGCTAGATTTGTTCCTTATGATGATATATCTTATTGCTTTAGTAGCCATCACGATGCTTATTATTCCATGCCATGCTACTTAGAGTATTCCATAGTCTTGCTACTTGACCGGCGCCCCGCGTGATGTGCGCGGCGGCGCGGTGTCGTTTACCGCAAGTTTCACGGTTAGTGTAGGGTGCGGGAATATCGAACTCAGGGAGGCGAGGTTGTGCTTGAGTCAAGTAGGACCTAAATCACCCCGAGGGGCGAGCTAGCCCGAATCGGTGGTTGGTTGTCACGAAAGGAAATGAAAGCGTATGAACAAAAAGAAAGTAAACCCGGGACTTTGGTTTCCGACCCGACGAGAGGCTCTCGCCGCTACGGCCTACGGGTATGGATAGCGATCGGGATTAGGGTCTAATGGTGAGACGTTGCCTCTGAGAGTGGTACCGGCGTCCCATGGGCCCGATATTCCGGTCGGTGCCCAGGATGATACACCGGACTTCTCGGATTCGATCAGTGGGCACTCCCGTGTCCATAAACACTGATCGATCCCGGGAGCACTAAGTCCGCAACGATATCTCCCGACGTCTCATCATGCCGCTCCCGCGTGCTAGGATTCGGCGTCTACGCTAAGGGCGCGAGCTTTGGCTAGGGAGTCAACCGCCAAGTTTATTCCCCCTTGGCCCGACGGTCAAAGGCGGTCTTTTTCCCGCCGATGACAATGAAACGCCCCGCGTAACCGTTAGATTCCTACTCCCTATCGATTTCCTAACCCTATGGACGCATCGGGAAGAGCCCTCGAAGGGCCTTCCACCAAAATCCCAGATTTGGGAACTACTCACAAAAATTCATGAAAAAGCAATCTAAATGAAATTTAACCGTTAGAATCATAATCCGACAATTGCAATGCGGAAGTAAAGGAGTAGTAAAGACAATACTAAAAAATTAGAAAGATCTGAAAACTTACTTAAGAGTAACAATTACAGCCGTCACAAGGAGATAAAACAGTAAAAAAATACAAATGTCTCGTTTCTGGAACCCTAGGGGTCCTATATATAGATTTTCGGATCAACCGATCGGGTGACAAGTCAACCGATCGGTTGATCCGTTACAGATAAATTACAGAAAACGGCGAGTTTTCACCCGATCTCACGAACCGATCGGGTGAGTTCTTGAGCGACCGGTTGGATCTTGGAGCAGTCGGGTGAACCGGTCGGTTCGACGCCCATGTCTTCAGCTCTTTTTCTCAGCTACAGATGAACCGATCGGGTGAGAGTCACCCGATCGGTTGGAATTCTGCTCGAAAAGACAGAGAACAGCCGCCCGCAGAACCGGTCTGTGAACCGGTCGGGTGACTTCTTCGTGAGCTGCGGTAGCGGTCGGTTGGTGCACGTGTGCATCACCCGATCGGTTGGAGATGACCAACCGACCGGGTGAGGGGCAGAAAGATGAGTACTTCGCCGTTTGACCCCCTGGATCACGCGTGACTTCTCCCATTGCTCCGGGGACTTGGGATATCATCGTAAAAGGTCCCCTACGTGGTCGAACTCCTGCAATCATGGACAAACAAAGAAAAGTGAAAGAAAACGGGAAAACATACGAAAACGAATAAGAGACGGCGGAAAACACGGAGAAACACAAAAGAAAACGTGCGTGAATATATGAAATATAGACGCACGTCAAAATCCCCCAAGCTGAACTCTTCCTCGTCCTCGAGGAAGACGAGCGAGAGTGGGAGCTCGGAAGGGAAAAATAGAGAGGAAGAAAGAAAAAGAAAACTCTAAGTCCTAGATCGTCCATCAGAGCCATCAAAATCAAAAACGACACACCCAGCAAGCAAACGCCAAATCACACCACTAAACCTAGGAAAGCGAGTCCAAATAAGTTTCGTGGGTCCACGCAGTGAAGCGCGAGTGAGCGTGGTCGTGAGCTAGCAAATGGTGATGCTTTCTACGATTTGCTACGAGGCTCGATATACACAAATCCAAGATATGACCCAAATATCGAATCGAATTGAATTAAGCGGCGAATATAAGTTCGAGCATGCATGAGAATAGAGAGAATAGGAGCGTATCATGCATCGGGGACTCCACAACTAGGGTTAAGGAAATCACGCCACTATAGCCTAGATACTAGCTAAATAGCCCCTAAGCCAAGTGTCTTTGATAACGACGGGGGTTGAGATGATGTGGAGAAGAACACTCGGTGCAAATTCTCGCCTTCCCTTTATTCTCGGCAAGTAGGAAAATATTCACACGGGAATTTTTTTTTTTTTTTGGGTTTTGGGTAATTGCATATTTTTTTTTGCTTTTTGGCTATACAATCTTTTTCTTTTCTTTTTGGGTTTTTCATTTCTTTTCTCCCATTTTTTTTTGATTTTTGGGTTTTTGGCTATACACTTGTGTACTCTCCCAAGTGGGAGAACGGTACACGACGAGGGGACTTGCACCAAGTAAAACAAAAAAGAAGTCGAAATCTAAACACTTGGGCAAAGGGAACTACTCTCGCTAAATAGAGCTTAGGCTAAATGGGTTATCCTAGTCCTTAGTTGTGGAATCCCGACGCATGCGAATTGAAGTATACGATATAAATATAGCATGCATATAGAAACAGACATTAGAAGCAAATACCGCATATTCAATATCGAAGCATGATAATCTAGGGGTCATTCCTGGACTGGTATATAAAGTAAAATCACCAAGCAGAAGCACACCAAATGCTAGTCACGACACACGACTCACAAAAAGCTAAGTGGACCCACGATGCGTGAAATGCAAGAGGACTCGAAACCCTAGGGTTAGTGAGTGTGATTATCGATGCAATGCTAGGTGTGTGTGACTTTGTGGCGATTCATCATAGGATTCATCTCTAGGAGAAAGAGCTAGAAAGAAGAAGAAAAGAAAGAAAGGAAAAAAAAAGAAAAACACGATGGAAAATGACTCAAATAACGTAGAAAAATAACACAAATGACGCACGAAGTGCGACTCCCCCAAGCTGAAACTTGCATTGCCCTCAATGCAATAAGAGTGAGTACGGGAGGGCAATGAAAATGGGGGGGGAAATACGCACAGACACGAAAAGAAATGAAAACGAGGAAAACACATAGATAAAACTGAAAAAGAAAATAAAAAAACAAGATCAAAATCAAACAATACGAAAATAAAAATAAAATAAAACCACACGACACGACACTCAAAAAGTGAAAAACGAACACACACGAAAATGAGAAAAACAAACAAAACACGACAGCACAACAAAACAGACGTCCCCCAAGCTAGACCAGAAAGTTCTAGCGAAATGATATGATCAATGAAATCCAGATATGTGCAAGGGGGAGTCAAAAACAAAAAAAGGGGAAATCAGAAAGCAACAGAAGGTGAGTCCTCGTCATCCTCGGAAGAGGGCGGGGATGGGTGGTCGGGGGAGGCAGGGGGTGTGCGGAGGTGTGGGGAATGAGGTGAGGGTATAGGGGCAGTGGTGGTGTGAACTATGGGAGGAGTGTCGATGGTGGTGGGTGGTGGTGGGAGGGAGGCGATCAAGGCTGTGGTAAGAGGAATAGAAATGGAGGAAGTGGATGTGGTGGTGACGGTAGTGGGAGGTGGTCCGTGGATATGAGTAAGAAGGCGGAGAATGGCGGCCACGTTCCTCTCAAGTGCGAGGAAACGTGGGTGAGTAAGAAAGGAGGATGGCGATGGGTCCGAGGAAACAGAGGACATGGCGAGCTCACGAAGGGCGGCGACCTCCCTCTCAAGTCCTAGACGGGCAGATACCTGACGGTGACCAAAAGACGTAGACTGTCGCGAGGCAGCGGTGGTGCCGCCAGGTAAGGTCGAAGAAGTGCTGGCGGCAGTGGTCATGCCAGCACAGGAGACAAGGCCAGAAATGGCCGCAAGGAGGTGCTCAGACATGATCGGTCCCGGAGCAGAAACGGGACGACTCGGGCCAGCCCCTAAATCTCCCGCAGACGCAGGGATATCCTGCTCGCCTAAGTGGGCGGCAGGGGACGGTGATCTGCGTGCGCCAGCGGGGAGAAAAGGAAGATTCAACCCCGCAAGGAAGTCGGGGTCAGGAGGGAAAGTCCAATCTCCCACGAGAGCAATGGTCATGCGAGCGGGGTTGGGCAGAATGTTGTAAGGGGCTGGGGGGTGGCCATAATGAAATATGAAGCGGCCATCCGAGCGGGGCTTGATCATGTGGATGTGCCGCAGGACGTCGATATCGAGATGTGATGGTCCTGCGGCAGCTGGAAGATTGTTGGGGATGGTGATATTGAATTGGGCGTGAGAGCATATGATCGTGATGATGCCCCCACAACAGAACTTCCCCTTCCCGGCCCGGCTGATCTCGAGTAGCTTGTAAACAAGCCAATCGCTACTATGGATGGGGACGGTAGGGGCTCTGAAGCTGACTCCATCATCATCCCGGACATAAGGAAAAGTCATGGCCCAAAGGATAAAAAGGTCAGGGATAGTCACGGTACCAGACTCGTCCCTAGGAAAGAATGCAGATGAAATGATCCTGTGGGCTAAACGAAACACGGGATGAATGATGGAGGAGGCCTTCGCCCTTCCTCGGGGGTAATCACGGATCAAAGTGAGGCGGAACCAGAATTGATCGATATCAAACTCGGGCGTGTACCCGTAGTGTCGGATGGAGTCGTCCCCGAGATTGGGGAAACCAAATATATTGTTGATCGTGCTCAGATTCGTGGTGACACTACGGTTACGCACCCTGAATTTAATGATCGACCCGGACTCCCAAGTAAGTGTAGAGAGGAATTCGAGTGTGAGGGCCGGGTAGGATACGGCATGTGTGTTAAGAAAGGCTAACCACCCTAAGTTAGCGAAAAGAGATTCGACCTCGGTGAAGACACCGAGATCGACAAGTGTACGTGCGTGCGGGAACTTGGTGGATAGATGCCCTCGAGCATCAAGCCTATGGTAAAAATCTTTGTGCTCCTGGATCCGAAAAATATACCCGTGCGGGCCCAACATTTGGTCCACAGGGGGGATAATAGGTGGAGGAGGGCCAAGTGTGAGTGCTCGTGTACGGGAAGGAGGGCGCGTTTGTTTTCGTCTCTTTCGAGACGGCTCCTCTTCCCTCATGATACCCTTCCCCTTATCCTTTTCTTTAGCCATGTGTGTATGTATGAGCAAGAATTAGAGCAAAAATCGTGGATGCACACTAACACAAGCCAACAAGCAAGCACAATAAACAGGGCAAATATATATAAAATAAGAATAGGAGTGAGTTTACCCAAGCGGAGTGGTGGAGCTTGCTCGTTGATGTCCCCTCACTGTTCAGCGAGAGAAGCTTGGAGCCGCGGCGAACTCCTTCGGCAAAAATTTTCGAAATGGAGGTGGATTTGGGAAAATTAGGTCAAAAATCTCGGAATGGGAGGAGAGAGAGGGTGTAGATGATGGAGGGGTTGATGAAGGAGGTGGAGAGTGGGAGTAATGGAGGAGTAGGGGACGTGGGGGAGTGGGGATCGGTTGTTGGAGAAGAGGGGAAGACGAAATGACGGCGAGATTCGCGATCGGGCGAGGGCGGAAACGAGCGGGTGTCGGGGGGTATTTATAGGGTTTTAAGTCGAACCGATCGGGTGACTTGTCACCCGGTCGGTTGACGGTTAGGTCGAAAATTTTGCCGAAGAAATGCTACAGGCGAACCGGTCGGTTGACTTTTCAACCGATCGGTTGGCCGCTCCACTAAATTTCCCGAGAACTTAGGGCTTCTCACCCGGTCAGGTCAACCGATCGCGCTCAAACTCAACCAATCAGTTGATATTCCTCAAAATTTTCCGAGAGTGCTCCCCAGCTCACCCGGTCTTCCACCCGGTCTCTTCGTTACTCAACCGATCGGTTCATTCGGGGACAGATCTCGGCATGTATCTGATACATCCCAACCGATCGGGTGAATTATCACCCGATCGGTTGGGGCTTGTTTCCTGCAAAAACCAAGAAATTTGATTAAGTCCCCGAACGGATGTCCTCGCGGCTGATTTTATTTATAAAAATAGAGAAAATAGAATAAAAAATAATGCTAAAAATTTGAGAAAAAGTTTAGAACATGGGTTGCCTCCCATGAAGCGCACTTGTTTAACGTCGTTGGCTCGACGCCCGCAAGAGATGCTCACGGTGGCTGATACGGGTGATGCCCAAACTTAGGCATCTCTTCCTTGTTGGAGCTGAAGGCGCTCGAGGTAGTCAGCGGCTGGAAAAATACTTGCTCGACCACCCTCCCTTTGTTCTTGAGATCCGGGGGCTTTTCCTTGGTGTTGGCGCTTCCCGCCATCTTCTTCAGGATTCGAACCTCGTCTTTAGTGAGGTCCGTGAGCTCTTTCCCCGTTCTCTTCATAGGAGGAAACTTGGGGAACCCGGGAGGGGTCGTTCTCGCTGCACTCGATCTTCCATCAGCTTCTTTGTCTTCGGGGCCTTCTTCATCTTCAGAATTCCCCAAGTCATCGGGGGGGTTTCTCAGGAGAATCTCCCAGGAGTTCTCCTCTACAGCTTTTTCTTCTTCTATCTCAAGCAGATTACACCGGAGGTCATCAGGAGGGTCGGGGTGCTTCATGGATAGTCCCAGGTCAAACTCAACTTTCTCCCCGCTGACGTTCAAGGAGAGTTTTCCGTTCTTCACATCTATAAGAACGCCAGCAGTGGCCATGAAAGGCCGTCCCAGGATAATGGGGGTGTGTGCATCTTCGGGCATGTCCATGACTACAAAGTCCACAGGCACATGCACCCCTCTCACATTCACGGGGAGATCATCAACAATTCCCACCGGATATTTGACCGACCGGTCAGCTAGTTGTAGGGTCATCCCGGTGGGCTCCAAATCACCCATTCCTATCCTTCTGTACATCGACAAGGGCATCAAGCTAACACTCGCCCCTAGATCGACGAGTGCACGATTAATCTTCACAGCCCCGATCGTGCAAGGGATAGAGAAGCTCCCCGGGTCCTTGAGCTTTGGGGGGTTGTCCCTCTGGATAAGAGTGCTACATTCTGCCGTCAGCACCACTTTCTCTTTTCTCGACCCTTTCGTCACCTAATCTTTCAAGAACTTTGCATAGGAGGGGATTGTCTCAATTGCCTCCAAGAAGGGGATTTGCAGGCTTAGGTCCTTGACCATGGCAAAGAACTTCCCATATTTCTCATCAATTTTTGCTTGAGCCAACCGTTGGGGAAATGGCACAACGGGTTTATAAACTTTTGGGCTCTCCTCCTCCTTCTTCTCTTCTTCGGACACTCCCTCCGGAGTCATGGGATTTGATGACGAAGCACCGACGTCATTTGATTTTTCAATCGGCCTCTCAACGACCAATGGTGCTTCCGGGTTGCTAGGGGGCACTCTAGTAGGAATTTGCATCCCGCTTCTCAGAATGATAGCGGACACATTCGCGTGCTCGTGCACGAGTGCCGATGTTTGTGTTGCTCCTCGAGGGTTCACCTCCGGTTGTGGCGGCAATTGGTTTTGTGACCTTGCGAGATTCGCCACCTGTAACCCCAGCTGGGTTACTTGGTCCGTGAGGGTCCGCTGGCCCATTTCCAGCTTTTGGTTGATCCTCTCCTGGTTGGTAATATATTGAGTCAAGAGAGACTCAACCGGAGAGACGGCCCTCTGTTGGCTATACTGCTGCTGCTGGAACGGCTGCTGATTCCTGGGAGCGTACGTTTGTTGCTGAGGTTGCTGCTGAAATGGTTGTAGCTGACCCTGATTCTGCGGTGGTCTAGCCGGCTGATAGATTTGTTGCTGCGGCTGCTGAGGCGTCGAGGGCTGAAATGGTGGCCGGTAACTGAAATTCGGGTGGTTCCGGTTGTTGGGAGAGTAGGCCGGGTTGGAATTTGTCCTTGGCGGATATGGCGCATTCCCCGTGGGGTTGTAAAATAGTGCGCTCGCCTGATCCAACGGTGGTGAGATGTCACCACCGTCGAATTCCCCAAGGAATTCGGACTCCACTGCAGAAACTTGCTGTGTACCGACTCCACCGGCTCCAACCATCAGTGCGGAGATCTGGGTCGAAAGCAAGTCAAACTTGCTCGAAAGTTTGTCGACGTCCTCGACTCTGTGTATACCCCCAGTTCTTGGTGTGGCTCTCTCGTCACACCACCGCTCATTGTTGGATGCCATGTTCTCCAGAATATTCCCGGCATCTTCCTCGCTTCTAGACATGAAGGAACCCCCAGCCGCGGCGTCCATAGAAGATTTAAGGTCATCCCTCAACCCATTGTAGAACAGATTGATAATCTGCCACTTCGGGAGCTCATTGTGAGGGCATCTTCTTTGCATCTCTTTATATCTCGTCCAAGCTTCATGCAAGGACTCGTGGCTGGCCTGGGAGAAGGAGGAGATCTCACTCCTCAACTTCATGGTCTTCCCCGGAGGAAAGAACTTCGTCAGAAAAGCATTGGAGAGCTTCTCCCAGGTGTTGAAAGTATTGGGGTCCTTCCCCCCTTAACCACTGCTTGGCTTTGTCCCGCAAAGAGAAAGGGAACAGCTTCAGACGGATAGCCTCTGTAGTGACACCATTAATTCGAAAGGTGTCAGACTTCTCCAAGAAGGAGTCCAGGTGCTCTATCGGGCTCTCCATGGGCGCACCCGCAAACTGGTCCTGCTGGATCCATGTCACTAGAGACGGCTTCAGCTCAAAGCTTTGGGCCGCAATAGCTGGAGATCGGATGGCAGAAGTCGACTCGATGGATGGCATCGAGTACTCCAGCAGAGACTTGTGAGGTGGGGTGTTCTCCTCCATGGATTCGGGATCTTCCCTTCTTCGCTTCTCGGCTGCCAAACGCCTAAGGGTGGCGTTAATCTCTGGATCGAGGGGAATCAAGTCGTCAAGACTCCTTGAACTCCTGCGCATGAAAAACAACAGACACCCGTGAAGCGACAAGTGGGAAAGAAACAGATAAAATAAGAAATAAAAATGAGAAAAACAAATAAGAAAAAGAAAAAGGAGAATGCGAAAATTATCGCGAGGTAGGGATGTGAGCTAGACACGAGGGTTCAAGAGATCCTAAGATATCAAGCACGTTGCCTCCCCGGCAACGGCGCCATAAACTTGACCGGCGCCCCGCGTGATGTGCGCGGCGGCGCGGTGTCGTTTACCGCAAGTTTCACGGTTAGTGTAGGGTGCGGGAATATCGAACTAGGAAGGCGAGGTTGTGCTTGAGTCAAGTAGGACCTAAATCACCCCGAGGGGCGAGCTAGCCCGAATCGGTGGTTGGTTGTCACGAAAGGAAATGAAAGCGTATGAACAAAAAGAAAGTAAACCCGGGACTTTGGTTTCCGACCCGACGAGAGGCTCTCGCCGCTACGGCCTACGGGTATGGATAGCGATCGGGATTAGGGTCTAATGGTGAGACGTTGCCTCTGAGAGTGGTACCGGCGTCCCATGGGCCCGATATTCCGGTCGGTGCCCAGGATGATACACCGGACTTCTCAGATTCGATCAGTGGGCACTCCCGTGTCCATAAACACTGATCGATCCCGGGAGCACTAAGTCCGCAACGATATCTCCCGACGTCTCATCCTGCCGCTCCCGCGTGCTAGGATTCGGCGTCTACGCTAAGGGCGCGAGCTTTGGCTAGGGAGTCAACCGCCAAGTTTATTCCCCCTTGGCCCGACGGTCAAAGGCGGTCTTTTTCCCGCCGATGACAATGAAACGCCCCACGTAACCGTTAGATTCCTACTCCCTATCGATTTCCTAACCCTATGGACGCATCGGGAAGAGCCCCCGAAGGGGCTTCCACCAAAATCCCAGATTTGGGAACTACTCACAAAAATTCATGAAAAAGCAATCTAAATGAAATTTAACCGTTAGAATCATAATCCGACAATTGCAATGCGGAAGTAAATGAGTAGTAAAGACAATACTAAAAAATTAGAAAGATCTGAAAACTTACTTAAGAGTAACAATTACAGCCGTCACAAGGAGATAAAACAGTAAAAAAATACAACTGTCTCGTTTCTGGAACCCTAGGGGTCCTATATATTGATTTTCAGATCAACCGATCGGGTGACAAGTCAACCGATCGGTTGATCCGTTACAGATAAATTACAGAAAACGACGAGTTTTCACCCGATCTCACGAACCGATCGGGTGAGTTCTTGAGCGACCGGTTGGATCTTGGAGCAGTCGGGTGAACCGGTCGGTTCGACACCCGTGTCTTCAGCTCTTTTTCTCAGCTACAGATGAACCGATCGGGTGAGAGTCACCCGATCGGTTGGAATTCTACTCGAAAAGACAGAGAACAGCCGCCCGCAGAACCGGTCTGTGAACCGGTCGGGTGACTTCTTCGTGAGCTGCGGTAGCGGTCGGTTGGTGCACGCGTGCATCACCCGATCGGTTGGAGATGACCAACCGACCGGGTGCGGGGCAGAAAGATGAGTACTTCGCCGTTTGACCCCCTGGATCACGCGTGACTTCTCCCATTGCTCTGGGGACTTGGGATATCATCGTAAAAGGTCCCCTACGTGGTCGAACTCCTGCAATCATGGACAAACAAAGAAAAGTGAAAGAAAACGGGAAAACATACGAAAACGAATAAGAGACGGCGGAAAACACGGAGAAACACAAAAGAAAACGTGCGTGAATATATGAAATATAGACGCACGTCACTACTCACACGTGCTTGCAAATCTATTTCTTTTGATGACTCCTCTAAGTGAATGCCTGATATTAATTGAAGCTAAATGTATAGATTAGTGTTTAGTATGCGTTTGTTGGAAATGCACCAAGATTCACGCATCATTAGTATATCTGAAGCATCAGTTTTATTGTCATATTCACCTTCTGTTGCATGCCTGATATGGTTGTAAACTTTTCTGCTTGACTTCACTATTTATTAAAATGATTGAGAATATCCATGCTTACATATGGGTTTTAGTTGAAGTATTATTTTATTGAACCGTTCGTGCACATCTTAGAGTGAACCGAGTGTTACATTATTCCTTTCTCCACATATATCTTTTTATTCTCTACATGTCACTTGAGTTCACCTCCTAAAGCTACTTATATCGCATCTATTTCCTAAAAATCCCCACAAAAGAAAAGGTTAGCTCCAAAAAGTCCAAAAAGCCAAAAAGGAGCCAAAATCCAAAAATACAAATCATATAGCTCCTACAAAAATCCAAAAAGAAAAATGAGAAACAAAGTCCAAAAGAAAAAAAAATATTTCTCTATCTCATTATTGGAGCCACAAAATACTTGGGAAAACCAAGGCAAAAATCCCATTTTCCACTATCATATTCCTTTAGATGTGATGCCTCAAGCTAAGCTTAGGGGGGGTGAATTCATTTGACCATATGAGTGAGTATGACATTAGAGTGGAGACGTGCATGAATGGGAATATTCGATAATGCTTAGACTTTGCAAAATATATTAGATATGGAGATTTTTCATGATTTGAAATAAATATGTGAATGCCATGACTTTTATTCTATTCTCTATTGCATGCTTGGTGTGTATCTTATATGCTTCATTTATAACTTTTGATTGAAAAGTGCATCGCCAACATTTGTATATTAAATTCTATGAAATGTGTGATGTGGATATGAATTGATTGTATGAATTTAGAGAGTCCCTCTTATTGTTCTTAAAAGCTTGCAAATACCATGTTTATGAAAGAGATGAAATCCTTATAGCATGTGATTTGTATTTTCCAAGTTATCGTGATGTGTAGCTTATGGCTTGAGATCTGAGAGAACAATCTAGCGACCCCTTCCACCTCGTGTTCTTTATTTTTCATTTCATTTTCTTTATTTTCATCTCCCGAGTTCGTCTCTCTACTTATCTTCCTCGAGGATGAGTAAGAGGTAAGCTTGGGGGATTTTGATCGGTCCATATTTTACACCTTTTTTCTGTATATTTGCATGCCATTTCGGTTGCTGATATTGCGATTTTCACGAGTATTCGACGATATTGCGTTACTTTTCACTATTTCTAATTTTCGTCGGATTTCAGGAAATATGGAGCGATCGGGAGCAAAAATGAGCTTAAGGGACTTGCACCCGCTCCGGAGCGCCACCCAAGGCTCTTTTGAGGGCTATTCGGCGATGGGAGACGGGTGGAAGAAGAAGGAACTCCGTAGGAGCGACGATGAGGAGAAACGGAGAAGATTGGGCATTTACAGCATGCCACTCGGCCGAGTGGAGCACTCACTCGGCCGAGCAAGAAGACCACTCGGCCGACCAGACCGGACACGCTCCAACTGAAGGAATTGGGCGTGCACTCGGCCGAGGGATGATATCACACTCGGCCGAGTAAGAAGATCGCATCGCCCGAGTTGCATGAGAAATCCACCATCAAAAGAGGCCGACTTACTGGAAATGTACAGGCTTTTGACGGTTCCGACTCGGCCGAGTGCCGAATGCCTCTCGACCGAGTTAGTAAAGCCACTAGGCCGAGCCACCTCCGAAGACAGACCCCCAAGACCCCCGACTTACTGGAATTTTACAGGGTCTGTCACTCGGCCGAGTAGACAAGCTCACTCGATCGAGTAGAGAAGTCCACTCGGCCGAGTGATGCCGAGGACACACAGCGCCCAGATTTTCAGACAGCCTCCCACTCTTTTGAAATCTGCTATCATTCCAGCAATTAAAGTATTTTTCTCATATTTTTTATGGATAGTAGACTTCATGACAGTTCCAATGCTGCCAGGAACGCTCCAATCAGAGGTCGGATGAAATCTGGAGAATTTCTACAAGTTGACGCTGCAGTGCAGGAATTTCCACTCGGCCGAGTCACATTTTCTACTCGGCCGAGTCGGCGGCGGGCCCAGATTTTAAGTTGCGGTTTGGGCTGTTTTTGGGCACGAATTTGAGGGGTTTTCTAGGGTTTTCTTGCTAGGGTTTTGGGGGGATATATAAGGGTTTTGTAGCCACCATTAGAGGAGATCCCCCATTATGTTTTCTTAGGTTCCCATATGTTTTCTTAGGGATTATTTTAGAGGTTATGACATGCCCTAGGCCCCCTCTTGGATCTAAAAGCTTGTATTTGAATTGAAGATCTTCATCAAAGCTAAGTATCATTGTTCTTCTTATTTGAATCTTTGATTTAATATCTTTTTGTATGCAAGCTATGATTTTTATTGATTTCTATATCTTTATTGCTATGCTTGAGTAGATTTGTTGTTCTAGGGCATGGGGATGAACCCTATGGATCTAATTTCAGATTTGTGATGAATGAATTTCTAAATTGCTAGAATTGCTAGGAGGTTAGGTTGTGATTGATTTATTACGGATAGCTAGGGATTTCCATCGATTGGGGTTTGTAAGAGATTGGATTCTAATCGATGGGAAGGCCTAGATATTCGATTTAGGTTTATAATCGAGATTCTCTAGACTTGGTTTACAAGAGATTGGACCAAAGCTAGGATTTTTATTGTAAATCTATACCAATATTCGTTTGCAAGAGATTGGACGAATACGAACTATCACAACCTAGATCGTAACTCGAGTTTGCACGAGAGTGGGCTCGAGGGGCGATTGAACGATGATGTCGATCCTAATGCTAGTGGCTTAGGCTAGGGTTTGCAAGAGATTGGGCCATATCCTAGGTTACTATAGACCAGCAATAGCGCGAGAGCGTGAGCTTGGTTCTCTATTCAGTTACAACTAGTTCACCTCAACGCAAGTCTAGTAATATTGAGATTCACTATTTACAATGATGTATGACGATCTGTAGTGGGAATTCCCTAGCCCTAGACACTCTTATTATATTGTATTTGAATCGATATTTGACCGACTCCTTTATCACCGACACCGACATCCACCACCATTTCCATTACATCATTCCATAACCATCTCCACCAATAAAACATTCGTAGTCAAACCAACCTAGGATAGATTGGAGCCAACACCACCTCCTCGTGTTCGATACCCGCTCGCCACTTGACCGTGCGTTTGCGGTAAAACTACAATCGTTCTCCGGGTTTATATCCGGGTCCGACCATGACTCCTCCCGTTGCTCCGGGGACACATGATATCATCGTTTTATGCCCCATATGCCAGTAAACTCCTGCAAAATACGGAAAACACGGAAAAGTGAAAGAAAACAAGAAAACACGAGAAAACGAAGATAGGACGGCGGTAAAATACGGAAAAACACGGAAGAAAACGTGCGCAAATATATGAAATATAAACGCACGTCAAAATCCCCCAAGCTGAACTCTTCCTCGTCCTCGAGGAAGACGAACGAGAGTAGGAGCTCGGAGGGGAAAAATAGAGAGAAAGAGAGAAAAAGAAAACTCTATATCCTAGATCGCCCGTCAGGGCCAACAAAATCAAAAACGACACACCAAGCAAGCAAACGCCAAATCACATCACTAAACCAAGGAATACGAGTCCAGACAAGTGCCGTGGGCCCACGCGGTGAAGCGCGAGTGAGTGTGGTCGTGCGCTAGCAGTCCGTGTCACTATCCACGATGTGCGATAAAGCTCGATATGCACAAGTCCAGGAAATGACCCAAATATCAATTCGAATTGAATAAGGCGGTGAATATATGTAGTTCAAGCATGCATGAGAATAGAGAGAGAATCGAAACATATCATGCGTCGTGGACTCCACAACTAGGGTTAAGGAAATCACCACACTAAAGCCTAGATAATAGCTAAAAAGTTCCTAAGCCAAGTGTTTTCGAAACCGATGGGGGTTGAAATGATGTGGAGAAGAACACTCGGTGCAAATTCTCGCCTTCCCTTTATTCTCGGCAAGTAGTAAAATATTCACACTGGAATTTTTTGGGTTTTGGGTTTTTGGATTTTTTTTTTTGGATTTTTGGATATACAATTTTTTTTTCTTTTCTTTTCTCTTCTTTTTGGGTTTTTCTTTTCTTTTCTCCTTTTTTGGATTTTTGGGGTTTTGGCTATACACATGTGTACTCTCCCAAGTGGGGGAACGGTACACGACGAGGGGATTTGCACCAAGTAAAACAAAAAAAAATCGGAATCTAGACACTTGGGCAAAGGAAACTATTCTCGCTAATTAGAGCATGGGCTAAATGGGTTATCCTAGTCCTTAATTGTGGAATCCCGACACATGCGAAATGAAGCATACGATATGTATATAATCATGCATACAGAAACAGGCAAGAGAGGCAAATACCGCATTATTCATATCGACTCGTGATAATCTAAGGGTCATTCCTGGACAGGTATATAAAGTAAAATCACAAAGCAGAAGCACACCAAACAGCTAGGCACGACACACGACTCACAAAAAGCTAAGTGGACCCACGATGCGTGAAATGCAAGAGGACTCGATATCCTAGGGTTAGTGAGTGTGATTATCGATGATATGCTGGGTGTGTGTGATTTTGTGGCAATTCATCATAGGGTTCATCTCTAGGAGAAAGAGATAAAAAGAAGAAAAGAAAAATTAAAACACGATGAAAACGACACAAAAACGAGAAAGAAAGACTCAAATGACGCACAAAGTGCGACTCCCCCAAGCTGAAGCTTGCATTACCCTCAATGCAATAAGAGTGAGTACGAGAGGGCAATGAAAATGGGGGGGAATACGCACAAACACAAAAAGACACGAAAAACAAGAAAAACACAGATACGAAAATGAAAATAAAGAAAAATCAAAATCAAACCACACGCCATAAAAATTGAAAAAGAAAGAAAGAAAATGACACGACACACAAAAATAAAACAAGCACACACAAAAAAACAAAACATGACAACACAGCAAAATAAAGGAAGGGGGAAGTTAATCGGAGTCGCTGGCGGTGGAATGGTAAGGGGATGGCGAGGAGGGTGATGAATAATGGTAGAAGGAATCCTCCGAGGACGAATGGGAGGGTGTGCGAATAGGAGAAGGGGGGCAACAGGCAGGACAACCAGAGGATCGGGATACATTGGTGGATCGTGGTGGATGATGGTGGGACAGGGTGGACAGACATACGGGTGCCAATTGGGAGGATCCACGGGCGGGAAGTGGACGAGTGAAGCGTACCAAGGATCTGGGTAGAACTTCCAGGGCAGGTGTGTAAGGCGTAGGGGGAAACACTCCGAAGATGAGGGTGGGAGGATGGCAAAAGGAGTGCAGGCGGGACTATAGAGGTAGGCTGCACTATCCTCCCCAAAAGGAGTAAGCATACTGATAGAGATCAAGTAGTCGCGATCGATACGGTTACGTCCCTGGACAATAGGGAGGTCGGAGGGCATCCTCAAGACAAAGCTGACAATAAGAGTGACAATACCCCCGCAGCAGATGGATCCAGAAGCGACGCGGCTGACGGATAAGAGCTTGTGGACGATCCAATGAGCGATGTTTAAGGGGAAAGGGATTTTGCCATGAATCCGGTCATGGGACATGGCGTAGAGAAAGAGCAGCTCATCGCTAGACACCGCAGATACATCAACACGAGCGAAAATGGTGTTGGCAAGGAAGCTGTGAGCAAAACGGTAGCAAGGGTGTATGATGTAGGAGGTGAGGGCTACCGCCGGAAAGGAGGTAAGCGAGAAAAAATGTCAGATCGATCATGAGTAGGCCATTCAACATGGCAATCGGGGTTGGGGAAGAGTAGATTGTTGTTAAGCTGGATGAAGCTCATGGAAAAATCGCAATTGAAGGCCCAGAAGGTGAAAACATGATCAGACACCTCGAGAGAACTGAGGAATTCAAGTGTGAGATTTCTTTGTGTATTGGCTTGGGTCCGCAGAAGATAATCACAACCTATGAAACGAAAAAGTGCACAGACGCCCCTAAAGCGTACAATGGATTGTATGGTGGGGAAGTCCGTGAAAAGAGTAGGTCGGATATGGCGATGAAGGAGGGCTTGTAAACGATCGGATTGCTCCTCAGACGTAGGGTTTATGCCAAGGAAAGAGGGTGAAAAGGGTCCGTAAAGCGGATTACGGCGTGAAGATGAGGCAATCTCTTTCCCTTTCTAGACATAGCGACTACGTGGATGGTGAAAAGGAAAGTGGGAGCGTGCCTATGATAATTATAAAGCAGGTTAAGCAGGTATAACACCAATTCAGGATATTACAGATAAGGTAAGAGATGTGTAGAGTGGAAATGTGTTACACATCAATGTAGCAAGACCAAGCTCCCAGAGGACTCACGTAGTAGGAGGAAGCGATTTGGGAAGCCGCCGCTCGCTGATCCGACAAGATACAGGATTTTCGAAAATTTTGGGGCTAGGTTTAGGGTTTGGATGTTTTGATGATGGAATATTGATGATGGCAAGGTGGCGAGGGTGGGGGAGTATGGAAATGAGTGGGGATGAAGATATAGGGGCAGTATGTTGGATGGAGGAGGTCGATTCGACAGTTGGAGGGTGGGTAATCGCGTGAAGGGGGGTTTGGGGGTTGGGTGGCGGTCATCGTGCGGCAGGGGTATTTATAGGGGCGAAAATGAACCGATCGGGTGAGTTCTCACCCGATCGGGTGGGCGAATTTCGAAAATTTTCTGTCGGCCAACAGCTACAGGTGTACCGACCGGGTGAGTTCTCACCCGATTGGTTGACCGCTTCCCAAATCTTTCCCGAGAGCATGTGACATTGTAGGAATATGATGCCCTCGAGGCAATTTATCCCTGTGTGAATAGCACAAACATCTTGTTCGAAATAACAGTAAGCTGTTTGGTAATAATTTATCTAAGTTATATTGTAATGTAGTTAACATTAGATATCAACTTAGGTAAAGTCCTGAGACTTTATGCAAGGTCAAACGGGTATCGAGATGAGTATCTCGATCATGGAGAAACGTTTGACCGTCTGTAGCATAAGTCTAAAATGGTTCGCGGTCGTAGATGTTTTGAGACAAGGATATCGAAACATCGGATAGACCATTGTGTCTTAGTCTTCACCGTTTAGCGGTGGCGATGATCTCATGATCGCTTGACTTGGCGAAGTCGAAGACGAGGCACATGTGCTCATTAGAATGAGTTCACTGAACGATCCAATAGAGTTATCATATGGTTATATTGACCAATCTGTCAATGATAACTCTGAGTGATGATAGGCTAGTTGGTCTTTTGACTTGAGGTCATTTTGACGGACCTGTGCGTGAACGGTGCCACTTAGATCAACTGACCTAGCTTCGAGACAAGGCCTGTCGAAAGGTCTTTTGATTAGGTGTCATTTGAAACGTACGAGGCGAGTAATGACCAAGAGAGGATTCGTCTCTCCCGGTCAATGGGAGTTAGTGTCATAGAGTTAGTTCGGTCTTTAGTAAAAACTCTGCGCAGAGTATGTTGGAAGAAGTCCAACATTTATTGACTAAAGATTGATCGAAACTAACTGGAGTCAAGTTATTGGGTTTGACAGTTTGACCGTACCCCAGACTTGATCTACACGATATAGTTTAAACGAAGAGACTATAACTGCAGAAATCATCACAGACACGGTCAGGGTGGTCCCGACAATTCTCATGTTGATGAGCTAACCACATTATGATGATGCTGAAATAGGGACGGCAGCCACTGCTCGTGGTCTTTGTCGTATAGGGCTTCGAGCCCAACCTGTAGTAGGGTCAGGCCGTAGGGTCACACAAAGAGTGCGACCTTTGTCTAGTAATAGGTAGAAATTAGTTAGGGAGAATATTTTGCATTTTTGATGCAAGGGATGGAATAATTGCATTTGATGCAATATGGTAATTTAAGCTTAGATAGGGACTATCATGCATTTGATGCAAAAGCGATTAAATGTGTTTAATACAATATTTAATAATATAAACGCAAGGAAAAGTTCACGGGTAAGACGGAAATATTCCGGTCTAGACCCAGGTTCGAACGGCGTCCAAATCGGACACCAAATGCTCAAGTTAGAGCCAAAACAGCCCAAAGGATCAGACCAGGCCAGGCCCAGTAAATGCAAGGCAGAACAGGCTGCCTGGGCTAGCCCAGGCTCGGCCTGGGCTCTGCCCAGGCGCGGGCCTGGGCGCGCCCAGGTGCCTGGGCGAGCCCAGGCTCAGCCTGGGCTCTGCCCAGGCATTTTCTGCGCGCGCAGCTAGTGTGGGGCCCACCCGTGGGCCCCACCTCTAGGG
Source organism: Scilla litardierei (assembly GCA_030789695.1). Taxonomy (NCBI): domain Eukaryota; kingdom Viridiplantae; phylum Streptophyta; class Magnoliopsida; order Asparagales; family Asparagaceae; genus Scilla; species Scilla litardierei. The sequence continues at coordinate 43,059,341 of CM061140.1, read as the reverse complement.
TTTTGAACCCTAATTGTGAAGAATCAAATGACAGCTCAGTTTTTTTGAAAAACTAGCATAGGGCTGATCTTTGGACACTCAATTGGAGGGTCAAACGAACTCCGATTGACGAACGGTTGTTTCCTATGCGTTCATCGTTGAACGCTCGTCGTATTGATAGGTTGTATCAATCTTGAAGCTCAACGGTGAGTGAGTTAAAATTCACGGAAGTTTGCACTTTGTGAAGTGCAAACTAACTTGATTTTAATTAACCCATTATTTAGTCCCACATCGGATTTTGAGAAAAGGGGAGAGTCCGCCGCCTATATAAATAGGGGTCTCCCCCCTTCCTCAAAACTCGTCCCAAGCTCTAGATCTGAGCGGCTCTCGTAAATGTTGGAGCACGCTCGGATCTAAGCTTAAATTAATATTTCTCCTCTCCCTAAATTTCTGCCTTACTCCTGCGGGCTCTAGCAAAGCCGCAAAGGAGTTCGGATTCTGGATCCGAAATCTAGGCGGAGGTTTCACTCGCGTGAAACTTTCTTCGGCGCGTGGTTGGCTCGGCGGCACGGGGATTGATCGCCTCGGGATGCGGAGCGGTTCGAGGAGCGGTTCGGGGAGCGGTTCAAGGAGCGGCTCGGCGTGGGACGGGAGCAGCTCGGAAGACGGCGCGGAACATCTCGCCTGCCCCAGGGCTGAGATTCCGGGTATGTGGTTAAAGTATTTTATTAGCATTAGTTTAATTTAATCGCAGTAGGCTAGATCCTTCTTGGGATGGTCAGATCCATCCCAAGTCGGCATAGATCTTGGCTAAGGGTCTTGGACCTTAGGGCTAAGTTAAAAAATTGTTTTTAACTGCATGTTAATTAGTTAAAATAAGTTTTTCTTCCGCTGCTATTTTTTTGTGTCTATGTTCCGTCCGACTTAGGATGGGCATAGAGTTTTTGTGCCCTAAGGGACTGCCAATTCCCTTCAGTGGTATCGGAGCGTGGTATGCGTAATGATCTAGCCTGCGATTTCTTTAAACTTTGAAAAGTTTTTAAATACTTTTTTTAAAAAATATGTTTTTAATTATGAGATAAATTTTAAAAATGTTTTTTTATGTTTAAAAAAATATGTGATAAATTTTTTTAACATGGAAATTTTAAAATGATGATTTTAAATTTATGTGATAAATTTTAAAATTGATTTTAAGGCTTTAAATGTTTATGTGATAAGTTTAAAGTTAGTTTAAAGTGCCTAAAATTTTATTTGATAAATTTTTAAGCATGAAAGTATTTTTTAAAAATGATGTTTTACTTTTATGAGATAATTTTAAAACTGATTTTAAAGATTAAAATTTTTATGCGATAAATTTTAAGTAGCATGCAAATTTGTGATTTTAAAATTAAGTTTTTATGAGATAAAAATAAAATATTTTAAAATCATATTTTAAATTTAAATGTTAAATTTATGTATGCATGCTAAAAATTGTTTATGTGATAAACATTAGTTTATTTAATTGTTAAATAGATATACACTTTCATTTTATGCTGATAAAATTAGTGTAGTTTTATTTTAATGGCTTGTTAATCTTGTCCCTTATTTGATAACACAAGACAACCTTTTAGGTTAGCCATTAAAAATGATTAAAATTTATTAATTGAATTTTAATGACATGCTATGTTTTAATAAATCATTAACAACAATATAAGACCTAATTCCTGATTAGGGTAGTCCTTTTAATGAATTTTTTAATTCTAATTGTTATAATTAATTTTCATTAAAGGACTTCGCTTTTAGCGTTGTTAATAAAATTTATTAAAATCCTAATAATGATTAGGATAGCACGTGAACCTTATAGTTGATAAGGACTTAATAAAAGTTATTAAACAAATCCTAAAATTTTGAATTTAAGGATTCAACTAGTTGATAGGATTAATTAGTTGTTAATAAAAGCTGTTTAGTCTATGGCATACATACAAAAATGACAAGCTTCATTCAATGGACCATGATCCAGTCAATGTGCTTGGCTAAGAGTTCTGGGTCAACCCTTGCTAGTCCAAGGGGTAGTGATCCTGGCTTAGTCAATTCCCTGGCTGTGTTCCGCTGGACCGCAATGTCGCGAATCATGATTGTATGACACCCTGGACTATATCTAAGTCAAATACGTTAATGATCTTTTTCAAGATTAGCCGTAGCCCTCCTTGTTTTGGGGTTGGCAACTATAGGACCCGTGTTATAGTTGTTGAGCTACACTCAAGCTGTAACATGGCAATCTTATAGAACCAACTCTTTCAATACATAAGATGTAGTCTAAGACCTGACCCAAACCAACGTGTCGTGCATACACCGAGCTGCGGGGCAAGTCAGGCTAGACACGAAAACAAGGGTCCGACTAGACTAGACATTGTGATTTGGATGAGCACACTCATGATCACAAATGGCTAGGGGCAAAAACCGAATAAGAGAGTCATATCCGATATGATCGATGAAGAGTCATCTTCCGATCGCAGAGTCAATCAACTTGTTGAGCTACACTCAAGGTTGTTTAGACTCAAGGTGATTGGAACTCTTACCCATTAATTTTAATTCGATTAAATCGTTCGTTATTAAGCTTTAAAACGATCGTAAATATAGTGGGAGGATATAGATAGATAAAAGCCAATCTACCTATATTTAATATTGAACATATGCTAAAACTAGGGCAAGACTATGTTTACCGAAGGAATCCGAATATATAATATTGGAATTAGTTAACTGGTTAAATAGGTTGATTAATTGAATATCAGGTTAAATTCTAATTGATAGAATTAAACTATATTCTCGTTGACATTAAATGACCTTCTAAAGAACAGACTTAAGAAATATGATTTCATTAAGTTCTGGGTCCAACAAATAAATTCGTGCTACATGTCACTCGTCTCTATATGAGGCAGCTTGAACATATAGGACATTCAAAGTATGTTTCTCCCTACAACTTGTCGAGCTACCCTCAAGGTTGTATGGACAAACAATTTTGATCCGCAAAGTTCGAGAATTCGATTAAACCGTTTGAGTCGAATACGAGTGCATGAGCGGTGCAAGACTATGTATCCCAACCGGATCTTGAGACAAGCAACTTCTTGAGCTACACTCAAGATTGCAAAGCTCAAGCGTTTGGATACATAAGTTGCTTGCATAGCTATTTATTTATGTTGATATCTAAATGTGATTTAGAAAAGGAAGAAGGCACTCCGGAAAGTCAATCGAGTTAAATAGTTTAATTTATCATTAGTAAAGGCATAAGTAGGAGGAAATGAAAATGTGACATACTTTGATGTCATGATTTCAGAATAAATTGTTATACAAATGACGTTTAACACATTTTGACGAATGTCGTCACATTGATTCTGAAGTAATGTTTTGTGTTAAGTAATTTGTAAATAACTATATACATATTAAATGTTAATATATAAATACACAAGATAGTAGCAAACTTATATGGTAAAATTAGACTAGGCCGTATCAAGAGATTAAGCTTCACAAGTCACATAAAGAGGGGTCTGACCTCTCGTATTATGAAGTCTACGGACACTTGTGAGTCTTAGCCTCTTAGATACAATGGCCGAAACCCATCTGTGAGACAGTGGGAGAATGAGTTGTCGAACTCAGTCTAGTACATACTGATGTACCCGAGTCTAGATTAACCAAAATAAGTTATTCGTATATTTTATTAAGACACGTGTTCTTGATGAAACACAAGTCTGATAAAATAAAGAACGAAATGACTAAAGTATTTAAACTGATTCGATTAGATCGAATGGTCAAATACTTAGCTAAATAAAATCTTGTGTAATTAAAAGAAAATGTGATTTTCTCTCAGATCAAGTCTGTTAACACATCAGTGTGTTAAAAGGTATGAATCACACTTAATTAGATTTAGTGTGATCCATTGTAAGTGACTCTGAGTTAAGTCCTCCCTCTGGGTTAAGTCCCAGATAGTAATGCCTAGGTTTTGATAAAGTTCTATGAGAACATTATCAATAAGATATTCATTAAATCAATCACGAGGAAGTTGTATATTTACTCGAATTTCGTGAGACGAAAAGTCGAGTTAAGACATCATAACTGATGATGACTTAGTCAACTTCCGGGATGAAATTCGGAGTAGTAACTCCGGTTTAAAACTTGATGCAATCAGAATAGGTCCGTGTGCGTAAACAAATTTGAGAATTTAGTTTACGTGCCCAAGGAAAATGTTTCCTCACTTTCTGCAAGTAAATCTTTAAGTTGAAAGGTTGGTGCAGAAAGAAAATAGTGAAGTACAATCTTGTTGGTCGAGAACGGTTTTCATCCTAATTCCTATAAAACGAATTATAATGAAACCGGTTTCACCAACAGATGTGTACAGATCTACTCGGACCAAAGCCGATGTAAAACGCTTAAGTTGACCATGAAAATTGGAGCATTCACTTATAAGTTCGTTTTTCTAAACATGATTTAGACAGACCAACTTATATGAATTAGCCAGAGAGTTTTCAAGGTCAGTGGGAGCGTGTAAATTACATGCGAGGCATCAAAGGGATGGAACATATATTTTGATTAAGTAATCAAAGAGTTTGATACTTTATCAGAAATGGATATGAACCATTTGAAATGACCAGTAACTAATTTAAAATTATTATCGTAAGGTACGATGAACTGGATAAGATCCAGGGAAATAAAATATTATAGATTCCATAGACCAAGTGAATTATTTGAATAAGATTCAAAAGGTTGGTCTAATATAAACATAAAAAACCCCTTAAGTCTATAGTGTAGACGGTTTTGGCAGATCCACTCACGAAGGCTCTATCACATGAAGTCAGGAAAACTTATGTGTAAAAACGATATTAGATATCGAGATAAATGGGCCTGAGTGCAAGTGGGAGATGTAGGAATATGATGCCCTCGATGCAATTTATCCCTGTGTGAATAGCACAAACATCTTGTTCGAAATAATAGTAAGCTGTTTGGTAATAATTTATCTAAGTTATATTGTAATGTAGTTAACATTAGATATCAACTTAGGTAAAGTCTTGAGACTTTATGCAAGGTAAAAAAGGGTATCGAGATGAGTATCTCGATCATGGAGAAACGTTTGACCGTCTGTAGCATAAGTCTAAAATGGTTCGTGGTCGTAGATGTTTCGAGACAAGGATATCGAAACATCGGATAGACCATTGTGTCTTAGTCTTCACCGTTTAGCGGTGGCGATGATCTCATGATCGCTTGACTTGGCGAAGTCGAAGACGAGGCACAGATGCTCATTAGAATGAGTTCACTGAACGATCCAATAGAGTTATCATATGGTTATATTGACCAATCTGTCAATGATAACTCTGAGTGATGATAGGCTAGTTGGTCTTTTGACTTGATGTCATTTTGACGGACCTGTGCGTGAACGGTGCCACTTAGATCAACTGACCTAGCTTCGAGGCAAGGCCTGTCGAAAGGTCTTTTGATTAGGTGTCACTTGAAACGTATGAGGCGAGTAATGACCAAGAGAGGATTCGTCTCTCCCGGTCAATGGGAGTTAGTGTCGTAGAGTTAGTTCGGTCTTTAGTAAAAACTCTGCGCAGAGTATGTTGGAAGAAGTCCAACATTTATTGACTAAAGATTGATCGAAACTAACTGGAGTCAAGTTATTGGGGTTGACAGTTTGACCGTACCCCAGACTTGATCTACACGACACAGTTTAGACGAAGAGACTATAACTGCAGAAATCATCACAGACACGGTCAGGGTGGTCCCGATAATTCTCATGTTGATGAGCTAACCACATTATGATGATGCTGAAACAGGGACGGCAGCCACTGCTCGTGGTCTTTGTCGTATAGGGATTCGAGCCCAACCTGTAGTAGGGTCAGGCCGTAGGGTCACACAAAGAGTGCGACCTTTATCTAGTAATAGGTAGAAATTAGTTAGGGAGAATATTTTGCATTTTTTATGCAAGGGATGGAATAATTGCATTTGATGCAATATGGTAATTTAAGCTTAGATAGGGACTATCTTTCATTTGATGCAAAAGAGATTAAATGTGTTTAATACAATATTTAATAATATAAATGCGAGGAAAAGTTCACGGGTAAGACGGAAATATTCCGGTCTAGACCCAGGTTCGAACGGCGTCCAAATCGGACACCAAATGCTCAAGTTAGAGCCAAAACAGCCCAAAGGATCAGACCAGGCCAGGCCCAGTAAATGCAAGGCAGAATAGGCTGCCTGGGCTGAGCCCAGGCTCGGGCCTGGGCTTAGCCCAGGCGTGCCCTGGGCAGAGCCCAGTCCCGCCTGGGCTTAGCCCAGGCTCGGGCCTGGGTGCGCCCAGTCGCCTGGGCGCGCCGAGGCGCGGCCTGGGCTCTGCCCAGGTGTTTTCTGCGCGTGCAGCTAGTGTGGGGCCCACCCGTGGGCCCCACCTCTAGGGTTTTGAACCCTAATTGTGAAGAATCAAATGACGGCTCAGTTTTTTTGAAAAACTAGCCTAGGGCTGATCTTTGGACACTCAATTGGAGGGTCAAACGAACTCCGATTGACGAACGGTTGTTTCCTATGCGTTCACCGTTGAACGCTCGTCGTATTGATAGGTTGTATCAATCTTGAAGCTCAACGGTGAGTGAGTTAAAATTCACGGAAGTTTGCACTTTGTGAAGTGCAAACTAACTTGATTTTAATTAACCCATTAAATAGTCCCACATCGGATTTTGAGAAAAGGGGAGAGTCCGCCCCCTATATAAATAGGGGTCTCCCCCCTTCCTCAAAACTCGTCCCAAGCTTTAGATCTGAGCGGCTCTCGTAAATGTTGGAGCACGCTCGGATCTAAGCTTAAATTAATATTTCTCCTCTCCATATTATTTCTGCCTTACTCCTGCGGGCTCTAGCAAAGCCGCAAAGGAGTTCGGATTCTGGATCCGAAATCTAGGCGGAGGTTTCACTCGCGTGAAACTTTCTTCGGCGCGTGGTTGGCTCGGCGGCACGGGGATTGATCGCCTCGGGATGCGGAGCGGTTCGAGGAGCGGTTCGGGGAGCGGTTCAAGGAGCGGCTCGGCGTGGGACGGGAGCAGCTCGGAAGACGGCGCGGAACATCTCGCCTGCCCCAGGGCTGAGATTCCGGGTATGTGGTTAAAGTATTTTATTAGCATTAGATTAATTTAATCGCAGTCGGCTAGATCCTTCTTGGGATGGTCAGATCCATCCCAAGTCGGCATAGATCTTGGCTAAGGGTCTTGGACCTTAGGGCTAAGTTAAAAAATTGTTTTTAACTGCATGTTAATTAGTTAACATAAGTTTTTCTTCCGCTGGTATTGTTTTTGTGTCTATGTTCCGTCCGACTTAGGACGGGCATAGAGTTTTTATGCCTTAAGGGACTGCCAATTCTCTTCAGACATTTCACCCAGCCACTCACCCGTCCGCAGTATTACTCAACCGATGGGTTGGTGTTATCTCCAAATTTCCCGAAAGTTCAGCTCTACCCACACGGTCGGTGACCCGGTCTCGGATGTCATCACCCGGTCGGTTGACCAATTACTCAAAATTCCCGAGACTTTTTGTACAGGTCACACGGTCTATCACCCGGTCTCGGCTGACTTCACCCGATCGGTTGATTAAGTGACTGATACGACCGTTTAGCTGATACATCCCACCCGATCGGTTGAGTTATCAACCGATCAGTTGGGGTCTTGTTTCCTGCAAAAAATGCATAAATGGCCTCAATCCTCAACGGAAGTTCTTGCGGCTGGATTTATTTATAAAAAATAGATAAAATAAAGTTAGAAATAATTCTAAAAATTGGAGATAGAGATTTAGAGCGTGGGTTGCCTCCCACGAAGCGCTTTTGTTTAACGTCGTTCGCTCGACGCCTCAAGCGGTGGTCAATTAGGATCCAGAGGGTTCGAGGAAGAGTTGTCGGTCGTTGAGAATCCGACCGGAGAGAATTCTGGTTCCCCTACTGCATAGTGTTTCAGACGCTGTCCGTTGACTTTAAACAGCTCATCCCTTCCCATTATCTCAATAGCCCCATGCGGGAAAATCTTGGTGACGCGGAATGGTCCCGACCACCTTGACTTGAGCTTTCCAGGAAAGAGCTTCAGCTTTGAGTTGAATAGGAGAACTAGGTCCCCTACTTTGAATTTCCTCTTCAAGATTCGCTTATCGTGCCATCGCTTCAGCTTTTCCTTGTAAATCTTGGCGTTTTCATAGGCATCGAGCCGGATCTCGTCGAGCTCGTTGAGTTGTAACTGCCGGTGCCCACCTACCTCCTTGGCGTCGAAGTTTAGATTCTTAATTGCCCAAAATGCCTTATGCTCCAATTCCACAGGTAGATGGTAAGCCTTCCCATAGACAAGCCGGTAGGGGGTTGTGTCGATCGGAGTTTTAAATGTCGTCCTGTAGGCCCAAAGCGCGTCAGGAAGTTTTGATGACCAATCCTTCCTAGAGTTGGCCACCATCTTTTCTAGTATGCTTTTAATCTCCCGGTTAGAGACTTCCGCCTGACCGCTGGTCTGCGGGTGGTAGGCACGCCCCACCCGGTGTTGTACCCCGTAATTTTTCAAGAGAGCCTCGAATTTCTTCTCTATAAAGTGGCTCCCTCCATCACTGATCAGGACACGATGTACACCGAAACGCGGGAAATTGTTGTTTTTAAAGAACTTGGCCACCACTCTGGAATCATTGGTTGGACTGGCTATCGCTTCAACCCACTTCGATACGTAGTCCACAGCCACCAAGATATACTGGTTCCCTGAAGAGGAAGGGAACGGTCCCATGAAGTCCACTCCCCACACATCGAAGATTTCTACCTCCATGATGTAGTGTTGAGGCATCTCATTCCTTTTGGAGATATTCCCCGTCCTTTGGCATTTGTCGCAGGCCTGGACATAAGCATGTGTGTCCGTGAAGAGGGTTGGCCAGTAGAATCCGCTCTGGAGAATTTTCGCTGTGGTTTTGTATGTGCTCGCAAGCCCTCCACATTGCTAACCGTGGCAATGGGAAATAATGGAGGTCGCCTCAGTTTCAGGGATGCATCTTCGTATCACCCCATCATTGCAGGTTTTGTACAGATGGGGGTCATCCCAATAAAATTTGCGGACCTCATGGAAAAATTTCTTCTTCTGCTGGTAGCTCACATTGTGGGGGACGATGGCACAAGCCAGATAATTTGCGATGTCGACGTACCAGGGGGTCCAGGAGGAAGAGACAGAGAAAAGATGCTCGTCAGGGAGCGAATCATCGATCGGTGTAGCATTTAAATCAAGGGTAGACATCCTGGACATGTGATCGGCAATGACATTCTCCGCCCCCTTCTTGTCTCTGATTTCCAGGTCGAATTCATGGAGGAGGAGAATCCACCTAATGAACCACGGCTTAGCGTCCTTCTTGCTCAATAGGTATTTAAGAGCCGCGTGATCAGTGTGCACGATCACCTTTGCACCAACGAGATATTATCGGAACTTGTCCATGGCGTAGATTACAGCTAGCAATTATTTTTCTGTGGTAGTATAATTTCTTTGGGCGGCATCAAGGGTCTTGCTCGTATAATATATGACATGCAGATTTTTATCCTTCATCTGCCCCAAGACGGCACCAACGGCATAATCACTAGCGTCGCACATCAGCTCATAGGGTAGATTCCAGTCCGGTGGCTGTATTATGGGCACGGAAATCAAAGCTTGCTTCAGGGCGCGAAAGGCCTCCATACACTCCTCGCTGAAGACGAAAGGCATGTCCTTCACGAGGAGTTGGGTCAGCGGCCTGGAAATCTTCGAGAAGTCTTTTATGAAGCGGCGATAAAATCCCGCATGTCCTAAAAAACCACGGACTCCTCGAAGATTGAGCGGTGGCGGAAGCTTTTCAATCACCTCAACCTTAGCCTTATCAACTTCGATTCCCCTCGAAGAGATGACGTGCCCCAGCACAACCCCTTCTTGGACCATGAAGTGGCACTTCTCCCAGTTTAGGACTAATCCCTTTTCTTGACATCTCTCCAGGACTTTAGTTAGATTACTGAGGCACGAGTCAAACTTAGTTCCATAGACAGAAAAGTCGTCCATGAAAACCTCCATGATGTCCTGGGAGTAGTCGGAGAAGATAGCGGACATGAGTCTTTGGAATGTAGCAGGGGCGTTACAAAGTCCGAACGGCATTCTTCTATAGGCATATGTCCCGAATGGGCAAGTGAAAGTCGTCTTCTCCTGGTCATCGTTATGAATAGGGATCTGAAGAAATCATGAGTACCCGTCTATGAAACAGAAATAGTTGTGCTTTGCCAGCCTCTCAAGCATCTGGTCAATGAAGGGGAGAAGGTAATGATCCTTCCTCGTAGCCTTATTCAGCTTTCTATAGTCAATGCACATCATGTACCCCGTGACGGTCCTCGTTGGTATTAGCTCGTTCTTCTCGTTGCGAACCACCGTCATTCCTCCTTTCTTGGGTACGACGTGCACCGGGCTAACCCAACGACTATCGGAGATAGGGTATATGATACCGGCATGGAGTAGCCTAACAATCTCCTTTTTTACAACTTCCATCATTATGGGATTTAGCCTCCGCTACGGCTCAATCGAGGAGGCTTGCTCATCTTCAAGCAGAATTCTGTATGAGCAGAGGCCTAAACTAACCCCTTTTAAATCTTCAATTACATATCCGAAAACTCCTTTAAACCTTTTTAAAACACCAAGAAGTTTGGTCATTTGGTCTTCAGGCAGTGAAGAGTTCACTATGACCGGAAGGGTCGAGCCCGCCCCCAAATATTCATACTTTAGCCCCGGGGGTAACTCTTTCATCTCAACTTCATGAGGCCCCGACGCATACTTCTCAAGCTGAGCATCCTCAAGGGAAAGGAGTTCTTCGTGGATTTCTTGGAAGCCAGCATCCGGAACCTCACTCCCAGCCTCAGTTCCGCATAGCAAAGTCTCGCAAGGTATTGTGGGAATGACCCAGGAAGGCACTGGGTCTCTTTCAAGCTCATAATAATTATCCGGGAAGAAGGCTTTTAAGTGAAAACAAGTTTCAACCGTCGATGGTTCCCCACAACTGCTTCTAGCTTCCTCATTGTCCAAAGATCCGGGTTGCTCGATAGAAGTCTGCAAGGAATAGATCGGTTCCTGTCCAACGTAGCCGAAAGACTCAGCCTTATGGTTCTCCTGACAAAACTCTGCGAACAACTCTTCCTCACTAAACTCGGGACTAGGAATGTTGATATACGCCACTTCATCATGAGGAAAGAGAGTTGCCGTGGCAAGGTGCTGCTGCGTATCTTGATACCTCCTCTGATTTTCTACGGCGGCAGCCAGAAGGGACAGTATATTCGAAGTATTTAGGGATTCTGTTAAGCTTCATGCCAAACAGCGGATGTGGTGTGAGTGATCCCAGATGTCTCCTGAAACTGCAAGCAACATCCTCGTCATGGGGCAAAGAACCTATAAGAAAGGAGAGAGAGAGAACTGCACAAATAGCAAACACATCAAAAGCACGGGTTGCATAAATGGTAACCGAATGTAGCGACGGTAGCACGGTGATTCAGTCAATTAGTACTATACAATTACTATCTACAATATGTACAAGTGAAATTGAAAAGTGTAGAGTGCAAAAATTATCGCGAGGTAGGGATGAGAGCTAGACACAAGGGTTCATGAAATCCTAAAATAACAAGCATGTTGCCTCCCCGACAACTGTGCCATAAACTTGACCCGCCCCCCGGGCGTCTGCGCGCCAGATGTGTGCAATGATGCGAATGGGGGCGTGAGATTTAAATATTTGTAACCGCAAGCGCACGGTGTTGTAGTGTGGCTTGGGGGTCGAACTCAGGGAGGCGTGGATGTGCTTGTGTCAAAGAGGATCAAAATCACCCCATGGACGAGCTAGCCCAGATCGAATGATGGGTTGTCACGGTAAAGGAATGCAAGGTATAGACAATATGAAGGAAAAACCCGGGACTTTGGTTTACACCCCAACGAGCGACTCTCGCCGATACAGCCTACGGGTAGGATGGCGATCGGAATTAGGGTCTAATGGTGAGACGTTACCTCTGAAAGTGGTACCGGCATCCCATGGGCCCGATATTCCGGTCGGTGCCCAGGATGATACGTCGGACTTCCCGGGTTCGATCAGTGGGCACTCACGTGTCCATTAACACTGATCGACTCCAGGAGCACTAAGCTCGCAATGATAACTCCCAACGTCTCATCCTGCCGCTCCCGCGCGCTAGGATTCGGCGTCTACGCTAAGGGCGTGAGCTATGGCTAAGGAGTCAACCGCCAAGTTTATTCCCCCTTGGCCCAACAGTCAAAGGCGGTCTTTTTCCCGCCGATGACAATAAAACACCCCGCGTAACCATTAGATTCCTAATCCCTATCGATTTCCTAACCCTATGGACGCATCGGGAAGAGCCCACGAAGGGGTTTCCGCCAAAATCCCAGATTTGGGAACTACTCACACATATTTAGTAAAAAGCGATCTAAACAGAAATCGACCGTGAAAATCATGATCAGACAATAGAAATGTAATGGTATTAAAGCAATTAAGATAATACTAAAGTTTGACAAAGATCTGAAAACTTACAAAAATTCGAAAATTACAGCCGTCACAAAATGAAGAAAACAGCAAAAAATAACCAACTCCCGAATCTGGGAAACCTAGGGTTCTATATATAGAAAACGACATCACCCGATCGGTTGACAAGTCAACCGATCGGGTGAACCGCTTCACAGAATTACAGTACAATGCGGAATTTCACCCGGTCAGGGTGAACCGGTCGGTTGACAAATGGATGCGGTCGGTTGGATCTTGGTGCCGACCGGGTGAGGAGACCGGTTGGATCTTCGTGTCTTGGCTGTTGGAATTCAGCTACAGGTGAACCGATCGGGTGAAGGTCACCCGATCGGTTAGCAATCAGCTTCGATTTCCAGAGAGTTTGAGCTTTTGACCCAGTCACTGAACCGACCGGGTGACTTCTCGTGAGCTCCAAGCTGCATCCGGGTGGTGCACGCGTGCATCACCCGATCGGTTGAAGATGATCAACCGATCGGGTGAGGGGCTGAAAGATGCAATCTTCATCGTTTGACCCCCTTGATCACGCGTGACTCCTCCCGTTGCTCCGGGGACACATGATATCATCGTTTTATGCCCCATATGCCAGTAAACTCCTGTAAAATACGGAAAACACGGAATAGTGAAAGAAAACAAGAAAACACGAGAAACGAATATATGACAGAGGTAAAATACGGAAAAACACGGAAGAAAACGTGCGCAAATATATGAAATATAAACGCACGTCACCCTTCTTCTTCTTTCTGCGTTTAAACGCCTCACGGTGGTGTTAATCTCGGGATCTAAAGGAATCAAGTCATCGAGACTCCTTGTATGCTTGCGCATGAAAAATCACAAACACCCCGTGAAGCAAGTATAGTACGGAGACAGATAAAAATAGAAAAAAAAATGGAAAAAAAATAAAAGGTGAAAAAGTAGAATGCGAAAATTTTCGCGGGGCGAGGATATGAACTAGACTCAAGGGTTCAAATGGTCCTGAAATTAGCAAGCACGGTGCCTCCCTGGCAACGGCGTCATAAAGCTTGATGTCCCTTAGTTTTGAAGCATAAGAGTGTGCAATATGATTGGGGATACCAGATTTAAATATTTATACCGCAAGCGCACTGTTAGTAGTGTGGCTTGGGGGTCGAACATAGGGAGACGTTGTTGTTCTTGTGTCAAAGAGGAACCGTTCACCCTATGGGTGAGCTAGCCCGAACGATCGATGGTTTGTCACGGAATGTAAATACGGAGGATAAACAATATAAAAGGAAACCTTGTAAGGACCCTGTCTATGGGAAAAACACTAGAAGGGGTGTTGAATAGTGTTTATGCAAATTTAAAAGGAATTTACGCCAAATAAAGTGCAATCCAACAAATAGTGCAGAATAGTAAAACGACCCAAAGAGAAACACACGCAAACGCAGATATGTTTCAAGGGTTCGGATTACCCAAGTCAACTCCCGACTTGTTCCCGGTAATCCTACGTCCCTACCACCCGGATACCACTGGATACTCAAGTTAGAACCCTAACTTGAGGTTTCCTTATAGCCCACTTGTAGCAACCCTACAAGTGCAATCGAATACAATCGATGTACTTGACTACCACAACTTGGGAGCAAGCAAAACCACTCTCACAACCGAGAGCATAAATCAAATAACGAAAGTTATGAAATATGACAGCAACACTTACAATCACATATGCCTTGAAGTAGAACTTGAAGGAGAAGTGTGATGTGTGTTGAAGAACTCTCTTGGAAGAGAGGTGAAAGCCCTTTCTCTTGACTGCACCAAATGCCTAGAAGATCAATCTTTGGTTCTAGGTTGGAGAGCAAGAGAACAAGATTTGGAAATACTTAGGGCTTTGGATTTGAGAGCTTTGATCTTTGGAAATGAAAGCTTGAAGGATTTTGCAATGAATGAGTAACCTCCCAATGGAACAGTAGAAGCTCTATTTATAGCTTTCTCAAATCCACAAAACAGTTTAGGCAAAAAAAAACCCATCGAAATCTGTGAGAAAAATCTCAACTGATATAATCTGAACTCGCGATAGTCGACTGTTGAACAATCCACAGTCGACTGTTGCACAGTCAGCAAGGGTAGGTGAGAATGCATAACGGTAACTTACCACGTGGACAGTCGACTGATGAAGCCAAGACAGTCGTCTGTTAAACCAACTGGTGACTATACATTCTTTGACAGGCGACTGGCCGAAAGAAGAGTAAGTTAGATAAAATATTGAAAATCTCACAAGATACAGGACAGACGACTGATGAAAGGAACACAGTCGACTGTAAATCAGAAAAGGCGACTGTATATCATTAAACAGATGACTGTCAAAGACAGGAGAAATTTCCAGAGAGCTGAGTCAAAGAATAGACTTACAGACATGCGACTGTTGCAGCATAGACAGTCGACTGATCTAATAGACAGTCAACTGTATATACAGCATAAGTCGACTGACCGTAGAACTCAGATCAAACAGAGTTTGGGCAAGGAGAGACATGCGACTGATTTACAATTCACAGTCGACTGTCACTAGGACAGGCGCCTGTTAATCGTTCAACAGTGGCATGTGCGAGATAATCAGAGAAGGCCCAAAAACTACATTGTAATAGTCTGTGCATAACAGGCGACTGTAGAACAAAACACAGTCGACTGTTGTTGAGACAGGTGACTGTAAACTGTTAAGCAGTCGGCAGTTATAAACAATCCTAGCACAAACACAAGAGGATTGAATTGGGATCAAAGGACAAAAGTCAAAAGATGTCCTATGACAGAATGTAGATGTGTGTGAGTGCTCCATCAAAGTTCTACTTCTAAGCTACATACTAGAAGAGATAAAAGAAAAATTACATTGACGAATAATCTCTTCTTTCCATCGTATGAGCTTGAAGTCTTTACGGAGCTTCAATCATCAATCTACGATCATCCAATTCATATCATTTGCCTTCAATCACGTTTGAGAGTCATCCATTGCTAGTTGATCTTCATAATAAGCTTAGGCAATGGATTAACTGCAAAATAGGAGATTAGTCACAAGTATTTATGTTTGCTCATCATTAACACCAAGTAGGGATAAGTCCAATACTCAACATTCTCCCCCTTTTTGATGATGACAAACAAAAATAAACAAAAAGATAAATAATTATGCGCAATGAAAACTTACTCCCCCTACATAGATGCCAATCAAGTTAGTCAACAAATATTAGAGCATCTACATAGCAATTGAAGCAAATGAGTGAGATATGAATGAATTCAAATCAAGAAATCAAGGAAATAAAATCCCTATTTATTATAATCTTACTCCCCCTGAATCTAAGGCAACGAAAATCTTAGATTCAAGCGTTAGAACATACTTAGCACATCCATTATGAATCTTGTATGTTTATTTCTCTCCCCCTATGGCATTATCCAAAAAGGTGGGAGCAAATAACAACAACAATAATAGTGCTAAATACGAACTAACAACAATCAAGGAGTATAAAGATATATCGAATCAAAAACTCATAAAATCTCATCATATACACATGTGAGTAATGAAATGGAAATCCAATATCAACATTTTAGATATACGAAATGAAAATAATTTTCACAAATTCATCACGTCAACGAAAGAGCATGAATTAACCAATATCAAATCAATATATTGTCTTAAAAGCACATCAAGGAGAGGGAAGCATACATGGAGACAACATAACATACATCACACAGATACGATAAACAATATAGCAAAGTGTGACATAAAAGAGGGTGCAACATCATATATATATAGTCAGAGTACATCAAAGGAGGGTCATCGACATGGCCATCCAAACACGATACATCATGATCAAAAAAAATATCACATCATGACGACATCAAAAAGTATCACCAAACATATATGAATGAGTCGCAGACAACATCATCCATCATACAAAGATAAAACATATATCAGAATCACTCAAAATGTCATCACTCAAACATCGATCTAAGGGTGAGCGTCTCCAGGGGCTGCAGACGAGGAAGCAGGCTCTGTAGCAGCAGGAGTATCCTCTGGAGGAGGGTCAGAAGGAGCAACAGAGGCAGCAGCAGCAACATCCTGAGAAGGAACAACAGCAGGAGTCTCAACGACACCAGAAGGCTGGGGAGGCACATGAGGCTGAGGGAGATACTGTCTCAAATCCTCAGGGAAGGGAATTTCCTGATGGAGGAGTGAGAGAGACAGCAATCTGTAAATACCAGAGATCATCGCCAAAAGAGTATCCTGAGACGGTGGAGCAGATGATGAAGGCAAATCAGCTGGAGGCACAGTGGATGAGGATGGAGCTGAAGTAGACTTCCTCTTCTTCGAGGCAGTCTGCAGAGCCGAAGAAGATTTCGACTTTGCAGAAGCGTCGAGGAGAGGACCAAAGGGCATGGGCTTGTAACGAGTCAAATAAACACCAAAATGTCAGAAGACACGAGTCAAAAGACCACCATAAGGAATGTGAGACGAGGAGAACGTGAACTCAACCTTGTACATCCTGTCAAGGAGGACACCGGCCCAGTTCACGGGCATGCCAGAAAAAATAGCATACATACACTTCAGGATATCCTGAGACGGCTGGTCAGACGATCCATATCACGGCAGAATGTTGGACTTCACCACTAGGTGAACAGCCCAACCCTGTGCAGAGAATATGGATGATCTGACACCCGAGTCAAGAGCTAAAGGAACCTCTCGAAACATATCCCGGAGGACAGACTGGTCAATATCGTCAATCTCGAAAAAGCTGATATCAGTGGGGAGGGAACCAACAGAGGGAATCCTAAGAATAGCCCCTAAGAGAGAGGGAGTGATCTGAATGTGGGTTCCCTGGACGACAGTATCAAGGATGCCGGTAGTCGAATACTCACCGCGAACGCGGTTCGCATAGAAGAGCTTCACCAGAAATGGATAGGCTCTGGGGGACTCGCTCTGAGAGAATCGAAAAAGATCGGTCAGGTGAGTAGCGGAAAGAATGTCAGAGAGTCTCTCAGCAGTGAAGGTGGGGAAAGCAATGTACCGCTCCCTAAGTAGGTTGATCCCTAGGAGAGAGTAAAACTTTGCCAGACAAAGATCGTCTCGGTAAACGGGAACTAGGGGATCAGAGGGGGGTACGGCAGGAGTCTCTTCAGACGAACTGGATACAGACGGAGACACATGAGGGTTCTCAGCAACAGGCTCACTGATGCGTACACCAGCAGGCTTGCGCTGACGATGAATCAAAGGCTGAGCATCACTAGAAGAAGCAGAAGGAGAGTATCTTGAACGCACGGGTGACAGGGCATGCTTGGTTCAGGCTTTATAGGGTTTCTTCCTCTTAGCAATGAGTTTCTTAGGTGCCCTAGAACGTTTAGGGACATCGATCTTCTCTTTTCCCTTAGTTTTAGGAGCCATGGAAACAAGAGAAGGAGAAACTTAAAGCAAAGAAAACGAAATGACAAAGAGCAAGAGAAAGAAGCAAACCAAGTGGAAGAAATGACGATCGCGGAGAAGGAGATCGATTGCAACGACAGAACACGAGCGACGACGATAAAGAGGAGTAGTTCGATAATTATGGAAACGAGATCGACCGTTTTCGGAGAAGAAAACGAGCAGGAAGTTGAACAGTCGAAGCGGAGGAGAGAGAAAATCGACGTGGGGAAGTGGTCGCAAATGCTGAATATAAAATTGGGGGAAAGAATCTGAGCCATTGGATCAAGGAATCGACGGCTCGGATCAAATCACTTAAACCGACACAGCAAGAGACAGTCGACTGATGAACAAAACTCAGTCGACTGGATGAAGTGACAAAAATAAAGATCAGAGAGATGGGCAGTCGACTGGAAAGTATAATGCAGTCGCCTGTCCATAGGACAGTCGACTGACATATACTCAACAGTCGGCTGGCCGAGAATTGATACAGTTCACAAGAATAACAGAGAACACTGAAAAAAATTGACAGAGAGTACAGTCGCCTGATGACTAAAATACAGTCCCCTGTTAGATTAACAGTCGACTGTAAAACAGTCATCAGTCGGCTGTGCGAAAGATACCAATTTTCATATATAGGATATAGAGTAGGGCAGTCGACTGTCGAAAGAAAGACAGTCGTCTGTCCTGGTCCAAAAGAGCACAGTGAGATAGAATTCTAGAGAATAAGAACACTCATCCTAGGACCTATACTCTAATCACAAATACATCATAAAATCATTATGAAAACAATAAATCCATTGAAACACAAATTACTCCAATCAATTTCAAAACTCATGAAATCAAATAAGTCACAATTGCCTTTCTTAATCTCATAAAATAATAAAGCACATGAAGAAAGACAACCAAAAAGATATGAGCTCAATAAGGAGTTATAACATGAAAGATTGAGCTTCTAAATTTCAGATTCACCCATAATTACCAACTCTCCATGCAACCTCACAAATGAATCTTCTTTAAGAGGTTTAGTGAAGATATCGGCAATTTGTTTTTGGGTTTCAATGTACTCTAAGATGATTGCCTTCTTAGCTACATGATCATTTATAAAATGGTGTCTCACGTATATGTGTTTGGTACGGGAGTGGTGTACCGGATTCTTGGAAAGACAAATAGCACTTTGATTATCAACCATGATAGGGCAAGTATCACAATTGATACCATAGTCACTAAGTGTGTGTCTCATCCAAAGAACGTGTGCACATGCAAGACCCGCGGCAATGTATTCCGCTTCAGTCATAGACAATGACACCGAATTCTGTTTCTTAGAAAACCAAGAAACTAAGGAATTTCCTAAGAAATGGCAAGTGCCACTAGTACTTTTCCTGTCGGACTTGCATCCGGCAAAGTCGGCATCACTATATGAGATTAACTCATAAGTGCTAGACTTAGGGTAAAGTAACCCATAATCTAGGGATTGATTGAGATAACGAAATATTCATTTAACCGTAATCAAGTGTGACTCCTTAGGTCTTGCTTGATATCTAGCACAAAGACATACGGAAAACATGATATCGAGCCTACTAGCGGTTTAGTAAAGTAAGCTACCAATCATACCTCGATATAGACGAACGTCTACATCTTTTCCGCTTTCATCCTTGTGAAGATGAGTAGTAGTACTCATGGGAGTCCTTTTGCACGAAGATGATTCCATTCCGAATCGCTTAATAAGCTCCCCTGTGTACTTTGTCTGATGTATGAACGTGCCATTCTCCATTTGTCGAATTTGCAATCCAAGGAAGTAGGTGAGCTCTCCCATGTGGCTCATCTCAAACTCATCCTTCATAGACTTGGAAAATTCTTGACAAAGATTAAAGTTAGTAGAACCGAAAATAATATCGTCTACATAAACTTGAATCAAAAGAATGTCATTCTCATAATCTTTAATAAAGAGCGTAGAATCAACTTCTCCCATTTTAAAACCTAAATTCAAAAGAAAGGTCTTAAGATGATCATACCAAGCTCTAGGAGCTTGTCTCAATCCATACAACGTTTTCTTAAGTTTGAAAACATGGTTTGGAAATTTTTCATGAATAAATCCGGGAGGTTGATAAACATAGACTTCTTCATTGACAAACCCATTTAAAATGCACTTTTAACATCCATTTGAAATAATTTAAAATTCTTATGGGATGCAAAAGATAAAAGCAACCTAATAGCTTCTAATCTAGCTACGGGGGCAAAAGATTCTTCGAAATCAATACATTCCTCTTGCCGGTAGCCTTGAGCTACTAACCTTTCTTTGTTCCATGTGATTTCCTCGTTTTCATCCGTCTTATTCTTGAAGATCCATTTGGTCCCAATAACTTGGTGACCACTAGGAAGAGGTACAAGTTCCCAAACTTTGTTTCTCTCAAATTGCATTAGTTCTTCTTCCATTGCCAATATCCAAGAGCTATCCTCACAAGCTTCTTGGATGTTCTTTGGCTCAATGGTAGAGACGAATGCGCAATGGGAGAATTCTTCAATTCTTGATCTCGTTCAAACACCCACACCAATATCTCCAATAATTTGGTTATGGGGATGGTTGCAAACGGTCGGGTAAGCTTTGGGTAAACCTGGATCACTAGGAACAACTTCAACAACTTCGTTAGAAGTGTTAGTCTCAACAATATTATCATTAATCTTAACATTATTAAGAGAGTCACAAAGAATCTCTACATTATCATCATCAACATGAGGAAAATGAAAATCTTCATAAAACGATACGTGAAGTGATTCCTCAATCGTTGAAGAAGTTTTGTTGTATATCCGGTAGGCTTTACTACGTGTGGAATATCCAACAAAAAATTCCTTCATCGGATCTTGCCTCGAATTTGTCTAAATTACCAAAGGTGTTCTTTATAAAACATTTCGAACCAAAGACACGAAAATATTTCACTTGAGGCTTTTTATCATAAAACAACTCAAAACAAGTTTTGTTTGTTCGGGGTCTCACTAGGATCCTATTGAGCACATAACATGTCGTGTGCACCGCTTCTGCCCAAAATTGTAGTCCTAAATGACTATCATGGAGCATAGTACGAGCACACTCAATAAGAGTCCTATTCTTTCTTTCTACAACACCATTTTGTGGTGGAGCACGAGGAAAGGAAAAGTTATGAGTTATCCCAGAGTCATCACAAAACTTAGTAAAAGACTCATTCTCAAATTCTCCTCCATGATCACTACGAATAGTGATAATGGTGGATCATAAAAGATTCTAATCTTCTTTGCAAATTTGGTAAACTCTTCATGAGCTTCATTCTTATTAGTTAAGAATGAAACCCAAGTAAATCTAGAAAAGTCGTCAACGACAACTAGACCATAATGAGCATTACCTAAAGAAGCGGTTCTAGTTGGCCCAAATAAATCTAGATGAAGAAGTTCTAGGGGCCTCTTAGAAGTAATCCCTTCTTTAAGCTTAAAAGAAGATTTACTTAGTTTACCTCTTTGACATGAATCACAAAAGTTTTTCTTATTAAAAACAATATTTGGAAAACCTTTGACTAGATCATGCTTAGCTAACTTATATAAGTGCTTGAAGTGAACATGACCAAAACGGCGATGCCATAATAGTTGTTCACTTGTGTTAGCAACTACGCAATGTTCTACGGTTTTAGGCAAGCTCAAATAATAAATATTTTTACGCCTAATACCGGAAAATAAAACATTTGAATCACAATCAACAATAGTACACAATCCTTCTCCAAAGTTAACCTTGTAACCTTTGTCACAAAGTTGACTAATGGAAATGAGATTGTGACATAAACCACTAACAAGATAAACATTAGTGATTAGGGGTTTGGAAGGATTACCAACGATACCTGCTCCAATGATGGTTCCCTTTTGATTACCTCCAAAAGTGACCGTTGCACCATCTTTGATGCTAATCACTTCGGAGAGCAATGAGGGATCTCACGTCATGTGTTTGGAGCAACCGCTATCAAGAATCCATCCTTTTCCTTTAGAGCTAATAAGACATTTATTGCTCTTCTTCTTTCTCTTGGGTACCTATGTAATATACCATAAGCTTATGGTACCTAATATTTGTTGGGTCCAAGGGGATTAGCCCTTTGGAAGCCAAGTCCAAGTGGACTTCCGCTTCCCAACATAGTTACTATTTCTAATTACATCATGAAAGTAGGAATCGACATAAGCATTCCTAACGTTTACACTAGTGTTCTTAGGCCCCCAAATAGTGTACATCTTGGGAGTCCTATTCCTAGTTGCATGCATATGAGTTGGATTTCTATGTGGTGCATGCTTCTTAGGAACATGATTTCTAGCATAGATATGTGGTGGAGGATATGCACTGTACATTCTAGAATGATATGTGTTCTTGGGAACATGCATATTATATGAAGCATATTGATCATGCATGACATGTGGAGAATTAGCATACATGAAAGAATGATGCGTATGAGCATACGGATGTGTAGGAGCATGTACATGAGTATTTCTCATG
Organism: Scilla litardierei; assembly: GCA_030789695.1. Taxonomy (NCBI): domain Eukaryota; kingdom Viridiplantae; phylum Streptophyta; class Magnoliopsida; order Asparagales; family Asparagaceae; genus Scilla; species Scilla litardierei. The sequence goes on along the minus strand of CM061140.1, from coordinate 43,036,920 downwards.
TGTGGTTGTGTACGTGTCCGTGGGTGTGGAGCATAAAATGTGTCATGATTATCAACTTGTGAAGTAGGATGTTTCCTACGTGGATGAGTGTTAGTGTACATAAAAGCATGGCCTTGCTTTTGGTTTCCACCCTTAGTGGGTTTCTTGCCAAAAGGAAGAGAAGGTGATGTGGTGACATTCTTGATAGGATTGCTACCTATAGTGTCTTTGACACCACTTGTGGATGCACCGGAGGAAGGCCTCACAAAATCTATAGTGACTCCAATATAGGAGGTGCGAGCATTAGAAGCATTTGCTTTTACAAATCCAAGACCAACACGATGTGTGGCCGGAAATTGGTTTGCAAGCAAATCATCCAATTGTCCTTGTCCCTTATTGAATCTCACAATACGGGAGGACATAAGCTCATATTTCTCCTTTAAAGAAGAAAGGTTGGTATCCAAGGTGGACACCCGTGCTTTGAGCTCGTGCACTTGGGTTTTAAGAGAATCATTCTCTACACCCAATTGTGTGTGACGTGTAGCTAGATCACTATTATCCTTAGGATGTGTTTGATCTAGTTGAGATTTGAGGGAATTCACCTCATCTCTCAATGTGACATTTTGAGAAGCTAAGTTTGCTTTCTCAAGAGTTAAAGTATCAACAATGGTGTCATTGTTGATAATGCATGGAATGGATGACTTGCTAACATTTGATTTCTTTAAGCTAGTGTATCTAAGCATTAAAGATTGGTATTTAGCAAATAGTTCTTCATTAGCTATACGAAGTTCATCCATTGTTACCTCGGTGTCATCCGTGTCGGAGTCACTCTCATCCGAGAGTGGGTCTTCAAGTGCCATGAAACACATGTGGGCGCTCTCACCCTTCTCATCATCGGAATCGCTTGATGAGTCATCACTTGAGTCATCAAAGGTACCGACGAGTCCTTTCTTCTTGTCTCTCTTGTTCTTGTCGGACTTGTGGTACTTTGGTGCCTTACACTTTTCTTTGTTGTTTAGCATTGGGCAATCCCTCTTGATGTACCCTGGCTTATTACACTTATAACAAAGAGAGGAAGTAGCATTAGTAGACTCAAAACATTTGTTGGAGGGAAATTTACCTTTGCGGAAGAAGCGTTACTTCTTCGCCATTTGGGCCATTTCACCCAAATCCATCTCGCTCTCGGATTCATCACTTTCGGAGGATGATGAATTGGAGTTGAATGCCAAAGCTTTCTTCTTGGCCTCCGAGGGATTCATCATGGCTCGAATCTTCAATCGGTTATCCCGTCTTACTTCGTAAGACATAAGAGTCCCGATGAGATTCACCACGGTGTAGTTCTTCAAATCATTGACCTCCTCAATGGCGATTGCTCGTCTTTCCCATTTGGAGGTCATCCCCATGATGATCTTCCTTACCTTTTCAGGCTCGGTGTATATTTGGCCAAGGGCTTCCAATTCGTTTGTGATGTCGGTAAAGCGTCCGTACATCGATGCAATGCTCTCATTTTCCTGCATGTGAAACAAGTCGAAGTTTTGCACTGCAACATATAACTTTGAAAGCTTTACCTTGTTCGTTCCCTCGTGGGTAATGATGAGATGGTTCCAAATTTGATATGCACTCTTACATGTGCCTATCTTGTTGAACTCATTCGGGTCCAACGCACAATGAAGAGCGTTCATTGCTTTAGCGTTGTTGACTTCGGCGAACTTCTCGGAAGTTGTCCATTTCTCGAAGTCATCTTCGGCGGGCTCGACGTACGCCTTGTGGAGAGTTCTCAAAAGAGAAGCACTCCTAAGGAATGTCTCCATCCTACACTTCCAATAGCCAAAATTAGTTCCATTGAAACGTGGAGGACGTACCGTAGATTGACCTTCGAAAAGAGTGGACGCTCCATCACGGTCGTGATTGTTGTACGAAGGTGGCATAGGAACGTTGTTGTTGGATGCCATAGATGAAACCTTGCGCTCTGATACCAATTGTAAGGACCCTGTCTATGGGGAAAACACTAGAATGTGGGTTGAATAGTGTTTATGCAAATTTAAAAGGAATTTACGCCAAATAAAATGCAATCCAACAAATAGTGCGGAATAGTAAAACGACCCAAAGAGAAACACACGCAAACACGGATATGTTTCAAGGGTTTGGATTACCCAAGTCAACTCCCGACTTGTTCCCGGTAATCCTACGTCCCTACCACCCGGATACCACCGGATACTCAAGTTAGAACCCTAACTTGAGGTTTCCTTATAGCCCACTTGTAGCAACCCTACAAGTGCAATCGAATACAATCGATGTCCTTAACTCCCACAACTTGGGAGCAAGCAAAACCACTCTCACAACCGAGAGCACAAATCAAATAACGAAAGTTATGAAATATGACAGCAACACTTACAATCACATATGCCTTGAAGTAGAACTTGAAGGAGAAGTGTGATGTGTGTTGAAGAACTCTCTTGGAAGAGAGGTGAAAGCCCTTTCTCTTGACTGCACCAAATGCCTAGAAGATCAATCTTTGGTTCTAGGTTGGAGAGCAAGAGAACAAGATTTGGAAATACTTAGGGCTTTGGATTTGAGAGCTTTGATCTTTGGAAATGAAAGCTTGAAGGATTTTGCAATGAATGAGTAACCTCCCAATGGAACAGTAGAAGCTCTATTTATAGCTTTCTCAAATCCACAAAACAGTTTAGGCAAAAACCCAATCAAAATCCGTGAGAAAAATCTCAACGGATATAATCTGAACTCGCGACATTCGACTGTTGAACAATCCACAGTCGACTGTTGCACAGTCAGCAAGGGTAGGTGAGAATTCATAACGGTAACTTACCACGTGGACAGTGGACTGATGAAGCCAAGACATTTGTCTGTTAAACCAACAGGCGACTGTACATTCTTCGACAGGCGACTGGCCGAGAGAAGAGTAAGTTAGATAAAATACTGGAAATCTCACATGATACAGGACAGACAACTGATGCAAGGAACACAGTCGACTGTAAATCAGAACAAGCGACTGTATATCCTTAAACAGACGACTGTCAAAGACAGGAGAAATTTCCAGAGAGCTGAGTCAAAGAATAGACTTACAGACAGGCGACTGTTGCAGCATAGACAGTCGACTGATCTAATAGACAGGCAACTGTATATACAGCATAAGTCGACTGGCCGTAGAACTCAGATCAAACAGAGTTTGGGCAAGGAGAGACAGGCGACTGATTTACAATTCACAGTCGACTGTCACTAGGACAGGCGCCTGTTAATCATTCAACAGTGGCCTGTGCGAGATAATCAGAGAAGGCCCAAAAACTACATTGTAATAGTCTGTGCATAACCGGCGACTATAGAACAAAACACAGTCGACTGTTGTTGAGACAGGCGACTGTAAACTATTAAGCAGCCGGTTGTTATAAACAATCCTAGCACAAACACAAGAGGATTGAATTGGGATTAAAGGACAAAAGTCAAAAGATGTCCTATGACAGAATGTTGATGTGTGTGAGTGCTCCATCAAAGTTCTACTTCTAACCTACATACTAGAAGAGATAAAAGAAAAATTACATTAACGAATAATCTCTTCTTTCCATCGTATGAGCTTGAAGTCTTTACGGAGCTTCAATCATCAATCTACGATCATCCAATTCATATCATTTGCCTTCAATCATGTTTGAGATGCATCCATTGCTAGTTGATCTTAATAATAAGCTTAGGCAATGGATTAACTGCAAAATAGGGGATTAGTCACAAGTATTTATGTTTGCTCATCATTAACACCAAGTAGGGAGAATTCCAATACTCAACAAACCTAGGACTTCGGTTTCCACCCTATCATGTGTTCTCACTATTACGACCTACGAATAGGAAAACGATCGGATTTAGGGTTTAGTGGTGAGACGTTGCCTCTAAGAGTTGATACCAGTGTTCCATGGGCCCGATATTCTAGTCGATGCCCAGGATGATACGCCGGACTACCCGGATTCGGTCGGTGGGCATTCCCATGTCCATTAACACCGACCGACTCCGGGAGCACTAAGCTCGCAACGATAACTTCCAACATCTCATCCTGACGTTCCCACGTGCTAGGATTCAATGTCAACGCTAAGGGCGTGAGCTGTGGCTAGGGAGTCAACCGCCAAGTTTATTCCCCCTTGGCCCGACGGTCAAAGGCGGTCTTTTTCCCGTCGATGACAATGAAACACCCCGCATAACCATCTAAATTCCTAATCCCTATCGAAATCCTAGTCCTATGGATGCATTAGGGAGAACCCATGAAGGGGTTTCCACCAAAATCCCAGATTTGGGAACTACTAACAAATCATGGATAAAAAGCAATCTAAATGAAAATCAACCGTAGAAATCATGATCAGGCAATTGAAATGAAGTAGTAGCAATGCTATAAAGATGGTATTAAAGTTTGAAATCAATCAGAAGACTTACAAAAAGCGATAAAATTCCAGCCGTTACCGTACAAGAAAAAAGACAGAAAAATAACAACTCCCATTTTCAGAAACCTAGGGCAACTATATATACAAATCGACGTCACCCGATCGGTTGAAGCATCAACCGATCGGGTGAGCTGATACACGTTTCGGCCGTCGACTTTGAGAACTTCAACCGGACGCTGAGGAGAACGGGTGGAGCGAGCGGGTCGTCGATTTGAAGAGATTCAGCATTAGGTCAACCGATCGGTTGACTATTCAACCGATCAGTTGGAATTGTCGACAAAAATTACAGAGAAGTCTGTCGATTTGGCACGATCACCAAACCGTCGATTGAGCTCTCCGGGTTGTCGCTTGGAAAATCAGCTACAGATGAACTGATCGGGTGAGATGTCACCCAATCGGTTGGAATTCAGCTCCAAATGGCCGAGAACTCTGCTGTGTTCAACCTGTTGGTGAACCAGTCGGTTGGGCAGCACTTCGCTTCAGCTTCCGTCTGGGACGGACATGTGTGCATCACCCGATCGGTTGGCTGTGTCCAACCGATCGGTTGAGGGCTGAAAAATAGCAATCTTCATCGTTTGACCCCCTGGATCACGCGTGACTCCTACCGTTGCACCGGGACTCATGATATCTTCGTTATATGTCCCCTACACTGGCAATCTCCTGCAAATATACAAAAACACAAAGAAGTGAAAGAAAACTAAAAATCCCGAGAAAATGGGCACGGGACGACAGAAAACAACGGAAAAACACAAAGAAGACGTGCGTGAATATATAAAATATAAATACACGTCACGTGTTCCCGTCGGGGGACCGGATGACGATACTGGCCCCGCTTTCCACCTTCATGTTGAGTATCGATGTTTTATACCAATGTTATTTTGATGATGATCACAACATTATGTTATTGCTAATGACTCTCTTGCTTTAGTCTCATAGTTATCATTTTAAGAATATCATTTTTAGAGACTAAACACTTCGTGCAAAGATGGACATCGAGAGTAGCAATGCCATAGCTTGGACTCAAGGGGTACCAAAGCTTGGAGATAGTGGAGAGTATCAAGGTTGAAGCCATAGACTCTAAGGGAAGCAATGTAATCCATGTAATATTTTATTTATTGTGTTTCTCCTTTTTGAGTCTAGGTTTATTGTAATGCCTTGAAAGATGGATTAACTCATTGATGCATATGCATTTTCCACCTTAATGAGCCTCAAGATTATCATAGAAATCCTCCCAATAAGTTCACCAAGCCTTAAACTCAAACTGGATTTTTTGGCTCTCCAACAGGCGACTGATGAAGGTCCTACAGGGCGACTGGGTGATTCCAGGTGCCTGTCGAGCCTTCTACAGTCGACTATAGTGCACTGCTCAAGTCAACTTTATATTGACTCTTACTTGAGCTTATGGAACAGTCGACTGAAGATCAATTCACAGTCTCCTGTCTTCCTACAGGCACCTGTGAATTGGTCTACAGTCATCAGTGCTCAACTTGCATTTTCTGGGCTTCATCCCAATTTGCAAGTCAGTCGATTGTTGCAGTATGTACAGTTGCCTGTCTATTTTACAATCGCATGTACTCTGGCCATCAGTTGTATTCATACATACAGTGCGTAAGATTGCATCCCTCTGTTTTATTTCCATCCCCTGCAGCAGTCAGCTGCTGAAGGATTTACAGGCGCATGTCCATTATACAGTCGACTATGTAGTCTTCTATAGTCGCCTGTCCTGGCTCAGATTATAGTAGTTGTGATTTATTTTGCCGTTGGTCAGTCGACTGTCAGATGTTCATCAGTCGACTGCCGCTGACATTTCAGGCCAGATTCTAGCCGTTACAGCTTTTTGATTTTGGCTTTATCCTTGGGTTTTGAGAGTTCATATAGGGTTCCTATATATATAAATATGAGAGGGATGAGTTCATTAGACCTTCTTGGAACGATTGCAAATCTTTAGAGATTGATTAAGACACTTTCAAACTCTCTCATTTCCCTCTAAGAGCTCATTCTCTCCTTCATACATTGAAGTCAAGCTCAAGGGAAATCATCCAAGTGTATTTCAAGCAAATCTCATCACTTGGAGATCATCTTCCATGCCTTGCATTCATTAATGAGTAAGTTCATCTCAAGGCATAGGTAATAGTATTTGTTTTACTTAGTTATTTCTTTGAAACCCTATCTTTCTGTATGAGAGCTAGTTACTCTCTGTATGAGAGTATAACCTTCTGTGTGAGGGTTGGTTGTGATCTATCTGTGTAAGAGTTTGAGTCTCTCTGTGTGAGAACAAGGATTTCTCTGTGTAAGAATTCAAATCCTCTGTATGAGGTATCTCTGTGTGAGATTGTATTCACTTCTCTGTGTGAGAATTATAGTGGATTTTGGTATGGTTGGATTGGTATGGTTGGACGTACCTAAGTTTGGAGAACCAGGGTAACATCTCGTGTTTGCGATTAGATTTTTGTGTTGTTTAAATTCCTCTTGCATTTATAATTCCGCATTTGCAAGTTCAATTTTTAAATACGCAATTTGTGCCATTACACTATTCACCCCCCTCTAGTGTGTTGTTGTTAGTATTGCAAGGGTAAGATGATCCTTACAATTGGTGTCAGAGCAAGGCTACAGCATACAACAACGATGGCATTCAACGCAATCTCCGCTTCTCATGAAGAAGGTCTATCAACCGTACGACCCCCGCTCTTCAACAGAACCAACTATCCAAGTTGGAAGATTAAGATGATGATCTACTTGGCGGGTCAAGACCTTTGGGACATCACGGAGTCACGATTTGAGAAACATACTACACCTGTGGCTTCAAGCACAAAAGCAGAGAAGGACTCGATCAAATTCAATGCGAGGGATCTGAATGCATTCCATTGCACCTTCACTCACAATGAGTTCAACCGCATCTCTATATGCAAAATGACTAACGAAATTTGGCATACATTTGAGATTTCTCATGAAGGGACTTCGAAGGTAAAGAAATCTAAATAATGCGTATTTAGATCTAAATATGAGTTGTTTAAGATGCAGGAAGGTAAAAACATCTCGGAGATGTTCACAAGGTTCACTGATACCGTGAACGCTTTGGAAGGACTTGGAAAGGTGATTTCCCAATAGGATCGAGTGGAGAAGATCATTGACTCGCTCATATCTCAATGCGAGTCAAAGGCCAACTGTATTTTGGAGTCTAATGACATGTCCAAATACACCGTTGAGAAGTGCATTGGGAATCTCATGGCGTATGAAGTCAAGCTTCAACACAAGAAAGAGATTCAACCAACCAAGCCTGAGAAGCAAAAGGGGGTTGCATTCTGAAGGAGCCAATCGAGTGGATAAAGAAGTTCCATCGGGTAGCTTCGAGTGAAGAGGATGGAGAAGATGATGTTAGCGATAATGATTTCATCGAGCTTGCCAAGCAATTTAAGGCATTCCTCAAGGGCAAGTAAGATAAATCATTGTCAAAGTTTGCATCCAAGTCTAACAATTCTATTTGTTTCAATTGTAGAGGAAAAGGTCATCTTTCTATCTAATGCATGTCCATACCCGACAATGAAAATTACAAAGGGAAAGGAGAGAAGCATTGGAAAGACAAGTCCAAATTCATGAGCAAAAGAAGGGACTTATCGGCACATTCGATGAATCGGATGAGGATTCATCTAGTGACGAAGAACATGATGACAAGGAGCAAGCCCATATGTGCTTCACGGCATTGGAAGATCTTTCTTTAAGATCTAGAAATGAAGAGGTGGAGTCTTGGCTCAAGTTCAATGAAGAATCGTGCTTCATGGAAAAAGGGGAAGAGTCTTCGACAATTTCTAGCAAGGATGAAAGCGATGAGGAAGTTAAGGAGGAGCCAAAGCTACCCTATAAGGAGCTCGAATACCGATACAATGAGGCTTCCAATGCAGCAAGTAAGTGCATCAACTCATTTACTAAATTGAAAGCTAAATTTAAAAATTCTACGAGTAGGTTGCATGTCTCAGAATCTACTAGTGTACATAATAATGATGATTTGCATATTTGTGACACTAATGTGAGAGACACACTTCTCTCTTAAGTTAAGGATTTGAGCATAATCAATGAAAATTAGTAGCTCAAAACCTTAGCCAAGAAACTCGCTTTCAACAACTTACGTTAAAATGCGAAGAGGAATCCCAAAAGCTCATAAGTTTTGTTCATGCTAGGGATTTACTCCACGGTTTGCTTGAAAAACAACATCCGACAAATCATAGAGGAGGTTTGGGATACACTCTAAAGATGGTTACCAAACCCACCTCTATTTCTTCTCTTGGTGCAAATTCAAGAAATATTGCTAAAGCACCTAAGAAGAATCACCATGCTTTCTTGTACAACAATAACATTAACAAGAAGCATATAAATCACAAGGTGGTGAGGAATAATGAAAATCCTTCATTTTTTGCAAAGAAGAAAAATCCTCATTATATGCATACCAAGAAATTCTTTTCTACACATATGCATGCCACATCCACCCCTCTTGCAAAGGCAAAACACGTGCCTAGGAAATCCTTGAGTTTATGGATTCGCACTAGGTGTAGGTGCAAGAGAGGGAGAGATACATCAACTCTCTAGTTAGAAATGTGATCACCTCATGTGATTACATTAGGAAATCAAACTCCTCTTGGGTTTGGTTCCCTAATGTTTAGGTTCCTCACACATTTGTATAATTGCATGGGTATTATGCTTAATGTCTATTTTTAGCATACCCATTGTTTGTGTGATGTTTCATGATTTTGAAAATGCTTTCAAATTTATTTTTCATGAAAATGGGAACCTTGGGGAATACATTATCATACATGCATTTGTTGATCCATCTGTATGTCAATGGGGGAGTTAATATGTTGTATGTTTAGACTATTTTAAAACATATTTTAACTCTCATTTTGGGTTTTGATTGGGATCAGTTTCACAATTGGTGTTATTTTTAAATTGGTTATTATTGGTCTCAAATTAAACCCTTGGATATTACCAACAAGTTTCATGTTATATGTCCTTTTGGTAATGTCATGTGTATCAATGTGATTGATTTTTTTCATATATATGCTTTGATACACTTAGGCACATGGCATTAAGTATGATTAATAATTGATAAAGAAGAGTATCTTTAAAGATATCTTATCTCTTTCTTTACAATTGGTATTAGATTCTAGAAGTCAAAAATTTGAACATTTCTATGATCTAGAGGGAGCATGGAATAGTGATTGATACCCAGTAAATTTAACAATTTGGTATCATACATCTCTTTAACTCTTGCATATTTTCACATCTTTAATTAGAATGCCAAGGGGGATATATTTGACGTCCACCTTTTTGACAATGACAAGGGGAGAGATATATGCATTATATAAAGCATGTTTATCATACATATGCATTTGGGGAGAGAGATATATCTATGGGGAGAGATATGTGGAATTATGTAAACCATTCATGCGTGCATGTTATATACTTATTGCAATTGGTTTATGTAATCTATGCCTATTATATGTCACAATTGTCTCTCATTATTTCAATTGGTATAATGAGTATTAACAATTATGTATCTCATTTTACAATTGGTGCATATAAGTAGGGGGTGCTCATTAGCATTGTGCTTTATTTTCTTTATGTTTACATAATGTGTGTCATCATCAAAAAGAGGGAGATTGTTGAGTATTGGTGTTTCATACCAATGTTATTTTGATGATGATCACAACATTATGTTATTGCTAATAACTCTCTTGTTTTAGTCTCATAGTTAACATTTCAAGAATATCATTTTTGGAGACTAAACACTTGGTACAAGGATGGACATCAAGAGGAGCAATGCCATAGCTTGAACTCAAGGGGTACCAAAGCTTGGAGTTGGTGGAGAGTATCAAGGTTGAAGCCATAGACTCTAAGGGAAGCAATGTAATCCATGTAATATTTTATTTATTGTGTTTCCCCTTTTTGAGTCTAGGTTTATTGTAATGCCTTGATAGATGGATTAACTCATTCATGCATATGCATTTTCCATCTTAGTGAGCCTCAGGATTATCATAGAAATCATCCCAATAGGTTCACCATGTCTTAAACTCAAACTGCAGTTTTTGGCTCTCCAACAGGCGACTGATGAAGGTCCTACATGCGACTGGGTGATTCCAGGCGCCTGTCGAGCCTTCTACAGTCGACTGTAGTGCACTGCTCAAGTCAACCTTTTATTGACTCTTACTTGAGCTTATAGAACAACTGACTGAAGGTCAATTTACGGTCACCTGTCTTCCTGCAGGCGCCTATGAATTGGTCTACAGTCGTCTATGCACAACTTGCATTTTCTGGGCTTCATCCCAATTTGCAAATCAGTCAACTGTTGCAGTATGTACAGTCGCCTGTCTATTTTACAGTCGCATGTACTCTGGCCATCAGTCATCTGTATACATACAGTGCGTAAGATTGCATCTCTCTGTTTTATTTACATCCCCTGCAGCAGTCGCCTGCTGAAGGATTTCAAGGCGCATGTCCATTATACAGTCGACTGTGTAGTCTTCTACAGACGCATGTCCTGGATCAGATTATAGCTGTTGTGATTTATTTAGCCGTTGGTCAGTCGACTGTCAGATGTTCATCAGTCGACTGTCGCTGATGTTTCAGCCCAGATTTTAGCCGTTACAGCTTTTTGATTTTGGTTTTATCCTTGGGTTTTGAGAGTTCATATAGGGTTCCTTTATATATAATTGGGCTGAGTTCATTAGAACTTCTAGGAACTATTGTAAATCTTTAGAGATTGATTAAGCCACACTCAAACTCTCTCATATCCCTCTTAGAGCTCATTCTATCCTTCATGCATTGAAGTCAAGCTCAATGGAAATCATCCAAGTGCATTTCAAGCTAATCTCATCACTTAGAGATCCCCTTCCATACCTTGCATTCATTAATGAGTAAGTTCATCTCAAGGCATAGGTAAGAGTATTTGTTTTACTTTGTTATTTCTTTGAAACCCTAGCTTTCTGTGTAAGAGCTAGTTACTCTCGGTGTGAGAGTATAACCTTCTGTATGAGGGTTGGTGGTGATCTCTCTGTGTGAGAGTTGGAGTCTCTCTGTGTGAGAGCAAGGATTTTTCTGTGTGAGAATCTAAATCCTCTGTGTGAGATAACTAATTGTGAGATTGTATTCACTTCTTTGTGTGAGAATTATAGTGGATATTGGTGTGGTTGGACGTATCCAAATTTGGAGAACCAGGGTAACATCTTGTGTTTGCGTTTGGATTTTTTTGTTGTTTAAATTCCTCTTGCACTTATAATTCCGCATTTGCAAGTTCATTTTTTAAATACGCAATTTGTGCCATTACACTATTCACCGCCCCCTCTCTAGTGTGTTGTTAGTATTGCAAGGGTAAGACGATCCTTACACTTTGTCGCTGACCCGTCCACATTGACCACCCATGCGTCCTGGTCCTATGCTTGATCACTGTGAATGGTATCAGCCAAAATGAAGGATATGGGTTGAGGCGTTGCCGTGTTTAGGCTCGTCACACCGAGACGCGCTTCGTCGTCAATGGTACATTCGGCAATGAAATCTGCTAGCGACTGTCCCTTGATGGCCGTCCTTGGCTTGTATCTGAGGTCGAACTCACTCAGCTCTACTCCCCAGTTCAGCATCCTCCCCATATGATCAAACCTCTAAAGGTTTTGTTCGAGCTGGGAGTCAGTCAGGACCATAATGGTGTGCGCTAGGAAGTATGGGTGGAGTCGCCATGCCAAAAGGATGAGGGCATAAGCCAGCTTCTCTACTGGGCTATACCGCTCCTCTACATCTCTCAGGATCCGACTGGTGTAGTACACCGGCCTTTGCACCCCAGCATCCTCCCTGGCCAGTATCGAGCTCACTGCCTCTCCGACACTAGCAAGTAAAAGCTCAGGGGTTCCCCCTTCATGGGTTTGGAGAGGAGCAGAGGCTGCGGAGGTACTCCTTCAATTCGGCGAACCCCTGAGCACAGCTTTTGTCCCATTCAATAGCTTTCTTATTTTCGACCGACTCGGCGAGGACCTTTCTCAGGATCCTGAAGAAAGGGAGAGATCTTTCCACGGACTTGGATAGGAAGTGTCCTAAAGTAGAGATCCGCCCATTCAGCCTTTGTAGCTCTCGGATCATCGTTGGCTCCTTCATGTTGATCAAAGCCTCAATCTTGTCTGGGTTGGCTTCAATGCCACGGTTGGTGATCATGAAGCCCAGGAATTTACCAGACCTCACACTGAACGTATACTCCGTGGGGTTGAGTCTGATGGTGTGACTTCATAACTGTTCGAAGGTCTCCTGGAGGTCGACGATATGGTCGGTGGAGTCCATAGATTTGACCAGCATATCGTTTACATAGACGTCCAGATTCCTTCCAATCTAATAGCCGAAGACTCCGTTGACCATCCTTTGGTATGTTGGTCATGCATTCTTCAAACCGAAGGGCATCTTTTTGTAGCAGAATGTCACATGGTCAGTGATGAACGACGTCTTCTCCTTGTCCTCAAGATCCATTTGAACTTGGTTGTACCCGAAGCAGGCGTCCATGAAGCTAAGCATCTCGTAGCCCGAAGCATTATCCACGAGATGATCGATGCAAGGCAGCGAGTAGATGTCCTTAGGGCAGGGCTTGTTGAGATCAGTGAAGTCTACGCACATTCGCCACTTGCTGCTAGACTTCTTCACCATTACAACATTGGCCAGCCAGTCGAGGTACCAGACTTCTCTGATAAAGCATGCTTCAAGAAGACGTTCCACCTCCTCAGCTGCAGCCCTCATCTTTTCGTCGCACAAGTTCCTCTTTTTCTGCCTAATTGGCTTAAAGTTGGGGCCAACGTGCAACCGGTGGGTGATCACCTGGGGGTCCGCGCCCGGCATGTCGTCAGGTGACTAAGCGAAGATGTCCAGGTTGGCTTTAAAGCATCCGATCAACTCGTCCCTCAAGGCCTGATCAAGTTCCAATCCGATAGACACGAACCTGCCATCTATGCCTGTGATGTGAATGAGCACGGGTTCCTCAACAGGGGCAAGTCTAGAATTGCCCAAGCAGCACCTTCAATTGAGGAGGTCCATCGGGTCGTACCACTCCATGTCGTATCCCTCACTGGACAATTGGTAACAGGTCTTGGGTCCCGCCTGGTCACCTATAACCTTCTAGACCCCCCTCGGGGTCTGGAACTTGACCATTTGATGGAGGGTCGAGACTATAGCTCTGGCCGCGTTGAGGAGCGGCCGGCCTATTATCCCATTATATGCCGATCTGATCCTCTTAAGGCCAAAATTGACCGAGACAGTTGTCAAGCTGATGTAGACTCCTGGTGCTGAGTCGGAGCCTCGTCGGCGAGTGGAGTGGGACCCTAGGTTAGAAGAACCGGGGTCGGGTATTGGTAGTTGATGATGGTGCGGTGCTCAATCGACCTTCGAGCAGCGGTTGCGTCGATCATCAAGGCTAGGGAGCTCACTGACGACCTCGACGCTAGATGATGACCATCGATCTACACCACAGGGACATGTTAGGGGGTCGGATCTGGGTTCCGACCTAAATCCCCTCCGATGCTTAAGTTAGTGTAGGAACTTAAGGAAGAGAGGGAGCTTGGTGCAGCTGAAATCGACCCATGGAGGTTCATCTCAAGACTGGCGGCAGAAGCTCAAATATATAAGAAGTATCAGCTGAGAAAGTACAGTTCTATATCTTAGACTTCGTACCTTGGAAATAGGACCCATTCCTCTATTTATAGGCGTTCAGGGTCACTTTGGAGACGTTGGGGTGATAACGACCACCCATAATGGGGCCATGATCTTCCCCATTTAATAGGAATAATTTTTGTGCACGTCCCTTTGATTTACGAGCCCGCCTTTAATCCCACATTCGAGTGAGGTCGACTCAACAGTTGACTGACTATTGTGCTTTGACTGAATCGATATCGGGCTTCTTTGGTGGGTCATACGGGCCCGAGTCATCTGTCGATCGAGTTATCTCGAATGCCGGCTCAATGATTCAACAATGGCCCCCATCGAACGACCTTGAAGGGGTCATCCGCTGAAGTCAAGCGACGTTACATCACATTAATGGGGCTCGGCAGTCGAGAAAATAGCACTTGATTTCTAGACGCCAAAACGCCCGCCTCAACGATTCGGATGATTGTCCAGTTCGAAATCCAAGAAACTAAGAGCCTTGGGATCTTTGACACGCGGCTCATCATGTGGCTGTCGCACTATCTATATAGGATGGTTTCAGCTATAGAATACAGAGGTACCGTCTTCATTCTCTCGATTCAGATTTTTCTTCTCTCGAAAGTAATGGCTTCGTCCTCCATCTTTGCCTCCGGAAGGAACTTAGTCATAGCCATGTAGAAGAATCGGGAAGGGGTCATAGAGCAGTGCTTGCTGGAGAATGAGAGGTCCAACGTCAAGGCTGGTCAGATCGCTGAGCTTCACAGGAGCTATGTACGTCTTGATTATAAAATCGGGCTTACTGGGAGGGATGAGAGGGCTCATCGTCCTGGTGATCAGGAAGCGGGGGTTTACGTCAAAACCTTCGAACGAGGCCTTCGGTTTCCCATGCACCCCTTCATACGATATTTCCTGTGTACCCTAAACATCTCCCTCTGCCAGTTGATGACGAACGCCATTGGCATGCTTATGGGTTTCATAGTTTTGTGTGTGAGGAAGGGGATTGAACCATCCATGAATCTGTTCAATCATTTTTTTCTCGTTCCCTCCCCTCAAGACCCCGGGCTGGTATACAATAATGGCTCGTCGAGATAAGAAGCTGTTGGAAGATCTTCCCACCTCCAATCCTAAATGGAAAGACGAGTTTGTGTTTGTGGTTTTCCAAGGGGAGGCAAGCTTCTGCACCGGTTGGGCCGCCCCTGATTTGGGACCTGCCGAGTATAAGCTGCTAACTAGCGAGGAGAAGAAAGCCGCCGATACTCTGACGAGCCTGGCAGAGGGTATGAGGTCGATCAAGTGGATGTGATTTGACGACATGCTACGTCGGACCGTATGGATGAAAGGTTGGGTTCGATCGTGCTCGCTCACTGTTAGACCTTCGGTCATTGACCTAACTTGTTTGTTGCTCCTGCAGGTATGGCGAGTGTGGATTATCAGGTGGATCCCGCATTGAGAGAAACATTCGAGACTTCCATCAAAGAGGCAGAGGCAAGTATGTTGTCTCCCCGGGCGTCGACTATGGGGAAATTGATAGCCCAGCCATCCGGGGATCGACCCATGGTTGTCGAGGGGGTTCTCAGGTGGCCCGCCCTCAGCAGAAGAAGAGAAGAAAGGGTCCACCTCTGAATTTGAAGTAGTTGCACTGGATGAGACCAAGAGGAGGCAACAACTCGTTCTTAGCGACTCGGATCCGTCTGGGTCAAATGTGACAGTGGAGTAGGTCTCCCGGCCATGGAGTGATACTTTTTACAAGGAAGATTCGAGGGGGACTCAGGTTCCACCGGAGCTTCTCGTGCACAAAGACTCCTGGCCTTGGGGGGTATGTTCCCTCCTATAGGGATGTCCGAAGACATCCCCGACGAGTACATGCCGATTTTACAGGAGGGTCGATCTCCTCAGGCCCCATACGACTGTTCCAGGGAGGAGCTTGTCCGGGCAGGATTTCCGCTGAGGCGTGGAGATTCCGCTCTTCTTGATTGTGGGACCGCCTCCTGTATCGCTGAGAATGCAACCCTTCCATGGGATAGGACTGTCGTGGAGAGGGTCAATTATTAGCGGCTTGCGTCGATAGCCGTTCATGCTAGCACCCAGGTAATTGTTGCTCTAGCTTCCCTTGTAAGTAATGCCAGCACGCATGCTTACCGTCGTGCATTCTTTGTAGTTCCTCATGGTGACCGTGGCGTTGCATCGTCATGCTCCAGTGGTGGCCAATCATGGTGTCATCCAGGAGGCTGTTAGGTCGAAAGTGAAGAGATCCCAGGCTGAGCTGGCTAGAATCAGCCTTCTCTCCGAGACAATATTGGACCGCATTCGGAAACTCGAGCACGAGTTAAGCGAGTCTCGTAGGATGGAGGCTGAACAAATCTCCCTAAGAAAGCAAGCAGAGGACGCTCTGCTGAAGGAGAGAGTCGAAGCTGAGGTCATTGCAGAGAGGGCGATTAGGGATTTCACTAATTTATTTCCTGACTTTGACGAGATATAAAAGGGAGGCTACGAGCGATGCCGATTAGAGATGAAGAACCGATTCCCTGACCTCTCTGTAGAGATCGACAAGGCCCCGGTGATTTTTTCGGACCTTGGTGATGATGAATCGAGCCAAGGCACAGAGGAAGCTGCTCCCCTCGAAGATGCTGCCATCGTGGTTGATGATGACGTAGGAGCGGATGCTACGAGGGACCTAGAGTCTGTGACCACACTAGATGGAGACCAAGGGCCTAGCCAGCCATTGTAGGGTCTCGACGTTTTTACGCCTGTTTCAGAAATTTTTTGAATGTATGGGGGGTGATGTAAATGTGAAAAAACAAACAATTTTTTGTAATATGAGCAGCAGATTGCGTCTCTTTGTTTGCTGACGTGCATGTCGTCTGGTGGTCGTAATGCCTGATGGCCCCTCGATGGGTTAGGCGCTGCTCCAGGATGATTGAGGATACACCATCGAACCATGTCTTGAAGTTGATCACCACGTTCCATGACGAGGGAGCGATTTCCTTGAATCATGACTAATGGTACGGGAGTCGTTCAGTAGCAGAGGGGTGGCCCCTTCGACTTATGACTAATGCTTGATTAGGAGAGTCGTTCAATAGCGAAGGGGTGGCCCCTTCAATTTACAGTTGACGCTCGATTAGGAGAGTTGTTCAGTAGCAAAGGGGTGGCCCCTTCGACTTACGACTGACGCTTGATTAGGAGATTCGTTTAGTAGCAAAGGGGTGGCCCCTTCAACTTTCTGAAGCTCGATTAGGAGAGTCGTTTAGTAGCAAAGGGGTGGCCCCTTCGACTTACAGCTAACACTCGATTAGGAGAGTCGTTCAATAGCGAAGGGGTGGCCCCTTTGACTTACGGCTAACGCTCAATTAGGAGAGTCATTCAACAATGAATAGGTGGCCCCTTCGACATACGGTTGACGCTCGATTGGGAGAGTCGTTCAGTTGCAAAGTGTTGGCCCCTTTGACTTACGGCTGACGCTCGATTAGGAGAGTTGTTCAGCAATGAAGGGGTGGCCCCTTTGACTTATAGCTGACGATCGATTAGGAGAGTCGTTCAGCAGCAAAGGGATGGCCCCTTCGACTTACGGCTGACGCTCGATTAGGAGCTTCGTTCAGTTGCGAAGGGGTGGTCCCTTCGACTTACGGCTGACGCTCGATTAAGAGAGTCGTTCAATAGCGAAGGGGTGGCCCCTTTGAGGAATTTAGTAGAGAATGGGTTGCCCCTTCGACTTACGGCTAATGCTCGATTAGGAGAGTCGTTCAGGAGCGAAAGGGTGGTCCCTTTGACTTACGGCTGATGCTCGATTAGGAGAGTCGTTCAGCAGCGAAAGGGTGGCCCCTTCGACTTACGACTTACGCTCGATTAGGAGAGTCATTCAGAAGCGAAGGGGTGGCCCCTTCGACTTACGGCTGACGCTCGATTAGGAGAGTCGTTCAGTTACAAAGCAGTGATCCCTTCAACTTACGGCTGACGCTCGATTAGGGAAGGCGTTCCGTAGCAAAGGGGTGGCCCATTCGACTTACGGCTAATACTCGATTAGGAGAGTCGTCCAGTAGCGAAAGGGTGGCCCCTTCGACTTACGGCTGACGCTTGATTAGGAGAGACGTTCAGTTGCAAAAGGGTGGCCCCTTCGACTTACGGCTGACGCTCGATTATGAGAGTCGTTTAGTAGCAAAGGGGTGGCCCCTTCGACGTACGGCTGACGTTCGATAAGGAGTCACTTGCATCAACGTAAGTTCAGTTTTCCCAAAACCTCTGGAGGATCAGATCCTTTTCGAGGTGAGTTTTGATGGGATAGTTTCTGTAGACTTTACGAAGACTTGTGGAAGAAAAAATTTATTTGATAAAAGAGACATGCTTTATTGAGGAAAGTGACAAAGAAAAACAAAAGGCGTACACGTGTTTCCAAATTTCGTCGGAGCTGTTGATGTTCAACGCCTCTTTATTCGCCTCCAGATTAGACGGTTTTCTAGTCGATCACCTTGGTGATAGGTGACCCAGTCATCTTGCCCTTCTACTTTGAGGAACCTCCTTGCTAGGTGGATTATTAGCCGGGTTCTTGGGGTGTCCTCGCTTGACTATGGCATCGATCTCTTTTTTTAGAGTCCAATAGTTGTTGGTATTGTACCCATTGTCGTTGTGATATTTGCAGAATTTGATGTTGTCTCTCTTCTCATATTTGCCCTTTTTAACTGTCTCTTGGATCAGATCCTCTCGTAGGGCGTAAACGATGACCTCAGCCTTAGGAGTAATCGGCTTAGCATAGGTAGGGCGCTCCTAGCTTCGAGGGCTCCTTTCCCTGGGCATCTTGTCTCGAGACTTCTGGCTGCGGGTTTCCAAGGTTGGTTTCTCTCGCCTCGTGTCCCTGCAGTGGAAGGGGGTGCCCTTCGCATTAGCTCTGGCTGGTTCTTCTGTCTCCTCGAAGGAAGTGAACCGATCCGTTATGTTGAGCATTTCGGCGACGGTGTTAGGGGGAACTGGTGAAGGGCCCTCCTCAGGTGCTTATTTTGGACCGCCTGGGTGAGCGCCCCTATAACGGTCACGTCTGGTGTCTCCTCTACATCGAGCCTCTCGTTGAATCTCTGAACGAAGGCTTGGATCCACTCATTATCGTCTATTTGAGCGAGAAGAGGTGGGAGGAATTCTTCTTAGGACGTCGTCCCGCGACAAATTGTTTGCAGAATATTTCTGCCAATTCATCGAACAAGTCGATGCAGCCATGAAGTAGCCCCTCGTACCAGCTTTTTGCCATTTTGAACATGGTAGCATGGAAGGATTTACAAAGGTACGGCTCGTCGTCCACGTGGAGCAGCATGACATTCAGATACTTATGAATGTGTGACCTGTAGGAGGATAGATGCCCATAATACGATTTATCCTAAGTAAACGTCTTGTTAAGATATTATATGGTTATGATTATCCTAAGTATATATTCGAATGAATAATATACTTAGATAATGTCCATAGACTTATAGTTAGATCCTTACATATCCAGATTAGATCTCGATTATGAGTAGTAAGTGATCGAACAGAAACCTAAGTCTTAAACGGTTCGTAGTCATTTATAGATGTATCGAGAACTAGATATTGGCACATCGGACAGGCCACTGTTTCTTTGTCTTACCTTAAGGTAATGATGATCTCATAGTCATTCGACTTGGTGAAGTCGGAGACGAGACACAGGTGCACATTGGAGAATGAGTTCACTGAACGACCAACTTAGATTTATTACATGGTTGACTTTAACTAAACTGTCTATAATGACTCTAGGGTGATGATAGGTAAGCTGGTCCTTAAGACCTGAAGTCATTCATACGAACCTGTGAGTGAACAGTGTCGCTTAGACCTATGATCTAGTTTCGAGGCTAGGCCTGCTGAAAGATCTTAGGTTGGGTTACACCTGAAGCTTTTGAGGCGAGTGAAGACTAGGATGGGATTTGTCTCTTCCGTTAAAGGGAAGTTCGTGTCACAGGCTTAGTACGGTCTTTGTGTTAATCCTCGGCCAGGGTACGTTGTAAGATGTATAATATGAATACAACAAAGACCGCTGTATACTGACCAATGTTGTCTTATGGAGTTGACAGTAAACCGTACCATAGGCCAACAGAGACACAGTCTTGACGAAGGGACTATAGCTAACGGTATTCATTACTGACACAGCCAAAGTGAACCCAACGATACTTTTTCAATGGGGTCGATCACGTTATGATGATTCTGAAACAGGGGACGACAACTGCTGCTCGTGGTGACCGTCATCTAGGGGTTTCGAGCCCCAACCTGTAGTAAGGTCAGGCTGTAGGGTCTCACACCGAATAATATTCGTGTCTTAGGAATAGGAAGATATATATATATAAGAGGAATTTATTCGATGAAATGGAAAAGTTGAGTTCACAAGCTAGTTGTGAGACTAAGTCGTAAATGGAGACAATGTTGCATTCGATGCAAACAAGATTAAACGTATCGTAAATTGGTTACGACAATATTTGTAGGAACAAAAGGATTGGAAAGGGTTACCTGGTTGACAGGATCATCTCGGTCAAAACACAGGTTCAAACCACGTCCAAAACGGAGCTCAAACGAGCCCGAAAATGCAAAAACAGTAAAAGGCAAGAGTGGGTTAGACACACTTGGGCACACCCATTTGCCTTGGCGGGCGCGCCCGCTAAGCTTAGCGGGCGCGCCCACAACTTAAGTTAATTAGGGTTTTTTGAAACCATTTTGACGGCTACGAAAATTGACTTTTTGCCCATCTTTGAGTAATTATTTGAGGTGTCAAACAAAGTCGGAATTCGTCGTCGTTCATTCCTACACGTTCACCATTCGAAGCCCTTCAAAATGATAGCGTGTTTGGTGTCTAAAGTTTAATGGATGAAGAGATTTAATTCGTTGAAGTTAGCCTTTGTGAAAGGTGTACTAAACTTCAATTAGCCAAATTAAATCCCTCTTATTCAATATTTTTTCCCACATTGCTCGCAACGAAAAGGGATGGGCCGACTCCCTATATAAATAAGGGTGCCCCCTCTTCGTTGAAAAACACACCAAGTCTTCCATCGAGTAGCTCCGAATTTTGAGGAAGCTCGGTTTACGACTTAAATTATTCTTCCTCTCTTCTTCCTATTCTCCCGACGAGTCCTAGCAAGACTACAAAGGGGGTTTTGGATTCGGATCCAGACGTCTAAGACGCGGGTCTGCTCAAGTGAAACCTTCTACCACAAGTGATCGGCTCG
This sequence comes from Scilla litardierei, assembly GCA_030789695.1. Classification (NCBI taxonomy): domain Eukaryota; kingdom Viridiplantae; phylum Streptophyta; class Magnoliopsida; order Asparagales; family Asparagaceae; genus Scilla; species Scilla litardierei. The sequence goes on along the minus strand of CM061140.1, from coordinate 43,015,637 downwards.
AAAGCGGGTGTCGGCTCGGGTGGATCAGTTCGAAGGTTCGAGGCGGCTCAGGTGGATCGAGTCAAGGCGGTTCGGCTACGAGGGGCGTAAGAAGCCGGTGCAGTACATCTTACCCGCCCCAGAGTTGAGATTCCGGGTATGTTCTTTAAATCTTTTTATTGTAATTTAATTTCGTCGCAGTAGGATAGATCCCTCTTGGTGTGGTCAAATCCACCTCAAGTTGGCATAGATCGGGTTAGGTTCTGGCTCTCTTAAGGCCTAGCTAAAATATTTAGCTTGCATGTTTTTATTTTTCCGCTACGCATTATGCCTCTGTGGTCTGTCTGACTTAGGACGAGCACAGATCTGAGCTCTAAGGGTCCGCCAAAACCCTTCGGTGGTATCAGAGCCTCGTTATGCTTGTAGATCTTGACTTGCGGCGATTTTAAATTATTAAAATTGCTTGTTTTTGAATATACGTATATTTTAACTTTATGTTAAAATTGGTTAAACAAAATTTTGTGTTTTAAAAATTGTTTTTATAACATGAAAATTTTTGGGGACGTTTTTAAATTTTATGTGATAAATTTAATAAGTCTTCTATGTTTAAATGTTTTAAAATTTTTTATTTTATGAGATAAAATAATTTTAGTGAGCATTTAAAAGTTTTTAAAGTGTATGTAACATTAAGAAAAAAATTTATTTCATGAGATGATATTAAAAATTTATTTCTTTTAGTTACATAAAGATTGAAAGATTTTTTAACTTTATCTAAAAGTTTTAAAATTGATTTCAACAATTTTAAAAATGTTTTAAAATTATTGCAGTATATGTAACATAAAGGAAAAAATTTCATGAGATGGAATTAAAAAAATCATTTCTTTTAGTTACATAAAGTTTTAAATATTATTTTATGAGATAATTTAATCTTAAAAATGTTTCATTAATTTTAAAAGCTTAGGTTTGTATTTAAAATTATTTGATAATTTTTATAAACCTAATTTTATGTGATAAAAATGTTTCAAGCTTTAAAATTTTAGATCTTTAAATTTAAATATTAAAATTTTAGATTAGCAAGTTAATTATTTATGTAGTAGATAATTTTAATTTGCATGTTCTCTTTATATGTCACATTATTGAACCTTTAATTTATGTGATTAAATTAGTTGGTTAGTGTTTAATGGACATGATGAATATATTATTCATGAACCCTTTAGATTAGCCATTAATTGATTAAAAGTTTATAAGATAAATTTTTAATGACAAGTGACATGCTACGTTTTAAATAAACAAATACAACATCAAAACCTAATTCCCGATTAGGGTAGTCCCTTTAATTGTAAATCATTATCATAAATTATTTAATAATGATTATCATTAAATGACTAATTTTGTAATATGTTGTAATTGTTTTATTAAAATCCTAATAAAAATTGGGGTAGCACGATGAATAAAATGAACCTTATAGTTGATAAGGATCTAATAAAAGTCATCAAACAAATCCGTAAAAATTTCGAATTTTATGAATCAACTAGTTGATAAGGATTAACTACTATTAATTAAAAGCTATTTAGTTGACGGACGAACATAAAATTGATGAACCTTCTTCAATGGATCATGATGTCGGTCAATGTGCTTGGCTAAGTTTGCAGGACCACCCTAGCTAGACTAGGGGTTAAGTGGTCCTGGCTTAGTCAATTCGTTGGCCGCATCCGCTGGACTACAAGGAGTCGAATCATGACTGTGTAAGTCTATCGACTATACCTAAGTCAAATACGATAATAATCTTGTTCAAGATAAATCTTAGCCCTCCTTGTTTTAGGAGTTGGCAACTGGAAGACCTGTGTTACGGTTGTTGAGCTACACTCAAGCTGTGACATGGCAATCTTATAGAAACCGATTTCTTGATAATATCTTGACTTGACCCAAACCGTGCATACACCGAGCGCCAGTGTAAGTCTAACCAAAGATATAATCTAAGACCTGACCCAAACCAACGTGTCATGCATACACCGAGCGCCGTGGCAAGTCAGGCTATACGCGAAAACAAGGGTTCGACTAGGCTAGACATTATGATTTGGATGAGCACACTCATGATCACAAATGACTAGGGGTAAAAATCGAAAGGGAATCATATTTAATATGATTGACGATGAGTTCGTCTACCGACTGCAAAGTCGGACAACTTGTTGAAACACACTCAAGGTTGTCAAACTCAGGGTAGTCAGATCCCTCTCCTACAAATGTTATTGTATAATAAACTGTTTATTATTATGGCTTTAATAAATTTAGTGGGAGAATATAGTTTTGTTAAAAATCATTGAAACTATACATATACTGACTAAGTATTTACTAAATTGCAGAGTGGATTCAGGTCTAAAGTATATGGTAGAGCAAAATGTGCTTGATGGGACCAACTATAAGGGTTGGCTTAGGAATATCAAGTTAGTCCTATCACTAGCTGGGATAGGATGCGTGCTGTTCGAGGACGCTCCGGAGAAGCATGACGAAGATACAACCCACGAAGAAAAGGAAGCCTATAAGCTATACCAGAGGGATGCCGAGAAGGCCAGGTGCCTTACTCTGGCTTCAATGAATAACGACCTATAAAGGAAGCACGAACATTTGGATGATCAAAGCATACTTCTGAATGCAGAGGAGTTATAGGGCAAGCGGTCTAGAGCTACCAAGTTTGAAGCCACGAGCAACCTCTGGGGCACCAAGATGGAGACAGGGCACGTACAAGATCATGTCATTAAGATGATCGGGTACGTGGAATATGCTGCCCAGTTGGGTTTTGTCCTGGATAATGAGATGTCTGTGGACTTCATCCTTAAGTCTTTAACCCCAGCCTTCAAGCAATTCATTACCGGTTTCATTATGAACAGTATTGAAATGGATCTTTCTGGTCTCCTCAACATGCTTAGGCAGTTTGAAGAAATCGAGAAGAAACTGACTGTGTTGGTTGTTGGCTCTGCTTCTTTGGACCAGCCGAAAGGCAAGGGTCAGAAGAGGCAGGTTCTACAACCAGCCAAGGTGAATAAGGGGAATAAGACAAAAGTGGCCCCGTCAAAATCCGAGTGCTTTCACTGCCATAAGATGGGCCATTGGAAGAGAAACTGCAAGGTTTACCTTGTAGAAAAGAAGAAGGGGCATACTGATGCCTCTACCTCAGGTACAACAAATTCAATTTAATAAAAAATAATCATTTCCATAAATGAGTTATCACATAGTATGAGTTACTAAGACATCTGTGTAATGTATACATGTGGCTGATATAAAGCAGAGGATGGAAGAAGTTCCGAGGACGGTCGGTATCTGAGCAATCGTTGCTGCTGGGGCCGTGTGAGGACTTCAAGAGACGTGAAGAAGAAGGAACTGATACTTATTTCTTTTTATGAATAAAATGCATCGTTCGTTAAGTTAAAACAATGATTGAGTGTTTAACGCTCAAGGTTTATTATGATAAACACATTATGATTCATTTTTATGATTCCATTTCTTTAATAAATTGTCTCGGGAAATGTGCTTCCTTTTGAAATTGTGATTTGTTGCGAATGGCTTAAATTTCTGTGAATGTGGCTGTCTGAGCAAGTTGCATTAATTCTCGAGCTGACAAGCAGAGCATCTGAATAATTTGATTGTTTGGAGCCGACTTAATTTTATAGCCAGTCGATAGTTAAATATAAGTTCCAGAAGCGTATAAATTGTGTATGATCACAATTATACGCATGTTAAGATTGATTCTTAAATTCAAACTACATTTGATTCTTAACAGTTATTAAATGTAGTTAAGGGAAAGGTACTAAGTAGGACGTTTGACTGAGTAAGTCAATATTAAGATTCCTTAAACCGATCTTGATATGACTCATTCGTCAAACCAAATCTGACACTGGTGCGTTCCATCTAAGCACTTCTAAATTGGTTATACTTAAAGTATATTCTAAATATGATTTAGATACATAATAGAAGTATTTAACCAGATAATTATTAAAGTCAGTGGGAGCTAGCTCATATACGTAGCTCCGGTTTCTCGGACTAAGTAAAAAGGTTTCCAACTTATTTGAATCATCTATATAAGACATTGAATCAAAATAGTTTTGATTTAATCGAATATATAGAGACTTAAGGTGTCATTTATGTACTTGACATATTGACACAAAATAATTGGAATGATCCAAGACTAACTTATAGAAATGTTAGACCGTACATCAAGATTGTATGAGCTATACAAAGAAAGGAAAATTGATCCAAATCATTTTTCAAGGATCAACCTTGTGTGATCAAGAGATTTATAAATAAAAATCCATTAAAATGCATTATAGATACTTGTTAGTAAATCCACTCTTAGGTTTGACATATGACTGTCCCATGTGACTGATATGCTATAACGGTATGAGATACCGAGATAAATGGCCTAAGAGCAAGTGAGAGATGCAGGAGGATATATGCCCATAAGGCGATTTATCCTAAGTAAACGTCTTGTTAAGATATTATATGGTAATCATTATCCTAAATATATATTTGAATGAATAATATACTTAGATAATGTCCATAGACTTATAGTTAGATCCTTACATATCCAGATTAGATCTCGATTATGAGTAGTAAGTGACCGAACAGAAACTTAAGTCTTAAACGGTTCGTGGTCATAGATGTATCGAGAACTGGATATCGGCACATCGGATAGACCAATGTGTCTTTGTATTACCTTAAGGTAATGATGATCTCATAGTCATTCGACTTGGTGAAGTCTGAGACAAGACACAGGTGCTCATTGGAGAATGAGTTCAATTAACGACCAACTTAGAGTTATTAAATGGTTGACTTTAACTAAACTGTCTATAATGACACTAGGGTGATGATAGGTAAGCTGGTCCTTAAGACCTGAAGTTATTCGTACGAACCTGTGAGTGAACAGTGTCACTTAGACGTATGATCTAGCTTCGAGGCTAGGCCTGCTGAAAGATCTTAGGTTGGGTTACACCTGAAGCTCTCCAGGCGAGTAGATGACTAAGATGGGATTCGTCTCTTCCGTTAAAGGGAAGTTAGTGTCACAGGCTCAGTACGGTCTTTGTGTTAATCCTTGGCAGTGGTACATTGTAAGATATACAATGTGAATACAACAAATACCGATGTATACTGACCAATGTTGTCTAATGGGGTTGACAGTAAAACGTATCCTAGGCCAACAGAGGCACAGTCTTGATGAAGGGACTATAGCTAACGGTATTCATCACTGACACAGCCTAAGTGAACCCAACTATACTTTTGTCAATAGGTCGATAACGTTATGATGATTCTGAAACGGGGACGACAACTGCTGCTTGTGGTGACCGTCGTCTAGGGGTTTCGAGCTCCAACCTGTAGTACGGTCAGGCTGTAGGGTATCACATCGAGTAGTATTCGTGTCTTAGTAATAGAAAGATATATATATAAGAGGAATTCATTCGATGAAATGGAATAGTTAAGTTCGCAAGCTAGTTGTGAGACTAAGTCGTAGATGGGGACAATGTTGCATTCGATGCAAACAAGATTAAACGTGTCGTAAATTAGTTACGACAATATTTGTAGGAACAAAAGCATTGGAAAGGGTTATCTGGTTGACGGGATCGTCTCGGTCAAAACACAGGTTCAAACCACGTACAAAACGGAGCTCAAACAAGCCCGAAAATGCAAAAACAGTCAAAGGCAAGAGTGGGTTAGACCCATTAAGGCGCGCCTGCTAAGCTTAGCGGGCGCGCCCACAACTTAAGTTAATTAGGGTTTTTTAAAACCCTTTTGACGGCTACGAAAATTGACTTTTTTTCCATCTTTGGGCAATTGTTTGAGGGGTCAAATGAAGTCGGAATTCGTCGTCGTTCGTTCCTACGCGTTCAACATTCGAAGCCCTTCGAAATGATAGCGTGTTCGGTGCCTAAAGTTCAGTGGATGAAGAGATTTAATTCGTTGAAGTTAGCCTTTGTAAAAGGCTTACTAAACTTCAGTTGGCCAAATTAAATCCCTCTTCTTCAATCTTTTGTCCCACATTACTCGCAACGAAAAGGGATGGGCCGACTCCCTATATAAATAGGGGTGCCCCCTCTTCGTTGAAAAACACGCCAAGTCTTCGATCGAGTAGCTCTGAATTTTAAGCAAGCTTGATTTACGACTTAAACTATTCTTCCTCACTTCTTACTATTCTTCCGACAAGTCCTTGCAAGACTACGAAGGGGATTTTGGATTCGGATCCACACGTATAAGACGCAGGTCTCTGTAACGGCCTGTTTTCGTCAACACAACTATTTACGTGTTTAACCTATTTTCAAATTTTTTTAACTATTTTATAATGGTTCGTCAGAAGTTTTAAGTGATCTCAAAATTTCTTATAAAAAAAGTTTTGACGTATCAAACTAGTTACGGAGTATTTTAGTAAGTTCGGATTTCATCAAATATCTTTAAATAATCTGATAAAAATTCATTTTTAACTATTAACATTTTGGATTAATGAATTTATTTTATATACAAACATCATCAAAACGATTTCAAACGTTTACAGTAACATTCAAGGATCATTTAGGGCTTCCCATATTAATTGCGTAATTTTCTGAAGTCAAATCAATAGAGAACCCACAGACCCGCTTCCCAAATGTTTTGGCCTAAAACTAATATCCCTATAGCTCAAACCCCGAAACAAACTTCGTATTCGCGATCCTCGTGACGATACGATCCCGTGGGTATGTTTTCGTATTTTTTCGGACACGTTTACTAGTAGGGGCAAAATCGTAATTTCGGTTTTGTAATTACTTTCGCTAATGAGATTTAACTTATTACTAATTACCTTAATTAACCAAACCTAATTAATTATATTGCCTAACCCCTAACCGTATGTTAACACGAGGATCATGCATGATACAATTTTCCAAATTTAGTCTAAAGTTACATTAAATACCCACCCAACCTATTAATTACCCTTGACTTATATTAAGTTAATTACTTATATAAATCCCCCTTAGTTATCTATCCCTCGCAAAATCACTCAGCCCAGGCTAACCCTGTTCAAATTCCCCTAAGCCCACGTGCCCCACTCACGCATAGGCCCATCCCCAAGCTCTCAACCCTCAAACTCTCACTCACTCTGTTACTTCGCTCTCTTCTCCCAAGTTACGCACGAAACCCATGCAAACCCCACACATACTCTTCCCCTCACCCCTAGGGTCACCGTCGCGAGTCATCGACCGCTCCCTGTGTCCTCCTCCTTCACGCAAGGCCACCACTAGCTCTCCCCACGGCTTCTCCACCGCTACACCACCCTCACCCCATCAGCAACCCAAGGCGCCACCCAAGCAGCGCCGGCGAGCCCCCAGAGTCTCTCCGGAGCTCGCCTCCTCACCGACACGAGCAACACATGCCGCCGCTTCATCTGCACACCTCGCCGTCGAAGCCCAAGACCCACACCGTCCCTCCGGAGCTCTGCCACGGCCGGAAGAGCGCTGCCCAAGCACTCGCTCCGCCGCCTGCTGCAAACACCCGCCCTCGCCTTCAGCAGCATCCTCAAGCTCCCTCCTTTTGATGAGAAGCCAACCCACCGTCGACTGGGCTCCGACCACGACGCCTCGCCGCCCTCAACAGCTCCGCCTCAGAACGCCGCCGCCCGCCGTCGCTAGCCGCCCCCACCGCTGCTCCTCCGGTCCTCCAGCGATGACGCGAGCGTGAGAATCGACGCTGCATGCATAAGAGCGAAACGATGTGATATACGGGTATGTATATACTAGTGTATATACGTAATTAAATAATTATAATAAGGGTTTCTTGGACTAAAATTAATAATAAATAATATAAGGGTCAGAAAAATACAAGACTAGGACCAAAAAAACAGAAATGACGTTCTGGACCCAATGGCACTGGTTTCATCTTAATAAGACGCTTACTTTTTCCAAAAATAATTTTTGAGCCTAAAAGTTAAATATGTTATGTTCACTTAAACATCCATAACTTGTTATTTTCACGTACACTAATACGTGATAAAAATATATGTCGTAATACTTCCAAGACGGTCATTTTGACAGTTCATTTGTAACTTTCCGATACAGATTGCATCCAGAATAAATTGTTGAATAATTACGTTACTAATTAAAAATTAATTTTTAAATCTATTTTGAACTTTTAAAAATTATAAAAATTACTATAAGCTTCCGAAAAATATTTCCTCTTGCAGTAAAATTATTTTCCTTATATCTAGCCTATAGAAAAATTTAGAACACCTTTCGACGATGTTTCAATCGATTATAAAAATCTAAACTATCAGATTAAATAGATAGAAATAGGATAGACTGTACTAATGATTTCTTGTGTTTGCAGGTACCAGTTCTCGTGCATTAGCATCTTTATAAGCTCCAACTCCAACCTTGTCTTATTACGACGATTTTGATAGGTAAGTCACTCCAATTCTAGTTTTAGAAATTTAGCATGTATACTCGTATGAACTTAGGACCTCATATATATTCTCAGAACAGCTATTGACTTGAACCAATGATTAGAGACCGAATTAACTAGAGAATTAATCAATAGTGGAATGACTATGGACTTCAAAGCATTGCTCATGACTAAATTGAGATACTGCACTTTTATGGAATTAAATATCATAGTTGTTGGACTTCAAAGCATTGCTTAGGACTAAATTGAGATAGTGCACTTTTATGGAATTAAATATCATAGTTGTTGGACTTCAAAGCATTGCTCCGGACTGACACTCTCTGTTGAGGCTTCTACCTTGACTTTTCAACAAGCAAGACTCTTTGGAATATTGTTAATGCCTTTGAACATCTTTGGAGTGAGACTATTGTGCATAACTTTATTGGTATGTAAGTCGATATATCACAACCGTCATTAGTGTCTTTGCCCTTGAAACAATGGATTGACGTACCGTATTGAAAGGTATATTGCAGAACGTCCTATTGAAATTGAAAGCTTATTTGTTGATGACATGATGGCCCACGAGGCCATACAGATACGGATATGGATACTGTTATAAATGTGTAATGTGATACAACACGGGTTATGGGGTAGTCTTAAGCAACGAGGTGTGCGAGAGTGACAGGTCCACCCTTATTTGGTAAGCTGTAACATCACCCTGCAGGGGATGGTAGGTAGATATTCCACGAGTTGCTCCGTGGGATGAGTGCATTTCTGGTTGCATATCGTACACTCGGGCTAAGACTGTTGCACTAGCTTGATTGATACCAGGGTCCATGAGGCCATATTGATACAAATACTAGTATGAACATTGGATTATGATATGACACGGGTTATGGGGTAGTCTTGAGCTACGCAGTGTACGGGAGTGACCGGGTCCACCCTTATATGGTAAGTTGTACCATCACCCTGCAGGAATGGTAGGTAGATATTCCATGAGTTGCTCCGTGGGATGGGTGCACTTCTAGTTGCATATCGTACACTCGAGCCAAGGCTGTTGTACTAGTTTGATTGATGTTACACTAGTTGGTTGATACTATTGCTCAATCATGACTACCAATTGGATACGACTATTCTACTGACTAGGTCAAGACTACTCGAACGTGATAGAACGGTATAATAATGAGCGGTCTTAAATTACTACAAAATCAGTCTCTAGAAAGGAATGGGAAGGGGGTTGGTCAACCAAAGGACTTGTCCTGCGGTCATAGAAGTGACTTGTGCCTTCAAGCCCTGCCTGCTTGGCTGATTTGGGAGTTAAACTAGACTTCTTATTATTAGGCCAGACTACACTATTAGATAGTCAAGCGACGTATGTTTCCTCTTGCTCGCTCATTACCTTCTTATATAAGCCACGTAGTCTCTAGCTTTACTATTGCTTATTTAGTGCTACTACGTCTACCTGGTTGTCATCCCATTGCATGTTGGTCAAAACATTGTTGCTACCATATGCCTTGCACTTTACTTACCACACTTGAGTAGTCACCAGTACTTTACTTTTCGCTCGTATATGCATGTCTGTTCTTACTTTACTTTTTACATCAGCATGATCATCTTTCGTTTACTATAGTCTGTTCTATACTTTTACACTACTTAGTTTCTATTGCTAGAATTATTGTGACTTACCTACGGTTCCATCTCTGTGGCACCACAAACGACGTTCATATGTAGTTAGATGCTCTTGAGTTAATAGCGCAAGAGTTCGACCATGAGTCCGCAGCTTTCAGAGTTATTTTCAGTTGTATTTTTCTTTCCTTCATGTACGTTGTTGGAATATTTGTACAATATGAAATGTAATAATTGGACACTATTTGGGTATTTTTGTATATCTCTGCATCGTGGCTATTTCGTTTTCACTGGTTAACTGCATGACCTACGCAAATATCAAAAAGTAACGGGCCCCAGAAACGGGTCGTTACAGTTTTGGTGGCCCATGCAGATCCGCGCTAACTACCTCATGAACAATATAGCAAGACCAGTGTGTACAGTATAAAATACTCAAATAGAACTCACGAGTACAGGATGTCTCGAGTGTTCACCTGTATTGGATATACGTGTGAAACATCCTTATTACCATCTTCATTAGGTCTTCCTTGATTCTCATCACTTCTTTGAACTCTTAACTTTTGTCTAGAAATTCGTATTCCATTCCTTGGATATACCTTCCCTAGTAACCTCCTTTGCCAGCAGTTAGAGTGATTTTTTTCAAAAGTTAAACTATCTACCTACTTCATCAACATCACCCTTCCTTTAGTTGGTGATAACCACTCGATTGTCCTTCTTAGTCTTGGAGTATTTATAGTTGTGCTTAGCTCACCCATACTCTAGCTATGTCTATTTTGAGGAGGGTAGCCTTCGAAGTTATCAATCATCTGAAGTTCGAATTCGACAACGGAAGCGAATCGAAGGACGCTCAGAAGTATTGGAGAATGAACCGAACCAAACCGAGACGTGATGCCATTACTTCTCCATCCTTCTTGCACTCTTGGTTTTCTTCTATCATTGGCTTGCATCATCCCTTCATATATGAGCTTGATGTTACTTTAAAGGGGCTGATAGCCTGTCATTCATGATGTAACCGTCAATCACAATCTTAGGAGTAGGTAATAGCTTGCTACTGACTTATCACCTCAAGTTCCAAGTTCGAACAAATGTTATCACAATAACTATCATTTTCATGTAACGCCATTAACTTTGGCAACTTGAAAAGTCAAGATGATTATTATGATGCTACTAATCTCAGAACTAGTTACGGAAGCTATGGTGATGTCAATAGTAAGTATTTCTTATAAAAATATTTCTTATAAAAGTATTTCTCATAAACATCATCTTTTGTTTTATTGATGCTATGATATCATATTTCATGCTACTAACAACTTATTTTTCAATATCAAAATCGTTCATCAAGCCTCCCTTTAGATCGTTTAAATTGCTTTGGCAATGATCGGTCTTCATAATTCCGAGGACGGAATTATTTTAAGGAGTGTAGGATGTAACAGCCTGTTTTCATCAACACAAATATATACGTATTTAACCTATTTTCAAAAAATTTTAACTATTTTATAATGGTCCGTCAGAAGTTTTAAGTGATCTCCAAATTTCTTATAAAAATGTTTTGAAGTTTCAAACTAGTTATGGAGTATTTTAGTAAGTTCGGATTTCATCAAATACCTCTAAATAATCTGATAAAAATTCATTTTTAATTATTACCATTTTGGCTTAATGAAATTATTTTCTATACAAACATCATCAAAACGATTTCAAACTTATATAGTAACATTCAATGATCATTTAGGGCTTCCCATATTAATTTTGTAATTTTCTGAAGTCAAATCAATAGAGAACCCGCAGACCCGCTTCCCAAACGTTTTGGCCTAAAACTAATATCCCCGTAGCTCAAACCCCGAAACAAACTTTGTATTCACGATCCTCGTGACGATACGATCCCGTGGGTATGTTTTCATAATTTTTCGGACACGTTTACTAGTAGGAGCAAAATCGTAATTTCGGTTTTGTAATTACTTTTGCTAATGAGATTTTACTTATCACTAATTACCTTAATTAACCAAACCTAATTAATTATATTGCCTAACCCCTAACCGTATGTTAACACAAGGTTCATGCATGATACAATTTTCCAAATTTAGTCTAAAGTTACATTAAATACCCACCCAACCTATTAATTACCCTTGACTTATAACAAGTTAATTACTTATATAAACCCCCCTTAGTTATCTATCTCTCACGAAATCACTCAGCCCAGGCTAACCCTGTTCGAATCCCCCAAATCCCACGCACCCCACTCACGCACAGGCCCATCCCCAAGCTCTCAACCGTCAAACTCTCACTCACTTTGTTACTTCGCTCTCTTCTCCCAAGTTACACACGAACCCCATGCAAACCCCACACATGCTCTTCCCCTCGCCCCTAGGGTTGCCACTGCCAGTCATCGACCGCTCCCCGCCTCCTCCTCCTTCGCCCAAGGCCACCGCCAGCTCTCCCCACGGCTTCTCCGCCGCTACAACACCCTCACCCCATCAGCAACCCAAGGCGCCACCCAAGCAGCGCCGACGAGCCCCCAGCGTCTCTCTGGAGCTCGGCTCCTTGCCGCCACGAGCAACACATGCCGTCGCTTCATCTGCATGCCTCTTCGTCGAAGCCCAAGACCCACACCGTCCCTCCGGAGCTCTGCCACAGCCCGACGAGCGCTGCCCAAGCACTCGCTCCGTCGCCTGCTGTAAACACCCGCCCTCGCCTTCAGAAGCATCCTAGAGCTCCCTCCTTCCGACGAGAAGCCAACCCACTGCTGCCCGGGCCCCGACCATGACACCTCGCTGCCCTCAACAGCTCTGCCTCAGAACGCCGCCACCCGCCGTCGCTAACCGCCCCCACCGCTGCTCCTCCAGTCCTTCAGGGATGACGTGAGCGTAAGAATCGACGCTGCATGCGTAAGAGCGAAACGAGGTGATATACGGATACATATATACTAGTGTATATACGTAATTAAATAATTATAATAACGGTTTCTTGGACTAAAATTAATAATAAATAATATAAGGGTCAGAAAAATACAAGACTAGGACCAAAAAATCAGAAATAACGTTCTGGACCCAATGGCACTGGTTTCATCTCAATCAGACGCTTACTTTTTCCAGATTAATTTTTGATCCTAAAAGTTAAATATGTTATTTTCACTTAAACATCCATAACTTGTTATTATCACGTACACTAATACGTGATAAAAATATATGTCGTAATACTCTCCGAGATGGTCATTTTGACAGTTCATTTGTAACTTTCCGATATAGATTGCATCCAGAATAAATTGTTGAATAATTACGTTACTAATTAAAAATTAGTTTTTAAATCTATTTTGAACTTTTAAAAATTATAAAAATTACTATAAGCTTCCGAAAAATATTTCCTCTTACAGTAAAATTATTTTCCTTATATCTAGCCTATAGAAAAATTTAGAACGCCTTTCGATGATGTTTCAATTGATTATAAAAATCTAAACAATCAGATTAAATAGATAGAAATAGGATAGACTGTACTAATGATTTCTTGTGTTTGCAGGTACCAGTTCTCGTGCACCAGCATCTTTATAAGCTCCAGCTCCAACCTTATCTTATTACGACGATTTTGATAGGGAAGCCACTCCAATTCTAGTTTTAGAAATTTAGCATGTGTACTCGTATGAACTTAGGACCTCATATATATTCTCAGAACAGCTATTGACTTGAACCAAAGATTAGAGACCTAATTAACTAGAGAATTAATCAATAGTGGAATGACCATGGACTTCAAAGCATTGCTCATGACTAAATTGAGATAGTGCACTTTTATGGAATTAAATATCATAGTTGTTGGACTTCAAAGCATTGCTCCGGACTGACACTCTCTGTTGAGGCTTCTGCCTTGACTTTTCAACAAGCAAGACTCTTTGGAATATTGTTAATGCCTTTGAACATCTTTGGAGTGAGACTATTGTGCATAACTCTATTGGTATGTAAGTCGGTCTATTAGAACCGTCATTAGTGTCTTTGCCCTTGAAACAACGGATTGACGTATCGTATTGAAAGGTATATTGTGGAACGTCCTATTGAAATTGAAAGTTTATCTGTTGATGACGTGATTGGCCCACGAGGCCATACAGATACGGATATGGATACTGTTATAAATGTGTAATGTGATACAACACGGGTTATGGGATAGTCTTGAGCTACGAGGTGTGCGAGAGTGACCGGGTCCACCCTTATTTGGTAAGTTGTACCATCACCCTACAGGGGATGATAGGTAGATATTCCACGAGTTGCTCCGTAGGATGGGTGCACTTCTGGTTGCATATCGTACACTCGGGCTAAGACTGTTGCACTAGCTTGATTGATACCAAGGCCCATGAGGCCATATTGATACAAATACCAGTATGAACATTGGATTATGATATGACACGGGTTATGGGGTAGTATTGAGCTACGCAGTGTGCGGGAGTGACCGGGTCCACCCTTATTTGGTAAGCTGTATCATCACCCTGTAGGAATGGTAGGTAGATATTCCACGAGTTGCTCCGTGGGATGGGTGCACTTCTGGTTGCATATCGTACACTCGAGCCAAGACTGTTGTACTAGTTTGATTGATGTTACACTAGTTGGTTGATACTATTGCTCAGTCACGACTACCAACTGGATACGACTATTCTACTCGCTAAGTCGAGACTACTCGAACGTGATAGAACAGTATAATAATGAGCGGTCTTAAATTACTACTAAATCGGTGTTTAGAAAGGAATGGGAAGGGGGTTGGTCAACCAAAGGACTTGTCCTGCAGTCATAGAAGTGACCTGTGCCTGCAAGCCCTGACTGCCTCGCTGATTTGGGAGTTAAACTAGACTTCTTATTATTAGGCCAGACTACACTATTAGATAGTCAAGCGATGTATGTTTCCTCTTGCTCACTCATTACCTTCCTATATAAGCCATGTAGTCTCTAGCTTTACTATTGCTTACTTAGTGCTACTACTTCTACATGGTTGTCTTCCTATTGCATGTTGGTCAAAACATTGTTGCTATCATATGCCATGCACTTTACTGACCACACTTGAGCAGCCACCAGTACTTTACTTTTCGCTCGTATATGCATGTCTGTTCTTACTTTACTTTTTTCTCCAGCATGATCATCTTTCATTTACTATAGCATGTTCTATACTTTTGCACTACTTTGTTTCTATTACTAGAGTTATTGTGACTTACCTACGGTTCCATCTCTGTGGCACCGCAGATGACGTTCATATGGGGTTAGTTGCTCTTGAGTTAATAGCGCCAGAGTTCGACCATGAGTCCGTAGCTTTCAGAGTTATTTTCAGTTGTATTTTTCTTTCCTTCATGTACGTTGTTGGAACATTTGTACACTATGAAATGTAATAATTGGACACTATTTGGGTATTTTTTTTAATCTCTGCATCGTGGCTATTTTTTTCACTGGTTAACTACAGGACCTGCGCAAATATCAAAAAGTAACGGGCCCTGGAAACAGGTCGTTACATCTGCTCAAGTGAAACCTTCTACCGCAAGTGATCGGCTCGGAGGCGGGTGTCAACTCGGGTGGATCAGTTCGAAGGTGCGAGACCGCTCAGGTGGATCGAGTCAAGGCGGTTCGGCTAGGAGGAGCGTAAGAAGTCGGTGCGTTACATCTTATCCGCCCCAGGGTTGAGATTTCGGGTATGTTCTTTAAAGCTTTTTAGTGTAATTTAATTTCGTCATAGTAGGATAGATCCCTCTTGTGGTGGTTAGATCATCCCCAAGTTGGCATAGATCAGGCTAGGTTCAGGCTCTCTCAGGGCATAGCTAAAATGTTTAGCTTGCATGTTTTTATTTTTCCGCTGCGCATTATGCCTCTGTGGTCTGTCCGACTTAGAACGGGCACAGATCTTAGCTCTGAGGGTCCGCCAAAACCCTTCATGGCCATGGGTCGCCTATGCCATCATAAGCTGGTAGAGCAGGAAGCTTGAACTTGGGGAGAGGAGGAGCAGAGATGATATTCTCAGGGGTCCTCCGAATCGCGGATTGGACCAGTAGGGATCCTACTTCCCCAGGTTGCACGTAGTTGGCTCTCGAGGATCGGTTTGGGATCTCCTCCCTCCTCACTAATCCACCTATAGGGTTAAGAGGGTTATAACCTGAGAGAGCCCCGTACATTACCTGATCTAGGATGTTGCGGGTTGCTGCCCGATAATTGGAGGGGGTTGGTTCTCCCTGGAGAATGAAAGCTCGATTATCGACCCCTACTCTATTGTATTGGTGGGCCAGGGGGTCGAATTATGGAGGTTAAACTTGGTCGACAGATGACTCATGCCCATCAGGCCTGTCAAAGAAGCCCGATGTTGACTCAGTCAAAGCCCAAATGGCTAGTCGACCGTTGGGTCTGCCTCGCTCGAACGTGGGATTAAAGACGGACTCAAAAATCTCGGGGACGTGTGTAACATTTATTCCTATTAATGGGGGAAGATCGTGGCACCATTATGGGTAGCCGTTATCTCCCAATGTCTCCAAAAGGACCCTGAACGTCTATAAATAGAGGAAAGTGTCACATTTTAAAGGTACGAGGTCTAAGACATGGAACTCTATCTTTTCACTTTTACCATTCTCTAATTCGAGCTTGCGTCATTAGTCTAGAGACGAACCTCCGTGGGTCGATCTCAGCTACACCAAGCCCCCTTTCTTCCTCAAGTTCCACACTAACATAAGCATCAGAGGGGATTTGGGTCGGAACCCAAATCTGACCCTCCTAACGAGTCTCTGTGGTGCGGATCGACAATCGTTGTCCAACATCGAAGGTTGACTTTGAGCTCGTCAACCTCGAACGATCGACACAACGGCCGTCCGAGGGTCGATCAAAGGTCGCATCACCTCCAACTACCATCATTCAACCCGGGTTCCTCCAATCAAGGGTCCCACTCCAGCTGCTGACGAGGCTCCAACTCAGCGCTTTGAGTCTACATCAGCTTGAAAACTTTCTCGGCCAATTTTGGCCTTAACACCTTGGGTCCCCCAGATCTCGGAGGAAAGCCGATCGCTTGGTTGGCGTCAGGTTCGAGTTTAGAGGCGACAATGGCTCATTTAAGGACGATGGGCTCCCCATGTTTTGGCGTATTAAAGTCACCAATGCTCCTAGGCTCCTATCGACCTGCTTGGTGAACTGGGTGAATTCCTTTTGGGTCACCCCAGGTTCCTTCGGGGCTTCTGCTGGTCGTTGTGGTGGGGTTGTGGAGTCTGTGACGTCCTCCACCAGGATGCTGTTCGCTCTCGGCTTCTCCTTCGGACCTTCGATCAGTCCAGCATTACTGGATCCAGCTGTCATAGCTTCTGGATTGCTTTGGGATGTCAAGCTGGTTAACATTTCCCACAGAGGAAGCCAAACATTAAGGCCAAAATTGACCGAGACAGTTGTCAAGCCGATGTAGACTCCTGGTGCTGAGTCGGAGCCTTGTCAGCGAATGGAGTGGGACCTTCGGTTGGAAGAACCGGGATCCGGTGTCGGTAGTTGATGATGGTGATGTGCTCGATCGACCTTCGAGCAGTGGTTGCATCGATCGTTCGAGGCTAGGGAGCTCACTGACAACCCTCAACGCTGGATGATGACCATCGATCTGCACCACAGGGACATGTTAGGGGTCGGATCTAGGTTCTGACCTAAATCCTCTCCGATGCTTAAGTTAGTGTAGGAACTTAAGGAAGAGAGTGAGCTTGGTGCAACTGAGATCGACCCATGGAGGTTCGTCTCAAGACTGGCGGCACAAGCTCAAATGTATAAGAAGTATCAGCTGAGAAAGTTGAGTTCTATGTCTTAGACCTCGTACCTTGGAAATGGGACATGTTCCTCTATTTATATGCGGTCAGGGTCCCTTTGGAGACGTTAGGGTGATAACGGACACCCATAATGGGGCCATGATCTGCCCATATAATAGGAATAAATGTTGTGCACGTCCCCGCGATTTACGAGCCTGCCTTTAATCCCACGTTCGAGTGAGGTGGACTCAACAGTCGACTGACCATTGGGCTTTGACTGAGTCGATTTCGGGCTTCTTTGGTGGGCCCTGTGGGCCCGAATCATCTGTTGATTGAGTTATCTCGAATGCCAGCACAATGATTCAACAGATCATCAAGGGCATAAACTCAATGGTTAGAGTGGTTGAGTGAGTCGGCTCCCTAAGCGTAACGGAGAGGCGGATCATTCCCACGATGGGTGCGAAATGTCCTATGAAACCCACTACGGGGCCCGAACAAGGTTCCAGGTTTTCGGCCCACAACCACATTTTCTCCAAGGTCGACATGAACAGGATGTCGCATGAGCTTTTCATGTCAACGAGCAACCGTCGGACCAAGGCGGTGTCAATGATGGCTGAGATGACTAGTGCGTCATCATGCGGCAGCTCTCTCCACTTCAGGTCCTCCTCGAAGAATGAGATGGGCTGAGGGTTGTCCCCAGCTTCTTCACGGTCTATGTCCATTGTCGTGGCCCGTGGCATGCTCGGCTCCTTGATTCGGGGTGGGCGTTGGGCGGTTGCAGCCTTACCAAGGTGGTCACTGGCAGGCCCCGGCGGCGTCGTGTTCCTGTGCTCCCTGGTGCATGGCCGCGTCATCTTCGGTGTGCAATGCCCTACAAGCTACTGCACAAGTACTAGAGGGGGGTGAATAGTACTTTAAAATAACAAGGAGTATAATTCCAAATTAAATTGCAAACAACTACCAAATCAATTTGCGGAAGCTTAAATTGAATGACAACAACAAAATTAACAATACAAACAAATGATGTTAATGGGTTCGGATCCACCCAAGTCTCCCCGACTTGTTCCCGGTGATCCTACGTCCCAACCACCCGGATCCCCTCCGGATACTTAGGTTAGAAACCCTAACCCAAGATTTCCACTATGAATATCTTGTGAAAAACCTTCACAAGATCAAATCATACAACAACGGCAATAGTGAATCCCACAACCCGGGATCACAACCTTCTCTCACAACCGAGAGAATCAACAAGCAATATAAATGAGTTTATATTGAAATAAGCAAACTTACCACAAAATCCTATACTTTGAGTTTTTCTTACCAAATAGGTGAAAGGAAGGATTTGAGGAAGATGAAGTCACCAAGTCCTAGCACCAAGGAAATGACCAGCAATAGGTGCCTAGGGATGATTTGGAGACTTGGATCAAGCTATAGCTTGAAGAGCTCACCAAGAAAAAGCTTCTCTCAATATGGATTCTAGATCTAGAATAGTGAGAGAATGGGTTTCTTGTGAGGAAGAGAGCTTTAGAAGAGAGTGAGAATGGCTATCTCTTTTGATCTCAATGAATCTCTGAATGGAAGCTCTTAACCCTAGAGAAATGACCTAGGTTCGTATTTATAGGGTCCCATAAAAACAAGTTAGGTCATTCTCCAACGGATAGAAATATGAGGCAGTTAGTCGGTCAAAGAACAATCACTGACCGACTAGTTCATCAACTAGTCGGTCAGTCAAACAGCATGGACCGACTAAGTGAGGAACTGAGAAGAGATAGAATTTCAGACCTAGAAATCTAGTTGGTCCAAGAAGACTTTCTGACCGACTAGTTTCATAACTATTCGGTCAGTCAATGAACGTAGACCGACTAAGAGGCATAATGAAATAGTCTGAATACAAATTGACTTAGTCGGTCCAAGAACAAAAGTTGACTGACTAGATTGTCAACTAGTCTGTCACCAAACGTTCTTAGACCGACTAACGATAAACAGTAGCTTAGGAGAAATTTAGCATGTACAGTAAATCACAACTAGTCGGTCAAAGAAGCATCACTGACCGACTAGTTCACAAACTAGTCGGTCGGTGAGTCAACGTAGACCAACTAACTGTAAACAGTAAAGTCCAAGAAATTAAGGAATCAAACTAGTCGGTCCAAGAAGAGTTGCTGACCGACTAGATCATCATCTAGTCGGTCAGTACTTCTTCGTGTACCAACTAACATGCACAAACAAGTCCGAATCGAAGCGCGACGCTTCAAGGAAGTTAGAATGAACTTGTACTAAGATCCTAGAGCTACGATATAGCGTTATGAAGTTAGAATCGTAAGATATACTCAAGGCTTAACATTCTATATATCGAAGCTAAAAAGACTATAAATAAAACCTTAATAAACGGTCTTCGAGAGCTTCGATTGATTCTTCATAACTTCCAAAACGGCGCAAGAGCTTCAACGAAGCTTTAGGCACGAATACGAGCTTTTAGAAGTGTTGAGATGTCGCTTTGAATGTTCTCGTGAATTTGCGACGATCTCCAATACTGCGCTCACAAATTGTTAGTTCATGAATTATTTATGTTTCCTCATCATCAAAACCAAATCCGGGGAGTCCAATATTCAACATTCTCCCCCTTTTTGGTGATGACAAACCAACATAAATACTAATCAAAAATAATGATTCAAATGTAAAATACTTACTCCCCCTGCATTGATGACACGTTAATTCCAAAATGAATATATATGAATTGCATCAATCAGACGAGTAAGATAAATAAAGAGAATCGATTTTTGAAATATCGGATTTTGAAAATCCTTATATATATCTTAACTCCCCCTGAATCTAACATATCAAACTAGATTCTTGGTAATTGAGTTAAATTTTCATTTGCCCTATTTATTATCATTATCTCTCCCCCTTTGGCATTATCCCAAAAATTGGGGGCATACAACGACAACAACTAGGAAATGGAAAATCCAACATCGGGAGTCGTAGACAATGACGATGGACGTAAGTGACACCAAGGGAAAAATGATGAAATCAAATCAAGGTGTGCCAAATTGTCCATTATCAAAAAGCGATAATCAAAATCATCAAAAATACCAAATAATTATTCATTTCTTGAATAAAGAAACATACTCTTCAATATTCAATTTTCTTGGTTAAAGTTGTGCATGGAAAACAATTCTATACAAATATAGAAATATAATCTATTTAACCAAGTTTTTCAATCGTCGAGCGACGATTTTACATAGCATGGACATTGAATGAGAATTAATGTGCACGATGAAGAAAATATCACAACATGAACATCGATGTATATATAGATAGAAACATCATGAGTACATCCAAAAAGATATCGAATACAAGAAGTACATCATATCAAGTACGACACATCATCTATATAAACATCAAAAAAAACACAACATCATCATCCACATCAAAATATAACACCAACATCAACAACATCCAAAGTACATCAAAATATCCAACACCGACATCCAGAAAACTCAAAAATACATCAAAACAACCCTCAATCTCCATCCTAACCCAAAATACTCTCAATAAGATATATCATCCAAAGAGTAGTGGAGAGTCCTCGGAACAGACGATCACGAGGAAGTGGCTGGATCTGCAGTCTCCGTGGGTCCAGTCGACGGAGTGGACTCAGGCTCTGCAGGGAGGAGAGGCGTCTCAACAGACGGGATCGTCGGGGCAGGTGTGGAAACGACGGGCTCAACAGCTGGGGTCTCAACAGAAGTATCAGCAGGTAAGACAGGAGCAGGCTCGTCAACAGGAGTATCAGCAGGAGTATCAGCAGCCACAGAAGTCTGGACTACTGCTGCAGAAGTCTCTGGAGCACCGGAAGTGGTGCCATCTCCAGGAGCAGAAGTGGTAGCAGCAGCAGCAGCAGCAGTGGCCTCATCGCCACGGGCTAAGGAAGTGACAAGCTCGTCAATCTCCTCATCGTCCATCTCCTCGGCCTCAGAAACTGAAGGAGGAAGATCAATCCCCATCATCTGAGCCATACGGCAGACGACCTCCTCGGTACGAGCCAAACGCGACTCGTGCCGACGAAGAAGGCGTACGACATCATCTAATGTAGCAGGAGGAGTGGAGGCTGCAGCAGCTAAGGGGGTAGCCTGAGAAGCAGAAGTGGTCGACCTCTGCACGTGATGAAGCGCCGCTAGAGATTTCTTAACGGCCGTCGCGTTCAGAGGAGTACCCAAGGGACGCTCATCGTCAGGAGGGAGAAGGACTCAGAAATGACGAAAGACAAGGGTCAACAGACACGGATATGGAATATGCGCAGATTTATTGGTCTTGCATATACACTCGAAAGAGTCCATCTTATCGAGTATAACGCGAGCCCAATTAATCTCGTAACCCAAGAAAAGAGCGTAGATAAGCTTCAAAAATGGCTGGGATGGAAGTGAAGATGAGCCGTACTTGGGAAGCAAGCACGACTTCAGAATAAGATTCAGAACCCATGCATTTGGCTTGAACGACTTCGAAGGAACTCCAATGAGGGCAGGAGGGATCACATGGAAAATATCAGAAAGAACAGACTGATCCAAGGAGGCGATATCATCGACGAAAATGTCAGAAGGAAGGAGACCAGACGACGAACAGCCAAGAATCTCCCCCAAGATTTCTGTCGTGAGAACTATAGGAGTTCCCAAGACAGTAGTCTCGATGGAGTGACTCGCATCGTACTAGCCTCGGACACGATTGGCATAGAACAATTTTACCAGGCGAGGATATGGTTTAGGGTTGGCCTTAAGATCGTAGCGAAGATAATCAAGGAGCCCACTATAGGAGAGGAGGTCAGCTAAGCCAAGGAAATTTGAAAACTGAACATAGTGCTCCAATAGCATCGGGCAGTGTTCAATACGGTTGTAGGCCGCGAGACACATAGGGTCGTCGCGACACAACGATATGTCAACACCACCCGCTGGCATTGGGCCCTTTCCCTTTGGCTGGCGAGTCCTAGGACGAAGTGGAGGAGTAGGTTCCCTATGGCCAGACTCATCCTCAGGGATAAACTCAGTATCGGAATCAGGAGGAGTAGAGGGTGAGTGGAGTATGGGCTTTTTGGACTTAGATTTTCGGGGTTTGACCGTCGCCGTCCTCTGCTTCTTCAGAGGAGGCGAAGACGGAGAAGCTTGGGTAGATTTAGCACGACGCTTAGGCTTAGGTGGATTCCTAGGGTCTGAAGGCTCTACGCTCATTGGGGAAGCCCCAGATGAAGCGATAGGGATCCTCATCTTTGCCATGATCGTGGCACGACGAGTACAAGCAACCGAAGATGGTTGAAGAATCCTAAGCACACAGCCCTAGAAAAGAAAATCTGAAATACACAAGCCCTAGATGAGATTCGAAACCCTAGAACCTAGATAAGATCTAAATCAAACCCTAGAGTAGGAAAAAGAGATCTAGGAGAGGGGGTTTTACCTAGGAGGAGGAGTCGACGGCGGCGGACGGCGGGGATGGCCGGAGAACTGGCCGGAAGTCGAAGGGGCTCGAGAGGGGAGAGGGTTTTTGCGGGCTGGAGCTTTGAAAAATAACCGACTAAATGAAGAGGAAGTCGGATAAAATCGAGTTAAGTCGGTCGAGAAATCGAAAAGACACATTTGCCATAACCCACTTAGTCAGTCACAGTTCAAGCACTGACCGACTAGATTACGATCTAGTCGGTCGGTCAATGAGCTTGAACCGACTAAGTCGAAACAGAGGCAAACAGGGAAGTTTTAGGGCTAGAATTAGTCGGTCGCAGTATACACACTGACCGACTAGTTTTCAATCTAGTCGGTCGGTAAGTGTACTGTGACCGACTAAAGAAAGAAAATGATAAGAGTTAGATAAGAGCTTGATCTAGTCGGTCTGAGTTCACTAGCTGACCGACTAGATAAGCATCTAGTCGGTTGACTAATGAACTGAAACCGACTAGAAGAGTCCAAATATTGAAAAATGATTTCTCTTCACAAACCACTTGGATGAAACATCTTAACACTCTCATTAGTCATCTAAATTACCCCATAAAACGTCGAAATCTTAAATACGACATTCAAAGTAGAATTCGATCATAAATTCAAACATATCACATAAAATTCCCAAAAATTCAATAAATCTAGCATGAACGAAATATCGCGAAATATAATAGCATGCAAGATAATTGAATGAAATATGAATCCTATATCTCGGATTCACCCATAATCCCCAATTCTCGACGCAACCGCACAAAGGAGTCCTCCTTTAGGGGTTTCGTGAAAATATCAGCGATTTGCTTTTGGGTTTCAACGTACACTAAAATGATGTCCTTTTTAGCAACATGATCATCTAAAAAGTGGTGTCGGACATCTATGTGTTTTGATCGGGAATGGTGCACCGGATTCTTCGAAAGACAAATAGCACTTTGGTTATCCACCATGATAGGGCTAGTATCACAATGAATACCAAAATCCTTCAGTGTGTGTCTCATCCAAAGAACCTGGGCACAAGCGGCACCGGCGGCAATATATTCCGCCTCGGTGGTTGAAAGTGATACGGAATTTTGCTTCTTGGAAAACCAAGAGACAAGAGAATTTCCTAGAAAATGGCAAGTGCCACTAGTACTTTTCCTGTCGGATTTGCATCCCGCATAATCGGCATCACTATATGAGACTAACTCATACGTGCTAGATTTTGGATAAAGTAATCCAAAATCAAGTGTATAACTTAGATAACGGAAAATACGTTTTACCGCTACTAAGTGAGACTCCTTAGGTTGAGACTGATAACGAGCACATATGCATACGGCAAACATAATATCGGGCCTACTTGCGGTAAGATAAAGTAAACTACCTATCATACCTCGATATAGACGAATGTCTACATCCTTACCGCCCGTATCCTTGTCAAGATGCGTAGTCGTGCTCATTGGAGTCTTTTTCCCGGAAGCACTTTCCATTCCAAATCGCTTAAGCAACTCCACCGTATACTTCGTTTGGTGGATGAAGATTGCATCGTTCAATTGGCGAATTTGGAGACCTAAGAAATATTTGAGTTCGCCCATGTGGCTCATCTCAAATTGTTCCTTCATAACATTAGAAAACTCTTCGCAAAGAGTGAAGTTAGTAGCACCGAAAATGATATCATCAACATAAATTTGAACTAATAAAATATCATTATTCGCATGCTTAACAAAAAGTGTAGAATCGGCTTCGCCCATTTTAAAATTCAAATCCAAAAGAAAATTCTTTAGGCGATCATACCAAGCTCGAGGAGCTTGTCTCAAACCATAAAGAGCTTTCTTTAGTTTAAAAACATGATTTGGAAATTTTTCATTTATGAAGCCCGGAGGTTGAGAAACGTAAACTTCCTCAACAACATCTCCGTTTAAAAATGCACTTTTAACATCCATTTGAAATAACTTAAAATTTTTATGGCATGCATAAGACAATAAAAGTCTAATTGATTCTAGTCTAGCTACCGGAGCGAAGGATTCTTCGAAATCGATACCTTCCTCTTGGCGATAGCCTTGAGCAACTAACCGAGCTTTGTTCCAGACGACGACTTGGTTTTCGTCGGTTTTGTTCTTGAAGATCCACTTTGTCCCTATGACGGTGTGGTTCTTCGATGGCAAAGGAACAAGCTCCCATACCTCATTCCTCTCGAATTGAATGAGTTCCTCTTCCATGGCAAGGATCCAAGCACTATCTTCGCACGCTTCAACTATATTCTTTGGCTCTATTGATGAGGCAAAGGCACAATTGGCGAAGTTGTGGACTTGAGATCTCGTCTTGACACTATCATTAATATTGCCAATGACTTGCTCATGGGGATGGTCGCGAACGGTATGAAGCCGCTTGGGAATACCTTGATCACTAAGCACATTCTCAACAACTTCATTAGTCGGGTTAGTATCAATAGAATCAATTGAATCAATAGACTTAGAATTTTCAAACGAATCACATAAAACATCCATAGAATCATTATCATTTGAAATTCTAGAAGTAGTAAAATTCTCATTAAAAGAGACATGAAGTGATTCCTCGATCGTAGAGGATCTTTTGTTGTATATCCGGTAGGCTGTGCTACGTGAGGAATACCCAACAAATATCCCCTCATCCGATCTCGGATCAAACTTGTCCAAATTATCATATGTGTTTTTAATAAAACATTTTGCGCCGAAAACACGAAAATGTTTAACTTGAGGCAATCTACCAAACAACAATTCATAGCAAGTTTGTTTGGTGCCGGACCTCAAAAGTATTCTATTAAACACATAACAAGCGGTGTGTACCGCTTCCGCCCAAAATTGATAACCAAGTTGACTATCTTCGAGCATTGTGCGAGCACACTCCACAAGCGTTCTATTCTTCCTCTCAACAACACCATTTTGAGGAGGTGCGTGAGGGAAAGAAAACGTGTGAGTAATTCCAAGATCATCACAAAAATTTGAGAAAGACTCATTCTCAAATTCACCCCCATGATCACTACGAATAGTGACAATGGTGGTTCCGATGAGATTTTGTACTTTCTTCACAAATATTGTGAAGTTTTCAAAAGCTTCATTTTTATTACATAAGAAAAATACCCATGTAAATCTTGAATAATCATCAATGATGACTAGTCCATATCTTGCATTTCCTAAGGAAGCAACTCTAGTTGGCCCAAATAAATCTAGATGTAATAGCTCTAGTGGCCGTTTCGTAGAAATGCTTTTCTTAGGTTTAAATGAAGATTTAGGAAGCTTGCCACGTTGACAAGAATCACAAAAACTTTTCTTTTCAAAAACTAGCTTCGGAAAACCTTTAATGGAATTTAATTTTGAAAGCTTATAAAGTGTTCCAAAGTTCACATGTCCAAAGCGTCGATGCCATAAGTGTTGTTCACTTGTGTTGGCAACGAGACATTGTTCATATGACTTAGGAAGATCCAAAATATAGATATCTTTTTGGCGTGTGCCGGAAAATAATAATTTATTATTATCATTTGAAATATGACACAATCCTTTCGCAAAGCTAACTTTGTAACCTTTGTCACAAAGTTGGCTTATTGAAATAAGATTATGATTTAAACCATCAACTAGATAAACATCACTAATTAAGGGTTTAGAAGGGTTACCCACTTTACCAACACCGACAATGGTTCCGCTCTCGTTGCCTCCAAATACGACGTGATTTCCATTTGCAATGGGAACCACTCCGGAGAGCAATTGAGCGTCACCCGTCATGTGTTTTGAACACCCGCTATCGAGTATCCAATTCCCTTTGGAGCTAAATTTAAATTTGTTGCTCCTCTTCTTTTTCTTTTCCTTGAGTACCTAAAGATAGAAACATTCATATCATGGTACCCAAGGTCATTGGGTCCTCACAAGTTAGACCTTTGGAAGCCAAGTCCAATTGGACTTTGACTTCCCCACATAATTTCTACTATGCACAACATCCGAAAAATAAGCATTCATATATACTTGTTTTTCATCCATGCTTGTGTCCTTTGGGCTCCAAATAGTGAAAATTTTGGGAGCCATCATCCTATTGGGTGCATGCATGCGACGTTGATTTCTACGTGATGCATGTTGTAGATAGGCATAAGGAACATGATGGAATGGTGCACGACGAGAATTATTCATATGATGAGGTGGGTGAACATATGCATGTGTGGGAACACGTGCGTGAGGGTGTCTCACATGGTGTGCACGTGCCCGTGAACGTGTAGCATAGAAATCATCATATGTGTGAGACGGTGGAGTAGGACGTGTGTTCCTACGTGGCATGGTATTTGTGTACATATAAGCATGCCCCTTCTTTGGAGGTCCACCCAAGGTGGGTTTCTTTCCAAAAGAGGGTGTGGACGAGGTGGAAGCACCATTGGTAGATGAACTACCAATAGAGTGTTTGCTACCACTCGTAGAGTCACCGGAAGTTGGCCTAACAAAAGTAGTGGCCGCTTTGGATGGATATCCCATCGTATACCCCAAACCAATGTGGTGATTGGCCAGAAGTAAGTCACTTAGGATTTTATCCAAATGGTCCTTACCCTTATTGAATTTATTAATTCGGCCTAATGTGTTCTCATATTTCTCTTTGAGAGAACGCATAGAAGTATCCAAAGTAGATACTTGCGATGTGAGCACATAAACACGAGATTTAAGATTCTCGTTCTCAATACTCAAAGTCGAGTTTTGAGAAGTTAAATCCGCTATCCTATGTTCTTCCGGATCATCAATGCTAACATGTTCAAGTTTAGATTTGAGATTAATAATCTCATTTCTCAACTCTTCAACAACGGTGTCGTTGTTGGTGATGATAGTCTTAGGCAAAGTTTGAATGCTAGCTAGGTCATCTTTTACTTTAGTATATCTATTTACTAATTTAGTGTATTTAGACCATAAATGGGAGTTAGCATCCCTAAGATCATCCATAGTTACCTCATCGCCTTCGTCATCACTATCATCGGAGGAGGAAGATCCTTGATCATGCTCCTCTCTTGCCATGAAGCACATGTGCGCTTGCTCCACTTTCTCATCGTCCGACTCTCTGCTTGATGAATCCTCGGAGTCGGTGAACGTTGCTCCGACAAGTCCCTTTTTGTACCCCTTTTTGTACTTCTTTGACTAGTCGAACTTCGGCGCCTTCCACTTCTCCTTTTGCTTGTTTTGAGGACAATCCGCTTTGATGTGTCCTGCCTTATTGCATTTAAAGCACAAAGGTGGAGAGGCGTTAGTAGAAGTAAATTTAGATTTTTGTTTGAAGTTACCCTTTCGGAAGAAGAGATTGAACTTCTTTGCCATGAGTGCAATGGATTCCATGTCCATTTCTTCTTCCGAGTCCTCATCATCGGTAGAGGTGGATGAAGCCGCCTTGAATGCAATCGCCTTTTTCTTAGGCGCGTCTTGGTTCAAATAGGACTTCATCTTTTCTTGTAACTTCACCTTGCTATCCTTGCGTACCTCGTATGACATCAAAGTACCCATCAATTGAACTACGGTATATTTATTCATGTCATTACCTTCCTCGATGGCGAAGGTACGTTTTTCCCAAGAAGAAGGAAGTCCTTCGATAAGCTTTGAGCACTTCTCCTTTTGAGTGTAGGACTTGCCGAGAGCCTCTAACTCGTTTATTATGTCAACGAAGCGAGCGTAATATTCTTTCATCTTCTCGCCCTGTTGCATATGAAACATTTCGTAATCTTTGTTTACGACTACGAGTTTAGAGTCTCTTACCCTACTCGTCCCTTCATGAAGTATGAGGAGGGAGTTCCAAATTTGATATGCACTCTTACATGTGCATATCTTATTGAAGTCCTCGGGCTCCAAAGCGCATTGCAAGGCGTTCATTGCCTTGGCATTGCTTACCTCCGCGGCGATCTCCGCGGTAGTCCATTTCTCAAAGTCTTCTTCTTCGGGCTCTATGTATTCCTTCATTGTAGTCCTCCATAAGGATGCACTCCGGAGGAAGGTTTCCATCTGGCATTTCCAGTACCCGTAGTTGGTACCGTTGAAGAATGGAGGCCTCGTAGAGGAATGTCCTTCCATCACCGAAGATGCTCCTTCTCGGTTCCTGAAGGTGTCATAGTTGGAAGGTGGACGCACGGTCTTGTTGTCGTTGGCAGACATAGCTAAGTATCTGGCTCTGATACTAAATGTAATGCCCTACAAGCTACTGCACAAGTACTAGAGGGGGGGTGAATAGTACTTTAAAATAACAAGGAGTATAATTCCAAATTAAATTGCAAACAACTACCAAATCAATTTGCGGAAGCTTAAATTGAATGACAACAACAAAATTAACAATGCAAACAAATGATGTTAATGGGTTCGGATCCACCCAAGTCTCCCCGACTTGTTCCCGGTGATCCTACGTCCCAACTACCCGGATCCCCTCCGGATACTTAGGTTAGAAACCCTAACCCAAGATTTCCACTATGAATATCTTGTGAAAAACCTTCACAAGATCAAATCATACAACAACGGCAATAGTGAATCCCACAACCCGGGATCACAACCTTCTCTCACAACCGAGAGAATCAACAAGCAATATAAATGAGTTTATATTGAAATAAGCAAACTTACCACAAAATCCTATACCTTGAGTTTTTCTTACCAAATAGGTGAAAGGAAGGATTTGAGGAAGATGAAGTCACCAAGTCCTAGCACCAAGGAAATGACCAGCAATAGGTGCCTAGGGATGATTTGGAGACTTGGATCAAGCTATAGCTTGAAGAGCTCACCAAGAACAAGCTTCTCTCAATATGGATTCTAGATCTAGAATAGTGAGAGAATGGGTTTCTTGTGAGGAAGAGAGCTTTAGAAGAGACTGAGAATGGCTATCTCTTTTGATCTCAATGAATCTCTGAATGGAAGCTCTTAACCCTAGAGAAATGACCTAGGTTCGTATTTATAGGGTCCCATAAAAACAAGTTAGGTCATTCTCCAACGGATAGAAATCTGGGGCAGTTAGTCGGTCAAAGAACAATCACTGACCGACTAGTTCATCAACTAGTCGGTCAGTCAAACAGCATGGACCGACTAAGTGAGGAACTGAGAAGAGATAGAATTTCAGACCTAGAAATCTAGTCGGTCCAAGAAGACTTTCTGACCGACTAGTTTCACAACTAGTCGGTCAGTCAATGAACGTAGACCGACTAAGAGGCATAATGAAATAGTCTGAATACAAATTGACTTAGTCGGTCCAAGAACAAAAGTTGACCGACTAGATTGTCAACTAGTCGGTCACCAAACGTTCTTAGACCGACTAACGATAAACAGTAGCTTAGGAGAAATTTAGCATGTACAGTAAATCACAACTAGTCGATCAAAGAAGCATCACTGACCGACTAGTTCACAAACTAGTCGATCGGTGAGTCAACATAGACCGACTAACTGTAAACAGTAAAGTCCAAGAAATTAAGGAATCAAACTAGTCGGTCCAAGAAGAGTTGCTGACCGACTAGATCACCATCTAGTCGGTCAGTACTTCTTCTTGTACCAACTAACAAGCACAAACAAGTCCGAATCGAAGCGCGACGCTTCGAGGAAGTTAGAATGAACTTGTACTAAGATCCTAGAGCTACGATATGAGCGTTATGAAGTTAGAATCGTAAGATATACTCAAGGCTTAACATTCTATATATCGAAGCTAAAAAGACTATAAATAAAACCTTAATAAACGGTCTTCGAGAGCTTCGATTGATTCTTCATAACTTCCAAAACGGCGCAAGAGCTTCAACGAAGCTTTAGGCACGAATACGAGCTTTTAGAAGTGTTGAGATGTCGCTTTGAATGTTCTCGTGAATTTGCGACGATCTCCAATACTGCGCTCACAAATTGTTAGTTCATGAATTATTTATGTTTGCTCATCATCAAAACCAAATCCGGGGAGTCCAATATTCAACACGTTGTGGTTGTTTGACGTGGGTGTAGATGATTTTGCTTTCCCACAGACTGCGCCAGATGTTTCAGGGTGTTTTCTCACCACAGTTTGGTAGTCTGGAGGGTCGGAGGTCGACATGGTTGCGTGAGACACGTGCATCCTCCGAGATCAGATAGTGGCGTGTTCGCTCGGTCGGGAATGCATGGATCCGTGCGTCGGTATCCCGAAGGGTAGCTTCGGGGGAACGACGGCCTCCTCGAGCAGAAAGATGAAATGAGCTCGGGATCGAGATCGCTCGGCTCCGATGGATGAAGCGCCGAAGGGTAGCTTCGGCGGGGTGAAGTCTCCTTGACATACACAGACGAGAAAGCTCGTCGGGGGGGGGGTCGGACCTTGGTTCCGACTAAGTCCCCTCCGATGCCTAAGTCAGATCTAATCTAAAGGGTGCTCGGTGGGATCAAGTACGGTTCACGGAGAAACCAGTACACCAATCATCAGGCCGAGCTGTGGAGGAGAAATCTAAGGTGGAAGACAAGGTCGTCGGATGAAGAATACATGAGTGTCGAGTATTCAGAATTCGGTCCCCTTGACATTCGTTCTCCGGGTCTCTTGTAGTGATTGAACCGCCAACGTCTCCCTCATCATCCCCCTATTTTCGCCCCACTTCCGCGCCTCTTTGATGGTCCCGTGATGAGCCATGAAGGCGAACGTAATGGCGATCCAATTGGACGGAATTTGGGGGGTAGTTTCCGTAACTGTCGAAGGTTAGCGGTTTACTTAATGTCGACTTTGGGCCGACGTCACCAGAAGCGCTAGCAGGGCCTCTAAGCTGGGGCCCAATTTTTCACGGGCCCATGGGCTTAGCCTGTTTCGCCTTGGCCCGTTCGGGTGGGATGTATCACCTCTGAAAATATATTAAGAGACACACAGCAATGCCATGCTTGAGGCCAAATAAGTCAGCATGGAGATTTATGTCACCTGGATAACAAGGAGATGCCATAAAACGACATAATGAATAGCTGGTTAATTGAGGGGCCAGAGGAGATCGATGAGTTGACGACATAGGTGTAAACATGTTTAAATATAGAAGAAATCCTCGTCATTCCAAAACAAGCCGTTTGTTCTCGAGGAAGTAAAGAGATTAAAAGAGAAGAAAGAGGACAAGACAAACAGACATGAGAGTTGCCAAAAAAAGAGGGGACAATACAAAAGAACCCCCCCCCCCCCCCCCCCCCCCCCCCCCCCCCCCCCCCCTCCTTGTAAGCTCGAGAGGTTCGAGCAATTTACCCCTCTAAGCACCCCGACGATTAAACTCATGCCTGTAGGGATAGCTAACTCAGTAAAGACCCCCAGAGAAGCGACCATTGACGATATTATAAAAGACTGTCAATAACTAAAGGATATTAAGGCCCTCATCCTACATGATCATCCAAGAGATTTGTATGATCAACAACTCGAGCAAGAAGCCCACTCGACCAGTCGAATCCGATGTCCTCTTTTATGATGCATTTCAAAAGATGAACATGGATCCAGGTCCCTCGAGCCTTCAGCTACTCCACTAATCCCTATACTTGCCACATCCGCAAGTCTCGATACCAACTTGGGAGTCGGTGAATGCAACTTGGAGTCGCTAACTGATCCAACTTGGATCGGCTAAAACCCTTGTATGTTCTTGATGTACATATCAAGTGTGTCATCCCAAGGCAACCTGTCCTACCGCCCTACCACTCTGACCCAACAAAAGCCAAGGTCCAGCATAGCATGTCATTGGTCCATCATATGTGACCCGACTAAGCCATAAGAGCTTTGTCATGAACTTTTGATTGCCATCTGAGTAACTTTCTTCTTGGTTGCCACCATTATCCTCAATAAAAATTGATATAAAAAAATCAATAATGGAAAAAAAACAGCAGATGTACTTTGGATGAGTGAAGTTGAAATGTTGAGGTGGCGACAATTGCAAAGGCCCCTGGAAAAAGATTCAAGATTTCTTTAACAACTCATGGTCTACTCAAAAGCTGACCTTTATCAGCCTTTTCTCTATTTGTCTCTTGAATTATTACACTGATGACAAAAGTCAGGGGAGCACATGATGTGGACAACTGCAGCAGGTTTGAAACTGGAAGAAACGGGAATGACCCAAGCCTTTTTCTCTTTAATTTCCTTTCTTTACTCTTTCTCTCTCTGCTTCAGGCAAGGGTGTTTCAAGATTATCATTCTTTTTGAATTTTTAGGATTAAAGAATTTTGTTCTTGTTATGAATCAACTGCTGAGGGGAGAGCCCTCAAGTCTATATTTATAGCCAAAGGGGAGAATACAAGTGGGTATGGGCCCAACCACTTGGGTTGGCCCAATAACTCACCAACCCAGTAAATACCCATTCACAACACTCCCCCCTTATCCAGCCATGGTTGTGGACCCCGCTCATGAATACTTCAGGATTCTGAGCCTGTATGGGTCTCACATGGGGTGGATACTTCGGGATCCTGAGTTGGTGAGGTTTGCCTCGTTAAAACCTTTAGCTATGGAAAACCCAGTGGGAAAAACCATAGTTAAGGAAAAAGAGTGCAAACGCTCTTTAACTCCCCCTGATTTGTACAAGTGACTCTGCTCATGAATACTTCTGGATTCTGAGCGTCACTGAGGGGTGGATACTTCAGGATCCAGAGTTGATGTGATTTGCCTCGTTAAAACCTTTGGCTATGGAAAACCCAGTGGGAAAAACCATAGCTAAGGGAAAAGAGTACAAATTCTGTCAACTCCCCCTGATCTGTAAAAGCTCTTAGGCTTTCAGATCTCTTAGGCTTATCTCATCACTCTTATTTACAATATTCCGAAAATGTACACAGATTACAAATTTTGTCACCATCAAGCAGCTGCTGAATCCAGAAACTCTGGAGAGGTGTGCTAAGTTTCGTCGCCTCTGATGTGGTCTTTAGACTATATGGTCAGCTCCACGGAACCAGCCTCTATCCCAATCGTCACTGGGATGTGATGTACCACCAGGCGCCCTTAAATACACCATTGGTGTGATTCTGGAATGGTGAGGATCTCGGAATTATAGGATGATGTTGCCTTCATAAGTTGCTTTGCATATTTGCAGTAGATGGTCATCCCACTGTTGGTACCTGTTCTGTGATTTCACAGTATAGGGACCGGACCTGTAACCTGCATTTGCACAAATGTTGGAGGATGCTACTATAATTTGTAAGTCCAAATCTTTCGACCCTTGGAGGAAGCGCAGAAGGCTTGACTCCGGTCTAATGGCCCTAGTGAGGTGCCAACTATCTCTGGCTAATGAGTTAACTGTAACTGCTATATCGGGACGCGTGCAGTTTAGCCAGGAGTGCATGATTGCACTTAGATAAGGGACTTTAGGACCAGTTATATCATCCCCCTCTTCCAGCGATCGGAAGGGTTCTTTTTTTTGTACATCCATTGAGTATACCACCGTAGGTGTACTTTGGATGACAATGGTCCTTTTAATTTCTCCAACGCACTTCTGGGCGTTTGTAACAGGATTCTATGAGCCATGACTTTATATTTGCCTAGGTCTTTTTATTTCATATTTTAAAAGTCAGGCTTGTACATTTATTTCGGTTTTCTCTTCAGGAGATCCGATGAGATGTTAGTTGTTTACAACTAAGATCTCTAATCCTGTTCTTTGCACAGATGCAAAGACAACCTTCAGTAGGAATCATTGACTTGTCAAGTGATTCTCTTGGTTGTACATTTATTTATACTTATTGTTTTTCTTGAATAGACGTCCCGAAGTCTATTCAGGCATTTTAAGGAAATGTGGAAATTATCTTTACAAGATATCCACGAAGGTATGCCGTCACAACATCCAATAACAGCATATCCAAAATTTTCCTTCACCAAATCGTAAGGTATTCGCTTTTGATAACTTAGGGAGACTGATGCATCATTTATGAGACGTGCTCATTTGAATTTGTTCGATCCCTAGTTTCAGCGAAATTTTCCTTGGGCTATAGGTTGTACCGTATAGCATACGATTTTGTATTTATTTTTCTTATGTTTGCAATACTCTGTTTTATCCACAGGTTTGACACCTTTTGGTGTCTGGAATTCAGGTCCGAACATTCCACGTTTCATAAGTGAGTCCAGCTCATCTTCTATTGCCACGTTCCACATTTTTGGCCAATCTCTACGTTTGCCTTCTAGCAACGGAGTGTGGAACGATAATTTATAAACATCATCGCCATTGCGATGTATATGGCAATATGATACGTGAATACATTGTCGACAATTTATGTTCTATCTGTCCAACACCTCCCCAGTACGTACAACATTTACTTAATTTCACTTTTTCCCGGCAATTCCTCTGCAGTGGATTCCGGGAAGGGTGATGGTGTGGACAGGAGCTCATTGTCCTGTGGTAGTATTGTCTTAAGGTCTCCAGGAGTTTCTGTCCTTGGAGCCTGGTGGTCTGCCTTTTTTCTGTTGAGGATCAGCCACTTCTGCTGCTGGTGGATTGCATCCATTCTCGGGGATGTCAATCTTAGCTGGAGTTTTTGCAGCAGGGATGTGTAATCTGACAATCTTCTGGTTGTCAATAAATGATTCCGGTAATTAGTGAACAGTGTTCTGTATGTGGGAGATCTTCTGGATCTCATATACACATTGTATTGTTACCCGGATCACAGTGGGTCAAGCTGTTTGTATCCCACGTTATAATTTTCTTTGCGCCAGATTTTCCAGTATCTGGGCCTATTTTAGGGAAACTCGTCTCATCGAGATCACAGTCTTCAAGGTGTGCCTTAATTACGTCCCCCGTTTGGGGTTCTAGGTATCGTATAAGTGAGGGTGAGTTAAACCCTGCATGGATACCTAGGCGACGTTGAGTACCGTTTTTGGTCCTCTTTGGTGGTGCAATGGGGATTTAAGACTGCGCGACCGAAGGTTCTCAGATGAGAAATGTTCGGTGGCATTCCATTTGCGAATTGCATTGGAGACTCTGACCTCCAGAGGGTCTTATTTTCATTTACGATGCAGCATGCAGAGTTTGCATGTCCCCATGCATCCATAGGCAATCGGGCTTTAATGGACGTTCAGTCCTTTGGAGTCTACTTTTCAGTGACTCTGCCGACCCATTTTGGGTATGAACATGCGGCACTTGTATGTTCATTTTCAATTCCCGTTGATTGGCAGTACTCTTGAAAAGACTGAGGTATATTTCCCAACATTAACCAGACTTATTTACAACATTTTATTGTCTGGGAAATGTGCCCGCAACATTTTATTCTTGTGCCAATAGCTTTGGAAAAGCTAAGTTGCGGGTCTTGTAGTAGACATACGTACGAATGTTCTGAGGATGCATTTATCAGTACAATGAAGTACCAAAATAGCCCACTAGGGGTGGTGGATTTTATCCACATTTGTCTCCTTGTATTCTTTTTGAGGAAGCGTGGAGATCCTTTTTCAACTTTTCGTGGAGATGGCCTTGTAATTAATCTTCCCTTATAGTAAGGGATGCGAGTGAATTTTCCCTTCTGAAGAATCTTCTGGTTCTTCAAGTCATACCCATAGGATAAGATGCTGTGCATCATCACAAATCCAGGGTGGCCAAGTCCATCATGCCAGAGTAAAAACTCGGCTGATGTAGGGCACTTCAGGTGCTCCGTTTAATTCTGCTTCCT
The DNA here is from genome assembly GCA_030789695.1 of Scilla litardierei. Lineage (NCBI taxonomy): Eukaryota > Viridiplantae > Streptophyta > Magnoliopsida > Asparagales > Asparagaceae > Scilla > Scilla litardierei. The sequence goes on along the minus strand of CM061140.1, from coordinate 42,978,915 downwards.
TTCTCCGAATCTTCGTATGGTAGAGGCCTATAAGGCTCTCAAAACGTTCAAGTGTGGATTTTACTCCTTTTCTTGAGACGTTGCATACGGTAATTTTTCATTTACATTTGCCGTTTCCAAGTGGGATCCGTTGAAACGGATGTCCTTGAAACTTAGAAAGTTTCTTTTGGAATTCGGAGGGATTAGTGCATCCATTATTTTTGTGTCATTTGGGGGCAACTGTGTTGCATTCCCTGGATCTTCAATATAGCCCTGATATTGGGCTTTGTATTGAAAGAGATCGTACGTGTTTATTGTCTACTAATTATTTATGAGAGCGGTTTCAAAAGATGAAACATAAAGGCACATGCATATTCAGATAGACATATTCATTTATTGTCTACTAAAATTTTTCAATCAAAACAGATTGTGTAATACAAAAGCTCTCATAACGTGAGATGTTCTAAACAATTTGCTAAGATAAAAGTAAAGGCTAGTCAAGCATGTCATTATTTTCGAAGTCGTCAGCTGAAAAACTTAACTGGAGCATCAGATGTCATCAGGTTTGTTTCAGCTTTATTTTTCTTGTTCTCTTTATACAAATCCTGGAGATGATGCGGAGTTCGGCACACTCTGGACCAGTGGCCTTTCATGCCACAATTTTGGCACTGGTCTTCCCATTCCCTCTTGGGTGGGGGTATATCATTTCTATTTTTGTTATTTCTGTGCCTCGTGAACTTCCGCTTACTTTCATTATTTCGCTGCTGCTGTACATGGCCCTTGGCATTTTTCTGTTGACCCCCCTTCTGTGGTCTTTCTTTTCTTTTATTATCTCTCTTCTTATTGAAGGAAGAGGAATAGTGAGCTTCTGGTGGGGGCAGTGCCGGGGAGCGTATATTGTGAGTGGAGAGAAGAAGCTCTCTGTTTTGCTCGGCCATGAGTAAACATGACATCAGCTCGGAATACTTGGTGAACTTGCGTTCACGGTATTGTTGCATGAGTATCGCATCTTTTTCATGGAAGGACGTATACGTCTTTTCCAGCATGCGATTTTCTGAGACTTTTTCACCACACAACTTCAGGCGTGCGGTGATGCTAAAAAGTGCTGAGTTGTACTCAGCAACGGACTTTAAGTCCTGCAGTCTCAGGTTCTCCCACTCGTATCGTGCCCTTGGGAGTATAACATCTTTCTGATGTTTATACATGTCCTCAAGGGCAGTCTATAGCTCAAGTGGATCTTCGACCGTAAGGTATTCAGCCTTTAAGGTCTTGTCCACATGGCGGCGAATATAGATGATGGCTTGCGCCTTCTCTATATCGCTAACATTTTCTTTTTCAGTCACAGCAGCGATGAGGGTCTTTGCCCGCAGGTGAAACTTTACATCTAGCTGCCAGCTTAGATAGTTTCTACCTGATGCTTCCAGTACTTCGAAATTAACGCTTGCAATATTAGCCATTTATCTAGTAGAGCACAAACATGCATGAATGATTAATTAATTCATAGAAAACATTTTCATGCGGAGGTAATATTTAACGAAAAACTAAATGTGTGGATCGGCCAGTCCCACAAGAAAGAGTCCAAAAAAGTCCACAGTCCAAATTATACAAATTTGCAGCTTAAAGAAAATGAAAATACAACTTTGGAAACCCCGTGGGTCCCATATGATACCTCCATCTTCAAGCATGGCCTCCGTCTTCATGGAAGTTGGTCTTCTTTCTTTGACATTTACATAAATTCCTCACTACAATTTCTCTCAAAAAATAAAAGAAAAGTGCGGGAAATAAACTGTGGGACTAAACGACCGATCCAAAAACCACATTTAGCAATTCATGCAGAAATATTGTGCTCAACAACATTTTCATCATACATTTTCATCACAGGCATCACAGGCATTTAATATTCACAGAGATGGATAAATAATTTAAACACTTAATAATTATTGGACCACTGGGCAACGTCATACACCGTTAGGCTACTAACTGCAGAGCGGTCGCAGGATCTTCCTAATTATTAAGTTTTAAATACAATGCACAACCACGCATATAATATCCAACAGAATATACCAGAGATGCAAAGCATGTAAATCTGATTTTTGCAAAAAAAATCATCACAATGCAAAGGTTGTAAATTGAATGGGTTTAATCAATTAAATTGATTAAGAGCCCAAAATAAACATTTTCTTTGTTAGAGGAAAAAGTTTTCCTCATCATCCCAAAAGCCCCCCCAAGAATCCCCAAAAAGTCCTCGCCTGCCCGATATTTGTCCCGTAATTTACCGTGATTTTTCACGAATATTTTGCCCTTAAAACCCCTTTAAAATAAATTTTTTAGACTAGCAAGTTGCCTTATAAGGCCTGGTAATAGCCTTTGCCTCCCCCAATTTTTTTTTTTTCAGATAAAACAGACTGCGGGTCTGAAGCCCGCAGTCGGCCTATGGGCTTCAGGCCCATAGGAATTTTTTTTTTTTGAATATATATATAGAAATCTGTGGGCCTGAAGCCCACAGATCTGCTGTGGGCTTCAGGCCCACAGATCTGTATTTTTTTTTGAAGAAGTAGTTGGCCTGTGGGCCTGAAGCCCACAGCCGGCCTGTGGGCTTCAGGCCCACAGGCTTTATCATGTTTTTTTGTCTCTCACGGTTAGGGTTTGGGGGGGCCGGCGCCGCCGCCGCCCCCTGCAGGGGGTGCGGCGGGGGCCGCCCCCCCCCCCCCCCCCCCGCAGGGGGGCGCGGCCGCGGAGGCCGCCCCCCTGCAGGGGGAGGCGGCCAGGGTGGTGGGGGGGGCGGATTCCGGCGAGGGGGGGTTCCCCTAAAAATTAGGGTTCAAAATTTGGGTTTTTACCGTAAAAATTGGGTTTTTGCCCCTAAAAATTGGGTTTTTACCCTAAAAATTGGGTTTTTGCCCTAAAAATTGGGTTTTTACCCTAAAAATTGGGGTTTTGGGATGAAAAATCCGTCGTTTTCAAGGCGACGATGAATCCCCATGACGATCTTGTGAGATCTAGGGGAGGGGTAATCATACGTATGATTAAAAATATCGTTTTTAGTGTTTTTACCTCTATATCCGTCCTCCGGATATAGCGACGGTTGCTCGAAGCCCTACGCGGATGACGACCCTTGATGGAGGAAGCCTTGCACCGCGCTCGTGGATCTCCCGTCTCGCCTTCGCCTTCGCCTTCGCAACGAACGGAAAAAATTTGTGTAAAAAAAATTTAGAGGCTCGTGCTGATAACGTGTTATGAATCAACTGCTGAGGGGAGAGCCCTCAAGTCTATATTTATAGCCAAAGGGGAGAATATAAGTGGGTATGGGCCCAACCACTTGGGTTGGCCCAATAACTCACCAACCCAGTAAATACCCATTCACAACAGTTCTACCTCCAAATTAATTAACTTTGTACTTGGATCCTCAATGGTTTTCGAATCTAATTAACAAAAATATGAGATTGCCAAAGCTAATGGAAAAACTTGATCGTCACAAGGCTCGGCTCAGTTTGAGTTTGAGCTTCTGCTCGACTCAGTAAGGACTCATACAGGCTCTAAGTAGCCCGAGTTGTAGTTTGGCTCATCGAGAACTTTGTTGGTCAAGACCCATATGTCAGGCTCGTTTGGCTCGATTAGCACCCTTCGACCTACTGTCCATAAATTAAAATCATCCACCATGTTGTAAAAAAATCTGAGTTAAGGCTTCCATTTTATTTCGAAACTAGTCATAACACGTGCTCGTGGGCACGGTGCATTCAAATCTTTTTCCCGCAAAATCTTTGTCCCCAAAAAAATATTTCTACAGCCAAAATTTAAAAGAACAACAAATTAGCGTAAAAAAATTTAGAGGCACGGCCGCCTTCGGCGATGAACAATAAATTCGGCGCGGGCGCCTTCGGATCTATGCTTGAGGGGTTAATTGAAACGGACGCCCAAAAAGCTCAACCCGCCTTCGGATCTGTGCTTGGGTTTCAATTTTTTTAGACGGGTGTTTCGATGAGTGCAAAAACGGGTGAAAATGAGAATGGTGGGTTTGAGTGTGTGAAGTATCTTGGGGGTTTTGGTTTTTTTGCTTGGGGGTGTGATTTTGGGTGTTTGGGTTTCGGTGTGTTTTTGGGGGTTGGGTGGAGTTTTGTGTTTTTAGATTTTGGGTTTAAGAAGGTTGTCTCATGTGGCGATGTGACATTGCCACATGGGGACAAAGATTCAAAAACCTCCCTCCTTTGTAATATAGATAGTCATAACCCGTGCCCGCGGGCACGGCGCAGTCAAAATTTTTTCCCGCAAAATCTGTCTCCAAAAAAAATTTTTTACAGCCAAAATTTAAAAGAACACCAAATTAGCGTAAAAAAATTTAGAGGCACGGCCGCCTTCGGCGAGGAACAATAAATTCGGCGCGGACGCCTTCGGATATGTGCTTGAGGGGTTAATTGAAACGGACGCCTAAAAAGCTCAGCCCGCCTTCGGATCTGTGCTTGGGTTTCAATTTTTTTAGACGGGTGTTTCGATGAGTGCAAAAACGGGTGAAAATTGTAAGCATTATTAAGTTATAAAGCGGAAACATTAAATAAATAAGAATGGTGGGTTTAAGTGTGTAGTCTTTTGGGATTTTTGGTTTTTTTTGCTTGGGGTGTGATTTTGGGTGTTTGGTTTGGGTGTGTTTTTGGGGGTTGGGTGGAGTTTTGTGTTTTTTAGGTTTTGAGTTTAAGAAGGTTGTCCAATGTGGCGATGTGACATTGCCACATGAGACAAAGATTCAAAAACCTCCCTCTTTTGTAATAAGTTATAAAGCGGAAACATTAAATAAATAAGAATGGTGGGTTTGAGTGTGTAGTGTCTTGGGATTTTTGGTTTTTTTGCTTGGGGTTGTGATTTTGGGTGTTTGGTTTTGGGTGTGTTTTTGGGGGTTGGGTGAAGTTTTGTGTTTTTTATGCTTTGGGTTTAAGAAGGTTGTCCCATGTGGCGATGTGACATTGACACATAAGACAAAGATTCAAAAACCTCCCTCTTTTGTAATATAGATAGTCATAACTCGTGCCCGCGGGTACGGTTCATTTAAGATTTTTCCTTGCGAAATCTTTGTTCCCCGAATTTTTTTTTCAAAACCAAAATTTAAAAGAAAAACAAATTAGCTTACAATATTTACCGACACAGGCGCCTTCGGCGTGGGTGCCTTCGGTGCGGAACAACAAATTCAGCGCATGCGCATTCGGCACAGAACACCAAATTCGACGTTGGTGCCTTCGGCGCAGAACAACAAATTCGACGTAAAATAACAATTTCGACGTAGGTGCCTTAGGCGCGGAACAACAAATCAGCGTTAAAAAATGGCGCGGGCTCCTTCGGCGTGGAACAACAAATTCAGCGCATGCGCCTTCGACATAGAACACCAAATTCGACGTGGGTGCCTTCGGCGCAGAACAACAAATTCGACGTAAAACAACAATTTCGGCGTGGGTGCCTGAGACGCAGAACAACAAATCAGCGTTAACAAATTTAGCGGGCGCCTTCGGCGCGGGGGCCTTCGGCGCGGAACAACAAATTCAGCGCAGGCGCCTTCGGCGCGGAACAACAAATTCAGCGCGGGCGCCTTCGACGCGGAACAACAAATTCGACGTAAAACAACAATTTCGGAGCGGAACATCAAATCGGCATTAAAAAATTTAGCGGGCGCCTTCGGCGTAGGCCCCGAAAGGCGCGGGCGCCTTCTACATATAACCCGTGCCCGTGAGACACTGTTCATTTTAAACAAACATCAATAATTATTAGTTTCCCCTGAAATATCAGCAGATGTGATCGAAATTTTACAGGGTTTTGCAACGCGGATCAATGAGTTGGCAGCATCTACCGCGTTCATTCTCCCACAGCTCGCGTTCATTTCCAAGATGAGATTGTGTGTGTACACAACATTTTTTTCACAACTAATATCAAAAGGCTATTCCTAATTTCAATGTTTTTGTGTATTCCAAACAAATTTCTCTTCTACACAAAATTTCCCTCCAAAACTTGATGTGACATTGCCACATAGGACAAATTCAAAATCTGCCCTCAATTATAATATAGACTAGTCATAACCCGTGCCCGTGGGCACGATGCATTTAAGATTTTTTTTCGCGAAAACTTTGTCCCCCAAAAAATATTTCTATAGCCAAAATTTAAAAGAACAACAAATTAGCGTAAAAAAATTTAGAGTCACGACCGCCTTCGGCAAGAAACAATAAATTCGGTGCTCCTTCGGCGCAGAACAACAAATTAGCGTATAAAAATTTAGCGGGCGCCTTCGGCGCGGATAGGTTGGTTAGACCTCTGCTTGACGCCCAAAAAACTCAGCCCTGTATTTTTTTTGGGTTTCAATTTTTTTGGGGTCAGCCGAAATAAGCTAAGCCGATATAAAGTTCTCTTTTGCATACTTGTAATTTAAGTTGCATATTTTTTAGGTTTCATTTTGTGTGTGTGTTTTTTGGGTCTCATTTTTTTGGTCATTTTTGAATGAAGAGTATTAAATGCTGAGGGTGCCAATTTCAAAAAAGAAAAGCTTTTGTATTCTCCCAACAAATTTTCCCCCAACCCAAAAATTTTCCCCCCAAATCTTGATGTGACATTGCCACATAGGACAAAGTTCAAAAACAGCTCTCAATTGTAATATAGACTAGTCATAACCCGTGCCCGTAGGGCACGATTCATTTAAGATATTCCCATGTCAAAAGCTTAGTTCCCCAAGAATTTTGCTCATCCCAAGGAATTAAGTTAATAACAAAAATCTTAGTTCCTCAACAAATTTAGTACCATCCAAATTTAGTTCATCTCCAAAATTGTAGGGTTCTCCCCAGCGAAATTTTCGAGTTCAAAAAATTTTAGTTCATCCCAAAATTTAGTTTTTCAGAGAATTTAGTTTCACACAAAAATTGATAGTCAAAATTGATAGTAAAAATTGATAGTCAAGCTTTAGTTCAGAGAATTTTAGTCTCCTGCAATTAAATGTCTGTTGCTGTCTTGGAAAAGATCTTAGAATCAAATGGTTGTTGCTATCCCCAAAAAAGCCTCTTGCTCTCCCCCAAAAGCAGACTCGCTTTCCCAAGTCAAATGGCAAGTTACGAAAAGAAATGGGCCCCACACAAACTCAAAAATACAAACCATTCATCTTAATTTTTAATCCCAACCGTTCATCATCCAAGATTAAATCTCAGCCACTTTTTATCCCCCTCACTTGTCCTAGTCAGCTTGTCCTAGTCAGCCTAGGATTCAAAAAACTCTGTCAATAATATAGATTTGTTATGAAATGTAATCGTAGGAGTATCGGAAAACGGCAGCTGTAATTAGCTGTGCTGAACGGCCTTTTTGGGGTGCCAAAACGTCTTGCCAGAGAGGGGGAACACCGGCATTTAACCGACACATGTCAACCTGCTACCCCCTTCCCTATACACACAAAAATAAAATAAAATAAAATAAAATAAAAAAGCAAAAAAGCAACGGCCAGCAACTACAGCCTGGCCGATGAACCAGAGACGGGGCCCATGTAACGTTCCACATGGGGTAGTGGGCCCCACACCACGCGCGTTTCTCGCTCTCTTTATTTTTTTGAAAATTAAATTCCACGTCTCTCTTCTTCTTCTCGCTATAAAATCCAGCCCCAATTTTCCATTTTTCTCCTAGCCCTAAAACATTAGATTCGTTTCGATTCAAAGAATAAATCAAGTTGAAAACAAAAATAGAGAGGGGAAAAAAGGAAGAAGTGAAAACAAAAACTCAGCTTGTTAACCCTAAATCTCTCTCCTCTTCTCATCTCTTTGGATCGATTCTCAGAGGCGAGAAGGGAGAGAGATCTGTGGGGTTTCCTTTTCGAGTTCCGCGTGATTTTAAAGAGAGAGATAAAAAATGGCAGCAGCTGTACCTAGGGTTTCCTTCGGCTTGTTGGCCATCGTTGCCGTCATATTCGGCATCGTCCTGCCGGCAGTCCAAGCCCAGGGCCCCGCTCCGGCGCCTACCAGCGATGGTGAGATTCCTTTCTTTTTCTTTTTTTTTTTGGAAAATTTTGGTTAGAAGTGAGAATAAGTAATATCTTTTATTGGCTCAGATGTGGTTGTCTGTGTGAATTTCTTGTTTCTTCTATGATCTGTTTTTAATGGAAATGCTGCTTGTGAAATGTGAGTAAAAAAATATTTAAGGGGAAGTACAGTTTCCTTTTTGAAAACTAGGCTATGATCCGTGAAAATGCTTTGTGTTTTGGTGCAGATATGATTGTTTTTCATCGCTTTAATGATAATTTTCTGAAATGCCAAAAAGTTCAGGCCTTCCCCCCCAATTGTTAACTCTGAAAAATTAGGATTTATGAGAGTATCTGATGAAAAATAAGCAATTATATTTAGAGAGTTTCCAGCCTTTTCACAATTGACGATCATTAATTGGAGATGATCTTCTTGGAATGTGATTAACCTCTATAAAGGCTCACTTTTTACAGCAGATGAATCTTTGTTGTTGTTAATGAAATGCCGTAGATCATATCTCTCCAAATTTGATGTTTACCATAAGAGTCCTCGCATTCTATATTTGATGAAACAGAAACACTAACGAATATGAATTAGCATCTAAACACCTATACATGAATCATCCGTTTATTTTCTCATATCAAATCTTCTCGCTTGCTACTCAATTCACTGACTGGTCTGAATCAACATAACTCGATCATATGAACACTTGGCTTCTCAGAAATGAGTAAATGAGTAATTGTATTACAGTTTGAAACGTTCAATTTACCCTTATCATGCCTCCCTTGAACGGATACTGTATCGCGGATGCAAACTTCACAAGCCTTTGATCTAAGGTTGTTATCAAATGTTGAACCGGTACACCATCATCGAAAAAAATTTCAGGCAAGAGATTAAGGTTTTGATGGGCTTTTGCTTAATTTCAGGAACATCGATCGATCAAGGGATTGCCTATGCGCTGATGTTGGTGGCCCTGGTCCTCACCTACCTCATTCACCCTTTGGATGCTTCCTCACCCTACAAGCTCTTCTAAGCTCTTCTGGGAGCATTGGGTTCCATTGATGGCTTGATGATTGCATGTGAGTGCGGTAGAGATAGCAACCTTAGATCAAAAGGGGCTGGGTGTTGGGTGTTACTCGGCATTTGGACCTTTGTTGTGTTATTGGTTTCTTTTAGACTGTGTGATAATTATTTGCTATCCTTGCGTTTAGCTGTGTAGACGTTCTCACAACTTTGGTGCATATTGTTGCTTGATGTGAATGTTTTCAAATATCTTAAGAATATTTGTGATCTCCCATTCTTATGCATCCTTGGTCTGATCATTCGCTTGTTAATGTGACTGCTATGTTTTCTCTTGCTGTTAATCTACTTCGCTTGAGTTGACAGTGTTATGCTGATAATGCTCTGTCCTAAGTTGTTTTGTCTGGCTTGGATGCGATGCGCAGAGAAAAAAGAAAAGAGCTGGACCGCAAAGATGCGGTGCAGATATTTTTTTATCCCAAAATAGTAAAAGGATGCGAGAGATGTGGGATTGAATTGACATAAACACTGATTTTTTTTCCAAATTCAGAAACAAACAAAGCCCCGCACCGCATGCATGCGGTGCAAATAGTCCCGCTCAAAGAAAATTTTGCAATTGCACGACTCAGGCTTGTGAGCCAAGGTTCACTCGCTGCTTTCCTTGAATAATTCTTTTGCCTCTTTCATCCTACAATGTGATATTGCCAAGCTTTGCTGCTGGCTTTCCTGCTGTCTGATGTATTTATCGTTCTGTCTTGAATGCAAGCAAAGGTCTACACATCTGCATGTGTAGATTCTAAAGCATGCATATATACACATGATTATATATGTAACGGATCTATGGAACAAATGTTGTTGTTTCTTACATCAACAACGATTGATGCGATGTCTAAAAGATGACTTGACGGAGGAGGAAGTCATGTGGCGGATCCATCTTACATGTCCATGGCTTAAGTAGTTTACGAGATGGCTTCTAAGAACATCAAAGAAGTAGCTATCTCTCTTTGAGATATTTTTGTATTTCTAACAAGAGAATAATGTAGAAAAGGTGACACATGACCAGTTGACAAGACACAAAATAATGGAAAGTACAAGCCGGCCTCATATAGACATGTACTTTCTGTGAGGCTCGTCTTTTTGTATCTTGCACTATATCTCAACAAACATTAAGTTCCAAACTTCTCATCCACGAGCAATTGCAAATCCGTGTAAGATCATGATTGTGCTGGCCCATGAGGGCACACCTAGGGAAAACCGTGGCTTTTCATCAAGTTTGTCCCAAATGAGGCCGAAGCCTATCTTGGTGACAGGGGTTTTCTAGCTGTCAATGTTAGCAGATCAGATTCGGATCCAGATTTCGAACCCAATCTGATTGTCAATATACTCAAACTCGATTGACACAATGCATCATAGGTTCCTTTTTTTATAAAATGCAATCAATTTCTCACCATACGACTGTGAAGACTATTTTGCAAGTGATGACTAGCTGAACTACAAACCCGAAGTATGGATTAAAAACAGAACTTTTGATGATATATCAAGGCTCAAAATTTCCGTACCAAAAAAAAGGCTCAAAATTTGGAAAAGACATCTATGCCATATGACTTGGACATAATCAGCGCATCAATCAAGCTGGAAGTAATATTGATTCTTTGACGTGTCATTGTTTGTTTGTATTATAGATTTAATGTAAACCCTGGATAACACACCTGCACATCATATCTATATGTTCCAAGACTTGAAAAATCCTGAACCTCTCATTTGATTCATATCATATTAATTTAATCCAAGTAGCCGACTTTGATGTTCATATCCTATATTGATTAGACAACTAAATATCATTGTAGTTGACTAATACAGACTACCAAAATTATTGATTCGTACTGTTGGTCGACTAACCTGGACGGACAGATACAAATTTATGTGTTCTTATCATTGAACCAATTAATGGATTTGAACACATACAAATTTATCATTGAACCAATTATTGATACTATATAGGTTAGAAATATTAATACGGTAATATAGGTAATAATTGTAAAATTGAATAAGGTGGTTGGATCCCCTTATTCCGGATATGACCAAGATGAACGGTGGATTAATTGGGGTCGGGGTTAGGGTTAATTAGGGATAGATCTAGGGTTAGGGTAAGAGTAATTTGGTAATTAGTCATAGTAAAAAAAGTCATTAGGGGATGTAATTAGTAAAACCGGAGGAATACAACCTCGTTTTCGCATACGATTCCGAAAAATTACAAAAACATTGCCACAGGATCGTATCGTCGCGAGAATCGCGAATACGAGATCCATTTTGTGGTTTGAGCTACAGAGATACAAGTTTTAGGCCAAAACGTTTAGAAAGCGGGTTTGCGGGTTTTAGGTCGATTTGATATCAGGAATTTACGAAATTAATATTGGGAGCCCTAAATGATCATAGAATGATACTGTAGAAGTTTGAAAACGTTTTGATGATGTTTGTATAGAAAATTAATTCATTCAGCCAGAACAGTAATAATTGAAAATAAATTTTTATCAAAATTGTTTAGAGGTATTTGATGAAACTCGAACTTACTGAAATACAACATAACTTGTTTGATACTTCAAAATATTTTTATAAGAAATTTTGAAATCATTTTTGATATAAAACTCCTGATCAACTACTATAAAATACTTTTTAAAAATGAAAATACGTTAAATATGTAAATGGATGTATTGAAAAATATGGGTCTGTACATCTTACCATCTTTAAAATAATTCCTTCCTCGGAATTTAGAAGATCGATAATTGCCTTAGTAACTCAAACGATCGAGAGGAAGGCTCGATGAACGACTACGATATAGGAAAATAAGTTGTTAATAGCATGAAATATAATGTGATATCACAGTATCAAGAAAACAAGAGATGATGTGTATGAATACATACTATTGACATCAACATACCTTCTATAGCTAGTCTCAAGACCAGTATTATCATAATAGCTACATTGATTTCTCAAGTAGCTGAAATTACGATGATATAATGGTATTGCAAATGAACGAGTATAATGTTAAAAGCGATAATGCGTACCTCCAATTGCATGGCTGATGGCTTCGGTGTCTTATGCGATCATTGTGTAGGCTTGTCGTTACGGGGGAGGTTGATGAGAAGCGTCTCCAGCAGGGGCAGCAATAGTGGCAGTGGTAGTAACTCGTGCTCTTGTATCCGGGCAATCCTTAGCAAGATGATCATCCGACCCACAAATCAGGCAGAGATTCATGTACCATCGGCACTCTGATTTCACATGTCCAGGCGTACCACAACGATGATACACTGGACGTTGTGGTGGTGCATGTCTCTTGAATTGGGTTTGCTGGATTGGACGATGTGTCTGGTGGGATGATGGCTGATGGTTGGGTCCAGCAGTAGTTGTAGGTGGCGGCCTTCGAGGAGGGGCAGCTATCTCTCGCCTTTCCTCTCTCTCAATGAACTCGTGTTCACGAGCAGCAGCCATGACCTCGGTATGTGTACAGAGTTGGCGTCCGACCAAGTTCCGTCGGATCTCTATGTTTAGCCCTTGCTTGAAGCATTGAGCTCGGGTCAGAGGGGTGGCAACCATCCTGGGAGAAAAACGGCTAAGCATAGTAAATTGGGCATCATACTGTTTCACAGACATGGAACCTTGCTTCAACCTGACGAACTGAGCTTGCAATTCCATCTGAGCTTCGTGTGAGAAGTATTTGGTGTGGAAGTGGTCGGTGAACGTTGCCCAGTCGATTGGTCGTTGTAGACGACATCCAGCGGAGCTCCACCAGATTCTAGCTCCGTCGGTCAGTTGGGATTTGGCAGTGTCCACCCATGCATATTCTGCGATCTGAGCGGCTCTCAAATCATCTTCGGTGCTTTGCAGGCATTCTTCGGCCTTCAGAGGGACATTCACACCATTCCAGGTCTTGGGGCGAAGTAACCAGAATTGTTGTATACCTCATTCGTGCTTGTACTTTCCTCGTATAGCTTGAACCAGCTCTCGCAATGCGATATCAGAAATCTGATGCACCGTGGGAGGTGGTCCGTTGCGGGTCTGGTTGCTAGTTCCGGACAGATTACTCCATTGGGACTCTCGAAAGTGTTTCCGTCCATTGTTTGAATGTCGCACATGCATACATAGAAAAATTGTCAGCTTCGTTGAGTATTATATATATCACATCCTGATCTTGCTATATTGTTCACGAGGTATTTAGCGCAGACTTGCATGGGCCACCAAACTTGTAACGACCCGCTCTCGGGGCCTGTTACTTGTTTGATTTATTTGCAGGTCTGCAGTTTACCAGTGAAACCAATATAGCCACGATGCAGAAATGTACAATAATACTCAAACCAGCGAACATCATTACAGTCCAAATTTAAAGTACAACACAAAGCAGCACTCTCTCACCAAAATACATGAAAGTAAAGCGGAAAGGAAATACATAGAAAGTACATCACACATACACTCCAAATCTAAAGGACAGCAATCTCAGGATCGGGCTATGGCTCTGCGAACTCAGAAGTGCCAAAGTCAACTTGCACGACGTCTGCGGTGCCACAGAGAAATGGAACCATAGGTAAGTCACAACAATTCTAGCAATGGAAAAGAAGCAGTGTACACGTATGATAAAAAGTAACTACATACCAGCAAACCAGAGTGAAAAGTAAAGTACTGAGCAACACTGTACATAACTGGGTAGTAAAGGTATGTAGAGAGATGATGCCCTCGATGCTATTTATCTCTGTGTGCATAGCACAAACGTCTTGTTCAAAATAACAGTAAGCTGTTTGGTAATAATTTATCTAAGTTATAATGTAGTAAACATTAGATATTAACTTAAGTAAAGTCCAGAGACTTTATGCAAGGTCAAACAGGTATCGAGATGAGTATCTCAAACATGGAGAAATGTTTGACCGTCTGTAGCATAAGTCTAAAAGGGTTCGTGGTCGTAGATGTTTCGAGACAAGGATATCGAAACATCGGATAGACCATTGTGTCTTAGTCTTCACCATTTAGCGGTGGCGATGATCTCATGATCGCTTGACTTGGCGAAGTCGAAGACAAGACACAGGTGCCCATTAGAGAATGAATTCACTGAACGATCCACAAGAGTTCTCATATGGTTATATTGATCAATCTGTCAATGATAACTCTAAGTGATAATAGGCAAGTTGGTCTTTTGACTTGATGTCAATTTATGAACCTGTGCGCGAACAATGTCATTTAGATCACTGCCCTAGCTTCGAGGCTAGGCCTGTCGAAAGGTCTTTGATTGGGTGTCACTTGAAGCGTACGAGGAGAATAATGACCAAGAGAGGATTCGTCTCTCCTGGTCAATGGGAGTTAGTGTTGTAGAGTTAGTTCGGTTTTTAGTATAATCTCTGCGCAGAGTATGTTGGATGTCCAACATTAGTTGACTAAAGATCGATAGAAACTAACCAGAGTCAAGTTATTGGGGTTGACAGTTTGACCGTAACCTAGACTTGATCTACACGACATAGTTTAGACGAAGAGACTAAAACTACAGAATTCATCACGAACACAGTCAGGGTGGTCCCGACAATACTCATGTCGATGAGTCAACCACATAATTATGATTCTGAAGCAAGGACGGCAACCACTGCTCGTGATCACTGCCGTATAGGGCTTCGAGCCCAACCTGTTGTAAGGGTCAGGCTGTAGGGTCTCACACAGAGTGCGACCTTCGTCTAGTAATAGGTAGAAATAAGTTAGGGAGAATAATTTTCATTTGATGCAAAGGAAGAGAAAATTGCATTTTGATGCAAATGACAATTTAAGCTAAGATAGGGACTAATTTGCATATGATGCAAAAGAGATTAAATGTGTCTTAAATAGTTTTAGACCATATTTAATGATATAAACGCAAGGAAAAGTTCACGGGTAAGAAGGAAATGTCTCGGTCTAAACCCAGGTTCAAACGACGTCCAAATCGAACGCCAAATGCAAGAGTTATGGCCCAACAACCCCAAGCCCATGTTGAGATCAGCCAAAAGGGCTGATTTAATCAAAAAGGCCCTAAACGGGTACGGGCGCCCGCTAAGGGCGAGCGCTAGCCCGCACCTGCACCAGCGAGCGCCAGCCCGCGCCCGCTTGGGCGGGTGCGGGAGCCCACAGGGGCGGGCGCATTAAGGGGGGCGCCTACGCCCTTGCAGGGCACGTGCCCTGCACGTGCCCGCTGGGAGCGTGCAGGGCGCGGCCTTTGAGGTGCCCAGGGGCGCGTGCTTGGCACGCGCCCCTGTGGCTGGGCTGGTTTCAGCATGTGGGGCCGCGTAGTGGGCCCCAAACAATTAGGGTTTCGAACCCAAGTTGATTTTTTGGCGGCGGTGCAGTTTTTGCAAAAAACAACTCTTGGGCTCGACTTTGGACACTCAATTGAGGGGTCAAACGGACTCTGATTGACGAGCCGTTTTTTCCC
This sequence comes from Scilla litardierei, assembly GCA_030789695.1. Lineage (NCBI taxonomy): Eukaryota > Viridiplantae > Streptophyta > Magnoliopsida > Asparagales > Asparagaceae > Scilla > Scilla litardierei. The sequence continues at coordinate 42,963,510 of CM061140.1, read as the reverse complement.
ACGCGTTCACCGTTGAACACCCTTCGTATTGATAGGTTGTATCAATCATGAAGCTCTGCGGTGACGGAGTTAAAATTCACGGAAGTTTAGCCTTTGTGAAAGGCAAACTAAATTGAATCCATTAACTCCAAATTTAGTCCCACATCGGATTTTGAGTAAAGAGGAGCAGTCAGCCGCCTATATAAATATGGGTCTGCTTCCCTCCTCAAAACTCATCTCAAGCTCCAGATCTGAGCGGCTCCCGTAAATGTTGGAGCACGCTGATTTAGGCTTAAATTAATATTCTTCTTCTCCATATATTTCTGCCTTACTCCTGAGAGCTCTAGCAAAGCTGCGAAGGAGTTCGGATTCGGATCCGAAATCTTGGCGAAGGCTTTCACTCGCGTGAAACTTTCTTCTGCCCGTGGTTGGCTCAGCGACATGAGGATTGCTCGCCTCGGTTCGAGGAGTGGTTCGGCGTGGGATGTGGGAGCGGCTTGGAAGACTGTGCGGAACATCTCGCCTACCCCAGGGTTGAGATTCCGGGTATGTGTTTAAGCTTTCGTTTTAATTATTCGCAGTAGTTAGATCCCTCTTGGGATGGTCAGATCCACCCCAAGTTGGCAGAGATCCTGGCTAAGAGGGTCTGGTTCCTTAGGGTTGCATGTTAATTAGATTAACAAAAATTTTCTGATGCGCAATTTTATGTCTATGTTCCGTCCGACTTAGGACATGAATAGAGTTTTTGTGCCCTAAGGGTCCTAGTATACCCTACAGTGGTATCAGAGCCTTGTCTGTATGCTGATCTAGGACTGCGATTAATTAATTGATTGCCCTTTTAAAATTATGCGATAAGTTTAAAATTTTTTTAGATGTTTTAAAATTCTATATGATAATTGTTTAAACATGTAAATTTTTTAATGATGTTTTAAATTTATGTGATAATTTTAAAACTGTTTTTTAAAACTTTAAAACTTTATGCGATAAGTTTAAAAAGTTTTTTGGATGTTTAAATATTTTATATGATAAAATTTTAAACATGAAATTTTTTTTAAAAAGATAGTAGATGTTTAAAAATTTTATGTGATAAATTTTTAAGCACGGAATTTTTAAAAATGATGTTTAAAATTTATGAGATATTTTAAAACTGCTTTTAAAAGTTTAAAATTTTTATGCGATAAATATTTTAAGTAGCATGTGTTATGAATAGGACCCATTGGGCCTATTGGGTATCCACCCACATGAGTAACCATTATGAATACTATATAAAGGAGGCTAGGGGTTTCCTAGCCTCAACCTTCTCCAAACCTGTTTCTACTTCACAACACGTTATCAGCACGATCACGCTCGTTGGAAAAGGCAGCGATGCTCGAGGAAGGAGATCCATCAACCGCTCAGTTTTAAGAAGATCGTAATCTTCTCAACGGGGAGCGAAAAAGGCATCCTTCACCAACCGTCGTCTAGATTCCCTTGTCGAATCTAGAGGTAAATCTCAAAACTTTTAAGACCTAAACTTGCGTTTCCCGTAGATCTGCATGTTTTATGATCAAAAAGTTTAAAAACTCGGTAAAAATCACATTTTTATTTAGATCCGCATGTCTAAAAACAATAAAAATCAGTTTTTCAGAAATCTAAATGCTTGAAAAATCAGTTTTTACCCCCAACCTTGATCCATACCCCACACGCCCGAAGGGCAAAACGGCGGCGCTCCACAAGCGCTGCCGACGGTATGCGCCGCGGCCATCGGCCGCCGTGGCCGCGGCCTAAAGCCGCGGCCTGCTGCCATGGCCACAGGCCGCGGCGGCCACGACCTGTCACCGCGGCCAACTGCTGCGGCATGAAGCCGCGGCCACGCTGCCGCGGCCGCAGGCCACGGCCCGCCGCCACGGTGGCCGCGGCCCGTAGCCGCGGCCAGCCGTCGCGGCGGCGTGCCGCGCGGCCCCCCAGGGTTTTTCGGAAACCCTAGCCCTCAATGGGCCAATTTTTAGGGGAGGCCCAATTAACCCTAATGGGTTGTTTTCATGGCCCAAAAAGCCTGATAATTAACCCATTTACCCTTAATTTTTCCTTTTTTTATTTTTGGCCCCAAAAGCCCAAAATAATTAAAGAAATTTTAAAACTTATAAAAAGGGTTAAAGCGAAAAATAAAACATTAAAAATATGGATCAAAGGTAAAAAGTTTTCAAAATAATTTTAAGCATGTCACACACTATTTAGATTATTTATTAAGCTTTACATGTTCTGTGATATGATTATCTACGTGGTTGTATATCATTAATATGTTATCTGCGTGGATGTGCTATTAGGCAATGATTTTATTAATCTTGTCTTTTTCTGATTAATTATCTGCGTAAATCATCACCGCATTTCGTTTGGATTATTTGATTAGTATTAAACGAAAATTTTTCTCTCCATTTTTAATGCTAGTGATGTTGCATACATTTCATTGCCCGTTGCATGATTTAAAATTTAATATTATTACATGTCTGTGATAATTAAATGAATGTGTAGAAAATTATATGCCTGACGCATATTTAATGATTTCTATGATGTACATTTTATTTAGCATGCTAAAATCACTTTGATATAGTTTAATGCCTATAGCTAGACTATATATCTGTGATGAGATTATTTAAATGCCTGCAGCATATAAATAGCATGTGTATACATCATACTTATTTCAATTCAGGTTAATTGAGCATAATTTTTAGTTCACAAGCTTTATATTATATGTATGATGGGCTCATGATATGACGATATTTATGACAACAAGACAATCATGATTTCAAAAAGTTTAACATCATATCCACTTTGACAAAATGAACCTAAAGTTCAAAATCAAATCAAAGTCAACACCCTTTCACCCTAATAAAATAAATATTAACAAATACGATGGACTATGCGAAAAATATTTATGCGATCTTTTAAAGATACGCATTTTGCGGTATATAGACCTCTCACACTTATTGTCTATATAATCGAATATTGACACCAGCAGTTGTCATAACACCGCTAAACTCTTTTAGAGTCATCTCACTTTACAATGTATGATTCTTCAATCTACTCCTTACTTTTAAGTGTACGAGCGAAGTCGTGACTTAATAGATAAGTGAGAAATTATAAATTTTGTAGCCACACATTTGTTTTTTCCCTTTGAGCATGATAAACTATCCACATAAAATTTGAACGACTCAAGAAAATGGCCTGAAGCTATACTCGAGCATTCAAATAGACTTTTAAAAGTCTCTAATTAATCAGAAAAGTGGAAGTATAAAATAATTTGCTCAAACCCATGCTTATGTTTCCTTAGCAAGACTAATTTTCATTGTCCTTTATAAATAAGGAATATTGAAATCAGGGGAAGTTCAGGATAAAACATGACCTGAAATAAAAATAAGAAAAACTTAAAACAGGGGAAGTCTTGAATTAAATGAGAAAGGGAAGATATGATATACCTCGACATGGAGTAAGCAATGGCAAACCAATATCAGACCAGAAGTTCTGATAAGAGCCATAATGTTTTTTGCAAACATGAATGTGCATTAACTTATGCCATATAAAAATACATACATATCTAGTCTAAACGACGAAAGTCAAATTGACCATATGTATATTTAGCTACTCCCCAAGGACAAATAAACTTTGAAATCAAATTTAATCTGTTGTCATAACATAAGTCTTAATGAGCATGATTATAGTTGTATGTTTTCAAGAGCACATCACACTATGTCACTTGTTGACTTAACAAAATCATCAGTATTATTCTCTTGTAGTGTTAATACATTTTATTTTACTACGAATGATTTGCTATCTTGAATACCCTTAAAAATAAAATGAGGATGCCATATACTCTCTGAAACTTATACAGTTTCAAAGGATATTCGTCAAAACGAAATCCCTAATGACTCAAGAAATAAATGAAGCCTGAAGCTTTGTCCCATAATGATCCGCACAATAGTCAATGTGAAGATGTAATCCTTCACAGTTTGAACACAGTTCAACTATTACCGGACAAAATTAACTTGAGCATTTTAATGGACTTTTCAAAAGTCCCACATAAATTCAAAAAGAGGAATTAATTTGGAATACCAGAAGTGTCCAGAATCGACTAATTTTGGATCGATATCACCCTGGATTGATGATGCAAGACATCATCAACCAGACGAACCCGAAGATTCTTCAAAAAAGGGTGAAACTTTCATTGTCCTATTCAAAAGGGAAAAATGATAATGAGATCATCTCCATTCACATGGACATTGACTCTCCCCACTTCCTCAAAGGAATTTAAGATGATATACTATCATCATTAAAGATAATGAAGACCTTTAGGTCTCTTGAGATTATTTAAGGGATATAAATAGGCTTCGTCCACTCCCTTAATAGGACTGATGATGTACCTTTGGTGTACTCATCAATATATCCTCTAAAAATGGTCATTATCCAACCACAATTTTTTAAAATAGTGGTAACTTTGGATAAAAATGGGAAATCATAAATAATTAGCAACAGTGGTTGCGTACACTCAGCTAAACACACCATTAGAACCTTTTTATATGAGTCTGATCAACTCCATATAAACATTTTCTAAGAATGGGTTTAGAGCACATCTAAAAGATGGTACGTCTGCAACGCTGTGTATGTGTTCCTAAAGCAACACTACATCTGTCATGATGCCACAAAGAGAACACATTCATCAGGACTAACCAACTTTGATGAATAGATTCCAAAATCTCGTATGAGTAAGGCATTTATACACGTCTTATAGATTGTGTGTTGATGGTAAAAAAGGATCCTGAAGATCCTTCAATTCCCTATTTTGGTTCAATTCATCTATGAGCATGAAGCTCAAATTGACCATTTAAAAAGTAAATACATATGATCTGATTATAATCAGACTGACAATTTAAATATTGTCAAAATTTTCACATCACTGCTACTAAAAATCTAGCTAGGATTGACATACCAAATATAATGCATGCAATCCACCAGTCGCAGAAGTGGATGTCCTTAAGAGATGAGAGGACATATCACTAGGCTCCAAAGAGAGAAATCTACTCTTGGAGACCGAAAAAGCAATACCACCACAGGAAAGTGAGCTCAAATCCAGAACCTTATTGCAACTTGGTTGCAAAGGACCCATTCTGGATCTGTCCATATTCTTTACCCGTCCCAGAACCTTCATGTCTTTAACGCGTCGTGAAGGAGACACCTCTGGGAGAAATCAAATGTTTATAGTATGTACAGGATGCATTTTTGGACAAGAAAGAACACATTTTGTCGACAAATTCTCTCATATTTCACTTTGCCAGTTAAATATAAAATATCGATTCCACAACTCGGCTTTTCCTGAAGCAAAGATAGAGATTTGGCCAAATTATAATAATGTGGAATGAGGCAATAATAAGGAGAGCTGGAGTCACTTATGAAATATGAGGTGTATGGACCTGAAGTCATGATATCAAAAATGATATCAAATCCTGTGGGATAACTGAGAATTGAAGAAGAATTAAAATAAAATCGTTAGCTATAAGCATTTTAATTTGCTATAGCTTTAGAGGTATAAATCGCTCAAACCAGGAAGTAATCAAGTAAGATGAGCTGAACTCACTTACAAGATGAATCTGATGCATCGACTAGTTTATATCAAGGCGTAACCCAACGAATGGCAAAAAATGGAATTTTGCTATTGGACGTGACAACATTACCTATATAAAATTTCTTCAACTGCATGTACAAATTTTTTCTTTACTTTACTTTTCTTTTTGAGACATATATTAAAGGAAAGACAACTTAGACGGAGATCCTTAAAGGACTCATACTAAAAGGTTGTTGTTTGCACCTCTTAAAAACATTATTGTTCTTAAGAGAGCAAATTAAAAGAATTGAGATTATTTTAATAACTCAAAATATTATCGGATCTCCTGAAGAGAAAATACCGAAATATCTGTTAAAGCCTATCTATCAGATATGATATGATATGAAAGTCCTAGCTAGGCATAAATTCTTGGCTTACAGAATACGATCATCCTGAAGATGAACTATCATCCTGAAGATGACATTAATCATCCTGAAGATGAACTATCATCCTGAAGATAACATTAATCATCCTGAAGATGAACTATCATCCTGAAGATGACAGTAATCATCTTGAAGATGACAGTAATCATCCTGAAGATGACATTAATCATCCTGAAGATGAACTATCATCCTGAAGATGAACTATTATCCTGGAAATGAACTATCATCCTGAAGATGACATTAATTAATCATCCCGAAGATGAAAACTTCATACAATGACGATTGATGAAGAAACATTAAAATCATTCTCCACTAAATACACCTATTTGGTTGTATGGATATACATTAAAAGACCACTTTCCATTAGTTGGAAGAGGGGAAGAATATACAAGGTCCAGAAGTACCTTAAGTGTCTTTGGAACACTCTTTTACCTGGTCAACTGCATGCGTCTCTTTTGAGCGTTAGCAGTATAGCTATTAGCCAGGTACAATGCAACGCCTGCAGCGCACCACTGGACCTGAGATATGTAGCTTCTGCGCTATCTCCAAGGGTCGAGGAAAAATCCTCCATGTTAAATGTATTTGCATATGCAGGTTACAGATCATCGCGATGAATAGTATAAAAGGGACGTCCACCTCCTGAAGATCTACACAGAATCCTCCCAAGTCTACATCCTTCTACCATCCCGAGAAGCTCATCACCCAAGGAGCAGTTCAAGAACATACAAAGCCAGGTCCTGAAGTACCTTTGCAGACAATGACGATTGAGACGTGGAGCTGTCTACCTAGTTCGCAGCGCTCCTTTAGTTTCAGCTACTGCCTTATATTAGTGAAACTTGTATAGATGAGTGATGTCTGTACTTTACTTTTGCTTTCGGAATGTTGTAGATGAGATGGATGTATAGACACATAGGAGATTAATGTATAGATATATAGGATATCTGCAAGCCTGAAGCTTGATCTGATAAGGGGGAGTCAACTGTAGAGTTGTACTCTTTTTCCTTGGCTAGTGGTTTTTCCCACAGGGTTTTCCATAGTCAAGGTTTTAATGAGGCAACCACATTGACTCTGGATCCAGAAGTATCCACCCCTCGACACATCCCCAAATCAGGGGAAGTTATGGAGTGCTGTACTCTTTTCCATTCGCTATCGGTTTTTTCCCACAGGGTTTTCCATAGCTAAGGGGTTTTAACAAAGGCAATTACCCTTAACTTGGATCTAGAAGTATCCACCCTTTAAGATACTCATTAGTATTAATGAATCATTCAGTATTCATAAGTCGAGTATACCACGTTGGTTGGATAAGGGGAAGTGTTATGAATAGGACTCATTGGGCCTATTGGGTATCCACCCACATGAGTAACCATTATGAATACTATATAAAGGAGGCTAGGGGTTTCCTAGCCTCAACCTTCTCCAAACATGTTTCTACTTCACAACTGCATGCAAATTTTGTGACCTTTTAAAAATAAGTTTTTATTTTATGAGATAAAATAAAATATTTTTTTTAAAAATCATATCTTTAAATTTAAATGTTAAATTTAAGTATGCATGCTAAAATTGTTTATGTGATAAACATTATTCTATTTAATTGTTAAATTGTTGTGCACTCTTTTATGCGATAAAATTAGTGTAACTTTATTTTAATGGCTATGACATCTTGTCCCTTTTTGATAACACAAGACAACCTCTTAGGTTAGCCATTAAAGAACTCTTTAAAATTTATGAGATAAATTCTAATGACATGCTATGTTTTAATAAAACATTAACTACACTCCAAGACCTAATTCCTGATTAGGGTGGTCCCTTTAATGAATTTTTAATTGTAATTGTTATGAAATTAATTCTCATTAAAGGACTTCGCTTTTAGCGATGTTAATAAATTTATTAAAATCCTAATATCGTTTAGGGTAGCACGTGAACCTTATAGTTGATAAGGATTTAATAAAAGTTATTAAACAAATCCTAAAATTTTGAATTTAAGGATTCAACTAGTTGATAGGATTAATTAGTTGTTAATAAAAGCCTTTTAGTCTATGGCACGCATATAAAAATGACAAGCTTCATTCAATGGACCATGATCCAGTCAATGTGCTTGGCTAAGTTTGTTGGATCACCCTATAAGGGATAGTGATCCTGGCTTAGTCAATTCCCTGGCTGTGTTTCGCTGGACCGCAATGACGTGAATCATGATTGTATGACACCCTGGACTATATCTAAGTCAAATACGTTAATGATCTTTTTCAAGATTAGCCGTAGCCTTCCTTGTTTTAGGGGTTGGCAACTAGAGGACCCGTGTTACAGTTGTTGAGCTACACTCAAGCTGTGACATGGCAATCTTATAGAAACCAATTTTTTAAATACATATGACGTAGTATAAGACCTGATCCAAACCGACGGGTCGTGAATACACCGAGCGCCGGGGCAAGTCAGGCTAAACACGAAAACAAGGGTCTGACTAGACTAGACATTGTGATTTGGATGAGCACACTCATGATCACAAATGCCTAGGGGTAAAAACCAAATAAGAGGGTCATATCTGATATGATCGATGAAGAGTCATCTTTCGATTACAGAGTCAAACAACTTGTTGAGCCACACTCAAGGTTGTTAGGCTCAGGGTAATTGGACCTTTTACCCATTAATTTAATTTGATTAAATCGTTCATTATTAAGGCTTAAAAATGATCGTAAAAATAGTTGGAGGATATAGATAGATAAAAGCCAATCTACCTATATTTAATATTGAACATATGCTAAACTAGGGCAAAACTATGTTTATCGATGGAATCAAAATATAATATTTTAATGAAATAAGTTAATTGGTCAAAAATATTGATTAATTGAATATCACGTTAAATTCTAATTGATAGAATTAAAACTATATTCTTGTTGACGTTAAAATGACCTTCTAAATAACAGACTTAAGAAATATGATTTCATTAAGTTCTGGGTCTAACAAATAAATTCACGCTACATGACACTCGTCTCTATATGAGACAGCTTGAACATATAAGGATATTCGAAGTATGTTTCTCCCTACAACTTGTCGAGCTACACTCAAGGTTGTATGGACAAACAATTTTGATCCGCAAAGTTCGAGAATTCGATCAAACTGTTTGAGTCGAATACGAGTGCATGAGTGGTGCAAGACTATGTATCACAACCGGATCTTGAGACAAGCAACTTCTTGAGCTACACTCAAGATTGCAACTCTCAGGCGTTTGGATACATGAGATGCTTGCATAGCTATTTATTTATGTTGGGTTATTTAATATCTAAATATGATTTAGAAAAGGAAGAAGGCACTCTGGAAAGTCAATCGAGTTAAATAGTTTAATTTATCATTAGTAAAGGCATAAGGAGGAGGAAATGAAAATGTGACATATTCTGATGTCACGATTTCATAATTATTGTTATACAAAAGATTAACACATTTTGACGAATGTCATCACATTGCTTCTGAAGCAACGAGTAATATGTATAACGATAATATATATATTAAATTTAAATATATAAATACACAAGATAGTAGCAAACTTATATGGTAAAATAGACTAGGCCGTATCGAGAGAGTAAGCTTCACAAGTCACATAAAGAGGGGTCTGACCTCTCGTATTATGAAGTCTACGGACACTTGTGAATCTTACCCTCTTAGATATAATGGCCGAAACCCATCTGTAAGACAGTGGGAGAATGAGTTGTCGAACTCAGTCTCGTACATACTGATGTACTCGAGTCAAGTTTAACCAAAATAAGTTATTCTTATATTCTATTAAGACACATGTTCTTGATGAAACACAAGTCTAATAAAATAAAGAACGAAATGACAAAAGTATTTAAATTGATTCGATTAGATCGAATGGTCAAATACTTAGCTACATAAAATCTTGCGTATTTAAAAGAAAATATGATTTTCTCTCAAGTCAAGTCTGTTAACACATCGGTGTGTTAAAAACATATGAATCGCACTTAGTTAGACTTGGTGCGATCCATAGCCAGTGACTCTGAGTTAAGTCCTTCCTCTGGGTTAAGTCCCAGATAGTAATGTCTAGGTTTTGATAATGTTCTATGAGGACATTATCTATAAGATATTCATTAAGTCGATCATTAAGAAGTTGTATAATTACTCGAATCTTATGAGACGAAGAGTCGAGTCCGACATCATAATTGCTGATGACTTAGTCAACTTCTAGGATGAAATTCGGAGTAGTAACTCAGATTTATAACTTGATGCAATTAGAATAGGTCCGTGTGCGTAAATAAATTTTGGAATTTAGTTTACGTGCCTAAGGAAAATGTTTCCTCACTTTCTGTAAGTAAATCTTTAAGTTGAAAGGTTGGTGCAGAAAGGAAAATAGTGAAGTGCAATCATGTTGGTCGAGAACGGTTTTCATCCTAATCCATATAAACAGATTAGAATGAAATTGTTTTTTGCCAGCAGATGTGTGCAGATCTACTCGGACCAAACTCGATGTAAACGATCAAGTTGACCATGAAAATTGGAACATTCACTTATAAGTTAATTTTTCTAAATATTATTTAGACGAACCAACTTATATGAATTAACCAGAAAGTTTTCAAGGTCAGTAGGAGCGTATAAATTACATGCAAGGCATCAAAGGGATGAAACATTTATTTTCACAAAGTAATCAAAAGGTTTGACACTTTATCAGAAATAGATATGAGCCATTTGAAATGACCAGTAACTAATTTAAAATTATTATCGTAAAGTACGATGGACTAGATAAAATCCAAGGAAATAAAATATTATGGATTCTGAAAGACCAAGTGAATTATTTGAATGAGATTCAAATGGTTGGTCTAACATAAACATACAAACCCCCTAAGTCTATAAAGTAGACGGTTTAGCAGATCCACTCACGAAGGCTCTACCACATGAAGTCTGGAAAACTTATGTGTAAAAACGGTATAAGATACCGGGATAAATGGGCCTGAGTGCAAGTGGGAGATGTAGAGAGATGATGCCCTCGAGGCTATTTATCTCTGTGTGCATAGCACAAACGTCTTATTCGAAATAACAGTAAGCTGTTTGGTAATAATTTATCTAAGTTATAATGTAGTAAACATTAGATATTAACTTAAGTAAAGTCCTGAGACTTTATGCAAGGTCAAACAGGTATCGAGATGAGTATCTCAAACATGGAGAAATGTTTGACCGCATGTAGCATAAGTCTAAAAGGGTTCGGGGTCGTAGATGTTTCGAGACAAGGATATCGAAACATTGGATAGACCATTGTGTCTTAGTCTTCACCGTTTAGTGTTGGCAATGATCTCATGATCGCTTGACTTGGCAAAGTTGAAGACGAGACACATGTGCCCATTAGAGAATGAGTTCACTGAACGATCCACAAGAGTTATCATATGGTTATATTAACCAATCTGTCCATGATAACTCTAAGTGATGATATGCAAGTTGGTCTTTTGACTTGAGGTCAATTTACGAACCTGTGCGTGAACAGTGTCACTTAGATCACTGACATAGCTTCGAGGCTAGGTCTGTCGAAAGGTCTTTGATTGGGTGTCACTTGAAGCGTATGAGGAGAGTAATGACCAAGAGAGGATTCGTCTCTCCCGGTCAATGGGAGTTAGTGTCGTAGAGTTAGTTCGGTCTTTAGTAAAATCTCTGCGCAGAGTATGTTGGACGAAGTCCAACATTAGTTGACTAAAGATCGATAGAAACTAACCAGAGTCAAGTTATTGGGGTTGACAGTTTGACCGTACCCTAGACTTGATCTACACGACATAGTTTAGACAAAGAGACTAAAACTACAGAATTCATCACGAACACAGTCAGGGTGGTCCCGACAGTACTCATGTCGATGAGTCAACCACATAATTATGATTCTGAAGCAGGGACAGTAATCACTGCTCGTGATCAATGCCGTATAGGGCTTCGAGCCCAACCTGTTGTAAGGGCCAGGCTATAGGGTCTCACACAGAGTGCGACCTTCGTCTAGTAATAGGTAGAAATTAGTTAGGGAGAATAATTTGCATTTGATGCAAAGGAAGAGAAAATTGCATTTTGATGCAAATGACAATTTAAGCTAAGATATGGACTAATTTGAATATGATGCAAAAGAGATTAAATGTGTCTTAAATAGTTTAAGACCATATTTAATGATATAAACGCACGGAAAAGTTCATGAGTAAGACGGGAATGTCTCGGTCTAAACCCAGGTTCAAACGGCGTCCAAATCGGACGCCAAACGCAAGAGTCATGGCCCAAAACCCCAAGCCCATGTTAAGATCAGCCTAAAGAGCTGATTTAATCAAAAAGGCCCTAAACGGGTACGGGCGCCCGCTAAGGGCGGGCGCTACCCCGTGCCCGCGCGGGCACCTGCTGGAAGCGGGCGCCAGCCCGCGCCCCTTTGGGCGAGCGCGGGAGCCCGATGGGGCGGGCTGGTGCCCGCCCTATTAAGGGGGCGTGTGCCCTGCACGTGCCGGCTGGGCGCGTGCAGTGCACGGCCTTTGAGGCGCCCAGGGGTGCGTGCTTTGCACGCGCACCTGTGGCTAGGCTAGTTTCAGCATGTGGGGCTGTGCGGTGGGCCCCAAACACTTAGGGTTTCGAACCCAAGCTGATTTTTTGGCGGCGGCTCAGTTTCTGCGAAAAACAACTCTTGGGCTCGAATTTGGACACTCAATTGAGGGGTCAAACGGACTCCGATTGATGAGCCGTTTTTTCCCATGTGTTCACCGTTGAACACCCTTCATATTGATAGGTTGTATAAATCTTGAAGCTCAACGATGAGGGAGTTAAAATTCACGGAAGTTTAGGCTTTGTGAAAGGCAAACTAAATTGAATCCATTAACTCCAAATTTAGTCCCACATCGGATTTTGAGTAAAGGGGAGCAGTCAGCCCTATATAAATATGGGTCTGCTCCCCTCCTCAAAACTCGTCCCAAAGCTCCAGATCAGAGCGGCTCCCGTAAATGTTGAAGCACGCTTGGATCTAGGCTTAAATTAATATTCTTCTTCTCCATATATTTCTGCCTTACTCCTGAGGGCTCTAGCAAAGCCGTGAAGGAGTTCGGATTTGGATCCGAAATCTTGGCGAAGGCTTTCACTCGCGTGAAACTTTCTTCCGCGCATGGTTGGATCGGTGACACGAGGATTGCTTGCCTCGGGATGCAGAGCGGTTCGAGGAGCGGTTCGAGGAGCGGCTCGCCGTGGGATGGGGAGCGGCTCGGAAGATGGTACGGAACATCTCGCCTGCCCACGCGTTGAGATTCCAGGTATGTGTTTAAGATTTCATTTTAATTATTCGCAGTAGTTAGATCCCTCTTGGGGTGGTCAGATCCACCCCAAGTTGGCAGAGATCCTGGCTAAGAGGGTCTGGTTCATTAGGGTTGCATGTTAATTAGATTAACAAAAATTTTCCGATGTACAATTTTATGTCTAAGTTCCGTCCGACTTAGGACGGGAATAGAGTTTTTGTGCCCTAAGGGTCCTAGTATACCCTACAAAGTAAACAGAACTGAAAAGAGAGAACAAACTGTGCTGTGGTAGTGCAAGTGTAAAGCAGGCTTAGCAAGTGAATCATGCTACTGATGTAGCTAAAAGTACGACAAGTAAAGCACTGGTGACTGCACAAGTGTGGTAGATAAAGTACATGTAATGCATAAGTAAAAAGGTGGTCGTGCAAATACGAAAAGTAACGTATAAGAGCAAACATGGTGATAGCAAAGGTGAGACTAGCAGGCATGAACTGTAACGATAATAAACTTGCAAAGTACTGAATAAGACATACAATCAATGGTTATGTAACGGCCGCTTTCCGACCGTGCGTATTTTAGCGCGTAGCTGTGTTTCGTGTGCGTTTTGTGTATTTGATTTTTTGTTATTGTCTCCCGTAGCTCAGACGCGAGACCGGACCTCGTATTCACAATTCTCTCGGAGGCATGATCACCCCGGTATTTTCCTTTTAATTTTTGGATGTCGAGGGACCGATCTGCTATAACACATTATTAAGTACTAAAAACATATATATATATAAACTTTGATTTCGAGTGCTCTGTGTTTTTTTCAAAACAAATTTCGTACTTCCTGATTGTCTTTTTTTAAAAGAAAAGAAACCTAAATCTTAACTAACATTTTCTAAACCTGAGGTTTGAAATGGTCTTAAACAAATTTTAAAGGGGAATGTATTATATTATTGTTTTACTGTTACAATCCACCAAAGCTTAAAAGATTTCAAACAACTAAAATCCTAGCAAACGTACCTCATATCACCCTACCCCGCGTCTTTCGTGCACGTCACACTCCATCTCCCCACGTCCTTTTCTCTCACCCCTATTCTATAAAAAAACCTACACCTAGGGCTATCTAGCGAGGAGACAGCAGCCATCTAATTCTTTTGTTTTGAAACTCTGCCCTCTTCCTCGTCTCTCTCTCTCTCTCTCTCTCTCTCTCTCTCTCTCCCCGTAACCCAAGGAAGCAGAGGTTCCCCTGCTCGCGCGTCAACCCCGACCGCTGTACCCCGACGCCAGGCCAGCCGCACGCCGGATCTCCCCTGGCAGCGCCGTTGTCCGGCCTTTCCGCGCGTGCAGCAGCGTCCGCGCCTTGGCAGCATCTCCCCTCACGTCCGGGCGTCGCTCTTTCCCCTCGATACCGCCATATCTCCCTCCGGCCGCCAACCAGAACCGCCGTCTTCCCCGTGCTACTGCTCCTAAGAGCCGAGGCATCCTCCCGTCCAACGCTGACCCTCGCCCTGCTCCTCCCACGTCCCGAGCTTCATGCGGCCACCTCCGCTGCTTGCAATCCCCTGTCGTCTCCCTCTCCGGAGACCACCTCACAGCCCAGTTCCCCGTTTCCCGAGCCTCTACCTCTCCCACCGATAGACACCGCCACTCGCTTCCCGTACTCGACCCATCGCCTTCGACACATCGCTCCCGCCCCGCCGTTGCCGAGCTGCCGCACCTCCGACCTGCTTCTCCTTACTCCGGCGCCGCCTGCAGAGAGCCCTAGACGCCCAGCGCCCAGTCACCGCTCATCGACTTCAACCCCGCCTCCAAGAGCCGCTGCAGCCTCCGTTCGTCAGCACATCATCTTCACCTCACCGCGCCTCCAGCCCACTCACCACCGTCTCCGCCTCTGTCGTCCGGGCTTCCCTCCGTTCACCTTCACCAAGACGCACGTCCACCCTCCGTGCTCCGACAACCGAAGCCACCCTATCCCGTAACACTACGGCAGCGTGGAGTGTGAAACGGTAAGTTGCATGTACTTCCTGCAATACTTACACTAGGTCATTGTAAGCACCATGCTAGGATATTGTATAAGATAGCATGACCTATCTAGTTACATGTTAGGGTCTTCAATATAGTACCAGTTTTCTTTGAATTATGATATAACCTGTAACTGTCTTATTATTTTGTTAATTTAGAATATAGGTTGGTATGCCTCAGTTCAGATTAGCTCTAATTAGCGATGTCCTTCAAATGTTAGAATTGTTTGCTACGGATGGCTGCACCAAACTTTTATAATAGCAGTAAGTTATTAGTTTGGTATAAGTAAACTATTTTTAGTACATTATATAATTTCTCATATAATTTCTTTTAGCATAGTAACAGTGACTCTTTTATATTATGTTTCTTATACTTTATATGGCATGTATAAGTAAGGGTTATATGATGATTGTTACCTTATAAGTATATTATATGAGAACCTAATGTTATTATAGGCGGATAACTTTAATTTAATATCCCCAAATCTTATGACGCAGAGACAGTCACACTTCCGTTTGACCCCGTGAACACTAAAGAGCAGTGACGAGAAGTTCCGAAAATTGGAGTCGTGACGCGATCCGCTACTGTTGCCAGACCCGACGTCGGATCCGTGCGCGATCGTCAAAAGGTTAGTCCCCTAACTCGTAGCAAACCCACACCGTAGCAAAACTGAACCTTAACTAAAACTGGACAACAGGAATTAAATTTACCTTTCCGCACCAGTAAAACGCTGCTCACTGTAGAAATCGACCATTGGACAAATTTTCTGTGCACATAGGGTAGTGGTCGATTTAGGTTGATAAGACACCAAAATCGTGAATTTGACGATTAGGGTAGTCTCAACAACCTAGAAACAAACGCTAATAGGATTTGATGAAATTGAGACCTGACACCGTCGCCGTGGCGATATTTCAGACGGACTTCCGCGGACAAGACGCTTGGACGAGACGCTTCGAGAGGACGACACACTCGCCATCACAGGCAAGTGTATCCACTTGCACTTTTGGCCGTGCTTAGGCCCTAGTTGGTTAGAATTGTTAACTGTGAACAAATAGAACTGGACGTGAAATGATAGCGTCCGGGACGACTCCTGACGGCTCAGACTTGACGACGAAGTCTGAGCCTGACAACAACAACTTTTGATATTGTAGGGCTATCATGTGTGTGCGTGCGTGGGGACACCCTAGAATAACAACTCCCTACACTTGTCATGTCGTGTCCTGTTACACAAAAAGCCTTCGGGCGTTTCGGATGCTTTCCTAGCGGAAGTGATCCCTGTTACCCAAAAAGCCTTTGGGCATTTCGGATGCTTTCCTAGCGGAAGTGATCCCTGTTACACAAAAAGCCTTCGGGCGTTTCAGATGCTTTCTCCCGCGAAAGTGATCCCTGTTACACAAAAAGCCTTCGGGCGTTTCGGATGCTTTCCACCGCGAAAGTGATCCCTGTTACACAAAAAGCCTTCGGGCGTTTCGGATGTTTCCCTAGCGGAAATGATCCCTGTAAATCTTGTCCTGAGTTCCTGGGTTTGGGGTTGGGTTGAGCGTGCGCACGGCAAGAGGGTCTGATCCCCCTCAAACCGTAAGGCATGAACCCTTTCGTGTCTCACTTGTCTTGTCTTATCTTGTCCCGTCACGTCCCGACTTGTCTTGACACCTGTAGGTTAGTCCCGTAGTTGGTAGCACACGCTACGACTACTACTTGTTGCGTTTTACTTTCCTGCTGCGTTACTTCCTGTTGTGTTACTCTGTTATAACCACACCATGCTAATTAACCAGTAAACTATTGTGAAATAGAACCTCAGCATGCTAATCAACCAGTAAACCATTGTTTAAGTTCGGTGCACTTGCAGTAAAGTCTAACCATCCTTGTAGACTTTACCTGACGTACAGTTCCTTTCTCTTGGGTGTTGTACGTCAGGTGTCTAGCCAGAGATCGTGGACGAGGTAGACTCACTGGAGTACGAGGAGCCGAGGACGTCGACCCAGAGCACGTGCCTGACGAGGACCAGACCTTGAGGTCTTTTTAGTCGTCACTTTCAGAGGTTACTACTTTTAGTTTGCTTTTAGATAGTTTGTTGCCGCTTATGCTTCTTTTTAGACTTTGTACTTGATGGATATTATATCTCTAATTTTAATGAATGCAACTTCCTTTCTGTACTTTCTGTTGTTTCGAACTATATTAATGCAAGAACCTGAAACTTTAAAAATGGTACCCCTACAGACGCTTATTGGGTCCGAGCCACTCAGCTCTGGCCTAAGCGGGCCTTAGTCACGCTTCGTCTCCGTCTATTTTGGGAAGCGGGGCGTGACAGGTTTTAGTGGTGGCCCATGCAGGTCATGCAAAAGTTCGGAACAATAAAAGTACCACATTCATTTAATATCTGTCACGCCCTGCTTCCCTAAAATGGAGGCGAGACGTGAGAAGGTCCGCTCAAGCGTGGAGCTGTGAAGCTGCACGCCTGATAAGCGTCAATTTAGTATAAGCAGGTCCCTGTAAACGCAAAAGGAACAACAACAATAATAATAAAATGAGACGGATATGGAATACCAATCCCAAAGTTTGTGCACAAAATATTCAACATCACAGAAAAGCCACCAGGCTAACAGAAAAGAGTCTAAGGCCCAGAACAAGGCCAAACAAAACACAAACATAACAGAGTATCAAACTAGGTGCCACGCACCGACAACTAAGCAGTCTAAACAAAGAAGCCAACCAAGGACTAAGACTGATCCCCAGTGTCAACGAAGTCCTCGATCAACGCGGGTTCTGACTCAGCGTCAGCGAACACCACGTCCTCAGCAAGTAACTCAGGCTCGGGCTCTAAAATGTGTCACCCAAAAGAGAAAAGGGACACATGTCAGTAAGTCGAAAGACTTGTGCAAGGAAATGGAAAGAAGGGTAAACTAGCAACCTAGCAGTTAAAGTATGGTGCATGGCAAGTAAAGTAAGATGGTAACAAGAAAAGTAAAGTACAAGTAGCAAGTGGTTGTTATGACATGCAATGTCAAGTAACAAGTAAAGTACAAGGGATCACTCAACGAGTGCCCTATTGCCCGCAGGCTGTGTTCAAGTATCAAGTACAAGGGGTCACTCAACGAGTGCCCTATTGCCCGCAGGCTGTGTTGAGCTCGTCTTCTGGAACACGAGCCAGAAAGTGTATTTGGCATAGGATTGTGCCCACGCAAGGTGGGTGCCTAGCCGGAATAAATAGTACAAGTATGTAGCGAAGCTACGCAATCACGATGAGTATGCAAGCATGCAATGACATGAGCAGATATTCGCGTACCGTTAATTTAAAGTAAACGTGACATACAAGCATGATGAGGGTGACATACAAGCATGATGAGGGTGACGGACCAAGCTTCGTTGTCAAGCTAGGTCAAAGGCGTCTAGACGGCTATCCTTTCACCGTCTAGTCTCTTTTACGCTAAAGCAAGGTAATGGCCTAAGACACGGCCCAAATCAAGAGATGCAAGTTTCACTTGCCTGATACCGGGATTGACGAGCAATGAAGATCGTCACACAATCTAACTACGGAATGGATCACTGTTATGACAAAACAATCATTAGCACAATGATTCTAAATAGGTTTCTTATTAGAACCCTAATCATCTAACAATCCATTTTATTAGGGTTTCATAATGTCAATGTGGGTTATGCTAAAACTAAAGGAATCGAGTATTACCGTGAAGAAGCGAAGGAACGATGCCGAGCAACCACGGCGATGGAAGAACGATCCGGCTCAGATCTGGAAATGAGGGAAAAATCTGGAGAAATGGGTTTTGATGTGGATTTTGGGGGTTTGATGAAGGTTTGGGGAAGATGGAAGGTGGGTTGTGACAAGGGAGGGTTTGGATAATGAAGGATGAGCTTGGGATGAAGGATTAATGGTTTGAGGAAGATGGGGGCTCAATGGGGGAGAAATTAGGGTTTTAGGTCATGAGGGAGGAGAAGAAAACATTTGGAGGGGTATTTATAGAGTTTGGTGGCGGCTAGGGCAAAACTAGGGTTTCCTGCACTGCTTAGTCGGTCAAAGAACAACTGTTGACCGACTAGTTTGAAAACTAGTCGGTCGGTTGACCAACGCAGACCGACTAAGTGTAAACAGTAGCTCCAGTCGAAAACCTGAACTAAGAGTTAGTCGGTCAAAGAACAACTACTGACCGACTAGTTTGACATCTAGTCGGTCGATGAACGTTCTTAGACCGACTAAGAGTAAACAGTAACTCGACTGTACAGAGGAACTAAGAATTAGTCGGTCAGAGTACAAAACTTAACCGACTAGTTTAACAACTAGTCGGTCGAAAGATGAACTTAGACCGACTAAAAATGAACAGTACCGATACCTAAAATTAGTAGACGAGTTAGTCGGTTAAAGAAGCATTGCTGACCGACTAGTTTGCAACCTAGTCGGTCAACCAACGTTCTTAGACCGACTAACGACAAACAGTAACTCCTAAATAACTTTTCAAGCCCGCTAGTCAGTTCAAGAAGGTTTTCCGACCGACTGGATCGTCATCTAGTCGGTCGGTGCCCCTTCTTATACCGGCTAACATGCACCAAAAGTTTCGAAATGGAGCACGAAGCTCCGGGATCGATTCCTAAGACTCCTAGGCTTGATCTAACAATAAGATATGACCAATATGAAGCCCGTCACGAATGACTTACTTCAAACACGGCGACCGACGGAAGAATCTAGAGAATCACAACGAAACGAACGAAAATGAAAACTACGGAGACGGAAATGGAAATCACAATCAAGAAGAAGCAACCAAATTTATATATATATATAATAAAATCCATACATGAAAAACCAGTCGTTACATCCTCCCCAACTTAAGAAAAATTTCGTCCTCGGAATTTCCCAACACTCACGTGTCCGGGAACAAAAGTGGGAAACGCTCTCGCATCTCATCCTCATTCTTCCAAGTAGACTCTCCAAGCGAGCCGTGCCGCCACATCACTCTAACAAGATCGACGACCTTGTTCCGAAGTGATTTCTGACGCCTGTCCAGAATCTGCACTGGATGCTGGTCATACGTCAAATCTGGGCGAACGGTAATCTTCGAGAAATCCACAACATGAGATGGATCGCTAATGTATCGACGAAGCTGCGACACATGGAAAACATCGTGAACTCCTTCCAAAGATGGCGGTAAGGCTAAGTGATAAGCTACCTCGCCAACTCTCTCCAGAATATCAAACGGTCCAATGTATCGCGGGCTCAACTTCCCTCGCTTCCCAAAACGAATCACTCCACGATTCGGGGAAATCCTCAGAAACACATGATCGCCCGGCTGAAACTCCAAAGGATGACGTTTAGCATCCGCCCAATGCTTAAAACGGTCCTGAGCAATCCTCAACCTCTCCCGAATATTCCTGATAACCTCCACAGCCTCCACAATCATCTCAGGTCCCACCAGCTCCCTATCACCAACGTCATCCCAACTCAATGGCAATCGACATTTCCTCCCATACAAAGCGGCGAAAGGCGCCATGCCAATAGACGCCTGGTAGTAGTTGTTGTAAGAGAACTCCACCAAGTGTAGATGGTCCTCCCACGAACCCTTGAAATCCAACATGCACGCTTTCAGCATGTCTTCCAAAGTCTGAATTGTCCTCTCGGACTGGCCATCCGTCTGCGGATGGTACGCCGTACTGAAACTCAGATGCGTATCCAAGCTCTTCTACAAACTCTGCCAGAACTGAGATGTGAATCTCGTGTCTCTGTCCGACACGATGCTCACGGGGACTCCGTGAAGTCGCACGACCTCCTGCACGATTCACGTTACATCACTATCCAAACTAGGAAAAGGAAATAAAAACGGAGATTAAAAGAATTTACCTCCATATATCTCCTTGCTAGCGCCTCAGTGGACTGTCCCACGCGGAATGGAATAAAGTGCGCGGATTTGGTCAATCGATCTACGATCACCCAAATCGCGTCATTCTGCTTCGGACTTCGAGGTAGTCCAGTCACGAAATCCATAGTGATGTGTTGCCACTTCCACTCCGGAATCGGAAGTGGTTGCAACAACCCTGCCGTACGCTGATGCTCCGCCATCACTTGCTGGCAAACCAAACACTTGGCTACACTCCGAGCCACACTCCTCTTCATACCATGCCACCAATAGTTCAGACGAAGATCCTTGTACATCTTGGTGCCACCAGGATGCACAGAATACGGTGAACTATGTGCCTCCACCATCAACTCCTCTCTAATATCCCCAGCTGGCACACACAACCTGGCTCCAAACCTCAGCGAGCCATCCTCATGAATCAAAAAGTCAGTCCGCAGACCGGCTTCCACCTGCTCCCGAATCTTCACCAGCTTCGGATCCTCAGCCTGGCCAGCCTTGATCCGATCCACAATCGTCGACTGTAACTGCATACACATCAACGAAGAAGCCTCCCTAGGAAGAACAATCTCCACACCAGACTCGTAAAAATCCTGCTGCAATCTCCACTGCGAGGTCAAAATCATCACTGCTGGAAGCCTACTCAGCGCATCAGGAACCACATTCACCTTGCCAGGGTGATACTGCAAATCAATCTCATAATCCACCATGAGCTCCAACCATCGACGCTGTCGCATGTTGAGCTCCTTCTGAGTGAAAATATACTTCAAGCTTTTGTGATCGGTGAAAATCTTCACTTTCTCACTCAGCAAGAAGTGCCTCCAAATCTTAAGAGCAAACACAACGGCATCCAACTCCAAATCATGCGTCGGGTAATTCTTCTCATGAACCTTGAGCTGACGAGAAGCATAAGCCACAACATGCCCGTGCTGATGCAACACACAACCGAGACCCTTGCCAGAAGCATCGCAAAAGATCTCAAATCCACCGCTGCGATCAGGCACAACAAGAATAGGGGCAGTCGTCAACCTCTCCCTCAGAACACCAAAAGCATTCTCACAATCACCCGACTAAACAAAAGCAACATCCTTCCGCGTCAATCTGGTCATCGGATCGGCAATACAGGGAAAAGTCCTTAATGAATCGCCGATAGTAACCAACAAGCCCAAGGAAACTCCGAATCTCAGACGCTGACTACGAAACAGGCCACTCTCTGATGGCCCTGATCTTCTCGGGATACACTGAAATACCATCTCCAGTCACCACATGCCCGAGAAAAGCAACTCGGTCCAGCCAAAACTCGCACTTCGAAAACTTAGCATACAATCGATGCTTCCTCAAAATCTCCAATACCGTCCTCAAGTGCGAGGCATGCTCTTCCTCCGACTTCGAATAGATCAGAATGTCGTCAATAAAGATAACGACAAACTTATCCAAAAAGTCATAGAAAATCAGGTTCATCAGATTCATGAAAACTGCGGGTGCGTTAGTTACACCGAAAGGCATAACCACAAACTCATAGTGTCCATACTTCGTCCTGAAAGCTGTCTTCGGAACATCTCCCTTCTTCACCTTCAACTGATGGTAACCACTCCTCAAATCCAATTTAGAAAACACCCTCGAACCTCCAAGCTGATCAAAAATATCATCGATGCGAGGCAACGTGTATTTATTCTTGATGGTCACCGCATTCAGCTCCTGATAGTCCACGCACATGCGACGCGAACCATCCTTCTTCTTCACCAACAACACCGGTGCTCCCCACGGAGACACACTAGGGTTGATGTAACCCTTCTGCATAAGCTCATCCAACTGCCTACGCAACTCCTCCAACTCTGCTGGCGCCATACGATATGGTGCCTTCGAAATGGGCTGCGCACCTGGAATAAGATCAATAGAAAACTCCAAAGCTCGATCAGGCGGCAATCCAGACATCTCCTCGGGGAAGACGTCACCAAAATCTCGCACCACAGCTGGCCACTCCAACTCCAACTGCATAGCCACAACATCCACCGGTCTGGCCCGAAATCTGACCGGACCCAGCGAACTGCTACCACGACTGAACTCAAATATTGGATGTCCGGGAATCTCGAACACCACCTTCTTCCTCCGACAGTCAATCATAGCATAGAAGCTCACAAGCCAATCCATCCCAAGGACCGCATCGTAGTTGATGATGTCGTGGACAATGAAATCAGCACAAAGCTCACGTCCACAAACCACCAACGGACAAGAATTGCACCCACGATGCACCGAGACCACACCGTTCCCTGTGACGATATTCCAACTCTTAGGAAGAGAGGACGTCGACAAGGAATGCTTCTCCATGAAGCTCCGGGCCAAAATGCACATCGACGCACCTGAGTCAAAAAGGACTCGTGCAGGAAATGTGCAAACCAAAACCACACCTAGCAAACAGTCTAACAATCAAATCCTACTCTAGCAACAAACATGAGCAAGCAACCAACATAATCAACAATCAAACTAAGGAAGAAAATTAGCTAGAATGAGCGTTACCTGTAATAACCTCATCCACGGCCATGCTCTCCTCCTCAGTCATCAGAAAGGCCTGCCCTCTCGGTGGAATAGCCTGCCGAAAGGCCTGTCTCTGTGGAACAAGAGGCGCTCCACGTCCAACGGGCACAGGAGCTCGCTGCTGCAACGGCTATGCTGCAATAGGAGCCCGCCAAGGCTGCTTCGACTTGGGGCACTCTCTGATGGAATGGGCAGGATCTCCGCAGACAATGCACTGTCCTAGAAACCTCCTGCACTGATCCCTGAGGTGTCTAGTCTTGCCATAGAAATGGCAAGTCTTCAGAACGGGCCCTCCTGGCCTCTTGAACTGCACCGGATGATTAGGCTTGAAACCAGGCCTAACCACCGCCCTGGCATGCTCCATAGGCCTCTTCCCAGCTCCGGAAACATGTCCCTTCCTCTGGTTCAAATTCAACTCTTGCCGCCTCGCAACAATCAGAACCTTCTGATATGTCTCCAGGTCAGAAGAGGTCACAAAGCTCTGAAGCTCCAAGGCAAGTCCCTGAAGAAATCGCTGAGCTTTCTCATCGGCATCCTGCACCATCTTAGGTGCAAATCGACTGAGCCTCGTGAACTCTTGGTGGTACTGATCCACCGACAAGCTCCCCTGCTTCAGATCTATGAAGCGCTGCAGCATCACCTGCCTAGCAGCCTTCGGAAAGAACTCTCCATCAAATCTGGACTTGAAGGTAGCCCAAACTATCGGCTCCACCAGCATCTTCTCTTCAGCATCCCACCAGTTTCTAGCATTGTCCTTCAGCTGCCTCTTAGCCAAATCAACCCATCCAGCCGGGTTAATCTTCGTCATCGCCAAGTTATCCTCAATGTTCCGAATCCACTCATCGGCAGCCAGAGGATCCTCAGACCCATCAAAATATGCGGGGCCCAGCTCTCGAAATTGCTTCGCTCCCAGCTCGGAGCGAGGGGCATCTGGAAGTGCCCGGGCAGCTCGAGCAAGCGGAGCATTCTGGACTTGCAGGAGCACTCCCTGCTGCACTTGCATCATCTGGATCATCATCCGCATCATCTCTCCATTGGTGGGTTCCCGCTCAGGCTCCTCATCATGAGGGGGCGCACCACTGCCTGCACCACGGGTGAATCGCCTTCCTGCCATCTAGTGACACAGAAAACGAAGCAGATTAGACTCATAGCTTATGACTCGGATATCGAATTTATTTGTTGGACAATCTTATATTATTATTGTTATCCCTGATAATTGCAGTTACAGAGAGACCTGCATGGGCCACCACTAAAACCTGTCACGCCCCGCTTCCCTAAAATGGAGGCGAGACGTGAGAAGGTCCGCTCAAGCGTGGAGCTGTGAAGCTGCACGCCTGATAAGCGTCAATTTAGTATAAGCAGGTCCCTGTAAACGCAAAAAGAACAACAACAATAATAATAAAATGAGACGGATATGGAATACCAATCCCAAAGTTTGTCCACAAAATATTCAACATCACAGAAAAGCCACCAGGCTAACAGAAAAGAGTCTAAGGCCCAGAACAAGGCCAAACAAAACACAAACATAACAGAGTATCAAACTAGGTGCCACACACCGACAACTAAGCAGTCTAAACAAAGAAGCCAACCAAGGACTAAGACTGATCCCCAGTGTCAATGAAGTCCTCGATCAACGCGGGTTCTGACTCAGCGTCAGCGAACACCAAGTCCTCAGCAAGTAACTCAGGCTCGGGCTCTAACATGTGTCACCCAAAAGAGAAAAGGGGCACATGTCAGCAAGTCGAAAGACTTGTGCAAGGAAATGGAAAGAAGGGTAAACTAGCAACCTAGCAGTTAAAGTATG
Organism: Scilla litardierei; assembly: GCA_030789695.1. Taxonomy (NCBI): domain Eukaryota; kingdom Viridiplantae; phylum Streptophyta; class Magnoliopsida; order Asparagales; family Asparagaceae; genus Scilla; species Scilla litardierei. The sequence goes on along the minus strand of CM061140.1, from coordinate 42,938,071 downwards.
GTGCATGGCAAGTAAAGTAAGATGGTAACAAGAAAAGTAAAGTACAAGTAGCAAGTGGTTGTTGTGACATGCAATGTCAAGTAACAAGTAAAGTACAAGGGATCACTCAACGAGTGCCCTATTGCCCGCAGGCTGTGTTCAAGTATCAAGTACAAGGGGTCACTCAACGAGTGCCCTATTGCCCGCAGGCTGTGTTGAGCTCGTCTTCTGGAACACGAGCCAAAAAGTATATTTGGCATAGGATTGTGCCCACACAAGGTGGGTTCCTAGATGGAACAAATAGTACAAGTATGTAGCGAAGCTACGCAATCACGATGAGTATGCAAGCATGCAATGACATGAGCAGATATTCGCGTACCGTTAATTTAAAGTAAACGTGACATACAAGCATGATGAGGGTGACGGACCAAGCTTCGTTGTCAAGCTAGGTCAAAGGCGTCTAGACGACTAACCTTTCACCGTCTAGTCTCTTTTACGCTAAAGCAAGGTAATGGCCTAAGACACGGCCCAAATCAAGAGATGCAAGTTTCACTTGCCTGATACCGGGATTGACGAGCAATGAAGATCGTCACACAATCTAACTACGGAATGGATCACTGTTATGACAAAACAATCATTAGCACAATGATTCTAAATAGGTTTCTTATTAGAACCCTAATCATCTAACAATCCATTTTATTAGGGTTTCACAATGTCAATGTGGGTTATGCTAAAACTAAAGGAATCGAGTATTACCGTGAAGAAGCGAAGGAACGATGCCGAGCAACCACGGCGACGGAAGAACGATCCGGCTCAGATCTGGAAATGAGGGAAAAATCTGGAGAAATGGGGTTTGATGTGGATTTTGGGGGTTTGATGAAGGTTTAGGGAAGATGGAAGGTGGGTTGTGACAAGGGAGGGTTTGGATGATGAAGGATGAGCTTGGGATGAAGGATTAATGGTTTGAGGAAGATGAGGGCTCAATGGGGGAGAAATTAGGGTTTTAGGTCATGAGGGAGGAGAAGAAAATGTTTGGAGGGGTATTTATAGAGTTTGGTGGCGGCTAGGGCAAAACTAGGGTTTCCTGCACTGCTTAGTCGGTCAAAGAACAACTGTTGACCGACTAGTTTGAGAACTAGTCGGTCGGTTGACCAACGCAGACCGACTAAGTGTAAACAGTAGCTCCAGTCGAAAACCTGAACTAAGAGTTAGTAGGTCAAAGAACAACTACTGACCGACTAGTTTGACATCTAGTCGGTCGATGAACGTTCTTAGACCGACTAAGAGTAAACAGTAACTCGACTGTACAGAGGAACCAAGAATTAGTCGGTCAGAGTACAAAACTTAACTGACTAGTTTAACAACTAGTCGGTCGAAAGATGAACTTAGACCGACTAAAAATGAACAGTACCGATACCTAAAATTAGTAGACGAGTTAGTCGGTTAAAGAAGCATTGCTGACCGACTAATTTGCAACCTAGTCGGTCAACCAACATTCTTAGACCGACTAACGACAAACAGTAACTCCTAAATAACTTTTCAAGCTCGCTAGTCGGTTCAAGAAGGTTTTCCGACCGACTGGATCGTCATCTAGTCGGTCGGTGCCCCTTCTTATACCGGCTAACGTGCACCAAAAGTTCCGAAATGGAGCGCAAAGCTCCGGGATCGATTCTTAAGACTCCTAGGCTTAATCTAACAATAAGATATGACCGATATGAAGCCCGTCACGAATGACTTACTTCAAACACGGCGACCGACGGAAGAATCTAGAGAATCACGATGAAACGAACGAAAATGAAAACTACGGAGACAGAAATGGAAATCACAATCAAGAAGAAGCAACCAAATTTATATATATATATAATAAAATCCATACATGAAAAACAAGTCGTTACAATATCCACGTACAAGTCTGAATTAGTTTCCCAGTCTTAGATGGTAGGAATACTTAGATTGACACCCAGGTTGATAGTCGGACGCCTTGGTTAATATTTAGTCGTCCTCGTCCTAGACTACCTTAGCATCCCCATTTGATTCTGATCGTGTTAGATTTCTAGAGACCTCCTATTTAGTCGTCCGCTCGGGTCCATCGACTTCGGGCCCAGCAGAACTAACCTGGATTCTCTTAGGAACCTCCCCCTTAGATCCTGATTATAGTCTAGCTCTTTAGGAAGTTTTAGAGCTGAGTTATCCTGATCCTTAGACGACCCGATAACTAGAACGCCTGACTTCTAGCGTCACCCTGATCTTTACAATTTTGTGTTGTCAGCCATAATGTTCCATCGTAGCCCTTCACGATTCGTATCCTACACCTATTCTTCAAGCAATCATTTTCCTGTCTCCCGATTCGCGTGATCGTTCCCTGACGATTGTCATCGATCCTTCAAATCCCTTCCTTGACCAATTCTTCTTCCTCTAAAAGTATTTTCGAAATTTATTATTAAGTTTTTCGCTCAGCTTAATTTCTTTGAAAACCCCTATATTATATATTTCAAAATTTCTTGTTTTTCGGTTGAGTTAAAAAAAAATTCTTTCACTGATCTTGAAACATCCCTGGTCGTAAAATTATTTTACTATCTAGTACCTATTTTCAAATCGGCATCTTTCGTGTTTCAGTTTTAAACCTTGTTATCAATTCTATAATCCAATATATATATATATATATATATTACTTTTCTAAACTACAAAATTTTATTGCTAATCACTTACCGCACATACTTTTAGAATATTTTCTAAACCAATGAGAACTTTAAATTTATTCTTGTATATGTATAAACAGCCTATGTTCATCGTGCTCGTACTTCAAGAAATCTTCGTTTAGACTTAATTTCTTTTGCAAAGCAATCGCTACCTCACCCTACTTTTATTTCCTTCACCTAACTCTTTTTCCAAATTGTAATAAATCTTACCATCTGCTCACTTCTTCCTACAATTTTATTAAATATAAAAGTGTATGACATCATATTTTGCACGTAATTCTCCTTTCAACTATCTAATTATTTTGAAGAATATTTTTGTTCCATCCAACCAACTACCTCCTTACCCCGCCTTATTTGAACTCGTTCTTTCCGATATTACTTCGTTCTCTTTTGGTTTAGTTTTTCCTTCTTTCTATTGTTTAGATATTAGTCCTTGTAGTTGCCGTGTCGACTTTAGTTTGGTAGTAGGCCTTTTGGCAGGTGATGTCGTCGTAGTGCATGAGTATAAGTAGAGTGTGTAGACCTGTATGAGTGTGTCATCTTTAGGATTCTGATATTTGTCTTTTCGTGTCTTGAGTGAGTTCTCAGTGTTAACCATGATATGATTGAAGTTGTCTGAAAGACGGTATTCATGCGTATATGAATAGGGTCATAGCAGGCAATTTCCTTAGACGTAGTTTTTCACGATTATAGAATAGCTTAACTCTGACTGAATGTGATTGTATCAAAACTTTGTTTTTCTTTTAAACCAACCCCTTTAAAGTTTTTTTGAAATTAGCTCACAAGATCACAAATCAATTATCCTTCCTCATCCATTACAACGACTCCACACGTTTTTCCAAATGTTTTAAAAATGTGTCACTGGTTTTAAGTCTCTCTTTCTCTTCTCTTCTTTCTCCCTTAGAAATTTTTGTGTTTATGGTTGTTATATTATTTGGGACTAGCTATTATCGTTATAGAATTTTGTTTGCGGGTAGACTCAGGGAGAGATGATTTTTATTATAGCAATGATTAATTTATTTTGGGACACCAGGATGTTGGATTAGAATTTATTTCGGATAAAAAGAATGAGCTGTCTAAGACTTATTTATTATACCGATGGGTGACTGACTCAATGGAGAATTCTGGTCGGATGAAATGCAGGGAGAAGAAAACTTATCAGACTTGAGACTTAGACGAATGGTAGATAGGGATGGCTACAGAGTATGATAGGAGTTAGGGTGATCATGAGATTGAGTAGAGCTTTTATTAGCATCGAGACCAGATTGTTGAGTTGACGTGAGGAGACATTGGGAGTAACACGACGTGTTGAGATAAATGAATGGTTAGGTAGGTGGACTTAATATCGGTTGGGATTAGTTATAGTGAGTGGGATGAGATGTGACCTTGATAGTCCAAATTTATTGGCGGATAAATTATGGGAAGGTATGACAAGAATGTATTGAAGACACGGCAAATGTTGATTTGTGGAGGTATTATAAGATAGACAAATGTTTTTGTCTTGGATTGGTGGTTGACTAGAATCTCATTTTTGGAGATTGATTAACATTGGGAAGAGATAGAGAAATTCAAAAGATGTTATTGAGCGATGATGTTTAGCAGAGTGGTATGGTATGAGAAGATGATTATTATTCTTTTGTGAGGACTTGGAGTTGGAAATTTCAACAGCAATGATGGGTCTATGGTTAAGTCTTAGGATGTGAGATTAGTCGTGGCATTATCCAGTGAAAGGAAAGGTTATGAAGGATTAATTAAAGAACATTGGTTGAAGTTATAAGATTAGCGATCTATAGGTGTAGTCATGAGAGTATTGGGGTATAAGGTTATATAGATGTTATTATTGTTAGTATGAGTGATTCCGAGGATGGAATCATTTCTAAGGTGGGTAGAATGTAACAGCCGCTTTCCGACCGTGCGTATTTTAGCGCGTAGCTGTGTTTCGTGTGCGTTTTGTGTATTTGATTTTTTGTTACTGTCTCCCGTAGCTCAGACGCGAGACCGGACCTCGTATTCACAATCCTCTCGGAGGCGCGATCACCCCGGTATTTTCCTTTTAATTTTTGGATGTCGAGGGACCGATCTGCTATAACACATTATTAAGTATTAAAAACATATATATATATATCTATATTATAAAACAGGGATGTTATCATGGGTTTTTGGATAAGAGAAATTGGATAAGAGAAATTGGTTATGTGTAATGTTGTATGTGGATATGTGTATTGTTGTATGTATAAGAGATTTTGGTTAAGAGATAATGGATAAGAGATATTAGATAAGAGAATTTGGTTTTGGTTATGTGTAATTGGGTGTGATGTTTATAAAGTTTGTATATAGGGTATGAGAAATTGAGTATGAGATATTGGAGATAAGAAATCAAATGGGTTTTGATCACATCACAGAACTCACATCAGCCTAACATAATTTTTTAAAAAAAATTTGAATTAAACATTTTCGTTTGCATCATAGAGGTAAAAATTTGATCACATCACAAATTGGAGGGAAACACATTTTCCCTGCAATTTGATCACATCACAATGGGCGGGAAATTTTGTTCACATTAGAGGTAAATTAGCCCTGCAATTTGCTCACATCACAAATTAGCCCTGCAATTTGCCCGCCAAGATCAAGCAGCTCTCGCCATCTTCTTCTACCTGCAGCACATCAAGAAGAGCACACGCCAAGATCAAGCAGCTCAACGTATGTTTCTTCAACCCTCATCAGCACCCCACTGCATTGTCCTGTGATAGTTCTTGATTTAAAATTTCTGAGTGATATTTCAATCAGCACACCAGAGCTCCTCGCCATCTTTTTCTACCTGAAATTTGCCCTGCTTCACACCAGTAGTACATCAAGAAGAGCACACGCCAAGATCAAGCAGCTCAACGTATGTTTCTTCAACCCTCATCAAACATAGCACCCCACTGCATTGTCCATTTTTTTAATATTTTCCTGTGATAGTTCTTGATTTAAAATTTCTGAGTGATATTTTTGAGTTAATAAAGTTAATATTCTTGAGTGACCTTCATACAATTTCTGATTCTCAAGTCAATCAAACTGATATCATGTAATTGTCCTGATATCCTGTTAATAATCTTCATAAAAATTTTTGAGTAACCAATATTCTGAGTATGTGTAATTGAGTGATATTCAGTAAACTTGATATGTGGATATAGGTTGTATGAGAATATAGGTTGTATGTGGATATCATAAGAGTTTTTGGATTAACATAGGATTTAATTGAGTATGTGTAATTGAGTATGAGAATATGGATATCCAATTAATATGTAATTGAGTATGAGTAATTGAGTATGATATCCAGAATATGGATATCATAAGTGTATGCGAATATAGGATTTAATTGAGTATGTGTAATTGAGTATGTGGATATCCAAAAGCTCTTATGATATCTATATTCTCATATTCTCATACTCTTATCCATTAACTCACAAACTCTTATGTTAATATGAGAAATTGAGTATGAGAATATAGGATTTAATTGCATAAATATAGTAACCAATTGTCCTGATATCACTCACTCAAACATATCTAAGGTCACTCAAACTTTTTAATGACTGTGTAATTTTTAATGCTAAACTTGATATCCTGTTAATTTTGTATTATCATGTACCCAATTGAATTTTTTACTGAATGCTAAACATATCACTCCCCCAATTGAATTTTTTACTGACTGTGTAATTTTGTATTATCATGTACCCACACTCCTCAGTGAAAGCTTCATCCCTTGGTTAGAGCTTCATCACAGCTTGGTGTTTTGAGTTTGGTTTTTCAGGTATGCCAATTCTCTATGTTTATCAATTCTCTATGTTTTTTTCATTGTTTTTTTCATTGTTTATCAATTTCTCATTGTTTTTTTCATATTCAAAAATAACTGAATAACTGATCCTGTCACAACATATGAGTAATTACACATATAAATTGGAGAACATAGAGATTAGAATTTAATTGATCCTGTCACAACATTCAAATTTAATCTCTATGCAATTCTAAATCTATGTTTATCAATTCTAATCTCTATGCCAAAATCTCTATGTTTATGCAATTAGAATTTAATCTCTATGTTTAGAATCTAATTACACATATAAATCTCTATGTTTATGCAATTAAATTCTAATCTCTATGCAATATGCCAAAAAGAATATGCATAGAGATTTATATGTTTATGCATATTCTTTTTGGTTAACATATTAACAATGGCAATTTAACAGGATTTTGTTAATATGTTTATGCAATTAAATCCTAACTGTCATATTAAATCTCTATGTTTATGCAATTAAATTCTAATCTCTATGCAATATGCCAAAATCCTGTCAGTAACTGATGATAACTGATGATAAATGAATTGCAATCCTGTCCATTTCATTTATCCTCATATTAGAATTGCCATATTAGAATTGCAATCCTAATGACAGGACCATTAGAATTGCAATTCATTAGAATTGCAATAATCAGTTATGCATTATTAATTATCAGGATTGCAATTCATTAGAATTGCAATTGACAGGATTGACAGGACAGAATTGCAATCATCAGTTATGCATTTCATTGACATGATTTTGTTAACTGATCCTGTCATTGCCATTGGCAATCCATAAGCAATGATAGGATTTTGTTAACTGATGATAAATGAAATGCATTGCCAATTCAGTTATGGATGAGATTTAAAAATTATGTTGCAATGTGTCCTGTAGCTTTTGATAAACATTTTGGAATGGATGAGATTCAAAAATTTTGGAATGGATGAGATTCAAAAATTTTGGAATGGATGAGATTCAAAAATTATGTTATGTTGATAAACAGCCATATCAAAATTATGTTATGTTGATAAACATTGTTGATTGTTGATAAACATTGTTGATAAAAATTTGATAAACATTGTTGATAAGTAGATTTTTAATAAACATTGTTGATCTGGCTGTAAATTATGTTAAGCCCAGTAGCTATTTCAATTTACTCTTCTACCTAAATTTCAGTGTCCTGTCAATGTTGATTATGAGTTTGATATTGGAATTATCCATTAGCAATGTGAGTTTGATATTGGTTATCACTTTTGAGAATGGTATCAAATATCAGAGATTGTTTGCTCACTGCAAACTGATTGTCCTGAGAATGGTATCAAATTTTGAATGAACAAAGTTTGAGAGCTAGCACATTCTCATTAGCTCAAATCAGTACATTCAAATTTCAGAGATTGTCCTGAGAATGATATCAAATTTTGAAAGCTGAAACTTAGTTCAAATCAGTACATTCTCATTAGCAAGCTCTCAAACTGCCTATGATATCAAATTGAATGAATGATATCAAATGGACTGATACCTAATTTGAATGAATGCTATTGATATCATTCATTCAAATTAGAAAAGTTCTCAAACAGTTTTGTGAGTTTGATATTGATATATCTATTTTTTTGAGTGGTTATCAATTTTGAGAATTGACTGAAATTTGCATTTCAAAGATTGTTTGCATTTCAGAGATTGGTATTTCAGTCCATTTCAATGAATGATATCAAATTTCAGTCCATTCTCCAATTTCTGTCAATATCTAATTGCAAATTTCAATGAATTATATCAAATTGCAAATTTAGAAGATCTATTTTTTTCAGCCATATCAATTTTTTGAGATTAACTCATAGGAATGGATGACATCAAGAATTGGTGAGAATTCATTGATAGTTGCAAAAAAACCTGGAATGGATGAGATTATATAATTGAAACATGGAGCTTGCTAAAACAATGCAACTTGGACAAACTCACATAGCTAATCTCACATTGCTAAAACATGGAATGCAAAAAAAACCTGGAATGGATGAGATTATATCCATTCATTTGACAAACTTGGATGAGATATGGAAGCACATTGCTAATGGATAATAGAAGATAAAATTCAGTCAATTCTCAAGTGTAAGAGATAAATCAAATGAGATAGTAATGCTAGAATTCTAATCCCTATTGAATTTGGTTATATAAAGTGTCCTGAGGATCATAGAAGCATTGCTAGAATGCAAAAATTCCCAAGTGATCCTCAGCAAAAATTCAGATATATGTGTCCTGAGGATTGAGATAATTCAGATATATTCAAAAATTCTCAGGACACATAGAAGTAGCAAAAATTCAAAAATTCACATATATTTGAATGCAAAAATATATCTGAGTTGAGGATTTTTGAATTCAAATAGCAAAAATTCAGATAAATATTGTCCTGAGATAAATATTGTCCTGAGACACATAGCATGATTTGTGAGGACATATAGAATATTTATCTCAGGACACATAGCAAAAATGCATTCAGACATATATGTGAATTTTTGAATATTCAGCTATATGTGAATTTTTGCATTCAGATATATCCTGAAAATTCTCAAAAATATATCCTCAGCAAAAATTCAGACATATGTGTCCTGAGGACACTTTAAATATAGCATTTCTTCTATGTCCTGAGAATTTTTGCATTCCACTTCTATGATCCTCAGCAAAAATTCAGTCAATCCTCAGGACACATTGCATTCCATTCATTCCAGGATAATAGAAGCACATGGACAAACTTGGATAATAGAAGCACATGGATAAACTTGGATAATAGAAGCAATGCTAGAAACAGACTTGGAATGGATGAGATAAACTGAGATAAACTTGGTTATATCCATTCATTCCAGGATATAATATCAGTTTTTTATTTGTTATATAACCAAGCATTGTTTCTAGCATTGCTAATGGATAAACTTGGATAATCTCATATATTCTCTCCATTCCAGATTATATCCATTCATTCAAGGATAATAGAAGCACATGGACAAACTTGGACAAACTTGGACAAACTCACATTGCTAAAACATGGAGCTAGCACATGGACAAAGTTTCAGCTAATTGAACAAATTTTCTCAAATAATGTTGAGAATGCATATCCATTCATTCTTAGGATATGCTTCAAATAATGTCCTGAGAATGAATGCATATCCATTCATTTGACTGCATACCCTATTGAACCAATTCAAATAAGTTTACAGTAATGAATTTCATTCTCAATAGGGTATGCATTACTGTAATTTGAATGAATGCATTCAATAGGGTATGCATACCCTATCCCATGAATGCATTCAATAGGGTATGCATACTCAATAGGGTATGCATTCAAATTGCAATATGTTGACTGAGAATGAAATTGAGAATGAAATTCAAATAAGTGAAGGGATAGGGTATGAAATTAAAATGAGCTTGAATAGGAGAATGGATGAGCTTGGATGAAGCTTGAGAATGTAAAACTGAGTTTGTATTTAACCAATTAATTTTCTCAGTTTTGCATTATGTATTTAAACAACTTTCTCAATTCTCTCAACTGCAAACTGAGTTATAATTCACTCAATTCTCTCAATTCTCAATGTATTTTGGCATTTTTCTCATGTTAGCCATTTTCTTTTGGTATTTTCAGATTTTTGCAAGGTGGAGGGTCTTCTGGGTGTGTTATATGAAGATCAAAATTTCAAGTTTCAGTGTTATTTACCTCAGGACACTTCAAATTTTTAACATACCCTTTGGTGCTTTGAACAGTTAACTGGGATATTCATAAGTTCAAGTTTCAATTCATCCAACATGAGGTGATTTGAACAGTCCATACTCTTGGTGTGTTATTATATAGCTTGCAGCCTCTTCATCAGTTTATATGCATGGGGCTCAATTTTTGATTCAGTGTTATGTAAACTTCATTGTTATGTAAATATCAAAAATACTCAACTGGTATATTCAGTGTTATTTAAAGTGTCCTGAGGATTTAAATTTTACAGTGTTATGTTTGATTCTCAAGTGTAAGAGATAAATTTTGGGTTTGAATTTTTGATACAGTTTTATGTTTGATTCTCAAGTGTTATGTTTGAATTTTTGAGTTATGAATGTGAATATACAATTTTTGAGTTATGTTTGGAATGTGAAATATACAATTTTTGGAATGTGAATATACCATTTTTGCAATCTACAATTTTTTGAGTTATTAGTTATGTAGAAATATACAATTTTTTGAGTTATTAGTTATGTAGAATTTTTTTGAGTTATGAGTTATGAGTTATGAGTTATACAATTTTTGAGTTTTGAATTTACGTTTGAATTTTAAGTTGGATGTTTGAACATATTCATGCATATAAACTGATGATATTTGGTTTGAAGTTTATATGCATGGAAAATTTTTTGAATATATGTTCAAACTTCCCAGTTCTAAATATTTGGTTATATTTCAAACTGGGAAGTTTGAATATTCCGTAATTAAAGTTTGAAGTTTGACCATATTCTTTTTGCCTGAGTACCATTGATAATGATTAGCATATACAAACTACGAAAATACATTTTGCATGCAATTAGCATAATCCACTCAGGTTTATGACACATGGGTCAAAAATTATCATATGTATGTATGTAGAAGTTGGTCAAATATGTAGGTGCCTTTTGAAGATGGGGTGGCAGTGACTTTAAATCCATGCCCAATGTTTCAAATTTTTGTTTTACTTCATGCTACTGAAAAGGAAAGTGAAGCTGAACTAGAAGTACAAAAACAATTAGCACAGATTTCTATCCTTCCATTGTCATCAGATGCAATTATTCACATAGTTTGAGAATACCACAAGTTGGCAAGTATATTGGCAATCATATATTCCATAACCATGCTACTCTCTACTTCAGCCTGTATATTACATATCATTGTCTTGGATACTCCTTGCTTAGAATTTGATAAGCTAGCTTCAAATCATTTTCATTCAGTTGTTTAATGGTGGGTGTTCCTCATTGATTTCTTTCTCAGATGCTCTAGATGAACAAAATAAATGTCACATATCCAATATATAGAGTTTCTAATATAAAGAGTTTCTACTGAAAGAACTATTATCAGGAAGGTCAATCTGCATATAAAATCTAAATGCATTGTGTTACAACCTCATATTACATTGATGATGGAAAAAAGGGAAGGGCATCTGATGCTTTTCACAACAATGTATTATGGATACTGGGTGGGGACATAGGATTGTGATTGTATGATATGGTTAATGTCAGCATATGAAGTATGACAGTGTAAACATATTGTAGGAGATTGAAAAATGAGTGATGAAATAATAAGGACTTGCAAAATTTCATAGTATCAAGACAAGGCTATTAATAATTTGAATCTCTTTCTTGAAGAAGGGCTGTATAACTTTGACACTCTTTTTTCTCTTCTTCTTTTCTTTTCCCCATTTTCTGTATCCTAAACTGGATTTGGACCTATAAACTTTTTATAAAGCTCTCCCAGTTCCCTATCACCGTTAGCTATACCTCGGGCTCTTTTTGACCTTCAAGTACTATATTTGATTTTTTTTGATTTTTTGGCAGTGGACAACACAATACTAAACAGCAAAATGGGCACTTCATAGTTCATACATGAATATATTGCATAAGGCTAATATTTACTATGTAATACCTAGAATATCACAAAGATCCAAATCCAAATTTTGTGCGCACTTTGCTATGTATATGAGTTGATCCAAATCCAAATTCTGGATTTCTTTGGTGAGTGAGTATTGCCTTAAATGTTGTATTTTTATCATATTCATATCATATTCATATTCATATAGGTTCTTTCATGTCTTACTTCTTATCATATTCATATAGGTTGATATTTGCAATAATGTGTAGCTAGCTCCTTACATATTCATGGAAGTATGTGTACGGAAGCTTTCAGTCCTTCAATTGAGAAAGTACATGTCTGATTCTTGAAAGACTTGAAAGAAAATAGAAACCTGTGAACTTTTATGAATGGTGAATTTACTTTGGAATGATTCCCATGATTAATTTGCTTTGGAATGATTCCCATGATTGTTAATTTGCTTTGGAGGTAAATTAATTCCAGATAGTCTTGAAAATCAATTTTTGATGATGTTTGATATTTGTATGCCAGGTTGAAGAATTTGGAGCAAGATGGAACTCATCAGGCATCAGGAAAAAAAGAAAGAAAGCCACACAAGGTCAAATGACAAAAATAGAAAAGTAAAGAAAAAAGCGGATTTCCATGATGTTGGAGGGGATTGTTCAAGTTCCTTGATGTATCATCAGATTTCTAATTTCCCCATATGTATTTCACACATATAATTTCCCTATATGTATTTCACACATATGCAAGTTCAATTTAACTCAAATTGAACCGGTTATTTCTAGGTTAAATTTATCTATCTATTCATATTCATATTCATATTGTGATACTCTCATTGCGCAATACATATAGATAGATATTGTAACTCAGAAAATTTAACTGAATATAGATAGATAAATTTAACAATGAGTTAAATGTATCCTGTTATTTGAATAACTCAAGTTCATTGCGATGTTAAATTGAGTTCTTAGTTCACATAAAAACATTGCGCTGTTAAATTTAACTCATTGTTGTTATTTGAATATGAAAATGAATATCAAATAACATGATATGATCCTGAACTCATTGGGTTCCAAATTAAGTTCAAATTTGAATCCTATGTTATTGTTATATCCTGATGTTAAATTGAACCTGAATGCTTTTGTGTGAAATATGAATATGAATATGAATATCAAATAACAGGATATGATCTTGAACTCATTGGGTTCCAAATTGATTTCAAATTTGAATCCTGATGTGATTGTTATATCCTGATGTTATATTGAACATGCATGTTTTTGTGTGAAATATGAATCTGTGATGTTTTTCTTAGTTCACACAAAAACAGAGTTAGATTTTTGGGGAATAATTTTTTTGAAAAATTGAATAACAATTATTGTGCTTTGGTTATTATTTTTCATTTAAAATTACATAACAAATCATTGGGCAGAAAAACTGCTCTTAGGTAAAATAATTTACACCACTTTGCTTCTCCTGCCTTGATTAACATGCTGGCAACATGTGTTAACACATAATAAGCTCAATATAAGCAGCGGGAGATCTTATGGAATATGTTTGCTTTGCCAACATGTATATCTGTTGCATTCATGTATCATGCATTGCTCTTAACTCCTTGCTCGATGCCAGGAAATGCGAAGACAGAATACATAGAACTAAAAAAATTCAGTGAACTAAAATTTTACATTTTGTGGGAATTAAATTATGGGGAATTACATTTTGGGTAGGAGCTAAACTTTTCGGGTAATTAAAACATAAAATATTGGTGGAAATAAATTTTTGGGGAAACTAAAATCTAAAATTTTAAGGGAAACTAAATCTGGAGGTAATCAAATTTTTGGATGGAACTTTTGAGGGAACTAAATCTGATAGGAATTAATATTTGGGGTAAACTAAATTTTTTGAGGGGAACTAAAATCTCTTTGGAAACTAAATTTTGGAAGAAACTAATATTTTTGGAAAGTGAAAATTTAGCTGGAAACTCTAAAATTTTGAAGTGGAACTATATTTGGAGTGCACTAAATTTTGGGAGAAACTAAGATTTTTGGGGAACAAAATTCCTTGGGATGAGCTAAATTTTCGGGGGAACTAAGATTTTGAGGGGGGATTTCTAAAATGAATCATGTCCAAATTTTCAGGAGAACTAAGATTTTGAGGGCGGAATATCTAAAATTAATCGTGCCTACATTTTCGGGAGAACTAAGATTTTGAGGGGGAAATATCTAAATTGAACCGTGCCCGCGGGCACGGGGTATGACTAGTATATATATATATAAACTTTGATTTCGAGTGCTCTGTGTTTTTTTTCAAAACAAATTTCGTACTTCCTGATTGTCTTTTTTTAAAAGAAAAGAAACCTAAATCTTAACTAACATTTTCTAAACCTGAGGTTTGAAATGGTCTTAAACAAATTTTAAAGGGGAATGTATTATATTATTGTTTTGCTGTTACAATCCACCAAAGCTTAAAAGATTTCAAACAACTAAAATCCTAGCAAACGTACCTCATATCACCCTACCCCGCGTCTTTCGTGCACGTCACACTCCATCTCCCCACGTCCTTTTCTCTCACCCCTATTCTATAAAAAAACCTACACCTAGGGCTATCTAGCGAGGAGACAGCAGCCATCTAATTCTTTTGTTTTGAAACTCTGCCCTCTTCCTCGTCTCTCTCTCTCTCTCTCTCTCTCTCTCTCTCTCTCTCTCTCTCTCTCTCTTCCCCGTAACCCAAGGAAGCAGAGGTTCCCCCGCTCGTGCGTCAACCCCGACCGCCGTACCCCGACGCCAGGCCAGCCGCATGCCGGATCTCCCCTGGCAGCGCCGTTGTCTGGCCTTTCCGCGTGTACAATAGCGTCCGCGCCTTGGCAGCATCTCCCCTCACGTCCGGGCGTTGCTCTTTCCCCTCGATACCGCCATATCTCCCTCCGGCCACCAACCTGAACCGCCGTCTTCCCCGTGCTACTGCTCCCAAGAGCCGGGGCATTCTCCCGTCCAACGCCGACCCTCGCCCTGCTCCTCCCACGCCCCGAGCTTCACACGGCCACCTCCACCGCCTGAAATCCCCTGTCGTCTCCCTCTCCGGAGACCACCTCGCAGCCCAGTTCCCTGTTTCCCAAGCCTCTGCCTCTCCCACCGACAGACCCCGCCACTCGCTTCCCGTACTCGACCCATCGCCTTCGACACATCGCTCCCGCCCCGCCGTTGCCGAGCTGCCGCACCTCCGACCTGCTTCTCCTTACTCCGGCGCCGCCTGCAGAGAGCCCTAGACGCCCAGCGCCCAGTCACCGCTCATCGACTTCAACCCCGCCTCCAAGAGCCGCTGTAGCCTCCGTTCGTCAGCACATCATCTTCACCTCACCGCGCCTCCAGCCCACTCACCACCGTCTCCGCCTCTGTCGTCCGAGCTTCCCTCCGTTCACCTTCGCCTGGACGCACGTCTGCCCTCCGTGCTCCGACAACTGAAGCCACCCTATCCCGTAACACTACGGCAGCGTGGAGTGTGAAACGGTAAGTTGCATGTACTTCCTGCAATACTTACACTAGGTCATTGTAAGCACCATGCAAGGATATTGTATAAGATAGCATGACCTATCTAGTTACATGTTAGGGTCTTCAATGTAGTACCAGTTTTCTTTGAATTATGATATAACCAATAATTGTCTTATTATTTTGTTAATTTAGAATATAGGTTGGTATGCCTCAGTTCAGATTAGCTCTAATTAGCGATGTCCTTCAAATGTTAGAATTGTTTGCTACGGATGGCTGCACCAAACTTTTATAATAGCAGTAAGTTATTAGTTTGGTATAAGTAAACTATTTTTAGTACATTATATAATTTCTCATATAATTTCTTTTAGCATAGTAACAGTGACTCTTTTATATTATGTTTCTTATACTTTATATCGCATGTATAAGTAAGGGTTATATGATGATTGTTACCTTATAAGTATATTATATGAGAACCTAATGTTATTATAGGCGGATAACTTTAATTTAATATCCCCAAATCTTATGACGCAGAGACAGTCACACTTCTGTTTGACCCCGTGAACACTAAAGAGCAGTGACGAGACGTTCCGGAAATTGGAGTCGTGACGCGATCCGCTACCGTTGCCAGACCCGACGTCAGATCCGTGCGCGATCGTCAAAAGGTTAGTCCCCTAACTCGTAGCAAACCCACACCGTAGCAAAACTGAACCTTAACTAAAACTGGACAACAAGAATTAAATTTACCTTTCCGCACCAGTAAAACGCTGCTCACTGTAGAAATCGACCATCGGACAAATTTTCTGTGCACATAGGGTAGTGGTCGATTTAGGTTGATAAGACACCAAAATCGTGACTTTGACGATTAAGGTAGTCCCAATAACCTAGAAACGAACCCTAATAGGATTTGATGAAATTGAGACCTGACACCGTCGCCGTGGTTATATTTCAGACGGACTTCCGCGGACGAGACGCTTGGACGAGACGCTTCGAGAGGACGACACACTCGCCATCGCAGGCAAGTGTATCCACTTGCACTTTTGGCCGTGCTTAGGCCCTAGTTGGTTAGAATTGTTAACTTTGAACAAATAGAACTGGACGTGAAATGATAGCGTCTGGGACGACTCCTGACGGCTCAGACTTGACGACGAAGTCTGAGCCAGACAACAACTTTTGATATTGTAGGGCTATCATGTGTGTGCGTGCGTGTGGACACCCTAGAATAACAACTCCCCACACTTGTCATGTCATGTCCTGTTACACAAAAAGCCTTCGGGCGTTTCGGATGCTTTCCTAGCGGAAGTGATCCCTGTTACCCAAAAAGCCTTTGGGCGTTTCGGATGCTTTCCTAGCGGAAGTGATCCCTGTTACCCAAAAAGCCTTCGGGCGTTTCGGATGCTTTCCCCCACGAAGGTGATCCCTGTTACTCAAAAAGCCTTCGGGCGTTTCGGATGCTTTCTCCCGCGAAAGTGATCCATGTTACACAAAAATCCTTCGGGCGTTTCGGATGCTTTCCCCAGCGAAAGTGATCCCTGTTACAAAAAAAGCCTTCGGGCGTTTCGGAAGTTTCCCTAGCGGAAATGATCCCTGTAAATCTTGTCCTGAGTTCCTGGGTTTGGGGTTGGGTTGAGCGTGCGCACGGCAAGAGGGTCTGATCCCCCTCGAACCGTAAGGCGTGAACCCTTTCGTGTCTCACTTGTCTTGTCTTGTCTTGTCCCGTCACGTCCCGACTTGTCTTGACACCTGTAGGTTAGTCCCGTAGTTGGTAGCACACGCTACGACTACTACTTGTTGCGTTTTACTTTCCTGCTGCGTTACTTCATATTGTGTTACTCTGTTATAACCACATCATGCTAATCAACCAGTAAACTGTTGTGAAATAGAACCTCAGCATGCTAATCAACCAGTAAACCATTGTTTAAGTTCGGTGTACTTGCAGTAAAGTCTAACCCTCCTTGTAGACTTTACCTGACGTACAGTTCCTTTCTCTTGGGTGTTGTACGTCAGGTGTCCAGCCAGAGATCGTGGACGAGGCAGACTCACTGGAGTACGAGGAGCCGAGGACATCGACCCAGAGCACGTGCCTGACGAGGACCAGACCTTGAGGTCTTTTTAGTCGTCACTTTCAGAGGTTACTACTTTTAGTTTGCTTTTAGATAGTTTGTTGCCGCTTAGGCTTCTTTTTAGACTTTGTACTTGATGGATATTATATCTCTAATTTTAATGAATGCAACTTCCTTTCTGTACTTTCTATTGTTTCGAACTATATTAATGCAAGAACCTGAAACCTTAAAAATGGTACCCCTACAGATGCTTATTGGGTCCGAGCCTCTCAGCTCTGGCCTAAGCGGGCCTTAGTCACGCTTCGCCTCCGTCTATTTTGGGAAGCGGGGCGTGACAGGTTATTTTGGTGTTAGCAGTAATTAACTAAACTATGTGATGTGACTCACGTAGGAAAGTATGATCTGCAACCATGAGTCACCTCCATGCCACTGAGATCAAATCCCGGGCGTTAACCACAACATACTTTGAAAACCGAGACGAGACGAGACGAGAGAGAGTGACTCCGGTCATAGCTCCCACACTTTCTCTACAATGAGTTACCCCAAACCCCAGTGTCGTGTGTATAGATTACATGTTTCATACAGGATGTTTCACAAGATATTCTACGAGATATTCCATTAGACATTCCACGAGATATTCCACAGGATATTCCACGAGATATTCCATAAGACATTCCACAAGATGTACCACATGATGTTATTAGTTCCTTGTTTACGATAATAGTTAAACTAGGACCATTGGTCGACTTTCTGAAAGTAAAGCAAAGTGGATGCTAATAAATTTGAGGATAAAGACAAGTCCAACAAACATGCAACACAAAAATTGTTGGTTTATGTTTACGGGTGAATTTTCCCCGCATGCTGATAGTCTGGAGGCCCGGATGTCGTAGCTGTCACGTGAGACGGAGATTACCCTTGGGGTCGATCGATGGCACGTTTGCTTGAGCAGGAAGGCGCGGATCCGTTCTTTGGTGTGCCGAGGGGTAGCCTCGGCGGGACGACAACCTTCGGGTTCGGTTGAAGGCGGAGTCACTCTGTGAGGGACGCGCGGATCCTCACGTCGGCTCGCCGAAGGATAGCCTGGGCAGAGCGACGACCTCTTGGTGGCAGAGATAAGCGGACTCGGGGACGAGGGCGCTCGACTCCTGCTCGAAAGACGCTGAGGGGTAGCCTCGATGTCGCTGGATCTCCCGGACATGAATAGACGAGGAATATCGGCAGGGGGGTCGGACCTTGGTTCCGACCAATTCCCCTCCGATGCCAAAGTCTGATCTGATCTGGTAGATGCTTGGTGGGATCAGACTTGGTTCGCGGAGAGACTAAGCACAGATCCTCGGGCTGAGCTATGGAGGAGAAATATGTTAGGTAGAAGAAGGTATAGGAGTGTGTATGAGATACCTCCATTATAGATTGCCAAGATTCCCCCTCAGCTATGATGCACCCCCTTATTTATATACCTGAGCCCCCCCACCCCCGGCGATAATGGGCCATTATTGCTGTCATTCATGGGGGCGTGCCGAGTGGGAAGTATTGGCCCCCACTAATTATATCCATTTTGATGAGGGGGAGAATGCCATAAAGGTGGCCATGATGGTTTGAGTGATGGCCTTTGGCGGTTGCCATATTTAGCGAGCCATGATGGCGGGAGAGTGATGGCCATTAAGCCGGGCCATAATTAGAGAGCCATTATGGCTAGAGAGTGATGGCCATTAAGCCGGGCCATAATTAGAGAGCCATGATAGCTAGAGAGTGATGGCCATTAAGTTGGTCCATAATTTCCTCCACTATGCAAGTGGGCAATATTTTGGGCCTTTGTCTTGGGTGGAGAAGCACGTCCTGTCTGTGAGATCCTTGGGCCGGAGCCCAAGGCCGTAGTAGGCCCGTTGACTGGTCGTAGTTGACTTGGCTTTTCCGGGCCCGGTCAAAATAGTCGTATCAATTGCCCCATCTTCCGAGCTCTACCATTGTTGAGGTGGAGGTCGGAAGATGTAGTATAAAGGGGAGAAGATGCTCCTTTCGTAAAATTGATCCGACTTGCGAAGTCGACCAGTGACAATGAGTTGTCGGTCTGAGATTCGTTCGGTTGCGAGGGGAGTCGTCCCTTGCCTTACGACCGATGAAGAAGTTTGGTCGGCCAGCTGGGGGAGTTGCCCCCAGTCTTACGACCGATCTCGTTCGTTCGGTGGCGAGGGGAGTTATCCCTTGACTTACGGCCAAAGAAAGAGTTTGGTCGACCAGCTGGGGGAGTTGCCCCCAGTCTTATGACCGATCTCGTTCGTTCGGTGGCAAGATGAGTTACCCCTCGACTTACAGCCGACAAAGGAGTGGGTCGACCAGCTGGGGGAGTTGACCCCAGCCTTACGGTCGATGGGTCGATTGGCCTGCTGTGGGAGCTACCACTCAGTCTTATGGTCAATCGAGTGATCAGCCAACTGGGGGAGTTGTCCCCAGCCTGAAGGATCCTGTCCAAAACAGAGTTAGGATCGATAATATGAAGTTTAGACTTACGCTTGCGTACGCTGCACGGTAGTCTACGAACTTCGCCTTCGGATTCTCCACGACGGATCGAGTCTACTCACGAACGGAGTAAGGCTACTAAATCCACAATCTAAATCTCTACTTTAGATTAAGAACTTGGATAGAGGGAGAGGAAATATTTCTGCAGAGCTTCGCTAGGATGAAGATGCATGCATGAATTTCATGCAAAAAATGTAAGGAAAATGGCTACCATTGGGTCTTATTTATAGCCCCCACGGTAGTTATTTTAGGGTAAGTTGTTCCTTTGGAACAACTTAATTAAGGTGTACCATGATGCATGGCACATTATAAGCTTAAGTTGTACCATATGCATGGTACAACATAAGCTTAAGATATTCCCCCTTTATTAGCCATATGTCGCATGCATTTATGCATATATAATGCGACTTTCCCACTCATACAGAGATCCTCTCAGCAAGGGAACAGATTCCCTTTGCACACGACTTCGTGTGCGCGACGTTCGAGGTCCGTATTCCCTCGTACATCCCCCACAAGGGTGTACAAACGTCTTCCATATCCAACATCTCCCACTCACACTTGAGGGGATTGTAAGAGAACGTCTTTTCCTTAGTTCTTTCATCTATCATACCGAGAAATAGACCGTGCGACCGTCATGCGCGTAGAGTCTGTTGTTGTGCACTTGTTAGAGATACACAACGACCTCGAAGGTGCAAAGTTGAGTAGTTCAACGCATGCTTTACCCTAGATTATTTCTTCACATTTCTTGTACTTTATATTCAACAATTGAATCCCATCTGGATTACAATTGGCTGGCCAGCTTTGAATCATTAAAGTCCAAATGCGAATATGAAATCAATCTTCCTCTTCTTGCGAACCTTCTGATCTTGACTTGATTCGCTTTTCTAACGTGCCCCGCCGAGCCGAATTACCATAGCCCATTAGCAACACGCTAAGATAGCGATCATCTCGTCAAATCTAAAGGAACCAATTGGAGTCCTTGAGGGTAAGAGTTAAGACCCGTATGGCCTTTGAGTCTCACATAATAGCAAACACTATTGCTATTAACTCAGTGGTCGAAATGCATACGTGGTATGAACACGTATTACAACATCACTCCTTTCCCAGGGAGAGTATGTCTTAATGATGTTGTACGGATGAAAGATCAGACACCACAGTGCCTATCTTTTGAGTCCCCTTACTACTCAGGAAATATTCCTGGACTCTCATCCTGCATAAGACAGATAGGATTATAAAATCCAATGAGATCTTTTATCCTTGTGATACAGATCTCAGATCTTTTGTAAGCATCCATATGATGCAGATCTTTCATTCGACTATCTTTGTTAAAGTCATGACTCTAAATTATTCGTCTAATGATTTTGACTTTAAACTAGTCTCATCTCTATCTTATCCATCTGATAAGATAAGGCGGTTGCTCATGTGAGAGAGCCAACCTTAATCTGTCCGACATACACACAATTCAGCTGAGATTTCAAAAATGTACACAAACATTTCTTTAAGAAATTCATATGCAATGCTTGGAAAAGAACTTATTCTTTTATTAAATTTGATCTTTCTTAGACATGGGAATATATATATGGTACAACTCAGCTCATACGCAATCCTTGGGATGATAAGTGTTTATAAAACACATTTCTGGGGATTGCTTTCGTAAGCTGATCCTCTATCATCTCATGCGTAGATATGTACCTTATGTCTACCTTCTTGGTTTTATCATAGTCTTTTGCAAACCTGCAGTTCCTTTAAGATACTGCATTATCCTCTTAACCGCTTTCCAGTGTTCTTGCCCTGGGTTGGATTGGTAACAGCTTACCATTTCCAACGGCAAAACAGATGTCCGGTCTCGTACATACCATAGCGTACATAAGACTATCAACTGCACTGGAATATGGAACTTTTTCCATAATTTCCTTTTCCTTTTGGTTCTTTGGACATGATTCCAGATATAAATTATCGCATATGCTTATATGAATATCAATGGACTTGCAGTCCTGCATATTAAATCGTTCTAGAACCTTCTTTATATAAGTCTCCTGTGAAAGAGAAAGAAGTTTCTTCGAACGATTCCTTGAAATCTTAACTCCAAGGATATATGCGGCTTTTCCTATGCCTTTCATCTCAAATACTGATGAAAGCCAAGCCTTGATACTCATCACAAAGCCCTTGTCATTTATGGCTATTAAAATGTCATCTACATATAGAGACATAATAACATGCTTGCTTTTAATCCTCTTGATATATACGTAGTTATCTTCATCAAGTATGGAAAACCCATTTGATAATACAATTTCTTGAAATCGTATATACCATTGCCTCGAGGATTATTTAAGACTATATATGGACTTACGAAGTTTACAAACCTTATGTTCGTTTCCTTCTTTTACAAACCCTGTTGGTTGTTCCATATAGATCTCCTCGTCCAATTCTCCATTGAGAAAGGCAGTCTTTACATCCATCTGATGTAATTCGAGGTATAAGCAAGCTACCATTGCCAGAATCAGGCGAATCGAGGTAAAACGCACAACAGGTGAGAAGGTCTCTTGTTGCGTAAAACCTTTCGCGACAAGGTGAGCTTTATATCTATCTATAGAGCTATCAGCCTTATGCTTGATCTTGAGAACCCATTTGTTCCCAATTGCTCTATGTCCTCTGGGTGAGTTAACTAAGTCCCAGACTTGGTTAATTTTCATGGATTTCAATTCCTCCTTCATCGCTTCCATCCATTTGTCTTTTGCAGGGCATGATGTGGCATATTTGAGATTCTTCAAGTCCTTGTTGACTCGAATTTAGATCAATTCTAATATCACTCCCACTTGAAATGTTGTTAGAATTGCTCCCACTTGGATCATTATTCCCGTATGGAATAGGATAATCGTCATTCGTATAATCCATTGGTGAAGGTTGAAAAGTATTTTCGTTTTCACCAAGAATTCTCCCACTCGAATGAGGTAATCCTTCTTGATCACAAATCTCAAATAGAGATAAGTCCTGACTTATCTCGCCCTGTCTTGGAAACTCGTTTTCCAAGAAAAATGACATCCCTCGACTCAAACTCAATTAGCACATCATTGTCTTCCTGACTAACAAAAACATAACCTTTGGAGTTTAATGCGTATCGTTTAAAGATACATTTCCTTCCCCATGGCCCAAGTTTGCCATACTTATGGGAGGAAATATGTGCGTTGAATGCACAAACTCAAGGTAAAATGTTTAAGTTAGGAGACCTTTGGTTCCACAACTCATAAGGAGTGGAGCTAACTGATTTAGAGGGTACGCGGTTTAAAATGAAAACGGTTGTCAATAATGCATCACCCCAAAAGGTGATTGGCAAGTTAGCTTGTGCCATCATTGAACGGACCATTTTTCATTAAAGTCCTATACCTCCTTTCTGCAACACCAATTTGTTGAGGAGTATAAGGCATAGTTACCTGATGTACTATGCCTTTTTCATCACAAAGTTCCTTTAAACTTGTTGATTGATATTCACCGCCCCTATCGGTTCGCACGACCTTAATCTTGCGATCTAATTGATTCTCCACTAAACTCATATAGTTTTTAAAGCAGGTTTAGTGCTTTCACTTTTGTGGGATATCAAATAGATATGACCGAATCGGGTGAAATCATCAATTAAAAGTGATGAAATAGGACTTCCCGCGTCTTGTCTTGACATTCATCGGACCACATATGTCCGAATGGATAAGCTGTAATGGAACCTTGGCCCTTGTGCCGGTTCCAAAACGGCTTGCGACAAGATTTCCCCACAAGGCAATGTTCGCAGGTCGACTTTTCAACCTTTGAAACATTTGATAGAAGGCCACGTTTGGCAAATCTATCCATACGCGTTGGTCTAATATGACCAAGCCTTGTGTGCCAACAAATTATATTAGACTCATTAGTCAAAGAATTTGTCACAAGGAAATTTTCATTACATGAGGAATCATATATTGTACTTATTACAATAAATCCTTTGAAATACATAACCCAGAACCAATAAAAGAATTATTACAAAATGGGTCCACTTTACAATCATGAAGGAACCAACTATTACAAAGACCCATTAAATTGACCACAGTTTTAATATTCCTTTGAATATATGGAATGAAGAGAACATCATGTAGTAGGAGAGTGAGGCCGTTGTCCAAGACAAGCTTGCGAGTCCCAACGCCTTTCACTTCAACACGTGTGTTGTTTCCTACATTGATCCACTTCATTCCTTGGGTATCCGGTGATACTCCACGAAGGACCGTCTGTCCTTTGCTATGTGGTCGGTGGCACCTGAATCAATTATCCAAAAATGGATTAGATTCCACAAGAAATAGTGGACTAGAAACACATATGTAACTAGTATAACAAGTTACCTCGTCACTTCCACTCGTACACGAACGAGCATAGTGACCGAGCTTGTTGCACTTGAAGCACTTGATCCTTTTCAAGTCTTTCTTCTTGTGCCATTTCTTGTGCCCACCATTATGTTTGGGTTCCTTGGTAGACTCAGGTTGCTTATTACGTTCATTAGAAGACTTCGAACGATCTTTACGTTTCTTTCCCCCGTGTGAGGAACTAGCAACCATGTGCACTTCTGCACCTGGCTTGGCAGCCGCAAGCCGCTCTTCCTCTAATTCGAGGTGCTTGGAAACATCGTTGAAGGTCTTGATGCTCTCATTATGAGTGAGATGCATCTTCATCTGATCCCACCCACTTGGTAGGGAACGTATGACTGCTTGGATTTGTTGCTCATCTGTGAGCACATGACCTGCGTCCTTTAACTCTGATATAAGGTTCGCCATATGTCGCAGATGTTTCCCCATGGAATGATCTGGACATTTCTTATATGTATCGAACTTTATAGTTAAGGCGCGAAGTTTGGACACCGATGTGCCACCGAACTTCTCCTCTAGCTTGGACCATATGTCCATGGCTAGGTCATGTTCTCGGAAGATGCGCATTATGTCATCAGCCATACTGCTTAATAACGTAATGCGCGCTATCTTATTCTTCCGAGACCAAGCATCAAAAGCTTCCTTGTCTCTTCGGTGTTGGGCCGTAGTGCCCAACTCGGGTTCAATCATTACGTTCTTTAGAGTTTCGAGCACTTCTTGCTCCTCTAAAACGTATTGTATCTTAATGGACCAAAGTTTGTAATTATCGCCGTTGAGTTTTTCACCTTTGTTTAACTCAACGACGATATTCTTTGAAGCAGAAGACATTTTACTTTTAAAATGCTGCAAAAGACACAAAACCGAAGATTCGATCAAAAACATTGCATAAAAAATTCTTAAAATATAACTCCCACTTGAAATGATAATAGAGTATCCCATTTGGATAGTTCTAAAAATTCAAATCCCACTTGGAATTATATTATATTTGATAAGTTACTTTCGAAAAATATTGAAGATGTTGTTCTAGAATCGAAAAGGTCTCTATGATTCCAATCACCATCTAGAACAACCTTCAATATTCCCCCATCACTTATCAAACAATATTACTCTTATAGTACTAGCAGCGGAAAACGAGTATTTGATAAGTTACTTTCGAAAAATATTGAAGATGTTACTCTAGAATCGGAAAGGTCACTATGTTTCCAATCACCATCTAGAGTAACTTTCAATATTTCTCCCTCACTTTATCAAATGTTAGTACTCTTATAGTACTTTGCAGCGGAAAAGCGTTTTTGAAAACGTATTTTTCAAAACGAATTTTAAAATATATTGGCTAATCTCCGTAGAGTAGAGCACAATGTCATAAGTTCATTGGCTAATCTCCGTGGAGTAGAGCACAATGACATGGCTAATCTCGCATGAAGTAGAGCATTACGGCTAATCTTCAAGGAGTAGAGCACAATTACATAAGTACATTGGCTAATCTCCGTAGAGTAGAGCACAATGACTTGGCTAATCTCGCATGAAGTAGAGCACTATGGCTAGTCTTCAAGGAGTAGAGCCCAAGTTAAAAAACTTCATTAAAATGTTAGTTCCGTATGAACTAGTCGGCACTGTGGTTAGCCCCGTATGGGCTAATCGACACATTCGAGTTTGACCAATGCCTTTTGTCACCCCCGTATGGGTCAGTTGACAAATTTGCAATCGACACAGGCCTTCTGCCAGATTGGTCGACCAAAAACACAAAATTGGTCGACCAATTTTTCAGACTGCAACTTCTTCCCGGCCAGGGCCTCTGCCCTGGCCGGTGCTTGGCCAAGGGCCGGCCAGGGCCTCTGCCCTGGCCGGCCAGGGGCCCTGGCCCCCTCGGCCAGGGCCGGCCAGGCCCTGGCCTCTGCCAGGGCCGGCCGGCCAGGCCACTGGCCGGGGCCAGGGCTCCTGCCCTGGCCTCGGCCAGGCCCTGGCCTGAGGCCAGGGCACCGCCCTGGCCTCTGCCAGGGCGGCCTGGCCGCTGGCCGGGGCCAGGGCTCCTGCCCTGGCCTCGGCCAGGCCCTGGCCTGAGGCCAGGGCGCCGCCCTGGCCTCTGCCAGGGCGGCCTGGCCGCTGGCCGGGGCCAGGGCTCCTGCCCTGGCCTCGGCCAGGCCCTGGCCTGAGGCCAGGGCGCCGGCCCTGTGATCACTCCTTATTTTACACCTTTTTCCGCATGTTTGCATGCCATTTAGATCGCCCAAATAACGTCTTTTACGATTTATCGACGATATTGCGATGCTTTTCACGTTTTGTTGTTTTTGTCGCATTTCAGGTGATTTGGCGCGATTTGGAGTGATCTCGAGATACGCTTACGCTAGACGGCCACCAACGACCTCCCCGAGGAGTATTTTGCTGTTGGAGAGGAGCGGAAGAAGAATGGACGCCGCAGGAGCGACGGGGAGGCCAAATTAAGCAGTTTGGGCATTTTTTGTGTCCCACTCGGCCGAGTGGAGGAGCCACTCGGCCGACCAGCGAGACACCGCTCGGCCGACCCGTTCAGACACGTTTTCCATGTGTACTCGGCCGAGCGACGGAGACCACATCGGCCGAGTGACTATACCACGTCCGCCCGAGTGGCGCCCAGACGAAGGCCCTCAAAAGTATCGAAGTTACTGTTTTTCGGCCACCTGAGCTTCAGAAGACCCACTCGGCCGAGTGGTAAATCCGTCCGCCCGAGTGAAGTAAAGCCATCGGCCGAGTGACGATAACTCACTCGGCCGAGCCACCTCCGAACTGAAGACCCCTGAAAGCCCCAACTTACTGGAAAATTACAGGGTTTTCACTCGGCCGAGCGACTTTTGTCACTCGGCCGAGTGCGATGCGCTGCCTGTAGCGAAATCTGCGGAAAACAGGCTGTGCAGGGGCGTTTTGGTCAGGATTTTTGGACGATTTTTGGGGCTATTTAAGCCCTGTTTTTACCCTAGTTTAGGGAGCCACCTCTCAGATTTTTTGCAGCTTTTTGAGTCTACTTTTTAGCTTTATTAATTGTGATTGGAGAAGAGAAAAACTTGGATTTTTGTTGGGTTGATTGAAGATCTACATTGGTTTGCACTTCTCTTCCCCAAAAACTCTATTTTTATTGTTTATATCATTGTTGTGATGAATTCCATTGTCTATTTCATTGCTAATTATTGTGCTATTGCTATGATTAGTGAGTAGTCTCCACGTCTTGGGGCGTGGGGATGAACCCTACAAGCCCAATTTCGTATTTGTGTTGAATTGGTAGAAATTGAGCTAGGATTGTTATTAGGGATTAGATTGGGATCGAATTACTACGGATAGCTAGGTATTCACATCAATTGGGATTTGCAAGAGATTGGATCCCAATTCGATAGGAAGCCCTAGAAATCCGAATTGGGTTGGAGTCGGATTTTCGAAGTATCGGTTTGCAAGAGATTGGACCGATGCTAGGATCTCCGGTTGCAATTCCGTGCCGATACCCGTTTGCAAGAGATTGGACGGGTAGGAACTATCCTAATCTAGATTATGGACCGAGTTTGCAAGAGATTGGGCTCGGTGCGCAATTGGACGATGATGTTGATCCTAATGCTAGCTTCCCTAGGCTAGGATTTGCAAGAGATTGGACCCAAACCTAGGATAGCTATAGACCAGCAACAGCGCGAGAGCGTGAGCTTGGTTCCACATTTAGTTGCAACTAGTTCATCCAAATTCTCATCCTAGCGATTTCGATACCGGCGAACCACATTTGTGAAATACGGTGAGTAGTGGGGATTCCCCATTCCCTAGGCGTTCTCTATTTGATTTGATATTTCGCACTTTTGTCTGACGATTGTGACAGGATCGCCCAAGGCAATTATCCCTCTAAATAGCCAGGTTGATTAGGAGCAAGCACGGTCATTCGTCCTCCCTGTGTTCGATACCCGCTCGCCGCTATACCGTGCGCTTGCGGTAAAACTACAACCGTCGCCTCGGGACGTGTACGCCGGGGCGCGATCAAGTTTTTGGCGCCGTTGCCGGGGAGGCGATTGCGTTTGATTCTTTTTCACCTTAGCTATTTCTTTCTTTTATTTTATTTTTATTTTATTTCTTTTACCATTATTATTTCCTTTGCTATTCTTACCTAACCCTTCCACGGTACTAATCATCTCTTTGAAACTCTGTTTTCCCTGTGCATGTACACGAGATCTACGGCGGACCCCGAAGCCTTATTATTCGATCCCGAGATCGAACGTACCGCGCGGAGACTCAGAGCGGAAAGGAGACAATATCCGGAAGGGCGGTTTATGACCAACCGGGAAACTCCCGAAGAATTGGCGGAGAGAATGGCGAGAATAATTTCTATTCGCGATAGGCTTCGGCCTAAAACCTCTTCTACTACGTAATCCATCGCCGTGCTGGAGTTGGCGGCCGACAAGAACTTCGAGCTAAAGACGGGATTGGTGGTTTTGATGCAACAAGACCCATTTCATGGGAACGCTCACGAGAACCCCCACTACCACATCCAATCATTCTTGTCGAAGTGCGCCACTTTCCAAATGCCGGGGGTCCCGATCGATGCCATCAGACTGCGCCTCTTCCCCTTCACGCTAAAGGACAAAGCACTCTATTGGCTGAGGACGCAAGCTGACGGAGTTTTCACCTCTTGGGACGGGTTGGCGGATGCATTCATTGATAAATTCTATCCACCATCCAAGACGGTGAAGATCCGGAGCGCTCTCATGTCCTTCAAGCAAGGACCACATGAGACGCTCTATGAAGCTTGGGAGCGATTTAAGGATTTGCAGCACCAGTGCCCGCACCACAGTATAGAAGATTGGGAGTTAGTGCATAGCTTCTACAACGGTCTCCAACCGGGGACCAAACAAATTATTGATGCCGCGGCGAATGGTGCAATCTTGTCAAAGACTCCCGAGGAAGCTACGGCCCTAATTGAGGAGATGGCCTCTAATAACCAACAATGGGGCGATGAGCGAGGACACTCTACGTCCTCCTTAAAGCCGACTAGCATCTACGAGGCAAAGGCCGCAGCGGAGCTTACGAGCAAATTTGATTCTCTCCACAAAGTGGTGGAGAGATTGGAGAAATTCATCACGGAGCCCCAAGGAAGCCCTTCCACCTCCGCGCCGGCAAGCCAAATGAGTGGTTGGCAAGACCAATCTCAAGCCATGTATTCGGGAGGAGAGCAAGGAGAAGGATCCTTGGAGCAAGTGCAATATGTTGCGGGGAACCAAGGTTATTGGTCCAATCCGGCCGCAAGAAATCACCCGGGATTCTCCTACGCCAACAATGAAGGAGCTTTGAACCCGCCACAACAACCGCCTAATCAAGCTCGACCACCACCACCCCAACAACAATACTATCCGCCGAGGGGACCTACACAACAAAACTTCCAACCAAAGCAACAAGTCCCACCTTATAGGCCTCCCAGATACAACCAAGGGTGGAGGAATCAAAACCAAAACCCTCCACAAGCTCCACAACGATCCGATTTCGAAACTAGGGTGGAGGCGTTCATGGTCGAGCAAAATAAGGTGAATGCTACTTTGAAGGCGGGGCAAGATTCTCTCAATACTGTAGTGGCTCAAATTTCGGAGCAATTAGCGTTGCTCAACCGGAACACTCAAAGATTGCCGGCGCAACCGGAGCAAAACCCACGGGGCAACACGGGCCACATCAACGCCGTAGTTGCCGTCACAACTAGAGGCGGGAAGGACACCACCCCCACCATGATTCCTATTGAGGAGGCCGTGGAGGAAAGTTTGGAGCCGGTTGAGCCGGTAATTGAGATTGAAAAGGAGAAGGAGCCACAAGACAAGGAGAAATCTAGGGCGGAGCTATTAATTGAGGAGAGGCGCTTCATGCCACCGGTCCCATTCCCCCAAAGACTAGCGAAAGCGAAAATGGAGAAAAGGCTAGCGAAATTCCTCGAGTATCTAAGAGGAGTTAGCCTAAATATTCCCTTCCTTGACGCCATCATCGAGATCCCCACATATGCCAAATTCCTGAAGGATTTGATTTCGGGGAGAAAGAGGAAGGAGAAGATCATGCTAGCCGAGGAGGGCTCTTGGTTCACCAAGAGAGAAAAGGAGCCGGCAAAATTTAAAGATCCGGGGAGTTTTCGGATTCCTTGCACTTTGGGCGGCGTGCCTCTTCAAAAGGCGTTGGTAGATCTTGGGGCTAGTGTGAGTCTCATGCCTCTCTCCATGTTCTCAAAGCTTAACACCGGGACGAAGTTGAAACCCACCGACATGCGCATTCAATTAGCCGATGGACGGATAACAAGGCCGGTGGGGATCGCCGAAGACATCCCACTTCAAGTACCGGGTGGAATATGCTTGCCATGTGACTTCGTCATCATGGACATTAAGGAGGAAGGAGACACCTCATTGATACTTGGACGCCCATTCCTCGCCACCGCCGGAGTCATCGTCGACGTGCGCGAAGGTACCTTAACCTTAAACGTCGGAAACATTGAGGTGGAGCTCCACATTCCTAAGGCTATGAAGCATATGCCTTATCACGAGGAACTCGACTACATGGACCTCCTCGATGAGGTAATAGAGGAGGCGATTCCTCACTCAATTGGTGCCCTTTTTGATGAAGAATTTGATGAAGGCCCGGATTTAGGCCAAGATGAAAAGATTAAAGACGATTCCCCCGACTTCTCCACTGATGAAGATGAAGGCGACGCTGATGTCGCGAGGATTCGAGAGCTCTGCAAGCTCTCGAAATTAAAGTCTCCAAAGAAAGCTCCGCCGGCACGGAAATCGGCACCGCCGGTCAAGCCGTTGGCCGGGGCAAATTCTAGCTTGGGGGAGCCTCCCCCCAACACTATTCGAGATAGGAGACCACCGCGGGAGAACGCTACGCCGCCACGTTCGAATCCAAGCGCGCTCCCCGGAAAGTTTGACGGGTGCATCCCGTATGCACCCAACATCCCGCATTGATTGAAAATTATAGAGGGTCGAGCTCACGACCTTAAACGAGCGCTTGTCGGGAGGCAACCTGACGGTTTTTGCTTTATTTTTACTTTTTCTTTATTTTTGTTTTAGAAATTATTAGTGTTTTGAGTCGATCGCCAAAAATTTTGTGATAACGGGTCCCATTTTTCTTGACAGGAGAGGAGATAGGTAGATCCATCATGAGGAGGATGAACGAGGCGACGAGGAGCGCCCAAAGAAGGCGTTCGACACTTAGGAGGAGCATGAAATCGACTGGAGGAAGAAAGACGGAGTTTAGAGCCCAAACGAAGATAAACAGCAGAAATTAAGGCTCACTCGGCCGAGTATACTAGTCACTCGGCCGAGTCCATAAGTTCGTCCGGCCGAGCCGCTCACGAACGAGGGAAGTCTGCTGTACCCAACTCTCTGTCTATTTTTCTCATTTCATAAGAACTGCCACTCGGCCGAGTATATATATTCACTCGACCGAGTAAATCGGATACCCTCCTAGGGCGAGTTATGCCGAGTAGCTTGAGTCACTCGGCCGAATGGACTTACTCCACTCGGCCGAGCCTGGCAAAGCCACTCGGCCGAAGCGATATCGGGGAGAAATTTTTATTTGCCTCGCTCGGCCGAGTGAGTAAAGTCACTCGGCCGAGTCGTAACTTTTTAATATAAAGCCGAGGGGGGGGGGCGCAGTTTTCGAAAACGAAAACACTCCCTCGCCCGTGCCCCCTCAGCTTTCCCTCGCCCGATCTCGCCTCGCCCAACAGCCACTCGCCTGCGCGCGCCGCCGCTCGGCCTGCCATCGCTGGCCGACCATCGCCGGCAGCCCCGCCTCCGATCACCTCCGGTTCGCTTATTTTCACCGTTTTCTCCTCTCCTCGTGTATTTTTTGAGGATCCATGTGCTAAACGCCCCCCCTAACCCAAATAAATTCCTATATCTATCCATTGCACCCCTATTGCTCCATACATTTTGATTATTACTCGCTGATATCGCTTTTTCACGCGCAGGCTGCTTATTGGAGCTTAGGGGAGGCCAGGGGAGCTTCTACGGGCTGCTCCGGACTTCGTGGAGGCGCGGACTTCGCACGCTTCCACTACTTAGCACTCGCGGCGTGTTCAGGTATACTCTTTCCATTCTTTTTGCACACGCCGCACTTTTCACTTTTCGGCGCGCGTTCAGGGCCGACATGCCGCCCCGGACACGACCGAGGTCGACGAGAGCTTCCGCCAAGCGGAAGCGATCGGACGAGGCCGGCCCTGCTCACGAGGTGCAGGACTCTCCTCCGCCTTCTCCCGCACACCCCGTCCACCCAGCACAGCCTGCAGGCCCCGCACACCCCGCACAGCCTGCAGCGCACCCACAGCCCGCACAGCCACTCCCCGCCGCTGCACAGCCACCACCACTGGCTCCACTGGTCGGGCCGCTCGGGATCACGTTCCGAGACGACGCACACCGCGCCGTCTTCGACCGTATCTCTCAGCGCTCGATCGTACCCTCCAGGTTTGCACACCTCGCTGACCTTGGACGCCTGGGGGTACTCGAGGGACTGCTCACGTTGTACGACAACGTGGGTTGGCGAGATTTTCTGCAGGTGTCGGCGGATACTTTTACCCGTCCGACACTTGAGGTTTTGAGTTCGATCGCCCGGACCGATGAGGGATGCTCATTCGGGTTCATGGATCGAGAGTGCCAGGTCACTCTCGATATGATGAGAGCGTTTTTCTCTTGGCCCGCAGTCCCCGGAGCCGATCGCGGTTATGGCCCCACCCATATCCCCCCACCTTCTTTTGACGCCGGTGCCTTCTGGGCCCGGATTACAGGTGTTCACGCCGCCTTTGACCCTAGTAGGGCCAAGGCCTCGGCCATAGTCCACCCCTGCCTACGCATTGCCCAGCGCCTCATGGCGACTACCTTTTTGGCCAGATATGAGCCGGGCACGATGTCTACGCCGGAGCTTTACATGCTCTACGCGATGACCCGTCCCAGAGCTCTATCTAGGGATGGAGATGAGCTTGTCCCCGCCGTCGTGATCGATATCGCGGCATGGTACTTAGACCGCATCATTGTATCGGTGGGCGCTCGCTCACCGATATGCTGCGGCGGCCTGATTACCCTGCTGGCTCTTATGACCGGCGAGGACTTCCCCGACGACTTGCGACGCGTCCCGGGCCCCACCTCTTTGTCGATAGATGTTATGGCCCGGATGAAGATGCTGCGTCCGCATGGTGAGCGTCACTGGGTCTGGTTGCACGGCCCTTTCGGTGCCGACTACATGATTCTCCCGAGCCCTGCTCGGACCCAGATTGCACCGGCCCACGTTGACTGGCTCCCAGATATGGATGTCCTCATCCCCGCCGCCTACGTGCTCGAGGCCGAGGAGGCCGAGCAGGCCCACGCTGCCCACGCTGCCCAGGCTGCCCCCGCAGACCCTGCTGCATGCCCTGCCGAGCCTGCTGCCGACCCTGTCGCCCCTGTGGCCCCTCAGCCCACACCTGTCGTTTCTGCTGCTCCTGACACTTCTGTCCTCACCTCTGCCAGTGTCGAGAGTACTCTTGCTGAGCCCACTTCCACCACTGTCACCACTTCCGAGGCTGTCACCACCACTCCCACTTCCGCCACTGGCCCCTTGTCTGTCGAGCCTCTTTCTTCTGCCTTCCCCGAGCGCCCGCCGACCGTAGTCGAGTACGGAGAGCCCTCGTTCGTTTCGGTCGTGGAGACCATGGTTAGCATGATCTCCGCTGGGGCTACACCTTTTGGACCACACACTTCTACCCCAGCGGGAGATTCCTCTGTCTCCACTGCCGCCGTCTTCTCCGAGAGTGTCGTGGCGTCTGTCCACACTTCTGTGCCACAGACCTCTTTGGCCACCTCGTTGCCTCTTTTGCACGCTTCCTTTGCTGCCGCCGCCTCCACTTCTCGCCAGCCGGTGTCCCGGCCTCGCACCGAGGCCAGGCCCACTTTTCCAGGCGCGACACCTTTTGTCCCCTTCCCCGCTGAGCCCGTCACATACTCCACTCGCGTACGCCAGCCTCGCCCTTCGCAGCCTAGACCGGTGCGTCCCTCTGCACCACCCCCGCCCGACACTACACTACAGAGCATACGTGCTCTTGAGTTGGCGGTGAGTGGTCTTAGAGGAGACCTTAGGACCCTGTCCTCCACCGTCTCTGCGATGGCTGGACGCTTCGACCTGATACCCCAGATCCACTACTGCCTTACACAGGTGCTGGAGCGTCTCCCTCGCGTACCCCAGCCCACCCAGCAGGTTCCCACACACACTTCCACACACACTAGACCTGCTTCCGCTTCCACCCCAGCTCAGCAGCCCACACCACCACCACCACCACCTCCGCCTCAGGACGGAGACGGCGCGACACCGCCTTCTTAGGCACTCTTGATGCCTTTATCCATTCCTGCCGTTGTGCTACCCGTCTCTGCTGGGTCCTGATGCACTTTTGTCCACCCCCCCTCCCCCTCACTATTTTTGGGATTATATTTTTGATCATATCTTTATGTGCATATCATATCATATCTACTTGGGATTCTCATTTTGATCACATCTATATATATCTTTTTGGGAGAGAGGGAGCGTTTTTGGTACTGTATTTATTTTCATATCACTCCTGTTCGTGCATGCATCATGTCCGCATCATATTTTTTCATTTCTTTTTTTTTCTCTTTCTTTTTATTTTCATTTTTCCATGCATGCATCCTCACTTGCCCCTCACACTTCTTGTCTCTCGGTGTCCCACACCTTGCACATTGAGGACACTGTGCCGTTTAGCTTGGGGGAGTGAGTCCTCACTTTCTTTTTTCGTTTAGCCACCTTTATTTTCAGTTTTTCACACCGTTTTTCACTTTTGCACTTATTTTTCATTATTTTTCATTTATCTTGCCATGCATCACGTTTTTCTTATTTTCCTGTGTGCCGCATTGCATAGTTCTATTTTTCCTTTTATCTTTACTTCGTTTCTTTTTCATCTCATGCTAGAGATGAATTTTCTGTGATGATGTCTACGTGGAGTCAGCTTATTCTATATGCATGCTATATTTGTCATGTCTTAGGTTTTATATCTGATATCATATGCTATGACTTGCCTTGCATTTAGAAATGGTAACCCACACCTTTTTTTTCACATGAAAATGGATGAAGTTTTATTATTAGCTGAGCCTGAATATTCATATGTATGCTATCTCAGAAAACACACCAAGATTCACGCATTGAACGCCTATATCTGGAGTACTGATTTCTTTTCCTTTATCACTTCTATATGCATGAATTGTACACTTCACTTCAGGATGATTGAATGATGTTAGCTATGATATATCGGGATTAGTTAGCTTTTTGTGATCAAAACTGAGTAGATTAGATTACCCTGCTGAAGTTGTCGTGCATGTCTTATAGAGTGAGCCGAGAGTTATATATATTTCTTTCTCCACAAATCTTGAACATCATTTCTCTACTTTTAAAATCTTTGGTGAATCTCCCCTTAGTGATTCTATTGTATAGCATTACCCCCGCTATTAATTCCTAGCTCCAAATCCCCTATTCTATTCCAAAAAAAAAAATGAATGAAAGGGAGAAAAACATACTTGCATATCATTATCTCTCTCTGAGTTGGGATCATTGTGAATATATTGCTTATTGAAAAAAAAAAAGAAAAAAAAAAGAGAGAGAGAAAAGAAAAGAGGAAAAATCCTCAATAAAAGATCCCATCTCACTTTCTTTCTCTCTTCTTTCTCTTCATTGATTTTGGAGCTATATGTATACATAAATGAGGATGTAAATATTTTTGTGCCACCACGCTTATAGATAAGCTTGGGGGAGGAGATCCATTGATGTGTGAGAGAGTGACTACTTGACATTGCACGACAACCTAGGCTAAGTAATATTCTATACTCGATGAGATCGTTTCTAGCTCTACGAAATCCAGAAATCTAAGCCTAGCTTTCATTTCATGAAATCCATACTTTTCTATTCTCTCTATTCTATAGTGTGATATTCTTATACTCCAAATAGAAAGCGTTTGATTGAAAAGTGTGTGATCTGTGATTTGTATACCGCTTTAAATGATTCATACGATGTTAATCTTAAAATTATTCCGTTCTTCATGATTACACCATTGTTCGTGGGTTTTCTATTTCTATTTGCACTATTATACTATGATATCAAAATAAAATTCTTTGACATGTATTTCACATTCGGTGCATGCTATATGAGTAAGTGAAACCCACGTCCTGAGAAAATGATCTAGCGCCCTACCTCTTCGCTTCCTTCTTTCTTCTTTATTTTCATTTCGTTTTCATTCTTCTTCGTTTTTCCTTTTTTTTCGTTTTTTCGCCGTTTTCGTTTTCCGAATCCACCGGGTTCGCCTTTTACTTATCTTCCTCGAGGACGAGTAAGAGGCAAGCTTGGGGGATTTTGATCACTCCTTATTTTACACCTTTTTTCCGCATGTTTGCATGCCATTTAGATCGCCCAAATCACGTCTTTTACGATTTATCGACGATATTGCGATGCTTTTCACGTTTTGTTGTTTTTGTCGCATTTCAGGTGATTTGGCGCGATTTGGAGTGATCTCGAGATACGCTTACGCTAGACGGCCACCAACGACCGCTCCGAGGAGTATTTTGCTGTTGGAGAGGAGCGGAAGAAGAATGGACGCCGCAGGAGCGACGGGGAGGCCAAATTAAGCAGTTTGGGCATTTTTTGTGTCCCACTCGGCCGAGTGGAGGAGCCACTCGGCCGACCAGCGAGACACCGCTCGGCCGACCCGTTCAGACACGTTTTCCATGTGTACTCGGTCGAGCGACGGAGACCACATCGGCCGAGTGACTATACCACGTCCGCCCGAGTGGCGCCCAGACGAAGGCCCTCAAAAGTATCGAAGTTACTGTTTTTCAGCCACCTGAGCTTCAGAAGACCCACTCGGCCGAGTGGTAAATCCGTCCGCCCGAGTGAAGTAAAGCCATCGGCCGAGTGACGACAACTCACTCGGCCGAGCCACCTCCGAACTGAAGACCCCTGAAAGCCCCGACTTACTGGAAAATTACAGGGTTTTCACTCGGCCGAGCGACTTTTGTCACTCGGCCGAGTGCGATGCGCTGCCTGTAGCGAAATCTGCGGAAAACAGGCTGTGCAGGGGCGTTTTGGTCAGGATTTTTGGACGATTTTTGGGGCTATTTAAGCCCTGTTTTTACCCTAGTTTAGGGAGCCACCTCTCAGATTTTTTGCAGCTTTTGAGTCTACTTTTTAGCTTTATTAATTGTGATTGGAGAAGAGAAAAACTTGGATTTTTGTTGGGTTGATTGAAGATCTACATTGGTTTGCACTTCTCTTCCCCAAAAACTCTATTTTTATTGTTTATATCATTGTTGTGATGAATTCCATTGTCTATTTCATTGCTAATTATTGTGCTATTGCTATGATTAGTGAGTAGTCTCCACGTCTTGGGGCGTGGGGATGAACCCTACAAGCCCAATTTCGTATTTGTGTTGAATTGGTAGAAATTGAGCTAGGATTGTTATTAGGGATTAGATTGGGATCGAATTACTACGGATAGCTAGGTATTCACATCAATTGGGATTTGCAAGAGATTGGATCCCAATTCGATAGGAAGCCCTAGAAATCCGAATTGGGTTGGAGTCGGATTTTCGAAGTATCGGTTTGCAAGAGATTGGACCGATGCTAGGATCTCCGGTTGCAATTCCGTGCCGATACCCGTTTGCAAGAGATTGGACGGGTAGGAACTATCCTAATCTAGATTGTGGACCGAGTTTGCAAGAGATTGGGCTCGGTGCGCAATTGGACGATGATGTTGATCCTAATGCTAGCTTCCCTAGGCTAGGGTTTGCAAGAGATTGGACCCAAACCTAGGATAGCTATAGACCGGTAACAGCGCGAGAGTGTGAGCTTGGTTCCACATTTAGTTGCAACTAGTTCATCCAAATTCTCATCCTAGCGATTTCGATACCGGCGAACCACATTTGTGAAATACGGTGAGTAGTGGGGATTCCCCATTTCCTAGGCGTTCTCTATTTGATTTGATATTTCGCACTTTTGTCTGACGATTGTGACAGGATCGCCCAAGGCAATTATCCCTCTAAATAGCCAGGTTGATTAGGAGCAAGCACGGTCATTCGTCCTCCCTGTGTTCGATACCCGCTCGCCGCTATACCGTGCGCTTGCGGTAAAACTACAACCGTCGCCTCGGGACGTGTACGCCGGGGCGCGATCACCCTGGCCTCTACCAGGGCCGGCCTGGCCCTGGCAGTGGCCAGGGCGCCGGCCCTGGCCTCTGCCAGGGCCGGCAGGCCGGCCAGGGCCGGCCCTGGCCTCTGCCAGGGCCGGCCTGGCCGACAGGCCTTGGCCAAGGCCGGCCACTGCCGGCCTGGCCTTGGCCGGCCATTGCCGGCCTGGCCATGGTCGGCCATGGCTTGGCCATGGCCGGTCATGGCCAAGGCCATTCGGCGTTGGCCGGCCATGGCCCTTTTGGCCATGGCCGGCCACCCCCTTTGAATGGGGTTGCCGCACTTATTCCTCCCCCTTGATGGGGTGGTCGCCGGTGGTTATTGGCCGTAGCCAACCCCCTCCGTTTTAGGAGAGGGGGTGCATGGTCTTCATAGCCCATTTGGCCATGGTGCACATGCGCCAAATTTTCCTCTTACCCGATGGAAATAACTACCATCATCTTCCTCGATGAAGCACCCGTTCGTCGATGAAGCACCCGTTCGTCGAGAAATTAGTTATTTCCTAATGGCCGTTTGCCAAAAATGAAAAATAACATACTACGTGAACGGTCGGTTCTTCCCGTCACGGAGAGTTCCTACCATATCCGTAATGATAGGAGACCCTAACGTGAAAAGAACAACCGCTGCGTTCTCTCCGTCACGAAGCGTTCCTACTATATCCGTAATAGTAGGAGACCCATTCGTGAAGAAGACAACGACTCGTTCGTAGTTTCGACGGGGTGGCGGTTTGACCGGGGCGAACCCATATGGCTTTGATACCAATGAAGGATCCTGTCCAAAACAGAGTTAGGATCGATAATATGAAGTTTAGACTTACGCTTGCGTACGCTGCACGGTAGTCTATGAACTTCGCCTTCGGATTCGCCACGACGGATCGAGTCTACTCACGAACGGAGTAAGGCTACTAAATCCACAATCTAAATCTCTACTTTAGATTAAGAACTTGGATAGAGGGAGAGGAAATATTTCTGCAGAGCTTCGCTAGGATGAAGATGCATGCATGAATTTCATGCAAAAAATGTAAGGAAAATTGCTACCCTTGGGTCTTATTTATAGCCCACACGGTAGTTATTTTAGGGTAAGTTGTTCTTTTGGAACAACTTAATTAAGGTGTACCATGATGCATGGCACATTATAAGCTTAAGTTATACCATATGCATGGTACAACATAAGCTTAAGATATTCCCCCTTTATTAGCCATATGTCGCATGCATTTATGCATATATAATGCGACTTTCCCACTCATACAGAGATCCTCTCCGCAAGGGAACAGATTCCCTTTGCACACGACTTCGTGTGCGCGACGTTCGAGGTCCGTATTCCCTCGTACATCCCCTACAAGGGTGTACAAACGTCTTCCATATCCAACACAGCCTTACAGTTGATCTTGTCGGTCTGCTGGGGGAGTTGCCCCTAGCTTTATGATCGACAGGTCGATTGGCCTGCTGGGAGAGCTAGTCCCAGTCTTAAAGTCAATCGAGTGTTCGACCAGCTGTAGGAGTTGCCCCAGCCTTACGACCAATCCGTCCATTCGGTTGCGATGGGAGTTGCCCCTTGACTTACGGCCGACGAAGGAGTGATCGGCCTGCTGGGGGAGTTGCCCCCAGCTTTACGGTCGATCTATTCGTTCGGTTGCAAGGGGAGTCGCCCCTCGACTTACGGCCGACTAAGAAGTGAGTCGGCCAGCCAGAGGAGTTGTCCCCAGCCCTTCGACCGATCCGTTTGTTCTGTTGTGAGGGGAGTTGCCCCCCCGACTTATGGCCGGCGAAGGGGTGAGGACCTTGTGAGGAATTTCGAAGGTTCCATGGTGGCGTTCGGCAACTTCTTCGTCCAGCTCGGGTTGATGCGAGAGCCGTTCGACAAGCGGGGGCCTAGCAACACAGTCGGAGGAGCAGTTTAGATGCTCGAACTCGGACGAAAGTGCTTCGGCCAGATCGGCTTGGCCACAGTCGGAGGAGCTGCTTGGACGCTCGAACTTGGACGATGTAATGGCCGCTTTCCGACCGTTCGTATTTTTTACGTGCACGTACTTTTTCGTGCACGTATTTTATTTGGCTCTTTCTTGATTTCGGTATATACGATGTGATATGCCGTTGTGACCGTATGGAAGTGTAGAATTTTATGGTAGTTTTTGGGAACATCATCTCACGGCTCGTCTTCTCGCAAAACAGCTTTGAAGGGAAGTGCGTTTTGGTCTTTTGGCACCAATACGCGGTTCCCGATTTTACGATAATTTTTGGTAGATGTAACACACGATCGGACCCCCGTAGCCACGTACTTCTCGTCTCCATGATCGACCCGGTATTTTCGGATTATTTTTCCGATGCCCGTGGTGGAAGATATCCTCTAATCAATTTTCAACCGTTGATTAGCCTCTAATCTTTTGAATTTCAAACCTAAACCAAATCTAATCAAATCCCTAATTGCACTCATACGTATCATGGGAGAATATCTCATCCACTATTCACACCTCCCTTTTCCCCTATCTCCACGCTCCCTATCTTTATCTCTATCTCCCAATTAACCAAATCCCAAAAGCCACCTAGCAAAACCCTCCCTCTTCATATGGAAACCAACTCCAGCCGCAACTTCACTCACGCATAACCCATCTCAGAGATTTTTGGCTTCTCCTCTGGCCATCCAACGTCGCCCCCAACCTCCTCCAACCTCCGGCCATCTCTCACCTCCGGCCCCCTCTTCTCTCTCCTCCGTTTTCTCTCTAAAGTGCTCTCCAACCCAAAAACCACAGATCTGGACCACAGGATTTACTGTTCATGGCCATCCACCACTGGCCGCCGCCGCCGGTCACCACCCCCATAACTTTGTTCCCCTTTAACCCCTCTCCGCTCTGCAACTTCCCTCACGCTCATAGCCCACCTGTAGCTCCCGGAATCCTCGTCGGAACACGCCGTATCGGCTGTTTTTCACAGATCTGGAAGCTGAACTTCCACGCCGGCTCACGCCCGCCTCCGGCCACCCCCTCCGGCGATCTCCACCACCATCGAACTCCTCTCTGACCCCCCGAGCATCTCCAACTCCCCTTACCCTTTTTCCACGTCTCGATCTCCTCGAAAACCCCGTGGAACTCAGATCTAGCCGCAGTTTTACAGATCTGCGCCACCTCCGGGAAAACTCGCGCCCACCGGCCATCCGACCACCTACGACAACCACCCTACCGCCGTTGGACTTCTATCGAAACCCCCTACCAACTGAAATTTCTCTTATAATCATATCTCACCTGTAGCTCTTGGAAAATCCGTCGAAACCAAGCCCAGCTGCTGTTTTTTGACAGATCTATGCGCTAAACTTCGACGCACGCACACGATCACCTCCAACCACCCCCGACGACAACTCCACTACCGTTGGCTTTGTCTTGAAGTCCTTTGCCTTCTGCAACTTTCCGTTTTCGCTGTTCGTTGCTGAAATTTCACTGAGACGCGCGACAACGGACGTTGTGCGAATCTGTCCTCTCCGGCTTCTCACGGCCACCCACCGCCGTACGCCCACGCCGTCGGCCACCCATCATGCCGAGCATCTTCCTCTGGTCCCACTTCATCTATCGACAGCCCCCTTAGACTCTCAGAGTTCACGTGCGTTGCCGCACGCACGTACTTTTTAGCCGACGTCGCCGTTATCATGAAGATCCGTTGCGCTACTCGCAACAGGAGGAGGATCACTGTTAACTCGCTGATTTCACGCCACCACCCCGCTATCCAGAGATACCTCACTGTGCTACCCGTGGCCGAGGAGTTTCAGACGACGCCGATGTTTCGCCGTTCAGACCCGACTTCCGCTTGTTGGACGACATCACGAGGTTGGTTTTCCTAGCAAGTAGTAAAACCCACACCGTAGCTAATCAAAACCTAAACTAAAATTGGTCAACTTAAACTAAATTTATTTTCTGCATCTTTAAAATGTTGCCCACCATAGGAAAGATCGACGAACGGACTTATTTTCTGTGCACATAGGGTAGACGTCAATCTAGACTGAACAAACACAAAAAACGTGACTTTTTGACTGATAGGGTAGTCCCGTCATTTTAGAAACAAACCCTAATAGGATTTGTTGAAAACACGACCTGACACCGTCACCGTGACCCTGTTTCAGACGGACTACCGCAGACGAGACGCTTGGACGGGACGCTCCGGACGGACGACACACTCGCCATCGCAGGCAAGTGTACTCACTTGCGCTTTTGGCCGTGCTTTGGTCTTAAACTGCTAGAACTAATAGACTGTAAACAAATAGAACCAGACGTGAAATGATAGCGTCCGGGACGCCCTGACAACTTAGACTTGACGACGAAGTCTAAGCGTAACAACAACAACTTTTGACAACCGTAGGGTTATCTTGTGTGTGTGTGTGTGTGGACACCCTAGAACAACTTTTCCCTTGCCATGTCATGAATATCTTGCACGTCGTGTCTTGTGTAGCCTGTGGGTAATGAGACGCTCACCTAGCAGAGTGGGTGATCTTTGTTATGGAACACCTACGGGAAGCTCGGCACCCACCTAGCAGAGTGAGTGTCCTAGCAGACCGAGAGGATAGAGACCCTCACCTAGCAGAGTGAGTGGTCCTATACAGTAGTATAGTTTCACCTACGAGGCGTCCGTCGCTCACTTAGCAGAGTGAGAGATACACTACTAATCGTGGGGATAGAGGCACTCACCTAGCAGAGTGAGTGGCCCTATATTGTCTTGTCCCGAGCACTTGGGTTGGGGTAGGTTTGAGCGTACACACGGGGAGAGGGTCTGATCCCCCTCGAACCGTAAGGCATGAACCCTTCGAGTCACACGTGTCCTGTCTTGTCTTGTCCTGTCATGTCTTGCTTGTCTTGTCACGTCTTGTCACGACCCGTTTAGGTTAGTCCCGTAGTCGGTAGCACACGCGACGACTATTGCTTGCTACACTTTACTTTCCTGCTATGTTTACTTTCTTCGTCACTCTGTTATAAACCCAGCATGCTAATCAACCAGTAAACTGTTGTTTAATAGTTCGGTACACTTACAGTAGAGTCTGATCCCTTTTTATAGACTTTACCTGACGTACAGTTCCTTTTTTTGGGTGCTGTACGCCAGGTGTGGAGCCAGAGTATGTAGACGAGGCAGACCTGCCAGAGTACGTTGAGCCGGAGGACCCAGACCCAGAGTACATGCCCGAGGAGGACCAGAGCTAGAGATCTCAATGTTTCTGATTCAGAGGTTTTACTGCAGTTTAGTTGGGCACCGTTTACTTTCTGTCTAGGTTGGGTGCTTGCACCATTAGTTTACTTTCAGCTGTTTTGTAGCCGTGTCGGCTTTTGTTTAGACTCCCCGTACTTCTCTGGATATCTGTTGAATAAAATGAATGCATCTCTTTTTGTACTTTTGTTATTCCGTACTAACCTGCAGTGACATGTTCCTTCATCTTGGAGTACCACACAGACGCTTATTGGGTCCGAGCTTCACAGCTCCGGCCTAAGCGGGCCTTGTCACGTTTCGCTTCCGTTGTTTTGGGAAGCGAGGCGTGACAGATGACTGTGCTTCGGCCAGATCGGCACGGCCACGGTCGAAGGAGCTGCTTGGATGCTCGAACTCGGACGGCGGTGCTTTGGCCATATCGGCTCGGCCACGGTCGGAGGCTTGAATCAAGCTTGAATGAAGCATCGTGATGAGGTTGAACTCGGAGCTCCTCTTGTAAATGATGTTTGACCTTCTTTTGACCGGAGCACGATTGCTCGAACCTTCGCGACTCCACTAAGAGATGATTCGGGTGACTCCTCTGAGCAAAATTGGGTCAATTGGT
The DNA here is from genome assembly GCA_030789695.1 of Scilla litardierei. Taxonomy (NCBI): domain Eukaryota; kingdom Viridiplantae; phylum Streptophyta; class Magnoliopsida; order Asparagales; family Asparagaceae; genus Scilla; species Scilla litardierei. Next base: position 42,893,574 of record CM061140.1, on the reverse strand, counting down.
TGAACATCTCCAGTGGAGATGGATTGACGCCACACTGCGTTGAAATTTTAGATCGAGAGGTGAACCAATAGGTCGACAATCGCTCGGAGAATCAATCGGAGAGCTTGGACTGCTACCTGATTGTCACCCCCCGCTTCCCAAAACGACGGAAGCGAAACGTGACCAAGGTCCGCTTGGGCCGGAGCTGTGAAGCTCGGACCCAATAAGCGTCTATAGGGGTACCATTTTAAAGATATCAGGTTCTTACATTTATAAATTCGGAACAACAGAAAACACAGAAAGAAAGTTGCATTCATTAATATAAGGAGATAATATCCAGCGAGTACAAAAGTCTAAAAAGAAGCCCAGCATGGCAACAACTACAGAAAGAGAGTAAACTAAAAGTAGTAACCTCTGAAAGGCGGCGACAAAAAAGACCTCTAGGTCTGGTCCTCATCAGGAACGTACTCCGAGTCGACGTCCTCTGGCTCCACGTACTCCGGTATGTCCGACTCGTCCACGTACTCTGGCTCAAAACCTGACGAATAACACCCAAGAGAAAAGGAACTGTACATCAAGTAAAGTCTACAAGAAAGGGTTAGACTCTACTGCAAGTGTAATATAATTTAGAGCAACATTTTTCTGGTTGATTAACATGCTGAGGTTACGACATGGCAGCTATACTAAGTAGAAAGTAAAACGGTGCAGGAAAAGTAAACGCGACAGGCAGTAGCCGTAGCGTGTGCTATCGACTACGTGACTAAGCTAGACAGGACAGGACAAGACAAGACAAGACAAGACATGTGTGACTCGAAGGGTTCATGCCTTACGGTTTGAGGGCGGCCAGATCCTCTCCCCGTGCGACCGCTCAACCCTGCCCCAAACCCAAGTCCTCAAGACAAGACAACCAGAGATCACCCTCGCATGGAGGGCACCTGAAACGCCCGTATGATTTTTGTAACACAGCGATCACTCTCACATGGAGAGCATCCGAAACGCCCGGAGGCTTTTGTATAACAGGGATCACTCTCACATGGAGAGCATCCGAAACGTCCACATGCTTTTTGTAACACAGGGATCACTCTCGCGTGGAGAGCATCCGAAACGTCCCCAGGATTTTTGTATAACAGGGATCACTCTCGCGTGGAGAGCATCCGAAATGCCCGGAGACTTTTTGTAACATGACACGACATGAAAAGTGTAAGGAATGTTCTTCTAGGGGGTCAGCGCGCACGCACGCACAGGAAAACCCTAAGGTGTCAGTTGTTGTTGTTGCGCTTAGACTTCGTCGTCAAGTCTAAGCTGTCAAGGGGGGTCCCAAAAGCTATCATTTCACGTCTGGTTCTCTTTAAATGTTCTTTAACTTCCTAAGAAGGGTAAGGCCTAAACATGGCTGTAAGAACACACGTGTAAACACTTGCCTGCGGTGGCGAGGACGTCGTCTGTCCGGAGCGTTCCGTCAAAGTGGTGCGTCAGTGAGGGTCCGTCTGAAACGGGTCAACGGCGGTGTCAGGACACGTTTTTCATCATTCCTATTAGAGTTCATTTCTAGGTTCAACGGGGCTATCCTAGCAGTCAAAGTCACGTTTTGTTTTGGTTCAACATAGTCGACGATCTATCCTATGTGCATAGAATTTCAGTATTTCGTCGATGTCTAATACTTGCAACATTTTAAAGGTGCGGAAATGAAATTTAGTTATTGTTGACGATTTTTAGATTGGGTTTTCGTTTTGCTATAGTGGGGGTTCTTTCTAAGCGTTTAGATGACTAACCTTTTAACGTCGATCAAAAAACGGATGTCGAGTCTGAACGGCGATGGGTCGGCATCGTCTGCAATGTCTCGGCCGCAGGTAGTATAGCAAGATGCCTCTGGAAAGCGAAGTGGTGGCACGAACAGCGAGCAAGTTGCGATCTCCCTCCTGTTGCGAGTAGCGCAACGGATCTTCACGACGGCGGCAATGTCAGGTAGAAACACGTGAATTCGACGACGTGCGTAAACTCCGAGAGTCCAAGGGGTTGTCGTGGGTTGAAGGGGATCAGTGGAGGTTGCTCAGCCCGATGGGTGGCCGACGGTGTCAGCGCACGGTGGTGGGCGGTCGCGAGAAGACGGAGAGGACAGATTCACACAATGGTCATTGTCACGCGTCTCAGCAGAAAAACAGCGATCAAATGAGTCAAAGGTAAGTTGCAGTAGCTAAAGAGGTTCAAGAGGAATCCAACGGTGGTGGAGTGGTTGCCGAAAGTGGTCAGATGTGGCTGTGCGCCGGCGTTGAAGAACAGCGCACAGATCTATCAAAAACAGCATCTAGGGCTTGTTTCAACGGGTTTTCGAGGAGCTAGAGGTGAGGGAAGAGGGAAAGGGAAATTGCAGATGATAGAGGGGTTCGATAGGAGTCCAACGGTGGTAGGGTGGTCACCGGCGGTGGCCGGCGGTGGACAGACGACGGGTTTTTCTGACGATGAATAGATCTGTCCAAACTGCCGTTGAGGCGAGCTCGAGAGGTATTTCGAGGAGGTAGAGATGAGGGAAGAGGGTAAGTGGAGTTGAAGATGATCGGAGGGTCAAAGAGGAGTTAAGTGGGGGTGGTGGTGGTCGCCGGCGGGTGCCAGTTTTCCGGCGAAGCTGCTGTGCACAGAAATTTTTCGGCCAAGGGTGTCCTCTTGGGGTTTTGAGGGCTTTGGAGAGGAGGAGAGGGGGGAGAAGGAGGAGGAGAGGGTGGTGGCCGACCTTGGGGGGCTGGGGGCGACCGTCAGCAGCCGGAAGAGGAGCAAGGGAGGCGGCTAGGGCTTGGGTGTGGGTTTTTGTTTATTTCGGCCTGGTTGGGTTGTTTTGAAGAGATGATTTGCTAAAGACACTTTTAAGTGGGGTATAACTAAGGGGTGCCCTTGAGAGAGTGTGTGTGAGGGGGTGTACGAAGTGGGGAAATGTTGGGTGAGGTTAGTAGCAGAATCACAATTGCTTGATACGTACAAATCCCCTAATGATTTGATTAGCAACTGAATTTCGAATTTAATTGGGCTTAATGGGCTTGGATTTTGATTAGTGATTTGGGTGGGCGAGGAGTGTCAGAAAATTACGAAAAAAATATCGGGCCGACCGTGAAGAAAAGAGGCTCGAGAATACGATGGTCAATCGTGCGTTTGATCCATGGAAAATGAAAAAAAAATAAAAGATCTGACGACTAAGTCTAAAGCTACGACGACTCGTAATCAAACCTGATTTGTGGGAGAACGACCCGTGACATGGCGTTTATTAAAAATCCCACAAATAACTAGTATTCTATACGGTCACAATGACATAACACATCATATAGTCCAGATCGAAGAAGAGACCAAATAAAATACACACACGATAAGAGTCGTACGCGTAGAAAATACGAACGGTCGGAAAGCGGCCGTTACATTCTACCCATCTTAGAAATGATTCCATCCTTGGAATCACTTATAATAATAATAATAATAATAATATCTATAAGCACATATGCCTACAACTCCCATATCTACACATAATGATCGCTAATCCCATAACTTCAAACAACGTTCCACAACAATTCATCATTACTCGTAGCTCCATTGAAAAAGCTACAACTAGAATCACGTCCTAGCACTAAACTATAATCTATATTACTGTCTACAATTCGATAATCATCACATCTTCAATATATATTCTCCATCATATCGACTCGTAAATTTCCTCCATACTCAATGAACCATCGAACTACATCTATCCTTACCCCTATCATCTAATCTCCTAACCATACCAAATCCGTCTACCTAACCATCCTTTCATCTCAACACGTCGGGTTACTTCCAACGTCTTCTCACGCCAACCTAACAATCAGGTCTTGATACTTTAAATGCTATACTCATTCTCATGATCACCCTAACTCATACTATACCTTCCTAGCTACTCCTATCTTCCACTCGTCCAAATTTCAGGTCTAATAAGTTCTCATCTCTCCGCATATAATTTCATCCAACCAGAATTCTCCATTGAGTCCATCACACATTAGTATTATAAATAAGTCTTGGACACCTCATTCTTTTCATCCAAAGAAATCTAATCTAATATCCTTGTGTTCCAAAATCAATTAATCACTGATACAACATATCTCATCTCACTCTATGCCTACCCGCAAACATAATCATAGAGCAATAATAACCAGTTCTACTAAGATAACAACAATGAAATAACTCTCCGAAGAGGGAAAGAAAGGAAAGGCATGTTTTAAAAAAAAACTTGCGGGAAAAACGTGTGGAGTTGTAGTATTGGACGGGGGATGATAAGGGGTGTGATCTTTGTGGGCTAGTTTCAAAAACTTTAAGGATTTGGTTTAAAAGAAAACAAAAGTTTTGATACCATCACATGCAGCCAAAGATAAGCTATACTATAATACGAAAGACTACGTCTAAGGAATTGCCTGCTATGACGTTATCCATACCTATATGAATACCATCATTCAGACAACTCCATACGTATACCATGGACCACACTGAGTATACACACATGACACAAGAGACAATCATTAAGATCCTAAAGGTAACACACTCATACAGGTACACACACTCTACCTATATACATGCAGCACGATGACATCGCAAAAAAACCAATGGGCCCACTACTAAACTAGAGTTGACACATGCAATGACGAGCACTAACACCTAAACAATAGAAGGGAAACTGAAACCAAAAGCGTAACGAAACAAGATCGGAAGGAACGAGTTCAAATAAGGCGAGATAAAGAGATAGCTGGTTGGGTGGGACAAAAATATTGCTCAAAATAATTAAATAGATGAAAAAAGAATTACATGTAAAATATAGGATCATATACTTTTATACTTATAAAAACTTGTAGAAAAGTGACCAGATGGTAGAAAATTACAACTCGGAAAAAGAGTTAGATGGAGGAATGAAGAGTAGGGTGAGGTAGCGATTGTTTTGCAAATGAAAATAGGTTTTTACAAAGATTTTTTTTGAAATGTAAGCACGATGAACATAGAACTGACATATATAAAAAGAAATTGAAATTCTATTTAGCTTAGAAAAATACTCTGAAAGTACGTATGGTAAGTGGTTAAAAATAAATTTTGTAGTTTTAGAAAAAGGTGATACATTGAATTTACAAAATGATAATAAGGTTTTAAAACTGGGATACGAAAGATACCGGTTTAGAAAAATAGTTACGAGATAGTAACTAAAAATTTCGACCAAGAAGGTTTCAAACTCCGTGAAAGAATTTTAACTCAACCGAAAAGAGAGAAATTTAAATACATGTAATAAGGGGTTTTCAAAGAAGTTAAGTTGAGTGAAGAATTTAATAAGGAATTTCGAAAATACTTTTAGAGAAAACAGAATTTGAAAATGGGGAATGCTTCGAAGAATTAATGATAATCATCATGAAGCGATCACGTGAATCGAGGGCAAGGAATATGATCGCCTGATGAATACACCTAGAATATGATTCATGAAAGGCTACGATAGAAATCTACGGTGGGTAACACAGAAGTGTAATGATTGGAAAGATACTAGAAATCAGGGGTTCTAATTATCGAGCCGTCTAGGGATTAAGAGAACTCAGCACTTAGGTTTCCTAATGAACTAGACTGTAATAGAGAGATCTTATGGAAGGGTCCTAAGAGAATCAAGATTACATTCTGCTGGGCCCGAAATCGATGGACCCGAGCGAACGATTAAAGGAAAGACTCTAGAAATCTAACATTACCAGAGCCAGGTGAGAGACTACTAGGGTATCCTAAGACGAGTATAGCTAAATCTTAACCAAGGCGCCTGACTATCAAACCTGGATGTTTATCAAAGTCTTCCCACCATCTAAGACAAGGAAAACCTAATTTAGACTTGTACATGGATATTAAATGAATGCGGTACTCTTATTGTTCCGAACTTTTTGCATGACCTGCATGGGCCACCACTAAAACCTGTCACGCCCCGCTTCCCAAAATGACGGAAGCAAAACATGACCAAGGTCCGCTTGGGCCGGAGCTGTGAAGCTCGGACCCAATAAGCATCTGTAAGGGTACCATTTTAAAGATATCAGGTTCTTGCATTTATAAAATTCGGAACAACAGAAAACACAGAAAGAAAGTTGCATTCATTAATATAAGGAGATAATATCCAGCGAGTACAAAGTCTAAAAAGAAGCCCAGCATGGCAACAACTACAGAAAGAGAGCAAACTAAAAGTAGTAACCTCTGAAAGGCAGCGACGGAAAGACCTCTAGGTCTGGTCCTCGTCAGGAACGTACTCCGGGTCGACGTCCTCTGGCTCCACGTACTTCGGTATGTCCGACTCGTCCACGTACTCTAGCTCAACACCTGACGTACAATACCCAAGAGAAAAGGAACTGTACGTTAGGTAAAGTCTACAATAAAGAGTTATACTCTACTGCAAGTGTAATATAATTTAGAGCAACATTTTTCTGGTTGATTAACATGCTGAGGTTACGACATGGCAGTTATACTAAGTAGAAAGTAAAACGGTGCAGGAAAAGTAAACGCGACAGCCAGTAGCCGTAGCATGTGCTACCGACTACCGGACTAAGCTAGACGGGACATGACAAGACAAGACAAGACAAGACATGTGTGACTCGAAGGGTTCATGCCTTACGGTTTGAGGGCAGCCAGACCCTCTCCCCATGCGACCGCTCAACCCAACCGTAAAACCAAGTGCTCAAGACAAGACAACCAGAGATCACCCTCGCATGGAGGGCACCTGAAACGCCCGTAGACTCTTTGTAACACAGAGATCACTCTCGTGTGGAGAGCATCTGAAACGCCAGAGGCTTTTGTATAACAGGGATCACTCCCACGTGGAGAGCAACCGAAACGCCCGCAGGCTTTTTGTAACACAGGGATCACTCTCGCGTGGAGAGCATCCGAAACGCCTCCAGGCTTTTTGTATAATAGGGATCACTCTTGCATGGAGAGCATCCGAAACGCTCGGAGGCTTTTTGTAACATGACACGACATGACAAGTGTAAGGAATGTTCTTCTAGGGGGTCCGCGCGCACGCACGCACAGGAAAACCCTAAGGTGTCAGTTGTTGTTGTTGCGCTTAAACTTCGTCGTCAAGTCTAAGCTGTCAAGGGGGTCCCGGATGCTATCATTTCATGTCTGGTTCTCTTTAAATGTTCTTTAACTTCCTAAGAAGGGTAAGGCCTAAACATGGCCGTAAGAACACAAGTGTAAACACTTGCCTGCGGTGGCGAGGACGTCGTCTGTCCGGAGTGTCCCGTCGAAGTGGTGCGTCAGCGAGGGTCCGTCTGAAACGGGTCAATGGCGGTGTCAGGACATGTTTTTCATCATTCCTATTAGAGTTCATTTCTAGGTTCAACAGGGCTATCCTAGCAGTCAAAGTCACATTTTGTTTTGGTTCAACCTAGTCGACGATCTATCCTATGTGCATGGAATTTCAGTCCTTCGTCGATGTCTAATATTTGCAAAATTTTAAAGGTTCGGAAATAAAATTTAGTTATTGTTGACGATTTTTAGATTGGGTTTTCGTTTTGCTACAGTGGGGGTTCTTTCTACGTGTTTAGATGACTAACCTTTTGACGTCGATCAAAAGCGGATGTCGTATCAGAACGGCGATGGGTCGGAATCTTCTGCAACGTATCGGCCACTGGTAGTGCAACAAGACGCCTCTAGAAAGCAAGGTGGTGGCACGAACTGCGAGCAAGCGGTGATCTCCCTCCCGTTGCAAGTAGCGCAATGGATCTTCACGACGGCGGCAACGTCGGGTAGAAACACGTGAGTTCGGCGACATACGTAAACCCAAGAGTCCAAGGGGGCTGCCGTGGGTTGAAGGGGATCAGTGGAGGTTGCTCTGCCCAGTGGGTGGCCGACGGCATCAGCGCACGACGATGGGCGGCGGTGGGCGGCCGTGAGAAGACGGAGAGGAAAGATTTGTGCAACGGTCGTTGTCGCACGTCTCAGCGGAAAAACAGCGATCAAATGAGTCAAAGGGAAGTTTCAGTAGCTAAAGAGGTCAAGAGGAATCCAACAGTGGTGGGTGGTTGCCGGAAGTGGTCGGAGGTGGCCGTGCACCGGCGTTGAAGAATAGTGCACAGATCTGTAAAAAACAGCCGCTAGGGCTTGTTTCAACGGGTTTTCGAGGAGCTAGAGGTGAGGAAAGAGGGAAAGAGAAATTTCAGATGATAGAGGGATTCGATAGGAGTCCAACAGTGGTAGGGTGGTCGCCGGAGGTGGCCGGACGATGGGTTTTTCTGACGATGGACAGATCTGTCCAAATTACCGTTGAGGCGAGCTCGAGAGGTATTTCGAGGAGGTAGAGATGAGGGTAGAGGGTAAGGGGAGTTGGAGATGATCGGAGGGTCAAAGAGGAGTCAAGTGGGGGTGGTGGTGGTCGCCGGTGGCAGCGGACGACCGGCGGGTGCCAGTTTTTCCGGCGGAGCTGCTGTGCACAGAAATTTTTCGGCCAAGGGCGTTCTCTTGGGGTTTTAAGGGCTTTGGAGAGGAGGAGAGGGAGGAGAAGGAGGAGGAGAGGGTGGTGGCCGACCTTGGGGAGCTGGGGGTGGCCGTCGGCAGCCAGAAGAGGAGCAAGGGAGCCGGCTAGGGCTTGGGCATGGGTTTTTGTTTATTTCGGGCTGGTTGGGTTGTTTTGAAGAGATGATTTGCTAAAGACACTTTTAAGTGGGGTATAACTAAGGGGTGACTAGGAGGGAGGGTAAGTGAGGGGGTGTACGAAGTGGAAAAATATTGGGTGAGGTTAGTAGCAGAATCATAATTGCATGATACGTACAAATCCCCTAATGATTTGATTAGCAACTGAATTTCGAATTTTATTGGGCTTAATGGTCTTGGATTTTGATTAGTGATTTGGGTGGGCTAGGAGTGTCAGAAAATTACGAAAAAAATATCGAAACGACCATGACGAAAAGATACTCGTGAATACGATGGTGAATCGTGCGTTTGGTCCATGGAAAATGAACAAAAAAAATAAAAGATCCGACGACTAAGTCTAAAGCTACGGCGACTCTGTAATCAAACCTGATTTGTGGGAGAACGACCCGTGAAATGACGTACACTAAAAATCCCACAAATAACTACTCTTCCATACGGTCACAACGACATAACACATCGTATAGTCCGGATCCAAGAAGAGGTCAAATAAAATACACACACGATAAGAGTCGTACACGTAGAAAATACAAACGGTCAGAAAGCGGCCGTTACACTGATATTTATCATTCGAACCACCGAAGGTGAGTTGCCAGTTCGGAGTAGGGTCGATTGCTGTCCTATACTCATCGTTTGAGTTGAGGCTCGAGATAACCCCATGCCAGGACATGGTCAATCGTAGTTGGAAGGAGCTTGGATCTAGGTCGATCGGAGCTGGAAAGAGCTCGGATCTAGGCCGATCAGAGCTAGAAGGAGCTCGGATCTGGGTGGATCTCAGCTCGTATGTTCGGCGAAGCTGTCTTCATCTTCTTAGTTCTGTCGGAGGTCGACACCGGTTGTAGCTTAGGCCAAGATCACCCTCTTCGAATGAGATAGATGTAGAGGGAGGCCTGATCTCGCAAAGAGAAGGGATGACATGTCTCTGTGGGTTGAGCTTCGTCAATTGATGGGTTCGTTAGGTCGAACTCTGTTGCGTCTTGGATGATCGAATTGAACTCCGACGAACTTCAGTGCCAAACTCAGTTTCTATCAACCAAGTTCGACCCCCTTGGTGATGGTTGGAGAGATCGACCCAGCTGAGGATCGGAGGCGCTCGTCTTCGATCTCAATGAGGTTCGGTGTGATCGATCCATTGGTAGGTCGAAGAGGTTGACCCAGCTGAGGATCGGAGGCGCTCTTCGATGACCCCAATGTGATGTGCCTCCGGGTTGAAGGTCGAGGCGATTTGATCGAAGTTCAGACCAATAATTAAGCGGAGCCTCAAACTTGGTTGTTCGGTCGATGCGGTAGAGAGTCGGATGAACCCACGCTGACCGAAGGTGGGGGTCAGAGGAGATCTGTCGAAGGTCCAAGATCACCGTTGACCTAGAAGATGGTCGGAGGGGATCGCCGTTAACTTAGAAGAACAAGGTCGAGGAGATCTGTCGAGGGTCCGGGTTGACGAGTCGATGAGTTTCCTTGGGTCGTTCACGGATCAATGCTTCAGGAGCTCTATTCAAGCTCGGGAGAAAGCTCTGTTGAATCTCGTACGACCTTCGTGAGCTTTGATCGAGCTTGGATTGAAGGATGGGGCGAGTTTGGCAGAATCATCGAAGATGATCTGACTCTTGGGTAGACGGTTCGGAGAAGGTTCGACGCATTGGCCGCTTCGTCAGAGAGGATCCAATGCTTGGGCTGCTTCATCGGAGAAGATTCGACACTTTGGTCACTTCATCGGAGAGGATCCAATGCCTGGGCCGCTTCATCGAAGGAGATCCGACGCCATGGCCGCCTCATCTGAGAAGATCCAATGCCATGAGTTGCATCGCCTCTGATCTGATGCTAGGGCTGCTTCGTCTTCGATTCGACAGACTCCAGCGATCGATGAAATGGAAGCATGAGTTTCACTTCCTCCTTGATCGTCGACATCACTTTGGGCGCGCGTGTCGACGATGGCACCGCCACGAACCACCAATTGAATCACAGCGAACTCCATCACCAACTCATTGTACACCGCCACCATCTTCGGCCGAACCCGTTCATCACTGCTTCCGTCATGTTTGCTGACATCGACGTTGCCTGCTGCCTGAACCCGTTCATCGGCGACGGGGACGCCGACGTGTCGCTCGATCCGAAGATCCGCTCCCTTATCGCATGGAATGAGTGGCCCGGGTCCGGATCCACATAGTGGGCCCCGTCCTTGAAGATGACCTACTAGGAACACTAGTGAGATGCAGACACGTGGTTAGATTTGGATCCGGTGACGCCATCGATCTCTGGGTTGAGACGCTTCTTCCAGCCCCGCATGTGGTCGAAGGATCGGTCCCCAATGACGAGGACCACCACTATCTTTGTCGGGCCGCTCCCTCTGGTTATCGGAGCACTGATGAGGAGAATGCTAAGGAAAAGGGATATGACCAGATCATTCTTTATGATTCAAGAAAAAGAATGATTGATGAGTAGGAGCTAGCATCCGTGGATGAGGTAACTTTGGATCTGGAGTTTGATCTGGTTTGATCTCATCGGAGCGTCGTTTATGTGGTTCCAACCTCCACCGAATGGGGGAGAGGGAGCTCTAGTCCCCAAGCAAGGCCAATCCTCCTAACTGCGCGTGGGCCGGGCGATCAAGAGACTCGGGCACCGCCCTCCTCCAGAATTGCATCATCGTTCGCAAGCCCCTCCCCAACTAATTAAACATGGTCACTGCCGACAGCTGCTCGGACCTCATCGAGACCATGGGCATGGTCCTCCACGACTGTCGCATCCTTACCGAGAAGGAGCTGATCGCCGATCAATTCACCGTTAAGTCGTACCTCGGCCGGCCATGAAGGAGAAGGAAGAAGGCAACCACCAGACGCGATATTGCGGAGTATAACAATGAAGGTCTGCTGTCACGCCCCGCTTCCCTAAAATGGAGGCGAGACGTGAAAAGGTCCGCACGAGAGTGGAGCTGTGAAGCCCCAAACCCGATAAGCTTCAATAAAACAAAAGCAGGTCCCTGTAACCACAAACGGAACAACAATAATAACACAAGGAGAGACAGAAATAAAATTCTCATGTCTCATAAAATGTCCAACAAGAAAATTAAGTTTGACATCCAGAAAAGCCACCAGGCTAAAAGAAAGAGTCTAAAAGGCCCAGAACAAGGCCAACAAAAGCAACAACGAAAAAAGTATAGGTGCTACTCACCGACAACAAAATAGCAGTCTTAAAACAAAAGGAAAGCTCAACGAAGACACTAGGACTGGTCCCCAGTGTCCACGTACTCCCCGTCAAACACAAGCTCGGGCTCGGCGTCAGCAAACACCTCGTCCTCAACAAGGTACTCAGGTTCAGGATCTAACATGTGTCACCCAAAAGAGTAAAGGGGCACATGTCAGCAAGTCTAAAAGACTTGGGCAAGGAAACTGAAAGTAAGACAACTAGCAACCTAGCAGTTTTAGTATGCATGACGTGGCAGTTATACATGAGTGCACAAGCAAGACATGGTGAACAATAAGTACAAGAGAACAATTATCGGGACAAGACAAGAGTAGCCAAGCTACTAACAATCTCAATCAATTCACGATTCACGTTTCACTGTTGTTTGTAGATGTTTACGCCTTACAGCTGAATGGTATAACATTCACGCTGATTGGCCGCTTAACACTACCCCAAACCCAGAGTTTACGCCTTACAACTGCAGTTGCTGATCAGGCAGACTCCCAGTTGAATGACCGCTTAACTCTTACCCCATCCCACACGTAAACAAGCCAGGGTCCCTGTACATGAGCCCAGTAAATGAGCCAGGGTTGCCCCGCACGGGAGCTTGTTTTCCTAGTTCACAATTCAATATCGATCGTTGGGGTTAGCAACTCATTATGCTCGCTTCTGGTCACGAGCCAGGAAACACAAGTATTGTAGCGATGCTACACAATCACGGGATCACTTAAAGAATGCAGTGACATGACAATTAATTTGCGTACCGTTAATGGAATTTAAACATGTCATGGTAATTGTGCAACATGATAAATGTCGGATCTAGCTTCGTTGTCAAGCTAGTTCCTAAATTTGCGCCTAGGCGAGTATCATTTCGTCGCCTAGCCTCTTTTACGCCTACAACAAGCAAATGGCCTAAAACATGGCCTAAACCCTAAGTGGCAAGTTTCACTTGCCTAGCACCGGGGATGACGATCACGAAGGTTCGGCTCGCGGATGCTAATCTACGAGGAAGTCGCTGTTATGGAGAACAATCATCAAAACAACAAGTAATTTCATTAGGGTTTCATAAAACATACGGGTTATGAAAACATCAAGAGATCGATTTCTTACCGTGAGGAGGCGGAAGAAACTCTCCGGAGAACCTATGGATCAGATCTGGAACGGATGGAGAAGTTTGGAGAACTAGGGGTTTTGGGTGATTTTGGGGATTTGATGGAGATTTGCGGAAGATGAGAGGTAGAATGTGTTGAGGGATGGTTTGGATGATGGATCTTGGGCTTGGGATGAAGGAATAAGGGTTTGAGGTAGAAGGGGCTCAATGGGGGAGAAACTAGGGTTTTTGGTCGAGTGGAGGAAGAAGAAATCGTTTGGGAGGGGTTTAAATAGGATGGGCTGGCGGTTGCCCAGAAATTAGGGTTTTAACACAGATTAGTCGGTCACATAGCAACCACTGACCGACTAGTTTGGGAACTAGTCGGTCGGTTGACCAACGCAGACCGACTAAGTGTAAACAGTAACTCCTGTACAGAATTAGGGTTTAGATTTAGTCGGTCAAAGAACAACTGCTGACCGAATAGTTTAACATCTAGTCGGTCGATGAACGTTCTTAGACCGACTAAGAGTGAACAGTATTGATACCAAAAATTAGATGATGTGTTAGTCGGTTAAAGAAGCATTGCCGACCGACTAGTTTGCAACCTAGTCGGTCGACCAACGTTCTTAGACCGACTAACGATAAACAGTAACTCCTGAGAAATTTAGAAAGCCAACTAGTCGGTTCAAGAAGGATTGCCAACCGACTGGATCGTCATCTAGTCGGTCGGTGACCCTTCTTACACCGGCTAATAAGCACCAAAAGTTCCGATATGGAGCGCGGATCTCCGGGATCGATTCCTAAGTCTCCTGGGCTTGATCTAACAATAAGATATGACCGATACGAAGCCCGTCACGAATGACTTGCGCCGAAATTGACGATTCTAAGAAAGAAGCTAGAAAACACGACGATACGATCGAAAATGAAAGTTACGGAGACGAAAATCACATATAAGGAGAAAATCCACCAAAACTTATAATATAATATAATAAATCCAGATACATGAAAACCAGTCGTTACATCCTCCCCAACTTAAGAAAAATTCCGTCCTCGGAATTTCCCAACACTCACGTGTCCGGGAACAAAAGTGGGAAACGCTCTCGCATCTCATCCACATTCTCCCAAGTAGACTCTCCGGGCGAGCCGTGTCGCCACATCACCCTCACAAGATTGACAATCTTGTTCCGAAGTGACTTCTGACGCCTGTCCAGAATTTGCACCGGATGCTGGTCATATGTCAAATCGGGGCGAACGGCAATCTCCGAGAAATCCACAGCATGAGATGGATCGCTAATGTATCGACGAAGCTGCGACACGTGAAAAACATTGTGAACTCCTTCCAAAGATGGCGGCAAGGCTAAGCGATAAGCTACCTCGCCAACCCTCTCCAAATTGTCAAACGGTCCAATGTATCGCGGGCTCAACTTCCCTCGCTTCCCAAAACGAATCACACCACGATTCGGGGAAATCTTCAAGAACACATGGTCGCCCGGCTGAAACTCCAAAGGACGCCGTTTAGCATCCGCCCAATGCTTAAAACGGTCCTGAGCAATTATCAACCTCTCCCGAATGTTCCTGACAATATCCACGGCTTCCACGATCATCTAAGGTCCCAACAACTCCCGATCACCAACGTCATCCCAACTCAATGGCGATCGACATTTCCTCCTATAAAGAGCGGCGAAAGACGCCATGCCAATACTCGCCTGGAAGCTGTTGTTGTAAGAAAACTCTACCAGATGTAGATGGTCCTCCCACGAACCCTTGAAATCCAACATGCACGCCCTCAGCATGTCTTCCAAAATCTGAATCGTCCTCTCGGACTGGCCATCCGTCTGCGGATGGTACGCCGTGCTGAAACTCAGACGCGTACCCAAACTCTTTTGCAAACTCTGCCAGAACTGAGATGTGAACCTCGTGTCCCTGTCTAACACGATACTCACGGGGACTCCGTGAAGTCGCACAACCTCCTGCACGACTCATGTCACATCACTATCCAAACTAGGAAAAGGAAATAAAAACGGAGAGTAAAAGAATTTTACCTCCATATATCTCCGTGCTAGCGCCTCAGTGGACTGTCCCACTCGGAATGGAATAAAGTGCGCGGATTTGGTCAATCGATCTACGATCACCCAAATCGCGTCATTCTGCTTCGGACTCCGAGGTAGTCCAGTCACGAAATCCATAGTGATGTGTTGCCATTTCCACTCCGGAATTGGAAGCGGTTGTAGCAACCCGGCCGTACGCTGATGCTCTGCCTTCACTTGCTGACAAACCAAGCACTTGGCTACACTCCGAGCCACACTCCTATTCATACCATGCCACCAATAATTCAGACGAAGATCCTGGTACATCTTGGTGCCACCAGGATGCACAGAATACGGCGAACTGTGTGCCTCCACCATCAACTCCTCTCTAATATCTCCAGCTGGCACACACAACCTTGCTCCAAACCTCAGCGAGCCATCCTCATGAATCAAAAAGTCAGTCCGCAGACCGGCTTCAACCTGCCCTCGAATCCTTACCAACCTCGGATCCTCAGCCTGGCCAGCCTTAATCCGATCCACGATCGTCGACTGTACCTGCATGTACATCAACGATGAAGCCTCCACAGGAAGGACAATCTCCACTTCAGACTCGCAAAAATCCTGCTGCAATATCCACTGCGAGGTCAAAATCATCACCGCTGGAAGCCTACTCAGCGCATCCGGGACCACATTCACCTTGCCAGGGTGATACTGCAAATCAATCTCATAATCCGCCATAAGCTCCAAATCATGCGTTGGGTAATTCTTCTCATGAACCTTAAGCTGACGAGAAGCATACGACACGACATGCCCGTGCTGATGCAACACACAACCGAGACCCTTGCCAGAAGCATCGCAAAAGATCTCAAATCCACCGCTGCGATCAGGCACAACAAGAATAGGGGCAGTCGTCAAACGCTCTCTCAGAACACCAAAAGCACTCTCACAATCACCTGACCAAACAAAAGGTGCATCCTTCCGCGTCAACCTGGTCATCGGCTCAGCAATATAGGAAAAGTCCTTAATGAAACGCCGATAGTAACCAGCAAGTCCAAGGAAACTCCGAATCTCAGATGCAGACGACGGAACATGCCACTCTCTGATGGCCCTAATCTTCTCGGGATCCACTGAAATTCTATCTCCAGTCACCACATGCCCGAGGAAAGCAACTCTGTCCAGCCAAAACTCGCACTTCGAAAACTTAGCATACAAACGATGCTTCCTCAAAATCTCCAATACCGTCCTTAAGTGCGAGGCATGCTCTTCCTCTGACTTCGAATAGATCAGAATGTCGTCAATAAAGATAACGACAAACTTATCCAAAAAGTCGTAGAAAACCAGGTTCATCAGATTCATGAAAACTGCGGCCGCGTTAGTTACGCCGAAAGGCATAACCACAAACTCGTAGTGTCCATACTTCGTCCTGAACGCTGTCTTCGGAACATCTCCCTTCTTCACCTTCAACTGATGGTAACCACTCCTCAAATCCAATTTAGAAAACACCCTCGAACCTCCAAGCTGATCAAAAATATCATCGATGCGAGGCAACGGGTATTTATTCTTAATGGTCACTGCATTCAACTCCCGATAGTCCACGCACATGCGACGCGAACCATCCTTCTTCTTCACCAGCAGCACCGGTGCTCCCCACGGAGACACACTAGGGTTGATATAACCCTTCTGCAAAAGCTCATCCAGCTGCTTCCACAATTCCTCCAACTCAGCGGGTGCCATACGATACGGCGCCTTCGAAATCGGCTGCGCCCCCGGAACAAGATCAATAGAAAATTCTAGAGCTCGATCAGGTGGCAAACCAGACATCTCCTCAGGGAAGACGTTGCCAAAATCACACACCACAGCTGGCCACTCCAGCTCCATCTGCAAAGCCACAACCTCCACCGGTCTGGCCCGAAATCTGACAGGACCAAGCGAACTGCTACCTCGACTGAACTCGAATACTGGATGTCCAGGAATCTCGAACACCACCTTCTTCCTCCTGCAGTCAATCGTAGCATAGAAGCTCGCAAGCCAGTCCATCCCAAGAACTACATCATAGTTGATGATGTCGTGGATAATGAAATCAGTGAAAAGCTCATGTCCACAGACCACCAACGAGCAAGAATTGCAACCACGATGCACCGAGACCACGCCAGTCCCTGTAACGATGTTCCAACTCTTGGGAAGAGGGGACGTCGACAAGGAATGCCTCTCCACGAAGCTCCGAGAAATAATGCACATCGATGCACCAAAGTCAAAGAGGACTCGTGCAGGAAATGTGCACACCAAAACCACACCTAACAAGCAATTAACAATCAAACCCTAGTCTAGCAAACAACCATGTTCAAGCAAAGAACACAATCTAACAATCAAACCAGCTAGGGAAGTAACAGCTAGATCGAGGATTACCTACGATAACCTCATCCACAGCCTCGCTCTCCACAGCGGTCATCAGAAAAGCCTGCCTCCTTGGCAGAATAGCCTGCTGAAAAGCCTGCCTCTGTGGAATAAGAGCCGCTCCACGTCCAGCAGGAACAGGCGCTCGCTGCTGCAACGGCTGCGCTGCAACCGGTGCCCTCCACAGCGGATTCTCATGCCGACAATCCTTCGCGACATGAGAAGCATCACCACAAACCAGACACTGGCCCAAAAACTTCCTACACTGATCCTTGATGTGGCCAGGCTTGCCGCAGAAATGGCAAGTCTTCAGAATAGGCCCTCCTAGCCTCTTAAACTGAGCTGGCTGATTAGGCTTGAAACCAGGCCTAACCACCGCTTTGGCCTACTCCATAGGCCTCTTCCCAGCACCAACAATAGACCCCCTCCTCTGACTCAGGTTCAGCTCCTGCCTCGTCGCAGCGACCAGAACCTTCTGATAAGAGTCCAGATCGGAGGAAGACACAAAACTCTGGAGCTCCAAAGCAAGTCCCTGCAGGAACCTCTGAGCCGTCTCATCAGCATCCTGCACCATCTTCGGTGCGAACCGACTCAGCCTAGTGAACTCTTGGTGGTACAGGTCCACCGTCAAGCTCCCTTGCTTCAGATCAATGAAACGCTGCAGCATCTCCTTCTTAGCAGCCTTCGGAAAGAATTCCTCATCAAACCTGGACTTAAAGGTAGTCCAAGCTATCGGCTCCACCAGCATCTTCTCTTCCGCATCCCACCAGTTCCGAGCATTATCCTTGAGTTACCTCTTCGCCAAATCAACCCATCCAGCCGGGGTGATCTTGGCCATCTTCAAGTTATCCTCTATATTCCGAATCTACTCATCGACAGCCAGAGGACCCTCAGACCCATCAAAATATGCGGGACCAGCTCCCGAAATTACTTCGCTCCCGGCTCAGAGCGAGGGGCATCCAGAAGAGCCCGGGCAGCTCGAGCAAGTGGAGCATTCTGAACTTGCAGGAGCACGCCCTGCTGCACTTGCATCATCTGGAGCATCATCCACATCATCTCTCCGTTGGTGGGTTCCCGCTCAGGCTCCTCATCATGAGGGAGCGCACCATTACCCCCACTACGGGTGAATCGCCTTCCTGCCATCTAGTGACATAGAAACGAAGCAGATTAGACTCATAGCTTATAACTCGGACGTCGAACTTAGTTTATTGGACATTCTAATATCATTATCGTCATTCCGATAATCGCAGTTACAGAAGAGGACCTGCATGGGCCACCAACAAAACCTGTCACGCCCCGCTTCCCTAAAATGGAGGCGAGACGTGAAAAGGTCCGCACGAGAGTGGAGCTGTGAAGCCCCAAACCCGATAAGCGTCAATAAAACAAAAGCAGGTCCCTGTAACCACAAACGGAACAACAATAATAACACAAGGAGAGACAGAAATAAAATTCTCATATCTCATAAAATGTCCAACAAGAAAATTAAGTTTGACATCCAGAAAAGCCACCAGGCTAAAAGAAAGAGTCTAAAAGGCCCAGAACAAGGCCAACAAAAGCAACAACGAACAAAGTATAGGTGCTACTCACCGACAACAAAATAGCAGTCTTAAAACAAAAGGAAAGCTTAACGAAGACACTAGGACTGGTCCCCAGTGTCCACGTACTCCCCGTCAAACACAAGCTCGGGCTCGGCGTCAGCAAACACCTTGTCCTCAACAAGGTACTCAGGTTCAGGATCTAACATGTGTCACCCAAAAGAGTAAAGGGGCACATGTCAGCAAGTCTAAAAGACTTGGGCAAGGAAACTGAAAGTAAGACAACTAGCAACCTAGCAGTTTTAGTATGCATGACGTGGCAGTTATACATGAGTGCACAAGCAAGACATGGTGAACAATAAGTACAAGAGAACAATTATCGGGACAAGACAAGAGTAGCCAAGCTACTAACAATCTCAATCAATTCACGATTCATGTTTCACTGTTGTTTGTAGATGTTTACGCCTTACAGCTGAATGGTATAACATTCACGCTGATTGGCCGCTTAACACTACCCCAAACCCAGAGTTTACGCCTTACAACTGCAGTTGCTGATCAGGCAGACTCCCAGTTGAATGACCGCTTAACTCTTACCCCATCCCACACGTAAACAAGCCAGGGTCCCTGTACATGAGCCCAGTAAATGAGCCAGGGTTGCCCCGCACAGGAGCTTGTTTTCCTAGTTCACAATTCAATATCGAGCGTTGGGGTTAGCAACTCATTATGCTCGCTTCTGGTCACGAGCCAGGAAACACAACTATTATAGCGATGCTACGCAATCACGGGATCACTTAAAGAATGCAATGAAAAGACAATTAATTTGCGTACCGTTAATGGAATTTAAACATGTCATGGTAATTGTGCAACATGATAAATGTCGGATCTAGCTTCGTTGTCAAGCTAGTTCCTAAATTTGCGCCTAGGCGAGTATCATTTCGTCGCCTAGCCTCTTTTACGCCTACAACAAGAAAATGGCCTAAAACATGGCCTAAACCATAAGTGGCAAGTTTCACTTGCCTAGCACCGGGGATGACGATCACGAAGGTTCGGCTCGCAGATGCTAATCTACGGGGAAGTCGCTGTTATGGAGAACAATCATCAAAACAACAAGTAATTTCATTAGGGTTTCATAAAACATACATGTTATGAAAACATCAAGAGATCGATTTCTTACCGTGAGGAGGCGGAAGAAACACTCCGGAGAACCTATGGATCAGATCTGGAACGGATGGAGAAGTTTGGAGAACTAGGGGTTTTGGGTGATTTTGGGGATTTGATGGAGATTTGCGGAAGATGAGAGGTAGAATGTGTTGAGGGATGGTTTGGATGATGGATCTTGGGCTTAGGATGAAGGAATAAGGGTTTGAGGTAGAAGGGGCTCAATGGGGGAGAAACTAGGGGTTTTGGTCGAGTGGAGGAAGAAGAAATCGTTTGGGAGGGGTTTAAATAGGATGGGCCGGCGGTTGCCCAGAAATTAGGGTTTTAACACAGATTAGTCGGTCACAGAGCAACCACTGACCGACTAGTTTGGGAACTAGTCGGTCGGTTGACCAACGCAGACCGACTAAGTGTAAACAGTAACTCCTGTACAGAATTAGGGGTTAGATTTAGTCGGTCAAAGAACAACTGCTGACCGACTAGTTTAACATCTAGTCGGTCGATGAACGTTCTTAGACCGACTAAGAGTGAACAGTATTGATACCAAAAATTAGATGATGTGTTAGTCGGTTAAAGAAGCATTGCCGACCGACTAGTTTGCAACCTAGTCGGTCGACCAACGTTCTTAGACCGACTAACGATAAACAGTAACTCCTGAGAAATTTAGAAAGCCAACTAGTCGGTTCAAGAAGGATTGCCAACCGACTGGATCGTCATCTAGTCGGTCGGTGACCCTTCTTACACCGGCTAATAAGCACCAAAAGTTCCGATGTGGAGCGCGGAGCTCCGAGATCGATTCCTAAGTCTCCTAGGCTTGATCTAACAATAAGATATGACCGATACGAAGCCCTTCACGAATTACTTGCGCCGAAATCGACGATTCTAAGAAAGAAGCTAGAAAACACGACGATACGATCGAAAATGAAAGTTACGGAGACAAAAATCACATATAAGGAGAAAATCCACCAAAACTTATAATATAATATAATAAATCCAGATACATGAAAACCAGTCGTTACATCCTCCCCAACTTAAGAAAAATTCCGTCCTCGGAATTTCCCAACACTCACGTGTCCGGGAACAAAAGTGGGAAACGCTCTCGCATCTCATCCTCATTCTCCCAAGTAGACTCTCCGGGCGAGCCGTGTCGCCACATCACCCTTACAAGATTGACAATCTTGTTCCGAAGTGACTTCTGACACCTGTCCAGAATTTGCACCGGATGCTGGTCATACGTCAAATCGGGGCGAACGGTAATCTCCGAGAAATCCACAGCATGAGATGGATCGCTAATGTATCGACGAAGCTGCGACACGTGAAAAACATTGTGAACTCCTTCCAAATATGGCGGCAAGGCTAAGCGATAAGCTACCTCGCCAACCCTCTCCAAATTGTCAAACGGTTCAATGTATCGCGGGCTCAACTTCCCTCGCTTCCCAAAACGAATCACACCACGATTCGGGGAAATCTTCAAGAACACATGGTCGCCCGGCTGAAACTCCAAAGGACGCCGTTTAGCATCCGCCCAATGCTTAAAACGGTCCTGAGCAATTATCAACATCTCCCGAATGTTCCTGACAATATCCACGGCTTCCACGATCATCTCAGGTCCCAACAACTCCCGATCACCAACGTCATCCCAACTCAATGGCGATCGACATTTCCTCCCATAAAGAGCGGCGAAAGGCGCCATGCCAATACTCGCCTGGAAGCTGTTGTTGTAAGAAAACTCTACCAGATGTAGATGGTCCTCCCACGAACCCTTGAAATCCAACATGCACGCCCTCAGCATGTCTTCCAAAATCTGAATCGTCCTCTCGGACTGGCCATCCGTCTGCGGATGGTACGCCGTGCTGAAACTCAGACGCGTACCCAAACTCTTTTGCAAACTCTGCCAGAACTGAGATGTGAACCTCGTGTCCCTGTCTGACACGATACTCACGGGGACTCCGTGAAGTCGCACAACCTCCTGCACGACTCACGTCACATCACTATCCAAACTAGGAAAAGGCAATAAAAACGGAGAGTAAAAGAATTTTACCTCCATATATCTCCGTGCTAGCGCCTCAGTGGACTGTCCCACTCGGAATGGAATAAAGTGCGCGGATTTGGTCAATCGATCTACGATCACCCAAATCGCGTCATTCTGCTTCGGACTCCGAGGTAGTCCAGTCACGAAATTCATAGTGATGTGTTGCCATTTCCACTCCGGAATTGGAAGCGGTTGTAGCAACCCGGCCGTACGCTGATGCTCTGCCTTCACTTGCTGACAAACCAAGCACTTGGCTACACTCCGAGCCACACTCCTATTCATACCATGCCACCAATAATTCAGACGAAGATCCTGGTACATCTTGGTGCCACCAGGATGCACAGAATACGGCGAACTGTGTGCCTCCACCATCAACTCCTCTCTAATATCTCCAGCTGGCACACACAACCTTGCTCCAAACCTCAGCGAGCCATCCTCATGAATCAAAAAGTCAGTCCGCAGACCGGCTTCAACCTGCCCTCGAATCCTTACCAACCTCGGATCCTCAGCCTGTCCAGCCTTAATCCGATCCACGATCGTCGACTGTACCTGCATGTACATCAACGATGAAGCCTCCACAGGAAGGACAATCTCCACTTCAGACTGCAAAAATCCTGCTGCAATCTCCACTGCGAGGTCAAAATCATCACCGCTGGAAGCCTACTCAGCGCATCCGGGACCACATTCACCTTGCCATGGTGATACTGCAAATCAATCTCATAATCCGCCATAAGCTCCAACCATCGTCGCTGTCGCATGTTGAGCTCCTTCTGAGTAAAAATATTCTTCAAGCTTTTGTGATCGGTGAAAATCTTCACTTTCTCACTCAGCAGGAAGTGCCTCCAAATCTTAAGAGCAAACACAACGGCAACCAACTCCAAATCATGCGTTGGGTAATTCTTCTCATGAACCTTAAGCTGACGAGAAGCATACGACACGACATGCCCGTGCTGATGCAACACACAACCGAGACCCTTGCCAGAAGCATCGCAAAAGATCTCAAATCCACCGCTGCGATCAGGCACAACAAGAATAGGGGCAGTCGTCAAACGCTCTCTCAGAACACCAAAAGCACTCTCACAATCACCTGACCAAACAAAAGGTGCATCCTTCCGCGTCAACCTGGTCATCGGCTCAGCAATATAGGAAAAGTCCTTAATGAAACGCCAATAGTAACCAGCAAGTCCAAGGAAACTCCGAATCTCAGATGCAGACGACGGAACAGGCCACTCTCTGATGGCCCTAATCTTCTCGGGATCCACTGAAATTCCATCTCCAGTCACCACATGCCCGAGGAAAGCAACTCTGTCCAGCCAAAACTCGCACTTCGAAAACTTAGCATACAAACGATGCTTCCTCAAAATCTCCAATACCGTCCTTAAGTGCGAGGCATGCTCTTCCTCTGACTTCGAATAGATCAGAATGTCGTCAATAAAGATAACGACAAACTTATCCAAAAAGTCGTAGAAAACCAGGTTCATCAGATTCATGAAAACTGCGGCCGCGTTAGTTACGCCGAAAGGCATAACCACAAACTCGTAGTGTCCATACTTCGTCCTGAACGCTGTCTTCGGAACATCTCCCTTCTTCACCTTCAACTGATGGTAACCACTCCTCAAATCCAATTTAGAAAACACCCTCGAACCTCCAAGCTGATCAAAAATATCATCGATGCGAGGCAACGGGTATTTATTCTTAATGGTCACTGCATTCAACTCCCGATAGTCCACGCACATGCGACGCGAACCATCCTTCTTCTTCACCAGCAGCACCGGTGCTCCCCACGGAGACACACTAGGGTTGATATAACCCTTCTGCAAAAGCTCATCCAGCTGCTTCCACAATTCCTCCAACTCAGCGGGTGCCATACGATACGGCGCCTTCGAAATCGGCTGCGCCCCCGGAACAAGATCAATAGAAAATTCTAGAGCTCGATCAGGTGGCAAACCAGACATCTCCTCAGGGAAGACGTTGCCAAAATCACGCACCACAGCTGGCCACTCCAGCTCCATCTGCAAAGCCACAACCTCCACCGGTCTGGCCCGAAATCTGACAGGACCAAGCGAACTGCTACCTCGACTGAACTCGAATACTGGATGTCCAGGAATCTCGAACACCACCTTCTTCCTCCTGCAGTCAATCGTAGCATAGAAGCTTGCAAGCCAGTCCATCCCAAGAACTACATCATAGTTGATGATGTCGTGGATAATGAAATCAGCGAAAAGCTCATGTCCACAGACCACCAACGAGCAAGAATTGCAACCACGATGCACCGAGACCACGCCAGTCCCTGTAACGATGTTCCAACTCTTGGGAAGAGGGGACGTCGACAAGGAATGCCTCTCCACGAAGCTCCGAGAAATAATGCACATCGATGCACCAAAGTCAAAGAGGACTCGTGCAGGAAATGTGCACACCAAAACCACACCTAACAAGCAATTAACAATCAAACCCTAGTCTAGCAAACAACCATGTTCAAGCAAACAACACAATCTAACAATCAAACCAGCTAGGGAAGTAACAGCTAGATCGAGGATTACCTACGATAACCTCATCCACAGCCTCGCTCTCCACAGCGGTCATCAGAAAAGCCTGCCTCCTTGGCAGAATAGCCTGCTGAAAAGCCTGCCTCTGTGGAATAAGAGCCGCTCCACGTCCAGCAGGAACAGGCGCTCGCTGCTGCAACGGCTACGCTGCAACCGGTGCCCTCCGCAGCGGATTCGCATGCCGACAATCCTTCGCGACATGAGAAGCATCACCACAAACCAGACACTGGCCCAAAAACTTCCTACACTGATCCTTGATGTGGCCAGGCTTGCCGCAGAAATGGCAAGTCTTCAGAATAGGCCCTCCTAGCCTCTTAAACTGAGCTGGCTGATTAGGCTTGAAACAGGCCTAACCACCGCTTTGGCCTACTCCATAGGCCTCTTCCCAGCACCAACAATAGACCCCCTCCTCTGACTCAGGTTCAGCTCCTGCCTCGTCGCAGCGACCAGAACCTTCTGATAAGAGTCCAGATCGGAGGAAGACACAAAACTCTGGAGCTCCAAAGCAAGTCCCTGCAGGAACCTCTGATCCCTCTCATCAGCATCCTGCACCATCTTCGGTGCGAACCGACTCAGCCTAGTGAACTCTTGGTGGTACAGGTCCACCGTCAAGCTCCCTTGCTTCAGATCAATGAAACGCTGCAGCATCTCCTTCTTAGCAGCCTTCGGAAAGAATTCCTCATCAAACCTAGACTTAAAGGTAGTCCAAGCTATCGGCTCCACCAGCATCTTCTCTTCCGCATCCCACCAGTTCCGAGCATTATCCTTGAGTTACCTCTTCGCCAAATCAACCCATCCAGCCGGGGTGATCTTGGCCATCTTCAAGTTATCCTCTATATTCCGAATCCACTCATCGGCAGCCAGAGGACCCTCAGACCCATCAAAATATGCGGGACCAGCTCCCGAAATTACTTCGCTCCCGGCTCAGAGCGAGGGGCATCCAGAAGAGCCCGGGCAGCTCGAGCAAGTGGAGCATTCTGAACTTGCAGGAGCACGCCCTGCTGCACTTGCATCATCTGGAGCATCATCCACATCATCTCTCCGTTGGTGGGTTCCCGCTCAGGCTCCTCATCATGAGGGAGCGCACCACTACCCCCACTACGGGTGAATCGCCTTCCTGCCATCTAGTGACATAGAAACGAAGCAGATTAGACTCATAGCTTATGACTCGGACGTCGAACTTAGTTTATTGGACATTCTAATATCATTATCGTCATTCCGATAATCACAGTTACAGAAGAGGACCTGCATGGGCCACCAACAAAACCTGTCACGCCCCGCTTCCCTAAAATGGAGGCGAGACGTGAAAAGGTCCGCACGAGAGTGGAGCTGTGAAGCCCCAAACCCGATAAGCGTTGTTACGCCTATTTGACCGAGACCCGCAAAGCACGAGCCCAAGAGCCCGACTACTGGTCAAAAGCCCATCTGCGTCCTCAAAGCCCATTCGACAAAGGCCCTACAAGGGACCTTCTCGAACGTCGATCTGACCCGGCCCCAATAACCCGTTGGTCGCTCGCCCACTCCTGCGAAAACCACTCCCCCGGACGCGTGACTACTAAATGGCGATAATGGGGAGGTGCTGGCATGGCGGAGAGAGCGGCGGTGAGGGGGGACTGATGGGGCACGATCAATGGCGGACGTGGGACGTGGGTCAGAGGCAATCACGCGGGAGCTCTACAAAAGGGCCAGGAAGACGACGAAGAAAAGGGCCGCATCTCAGGTAACAAAACCTAAGGTACTCCATCAACGACCTCGTTCCCCCAATTCATCTCCTTCCTCCCCCGCTCGCGCCGAGAGACGCCGTTACGATCTCCTCACGAGTCGGACCGTCTCCGCCGGGCCTCCTTTCTCAGATCTCTATCTGACTTAGGCATCGGAGGGGATTTGGCCGGAACCAAGGTCCGGCCCCCTGACGAGCGTTCTCGTCTGCGCAGGTGGACAACAGATCAACGGGCCGAGGCTACTCCTCGCCCCTCTCCGACCACTCGATCAACCGGACAGTGAGGCTTCCCCTCACCGTCAGCCTGCCGTGGCCGAGCATGTCCTACCGAGGCCGAGCGTCCTAATCGGGTCCGAGACTCACCCTCGCCACCCGTCGGCCGTGCATCTACCCGGGCGACTGAGGCTACCCCTCGTCCCCCTTCTAGCCGAGGCCGAGCACACCTGTCCGAGGCCGAGCGTCTCAACCAGGGCCGAGGCTACCCCTCGCCCCTTCAGCTCCGATTCGAAGCCCCCGAGGGACCCAAAGCGGGCCCCTTGACCACGTTGACCGGGTTCTCCACGGTCAATGCTTTGTAGTGAGAAAACACTCTGAAACATCTGGCGCCGTCTGTGGGAACCGAAAATCGTCCCACAAAGCAGAAAACCACACCAACAATGGCACGAGCCAGCAATGGAAGGAAGCACATGCCCCCCATCCCGGAGGAGGGGAATGGCGCGTCGAACGGCAACCCCGAGGATGTACCCGTCGGCGACCACCCTACCCTCTCAACCGAGAAGACCGGCGGCTCAGAACTGGCCACGCAGGGACAGCTCCGTGCCCTGGCTCAGGAGACCAACGCAAGCCTCCAGACGTTGGTCGCGACGGTGCAGCAGCTCGTTGGCCCTGCGCCGCCCAACGGAGGCACGCTGGACGATAGCCATCGATGGACAGGGGGTCCCCCGCACTTGCGGTCTGCCGTGGTCGACGACCACGGGGCCCAGAAACCGAACACGGAGCGTCGGTACACGCTGTCCAGCTCTCGTCAGGCGAGGTCACGCGCCTCCTCGCCCTATCGTGAAAGGAGCCGAAGAGAGACCGAAGGGACGAACGGCGAATCGACGACGGCATCGTCTCGTCGATCACGGTCGTCCCGCCGTAGGAGAAGCGAATGACACCACTCAAGAGACCGATCACGGCGGAGCAGGAGCTCCCACAGGAGGAGTCGGGAGCGTCGGGTCAGCCCGACCCCCAGCGTGGCGAAGGCTGCGGAGCCAGCCCCGCCGGCGCCGGTGTTACCTCCACCCCCGGTCGATCCAGAGGTAGGCGAGTACCGCATCCCCGGAGGCATCCACGGAGACCGGTGCCCCTTGTCACGGAGAATAACCGACGCACGGGTCCCCTCCCGATTCCGGATCCCGGTGCTGGGAAAGTACGACGGGATAGGAGACCCGGCACACCACGTGATGGACTACGAGGGGGACATGGCCTTCCAGGGAGCTGACGATGACCTGCTTTACCGGGGCTTCTATTCTACTCTCAGGGGAGCGGCGAGGATCTGGTACCACAGCCTGCCCGGCCGCTCCATCGACAGTTTCGAGCAACTCGCCCAGTTGTTCTGCAAACAGTTCATGGCGGGGAGGCTGATCAAACCTGGTGCCGAACATCTGTTCAACATAGTGCAAGGCCCGGCCGAGCCACTCCGACAGTTCATGCGCCGCTTCAATGCGGAAAGGCTAAACGTGAACAACCCACCCGACCTGGTGGTCCAGACGGCTCTTAAGAAAGGGCTTCGCCACAGGGGCCTCAAGAAGTCCCTACACAACGACCCCCCAAAGGACCTCCCCGGGATCATGGCAAGGGCCGAACGCTTCATGCTGACCGAGGAGGCCTTGGCCGAGGATGCAGGAAAAACCGCTCGAGGGACCAAGCGTGGCGACGGCGGACGAGCTAGCCCCGAAGGGTACCGGACCGAGAAGAGGCAGAGGAACAGGCAGCGGGGAGAAAGCGCGAGGGACACCACCCCAGACGCCATTCTCGCCCATGTACAGAAGGAAGAGCGAGTTGATCGCCCCCCACCGAAGGCTAAAAGAGGCGGGAAGAATAGGGAGAAGTACTGTAAGTACCATAAAGACGATGGTCATGACACAGAAGATTGCTGGCATTTGAAAAAGGACATTGAGAAGCTGATGAGCCGAGGGCACGCCAGGAATCAGGCCGACGAGCCGGCCCACGGAGAAGGGACCTCCACACAGCCAGACAAGGGGAAGAAGATCAACACCATCCAAGGCCCCCTCCGCATCATAGAGTGAGCAGTCAACGACTCTCCCCCCGGTGGCAGCCTAGTATGAGGGAGTTATCTGGTTTTACATCCCTCTGTCTAGCTTCATTTCCTTTTTTCCATTTCCTCCAAATGTACCGGTCCGACAGGACTCATGAGAGTACAAACGCATTCTTTTTATTGTCTTTATTTAAAATCCCGACGGAGTTGACATGTCACCGATAACGCAAAAGTCCGGGGACCGCCGCCTCACTGGAGGAGGAAGAGGAGCTTTGCCCTCGCCGACCGTCACCGGCACTCATAAGTCTGGGGGCGATTCCCCCAGCAGGCACGGGCGCCGACCGGTCATAAGCCGAGGAGCTTTTCCCTCGCCGACCGACTCCAGTGCTCATAAGTCTGGGGGCAATTCCCCCAGCAGACGCGGACGCTAACCGGTCCTAAGCCGAGGAGCTTTGCCCTCGCCGACCGACTCCAGTGCTCATAAGACTGGGGGCGATTCCCCCAGCAGGCACGGGCGCCGACCGGTCCTAAGCCGAGGAGCTTTGCCCTCGCCGACCGACTCCAGTGCCCATAAGTCCGGGGGCGATTCCCCCAGTAGGCACGGACGCCGACCGGTCCTAAGCCGAGGAGCTTTGCCCTCGCCGACCAAGTCCAGAGCTCATAAGTCTGGGGGTGATTCCCCCAGCAGGCACGAACGCCGACCGGTCCTAAGCCGAGGAGCTTCGCCCTCGCCGACCTAATCTAGCGCTCATAAGTCTGGGGGCAATTCCCCCAGCAGGCACGGACGCCGGCCGGTCCTAAGCCGAGGAGCTCTACCCTCGCTGACCGACCCCTGCGCTCATGAGTCTGGGGAGAATCCCCAACGCCAGTTTCGTCCATTCCCAAGCCAAGAACAAGGCGACACCGCAAAGTACACAAGAAATCCAAGTAAGTCGATTTCGTTTGTAATAGTTAACCAGATTACAAAAATGCGTCTTATTTACAGGGGATCAAGACGAAGGGAACACCCTACAAACAATCTACTCACGACGAATGACAGAGTTCTTCGCCTACAGAAGCTAGATTGACACCGACGGAGCAAAATTGGTTGACAAAAGACCCGAAGTAGGTTGCCCAAGCTAGCAGCCATGCGACCAGCAATTATTGGTCATGGAGCCGATAACGAAGCCGAAGGAGATAGCGGGGGCCATGGATCCATTTCAAGTAGACTGGCCCAAAGCGAAGCGAATGCTTAAAAATTTGAGGATAAGGCCGGGAGGGACGGCTTAGGGAGATCCAGCTCGGGAGGACACATCCTCGGGCACTTCGCCCTGCTCGAAGCGAGGGGGATCGACCGGCGGTGGGGCTTGCCGAACACGCTCCGCACATTCCCGGAAAGAGGACTGGACGACTTCGACGATCCGAGGGGCGATGAGGTCTTCATACCTACCGAAAGCCCCCCTGAGAACCTCGAAGATCCTCTTCCCCAGGGTCTCGACGACGCCCTTCTCCACCTCCTCTGCAAGCCGCACCACCTGGCGCCGATCCGACAGTTCCCTCTGAAGCTCCTCCCTCTCCAGGCGGAACGACTCCGCCGCTTCCTCAGCCGACTGATGAGCATCCTCCAGCTTTCCCTGGAGGTCGCCCACTCGTTCCTCCAACTCGGCCACGCGGAGGTTGAGACGCCGAGACTCCATCTGGGCCTCCGTCATAGCCACCTCAGCCGCCCCGGCCCGCTCCTGAGCCCTCATGGAGGACTCCTCCAGCTCCCTCAAGCGGACGGCTCGACACTGCAACTCCACAGCGAGCGCTGAACCCTGAAAAGACGAGACATGGGCTAAGAAGAGAATAAAGAGAAAGAGAGGATAGCAAGATAACCGAACCTGTTGAAGGATCCAGACCAAGGAATCCGACATCTCGTCGGCCGGGATCTTCTTGAGGAGGCTGCGGTCCCGGGGAGGGACGGAGACCTCGGCAACCTGCTGGGCCAGGGCTCGGTCAACAAACATCGAACTCCCAGGGACGACGATCGAAGCCAAGTCGCTCGCCAACAAGGCCCCGACCCCTGGTGATACGGGCGAGGACGCTGCGAGGGGAGTGGCTGGCAAAGCTATCGAAGGATCCCCGGCAGACGCCACGGGAAGCGCGGAACTTCCCGGACCGGAGGGATCCACGTCCTCCTTCCTCTTCTTTCCACCGTGGGGCTCCGAAGGCGCCGGAGGGGAACGCTTCCGCCTCGCACCATCCTCACCCCCCGGAAGGGGATCGCCAGAAGAAGAGGCGGGAGGCGCGGCCACCACCTTACCCACGGAAGGCTCGGCTCGGCGCACTTCCTCCTCAACGGTCCTCCGAGGCGCCCTTCCAGAGGTACTACCTCGGCTCCGAGCGGCTCCACGACGTATCAGCTCATCGACGTCACGGACGAATTCGCGGCCAGCCATCCCTGCAAAGGAGACCAAAATCAGGATGAGTCATAGGGCGATCCGGGGATGAAAAAGCGACCTACCCGGAGACCACAAGACGGCCTTCAGGAGTAGGTCGTCCAACAAAGACCAGAGGGACTTCGTTTCCAAAGGAAGAGCCAACAGAAACGCAGCGGCTGCCCGGTCGGCGTCTGAGAGAACTAACGACGGGCGAGGATGGACAGAACTGCCCCAGCTTGTTAGAATCTGGGCCTCCCCCAAGAAGACCACGAAAACATAATCCGAGTCCCAATCCCCTGACCAGCGGGGTAACCCGATCAGGCATTCCCTCCTCGAACGAGCTCGGAGTAGCAGCCATGACCCCGGACCGACCGTCTGGACCTGGTAAAAGTGGAAGAGAAGGGGGAGAGTCGGCTCCAGACCACAGGAACAGCAGAGCGTTACGAAGCCCGTCAGTACCGCGATCGAACACGGGGTGAACTGACACAGGGACACTGTGAAATGTTCCATGACCTGGATGAAGAAGGGATGGAGCGGGAAGCGAAGACCCAGGCGGAACATCTCGACGTAGACGCCGACCTCATTGCTCCTCGGAAGGCAAACCCGCTCGTCGACAAATGGAACCCGAACCTCGTATGGGAAGCAGAGATATCTCTCCCGGATCTCCGCGGCCACCGAAGGAGGGGTCCTCGACGGCGTACGGAGGACAACCGGGGGCACATTAAGCCGTACGGCAGCCGACGCCACGTCATCACGGGCATAGTCTGGAAAAAGTTTCTCCTTCCCCTTATCTTGAAGGGAACGACTCCCGACGGGGGAACCTGACTCCCCTAGCCGGGGTTCGCCCCGCCCGGACTCCGGAGGACCCCTCGTCCTCCGGCCAGAACCGCCTATCCTAAGAGCAGCCATAAGATGAAAGCAAGAGAGGAATTACCTATTTTCAACCAGTCTGGAGAAGGCAAAGAAGCGAAGACGACGGGGAACTCCGAGTTGCTGAAGGCTTTGAATACCGGGAGGAGCAAAGGAGAAGTGGAGATCAACACAACTGGGGATCTTATACGCCAGGTG
Organism: Scilla litardierei; assembly: GCA_030789695.1. Taxonomy (NCBI): domain Eukaryota; kingdom Viridiplantae; phylum Streptophyta; class Magnoliopsida; order Asparagales; family Asparagaceae; genus Scilla; species Scilla litardierei. The sequence goes on along the minus strand of CM061140.1, from coordinate 42,861,522 downwards.
AGAATTCGAAGCGCCTGACAAGAACGCGTGGCGAGGCTCGAAGAGTCGGCGGCGTTCCGAAATTGGCGCCAGTCGAAGTCCAATCGATCCGCCTCATCATGACCTGCATTTATGGCCTCGCCTCGATTGAAGCGCCGCTCGGAATCCCAGGAGACTCAACGGGTGATCTGAGCGAGCCGAGGCTGATCGACCCCACCAATGGCGGCTCACGAACCCTTCGGCTTCTCGAACTTAAGGCGACTCCGCGAGCGGCGGGGATAAGCTTGCCGCTACACGTGGCAGCATTTGAAGGCCGACGGCGCTTCGAGACCCGCGCCTTAAAAATATCGAACGGGCCAACTCATGATGACGACTAATAAATGAGTCGGTATCGACTGGCGAGCTCGTCAAAATCGGCAGAGGTTACATCGGCCGAGCCGAACCGACCGAGGCCGATCAACCCGACCGATGGGGGCAATTGTTACGCCTATTTGACCGAGACCCGCAAAGCACGAGCCCAAGAGCCCGACTACTGGTCAAAAGCCCATCTGCGTCCTCAAAGCCCATTCGACAAAGGCCCTACAAGGGACCTTCTCGAACGTCGATCCGACCCGGCCCCAATAACCCGTTGGTCGCTCGCCCACTCCTGTGAAAACCACTCCCCCGGACGCGTGACTACTAAATGGCGATAATGGGGAGGTGCTGGCATGGCGGAGAGAGCGGCGGCGAGGGGGGACTGATGGGGCACGATCAATGGCGGACGTGGGACGTGGGTCAGAGGCAATCACGCGGGAGCTCTACAAAAGGGCCAGGAAGACGACGAAGAAAAGGGCCGCATCTCAGGTAACAAAACCTAAGGTACTCCATCAACGACCTCGTTCCCCCAATTCATCTCCTTCCTCCCCCGCTCACGCCGAGAGACGCCGTTACGATCTCCTCATGAGTCAGACCGTCTCCGCCGGGCCTCCTTTCTCAGATCTCTATCTGACTTAGGCATCGGAGGGGATTTGGCCGGAACCAAGGTCCGGCCCCCTGACGAGCGTTCTCGTCTGCGCAGGTGGACAACAGATCAACGGGCCGAGGCTACTCCTCGCCCCTCTCTGACCACTCGATCAACCGGACAGTGAGGCTTCCCCTCACCGTCAGCCTGCCGTGGCCGAGCACGTCCTACCGAGGCCGAGCGTCCTAATCGGGTCCGAGACTCACCCTCGCCACCCGTCGGCCGTGCATCTACCCGGGCGACTGAGGCTACCCCTCGTCCCCCTTCTAGCCGAGGCCGAGCACACCTGTCCGAGGCCGAGCGTCTCAACCAGGGCCGAGGCTACCCCTCGCCCCTTCAGCTCCGATTCGAAGCCCCCGAGGGACCCAAAGCGGGCCCCTTGACCACGTTGACCGGGTTCTCCACGGTCAATGCTTTGTAGTGAGAAAACACTCTGAAACAAGCGTCAATAAAACAAAAGCAGGTCCCTGTAACCACAAACGGAACAACAATAATAACACAAGGAGAGACAGAAATAAAATTCTCATATCTCATAAAATGTCCAACAAGAAAATTAAGTTTGACATCCAGAAAAGCCACCAGGCTAAAAGAAAGAGTCTAAAAGGCCCAGAACAAGGCCAACAAAAGCAAAAACGAACAAAGTATAGGTGCTACACACCGACAACAAAATAGCAGTCTTAAAACAAAAGGAAAGCTCAACGAAGACACTAGGACTGGTCCCTAGTGTCCACGTACTCCCCGTCAAACACAAGCTCGGGCTCGGCGTCAGCAAACACCTTGTCCTCAACAAGGTACTCAGGTTCAGGATCTAACATGTGTCACCCAAAAGAGTAAAGGGGCACATGTCAGCAAGTCTAAAAGACTTGGGCAAGGAAACTGAAAGTAAGACAACTAGCAACCTAGCAGTTTTAGTATGCATGACGTGGCAGTTATACATGAGTGCACAAGCAAGACATGGTGAACAATAAGTACAAGAGAACAATTATCGGGACAAGACAAGAGTAGCCAAGCTACTAACAATCTCAATCAATTCACGATTCACGTTTCACTGTTGTTTGTAGATGTTTACGCCTTACAGCTGAATGGTATAACATTCACGCTGATTGGCCGCTTAACACTACCCCAAACCCAGAGTTTACGCCTTACAACTGCAGTTGCTGATCAGGCAGACTCCCAGTTGAATGACCGCTTAACTCTTACCCCATCCCACACGTAAACAAGCCAGGGTCCCTGTACATGAGCCCAGTAAATGAGCCAGGGTTGCCCCGCATGGGAGCTTGTTTTCCTAGTTCACAATTCAATATCGAACGTTGGGGTTAGCAACTCATTATGCTCGCTTCTGGTCACGAGCCAGAAAACACAAGTATTGTAGCGATGCTACGCAATCACGGGATCACTTAAAGAATGCAATGACATGACAATTAATTTGCGTACCGTTAATGGAATTTAAACATGTCATGGTAATTGTGCAACATGATAAATGTCGGATCTAGCTTCGTTGTCAAGCTAGTTCCTAAATTTGCGCCTAGGCGAGTATCATTTCGTCGCCTAGCCTCTTTTACGCCTACAACAAGCAAATGGCCTAAAACATGGCCTAAACCCTAAGTGGCAAGTTTCACTTGCCTAGCACCGGGGATGACGATCACGAAGGTTCGGCTCGCGGATGCTAATCTACGGGGAAGTCGCTGTTATGGAGAACAATCATCAAAACAACAAGTAATTTCATTAGGGTTTCATAAAATATACGGGTTATGAAAACATCAAGAGATCGATTTCTTACCGTGAGGAGGCGGAAGAAACACTCCGGAGAACCTATGGATCAGATCTGGAACGGATGGAGAAGTTCGGAGAACTAGGGTTTTGGGTGATTTTGGGGATTTGATGGAGATTTGGGGAAGATGAGAGGTAGAATGTGTTGAGGGATGGTTTGGATGATGGATCTTGGGCTTGGGATGAAGGAATAAGGGTTTGAGGTAGAAGGGGCTCAATGGGGGAGAAACTAGGGTTTTTGGTCGAGTGGAGGAAGAAGAAATCGTTTGGGAGGGGTTTAAATAGGATGGGCTGGCGGCTGCCCAGAAATTATGGTTTTAACACAGATTAGTCGGTCACAGAGCAACCACTGACCGACTAGTTTGGGAACTAGTCGGTCGGTTGACCAACGCAGACCGACTAAGTGTAAACAGTAACTCCTGTACAGAATTAGGGGTTAGATTTAGTCGGTCAAAGAACAACTGCTGACCGACTAGTTTAACATCTAGTCGGTCGATGAACGTTCTTAGACCGACTAAGAGTGAACAGTATTGATACCAAAAATTAGATGATGTGTTAGTCGGTTAAAGAAGCATTGCCGACCGACTAGTTTGCAACCTAGTCGGTCGACCAACGTTCTTAGACCGACTAACGATAAACAGTAACTCCTGAGAAATTTAGAAAGCCAACTAGTCGGTTCAAGAAGGATTGCCAACCGACTGGATCGTCATCTAGTCGGTCGGTGACCCTTCTTACACCGGCTAATAAGCACCAAAAGTTCCGATATGGAGCGCGGAGCTCCGGGATCGATTCTTAAGTCTCCTAGGCTTGATCTAACAATAAGATATGACCGATACGAAGCCCTTCACGAATGACTTGCGCTGAAATCGACGATTCTAAGAAAGAAGCTAGAAAACACGACGATACGATCGAAAATGAAAGTTACGGAGACGAAAACCACATATAAGGAGAAAATCCACCAAAACTTATAATATAATATAATAAATCCAGATACATGAAAACCAGTCGTTACATCTGCTGGGCCAAGAAGACGATCGACCAGCAAGATGCCCCGAGGAGCCCTTTTGATCGGGCCATTTTGATCAAATTGATTGGCAATTAGGCCCTCAGACCGTCAATTGCCCTCAGACCGTGAATGACAAGTATCAATTTGGGGGCAATTACCAAATTGAATATCAATTAAGCCCTCAGACCATCAATTGAATGTCAATTGAATGACATTTAATTCAATTTACAAAATTGAATGTCAATTGAATGTCCCCACTGTCAACTGCTATGACATTTAATGGCGTAAGGTATGGTCCATCAGGATGAAGCCGTCCTCGAGGTCAATTGAACCCTCACAAAAGCGGTAGTTGTCGAGCACAGGAGGCTTTGACCAAGCCAACTATTTCGTAGTGATTGTTTGAAATTGTAGACGTCAATGGAGGAAACGGCTTGCCTCGGAACCGAATGCGATGGCGATGATCCGATTCAGGGAGGAAACCAAATTTTCGCGGTGTGGGTTGACTTTCACCGCCCGGAGATTGGCTTTTCAAGATTTTAATAAGCGGAACCAGTCAGTGCTAATGTGGTTGATGACATGGATGTTAACTCGTTTTCACAGACGGCGCCAGATGTTTACGGGTGAATTTTCCACGCATGTCGATAGTCTGGAGGCCCAGATGTCGTAGCTGTCACGTGAGATGGAGATGACCCTTGGGGTCGATCGATGGCACGTTTGCTTAAGCAGGAAGGCACGGATCCGTTCTTTGGTGCACCGAGGGATAGCCTCGACGGGGCGACAACCTCCGGGTTCAGTTGAAGGTGGAGTCGCTCGGTGAGGGGCGCGCAGATCCTCCCGTCGGCTCGCCGAAGGGTAGCCTCGACTGATCGACGACCTCTTGGTGGTGGAGATGAGCGGACTTGGGGACGAGGGTGCTCGACTCCTGCTCGGAAGACGCTGAGGGGTAGCCTCAGCGTCGCTGGATCTCCCAGACCTAAATAGACGAGGAAGCTCGTCAGGGGGGTCGGACCTTGGTTTCGACCAATTCCCCTCCGATGCCAAAGTCAGATCTGATCTGATAGATGCTTGATGGGATCAGACTTGGTTAACGGAGAGACTACGCACCGATCCTCGGGCTGAGCTATGGAGGAGAAATATGTTAGGTGGAAGAAGGTGTAAGAGTGGGTATGAGATACCTCCGTTATAGATTGCCAAGATCCCCCCTTAGCTATGACGCATCCCCTTCTTTATATACATGAGCTCCCCGCGATAATGGGCCATTATTGCCTTCATTCATGGGGGCATGCCGAGTGGGAAGTATTGACCCCCACTAATTGTACCCATTTCGATGAGGGGGAGAATGCCATAAAGGTGGCCATGATGGCTGGAGTGATGGCCTTTGGCGGTTGCCATATTTGGCGAGCCATGATGGCGGGAGAGTGATGGCCATTAAGTCGGGCCATAATTAGAGAGCCATGATGGCTAGAGAGTGATGGCCATTAAGCCGGACCATAATTAGAGAGCCATGATGGCTAGAGAGTGATGGCCATTAAGTCGGGCCATAATTTCCTCCACTATGGAAGTGGGCAATTTTTTGCGCCTTAGTCTTGGGTGGAGAAGCACGTCCCGTCCGTGAGATCCTTGGGCCAGAGCCCAAGGCCATAGTAGGCCGGTTGACTGGTCGTAGTTGACTTGGCTCTTCCGGGCCCGGTCAAAATAGTCGTATCAGTTTAAAAGTTCGTACAAGTACACTATCTAATTTTCTAAATCTAGAATTTATCGTGACTTACTAGTTTCGAGGTGGTGGTAGTGAGCAGGGATTGGTTCTAGTATTTCGAAGCAAGCTGGTGCACAAGAATTGATACCTGTAAACACAAGAAACAATCGGTTAAAGAATACACTATTTTCGATCTATTTAACTTGATCATTTTGATTTTATAAATGATTGAAACGGTGTCGAAAAACGTTCTAAATTTTTATATAGGCTAGATATGAAGAAAATAATTTTACTGCAAGAGGAAATATTTTTCAGGAGCTTGTGTTAATTTTTATAATTTTTAAAAGCTTAAATTAGGTTTTAAAATTAATTTTAATTAGGTAACGTAATTATTCAAAATTTCTTCTGGATGCCAACTGCATCAGAAAGTTTCAAGTGAGCTGTCAAAACGGTCGTCTCAAAGAGTACTACAACATATAAATTTTCCATATATCAGTTTATGTGAAAATAACAAGTTATGTATTTTTAAGTGAAAACGACATATTTAAGATTTAGGCTTAAAAATTTATTGTGGAAAAATTAAGCATCTGATTGAAATGCAACTAGCGCCATTGGATCAAGAACATCATTTCTGATTTTCTGGAGCTGGCCTTGTAATTTTCCGACCCTTATATATAATTTACTATCAATTTAAAATCATTAAAACCCATTTATATATACGTATACACGTATATATACGAAAATATGTTTTCGTATTTAAAAAATACGTTTCGAAATCACCTTCCCTCCGTTCTTTCACGTCGACAGCGGCAATGGGCTTCGTGCTCTCAGTGGCGGGGCAGGTGTCGTCGGTATCGGTGGCGACTCGCGGTGGTGGCGGGTGCGGCAAAGGAGCAGGCGGCGGTGGTTGCATGGAGGCATTGCTTGAGGCGACTGCGAGGGAGATAGAGAGAGAGGTGGAGCTGGGTGGTTGTTGTCGACGGCGGGGGTGGTGCTCGACGTCGGAACGCAGCGGCGGTGCGGCGGAGCAGCGTCATGCACGGGGACGCCGGTAGAGCGTCAGTGTGGGGGCGAGGGGAGGCGTTGGAGCTTGGAGCTCGAGATGGGAGCGTGAGCGTGGGTCGCCGGCGGTGGTCGCTGCTGCACGATGGGCAGAGTTCGGCGCTCGTAGGTGGCCGACGTCAGTAGTGTCGGTGGGCGGGCGGCGGTCAAGGCCGCCAGAGGGTGGAGTGTGAGAGTGGGAGAACGTGAGATAGAGAGAAGGAGGGAGGGTTTTTGATACGACAGTTTGGTCTTTGATACGATTCTCAGGATTGACCTGCCCATTGGTAATGTATGCACAGTGATTATTGCATAATCAATAAGATAAGTCAAGTGTGATAAAAGAAACCTCATAGCTCGCAAAGAAAAGTGATCGTGAATTCATATGGTTTGTAAGCTCCGACATGTACTGTTAAGTTGCATGGTTTACTTTTATGAGTTTGCAAGAGAGTCGGTGAAAAATCTCATGCATGGAGGCTTGTGGGATGGAGTATGTCTGAATGATCGAATAAAGATAAATCTCTTATGTTTGCAATTTAACTCTTAACTGGTTAGAATTGTTTGCTCATTTTAATTGTAGTCATTTATTCTTTTTGCAATTTAACTCTTAACTGGTTAGAATTGTTTGCTCATTTTAATTGTAGTCATTTATTATTTTTGCTATCTATATGTTAAGTCATTGGGCCGGCACTCGAGATTACTCAACCGATGGATGATTGAGGTCCACGAGGCCCATAAGAGAAGCCCGATACCGACTCAGTCAAAGACCGTTGGCCAGTCGACCGTTGCATTCCCCGCACTCGAACTTTGGATTAAATACGGGCTCGTAATTCGCGGGAACGTGTGTGACATTTACTCCTATTAAAGGGGAAGATCGTGGCCCATAATGGAAACCGTTATCCCCCCAACGTCTCCAAAAGGACACTGAATGCCTATAAATACACGGAAGGGTCCCATCTACAAGATAAAAGGTTTAAGATATAGAACTCTACTTTCTCAGCTGATATTTCTTATACTTAGAGTTTGCACCGCCAGTCCTAAGACGAACCTCCGTGGGTCGATCTCAGCTGCACCAAGCTCCCTCTCTTGCTTAAGTTTCCATTCTAACTTAAGCATCGGAGGGGATTTGGTTCGGAACCCAGATCTGACCCCCAACGGATCACTGTGGTATAGATCAACGAGTCTCCATCTCCAGCAAGGGTCGTTCTTGAGCTCCCCAACCTCGAGCGACCGACATATAAGCTGATCGAGGGTCGATCGAGCACCGCGTCATCATCAACTACCATCACTCGACCCAGCTTCTTCCAACCTAGGGTCCCACTTCATTTGCTGACGAGGCTCCGACTCCGTGCCAAGAGTCTACGTCAGCTTGACAACTGTCTCGGTCAATTTTAGCATTAACACTATATTACTGTAATATGGTTATTATTTCATCATATCACTAGTCATAATTATTTGGTGTATATGAGACTATCGATGAGGATCCAGCACTCATCATCCAATAATTGGTATCAAAGCACACTATTTAGGATGACATCTACAATAAGCTATGGATCATCGCAATTTCTTGAAGGTCACTTTACAACAAGACCACCATTGTTCAACGGTTTCAACTATGATATTTGGAAGAGGATGATGATATATATATCCAATCAAATCAACTACGAGTTACTAAACAAAGTGGAGACTTCTTACACCAAACCAATTACTCACTACTCCATATGGATGGATTCAGAGAAAGTTTTGGCGATACTTGACTTCAAAGTCATAAATGCCCTATTATTTACCATGGATACAAACAAGTTCAATCGAATATCTCCATCTACATCAGTGCATCATATATGAATGAACAAGTACGATTAAACAATCTATGATTTCTGTTCTTGTTCACAGGTTTGAGTTGTTCAAAATAAGAGAGGACGATATTATTTTGGAGATGTTTGCCCATTTAATGGATATACCAGATTCCCTTATCATCGGGTGAAAGAGTAACACTCAACCTGAAATAGTCTGAAAGATTTTTAGTGCTATCGTTGTAGAATAGGAGAAGACTACGACAAAAATTGAAGAGGCAAACGATCTTTTAACGTTAACCATAGAGGACTAGATCAGAAATCGTAATGCATATTGTTACGAGGTGGAACTCGCGTACAATGAATTTGCATTGTGGAGAACCAAGGGCACGGTGGTTATGTTGAGAAGAGGATTTAGGTGGGCTGTTTAACAAGTGATTAGTGGGGTGAAGAGGTTGGACTTGCCGCCGGGGGTGGCCACGGAGTCGAATCTCACCGGACGCGACGGAGGGAGATTGGATGGCAGGAGGCTGAAGTTGATGTCGACCAAGGGGCGAGCTTTCCTGCAGCACGAGCAACTCGTCAGAAGGGCGGGGTTGGGGTCCAACCCTAAGCCCCTCAGATGCCTAAGTCAGTAATAGGACTTGAAACGGGGGCTAGGCACGTCGGTCGGACTAACGGTGTGTCGACCGTACGTGGCGAGCTAAAGGTGGGAGAACAAAGATATGTACGACCTTTGCTCTCGTGTGTGAACGATAGATTGAGAGAGAGTTTGCCAACCCCCTCACCGTAAGAGGAGAGGTGGTATTTATACCTGACGGGAGATGACTAGGCGGGGCTGACCTGGCATGCTGGCTAGACGTGCTGAGCTGGCTCGGTTGTCAGCGGAAGCTTCGGACAAGGACGTCAGGAACAGGAGTGCCTGACCCGCTTTTGTCAGACGGCGCAACGGCCAGGGGCACTTTTGTCAAGGTGTCAGGGCCGAAAGCATTAATTGTCAGGGGGCTTAGCTGCCAGGGGGTGCTTTGTCAGATGGTCGGGCGGCGTTAGTGTCAGTCGTGTCCTTATCCTAGGTTGTTTGTCGTTGGTGACGAACTAAAGGTCTGGCTATGTTATCCTAGGCGCCGCGGTTCATGGGAATCAGACGGGTCGTCCGGATCGGGGGTTGTCCGGCCCGGCCGCGCCCCCTGTTCAGTCTCGGGCTATGGTTCGCTGGCACGGAAGGATACGCCCGTGCCTATGTCAGCAGGCCCAGCGGTGCTGTCCGGGCGCTCCCCAAGCGCACTGCCCCTGGTGGGTCGAGCAACTGCGGTTGTACGCCTCGGCCGGGTGGGGGGGTGCTGTGAGGTGCGCCCGCTTCCATGTAGCTTCGGATTTCCGGGGTGGCGGCTCTTTCGTGGAGTGGAGAGTTCACGGGGTATGTCGGCGGAACCGGGTGGGAGTCGGACTCCTACGATCTTTTGGTCGTAACACATATGAAGTACCACTAGAAGACGGGAGACATGAGAAAGTCCCAGAGAACAAATCTCATACGTTCAATGTTTCTTTTGATATCGAAGATTTGGATGAAGAAGAAGAAGAAATGGATATCCTCAGAAGAAAATTCAAAAAGCATCTCAAAGGTAAGCATAATCTAAAGAAAGTTAATAAGACTAATGATTTACCTTTGTATTTCTAGTTCAATAAGCCAGACATATATGAAGAAAGAGTGCCTTTACTGAAGACGAGAAGTTCGAACATAAACTACATCAACGAACTTCATAAAGATTTAGTCATTAATTGGGATGATAGAGAGTCATCATCGAATGAAGAGGAGGATGAACAGAAGAATACACACATGTACATCGTGACACACGAGGATGAGACAACCTCTTTAGTAGCCAGTGGTGAATTATTGATTGCGTTCAATGATTTGTTTGTTAGGTTCAAAAAAAATTGAATACCAACTATAAATCATTATAGAGAGCATCATCGCTGCAATCCCATGTGGTGGTTGGGCTATGACACTGCTGACGCCCGGATCCTTCTGCAGCTGAGAAGATACGCTGATCTCATTTTCGGGCTGCCATTATTTTTGCAAGTGCTGAAGATACTGAAAACAGGTGCTTAGTGATGCCCGTTATTTTTGGGGTGAAAGAATAATTTGCAAGTCGGATGTTATTCCGAATCAAACCGCAGATCTATCTCCTTTGCGATTGTATTACAGCAGAACCTTAAAGCACTAGATAATTAAGCAATATCTTCGCGCCATCGCTGCATCGCTGGGTCATTAGCAAGAACCCATCCCATCTTCGCGCCGGCTGCTGCTGCTTTTAAGTAAAGGCTGATGCCGTGTTGGCTGTTTTTATTACCCCAGTACAAGCTCAGTGAGAGATTACTTTTGTTGAAAAATATGATACATAATCTAGAATTTTGGAGGATTTTTGGTGATTTATTCGGGATATTTTGGAGCCCGAAATGTGGACTTTTGAAAGCTCAAGTCACTGATTTTATTCTGTGCAGCCCAAAGGAACGTATCAGCCCAATCCCGCGGGTGCGCTAGCAGGCCGCGTAGCACCCGCATGCGGTGCACGTGTGCGCGGGGAGTGCGGAGCCGCCATGGTAGTCAGATCCGGACTCGTACTGTTCACCGATAGACGCGTTAGTATTTAAAAGGTGTTTCTTCTAGGGTTTTGACGTGATTCTTGTGTGGTTTTCAATGCAATTGCAATTTCAGGTTTGCAGCTATATAGAAAATACAAAGGACAAACTAGGTCAATGAATGGTTATTTAAAGAGAATTGCTATCTGCACCTCAACAGTTGAGGTGCAGATACAATTCAGTGCCGATTCTTGCTTTTTTTGGAGGAGAGAGACTGTGATTAGAGGAGATGATGTGAAATAACTATCTTTTAAAAGGTAAAAACCGTAGATGCATCTCATACAATGAGGTGCATTGAGCAGTTCTCTATTTAAAAGCTTTCTCTGTTGTTTTCTTCTCTGATTTCATAATAGATTTGGCTTACCCTTCAACCAAACAATGCATTCTGTAATCCAAGATTATTGAAGCTTTAGTGATCTCTCCAACTAGACCTATACCTAGTTTTGAGAGTGTCAGGTACGTGTTTATCTTTTGTTTTTGTGTTGTTTTCATTATATGATTGTGTTGCAGGGTTTGTAGAGATAGCCATTAGCTTTGTTCGTTGTTCCAACATTCTTGGAATATCGTGTGACGATTGCTTTCTTGATAAGCCTATCAAGAAGGTATATGAGCCCAATAGAGATTATCTCAATCACCCCCAACAACTTTCATCATTCTATTGACTGATAATTCAACAAGTATTGAATCAATGAATCAAAGTTTGAGTAATTTGTGACATGAATGTACGTGTGCTCTGATTTTGACATCAAACTAGTTACGAAGGCCATGCAATGTAGGGATTCTACTGTCGAAGAAAATGCAATTGCCGACGCTTTTGTTATTGGTGATGGCGACGAATAAACCTTAAGGATGATGTAGAGACCGTTTCTGGACTTGGAAGGACTACCCAACTAACCTCAGCATAGTTCAACAAGGACTTCTCGAGGTCGTCCCTCAGCCACACCAAGACAACCTTGATTCTTGAAGTCGGCTCATTCATCAGCACAATCCTGCAAGGACGACCTCTGCGAACTCGGCTCCTTAAACCACGTGGACCAGAAAATCTGCACGTCTGCAGTAGCACGATCTCAGGAAAGAGGGACACGTCCTCTCCATGCCCTTGTCAGCATTTAAAGCAAGCATTTAATGCCCACTCGGTGCATGCTAAACAAACAGTCATATCGAGCAACATGCTTACGACAAGAACTCTGAACGGATAGCCTATTAGAGTGGAGTGCATTTATTGTTGGGTTTTGATAGACCCTCAGGGCATAAATCTATGCCCATCTTACGTCGGACGAACGATAGAAACATAAAATAGCAGCTGAAAAATTATTAAACACTTTAATAAAAGAACCCTAAGGACATCATGCATCCTAGCCATGAAAATCTACTATCTTGGGGTGGGTCTGACCAACCCCGAAGATAGATCTAAACTACTGCATATATCTGAAAGCACAAATAAAATTGACTTACCCGGAACTTTGCTTCCGCAGAAAACAAAGCGTTGTTTTCAGCAACAACTTTAGCTCCCCAAAGCTAGCCGCCTCTGCGCCTCCAAAACTGGTCCACCCGAAGCGTGCCGACACTGCACCTCCGAACCAATCACTTGTCGAAAAATGTTTCAATTGAGCATACCCACATCAAAGACTTTTAGATCAGATCCAAACCTCCTCACCGTCTTGCTAGGACTCGATCGGAGGATCCGAAGAATTATAAGAAGAGAAATAATTGAAGTCAAAAATCGAACGTGCTCAAAAACTTTTTAGAGCTTCTCGAATCGGAGACTTATTGCGAGTTTCAATGAGGAGGGCTGTCTCTTATTTTATATAGGGAGCCGTCCCCGCCTCCTTTGCTACGAGCGATGTGGGACTATTAAAATGGGTCTTTCAAGATTAATTTTATAAAAGTCTAAACTTCTAAAATCAACCATAAATCCATTTCTGAGTTTCGTCTTTGAAACAACCTATCAAAACTAAGATCTCGAGACAACGTTCGCATAGTAAAAAACGGCGTCCAATTTCGATATCATTTGACCCTTCAAATGTCGAAAATAAACTATGAAATCGCGTTTTGCATACAAATTGCGAATTCACGCTTCCCGAGGGACAGATCAGATCGCACCATGTTGCACAATTTGCATGCACCACGTGGCACATGCCTGGGCAGCACTGCCCGAACACAAGGGTGCCCCCCTGCGGGTCCCACCCGGGCGCCGCCCGCGTGCAGGCCGCAACTGCATGCGAGTGCGCCCCGTGGGTCGGACTCGCTAACTCTTGGGGGTCAGACCTACCAGGTGCGGGTTAGACCCGCAAGCCCTCTTTGCCCTTTCGATGCTGTTTTCGAGTTTTCGGACTTGTTTGAGCTCCGATTTGAACGCGATTTCTTCATGTGTTTATCTCAGGAAGTCCCCTTCGATCCCATGCATCTTTGTCAACATAATACCAAGTATTAATTACACATCACATGTAAAGTCTCTAATGCTAAACTCTTTAGCTTTAATCTCACAACTTACTTGTGAGCTAAAATTATTCCAATGCATCAAATGCATCCCTCTTAAAATTCTTCTTATTAATAAGACGTAAATCCTACTCGGTGTAAGACCCTACAGTCTGACCCTACTATAGGCTGGGACTCGAAATCCCTAGACGACAGTAACCACGAGCAGCAGGTGTCGTTCCTGTTTCGGCATCATAATTACGTAATTGACCCATTGACTAAAGTGTTGTCGGGATCACTCTAACCGTGTCTGTGATGAATACCACAGTTTTAGTCCCTTCGTCTTATGTCACTACATAGCCTAGGGTATGGTAAACTGTCAACCTTATTAGCTAGCACTGGTATCATTTGGTATCTAAATGTTGTACTTCCTACAACATACCTTGGCCAAGGTTTTACCAAGAACTGTATGTAATGCCCTACGAAGCTACTGTACAAGTACTAGAGGGGGGTGAATAATACTTTAAAATAATTAAGAAGATAATACTTAATTATCTTGCAAACTCTACCAATCAATGCGGAAATGTAAATAGAGACAACAAGGAAAACAATCGCAAACAAGCAATTTAACGGGTTCGGATCCACCCAAGTCTCGCCGACTTGTTTTCGGTGATCCTACGTCCCAACCACCCGGATCCCCTCCAGATACTTGAGTTAGAAACTTCTAACTCAAATTTGCACTATGAAATACTTGTAGAAAACCTCTACAAAGTCAAATCATACACAAATGAAATTGTGACTCCAACAACCTAGGATCACAAACAAACTCTCACAACCGAGAGTAAAACACTTACAATATGAAAGTAAATGAAATACGAAATTCTTACCGACAAAATCCTATGCCTTGAGTAAACTTACGATTTAGGGCAAAACGGATTTTGGGGAAGATGAAAGGGCACCAAACCCTAGCTCCAAGTAGATGACCAGCAATGGAGTCCTAGGTGGATGTTGGTGACCTTGGATCAAGCACTTGGCTTGGAAGGCTCACAATCAATGAATCTCTCTTTTGAAATAAGAGTGAGGGAGAGATTCTTGAATGGAAATGAAAGAGCTTTGAATGAGATTTAATGCTTCTCTTTTGATCTCTAAAGTTCACTTAATATCAGCCTTGAGTGCAATGAATGCAGCACTCCAAGTATTTATAGGTTAGAGGAAAGAATTTATAGGTTAGAGGAAAGAGAGAGAGAGAAAAACGTTTCAATTAAAGCTCCAACGGCTCTATTCTGAACCAGACTAGTCGGTCAAAGAAGGATCACTGACCGACTAGTTCATCAACTAGTCGGTCGGTGATACAACGTAGACCGACTAATGGTTGAACAGCCAAAAGGTCGAAGTACAGGAGATGACAACTAGTCGGTCTAAGAAGACTTACCGACCGACTATTTTCACAACTAGTCGGTCGGTGAGTGAACTTAGACCGACTAAGAGATAAAACAAATAGTCTGAGTACAAATTGATTTAGTCGGTCCAAGAACAAATGTTGACCGACTAGTTCATCAACTAGTCGGTCGACAAACATTCTTTGACCGACTAACGATAAACAGTAACTAGGCATGTACAGTAGAAGCTCAACTAGTCGGTCTAAGAAGGATCACTGACCGACTAGTTCACCAACTAGTCGGTCAGTGATTCAACGTAGACCGACTAACTGTAAACAATAAAGAGCTTAGATTTGAAGGAGGCAAACTAGTCGGTTCAAGAAGCTTTTCCGACCGACTAGATCACCATCTAGTCGGTTGGTTCTTCTTCTTGAACCAACTAACATGCACAAGAAGTCACGAATCGAAGCGCGAAGCTTCGGGAAAGTTAGTATGGACTTCTACTAAGATCCTAGCTCTAAGATATGAGCGTTATGAAGATTAAAATGTAAGACCTACTCAAGGCTTAACATTCTACGAAAATGAAGCTAGAAGACATTAAATAAACTATGACGAACCGTCTTCAAAAGCTTCAATCGAATCTTCATGACTTCAATAATGGTTTATAAGCTTCAACGAAGCTTTAGGCATACGATCACACGCTTTGAGAAGTCTTGAGATGTCGCTTTGGATGTTTATATAAATTTGGCGACGATCTCCATAACTGCGCTCATAAAGTGTTAGTTCATGATATATTTATGTTTGTTCATCATCCAAAACCAAATCCGGGGAGTCAATACTCAACATTCTCCCCCTTTTTGGTGATGACAAACCAACATAAATAATAATAAAAAATAATGATTCAAATGAAATTTACTTACTCCCCCTGCATTGATGACACGTTAGTTCCAACATATATATTAATCATACGCATCAAGCAGACGAGTAAAGTATAAAATGTGAATCGATTATTGAAATATCGGATTTGAAATCCATTTTTATATCTTAACTCCCACTGAATCTAACATATCAAATTAGATTCTTGGAAAAATGCTTTAAATTATCATTTAGCTCATCGTCATTATTATATCTCTCCCCCTTTGGCATTAACAAAAAGAGTGGGAGGAGAACAACGACAACGACAATGGCTTTAAATAAAAGCACGGGAGTCGTAGAATACGACCACGGTCCAAATGACACCAAAAAAAAATACGAATTAAATCAAAGCGTGTCAATGAGACTAAAGTCGAAAATTCGATAAATAAAATCATCAAAACTCAAATCAATTTTACGGATTGAGTTATGGAATATACTCTCTAATATCAACATTCTTGGTTAATTTAGTGCATGGAAAACAATTCTATGTTTTCATAGAAATAATTTCTATTTAACCAAGTTATTATCGTCGAGCGACGATATCAAACATCAGAGACATAAAAAGAATATAATGTGCACAAGAGAATGAAATGTCAACATCGATGTATATATATATGAAACACGAGTACATCAAAATCATACATCGCCAACATACATAAACGCGATCCTCAGATCGAAGCACAAAATACACCACTATATCACGGCAGATATCAGAGTATCACATACATACAAAAATATCAAAACACCATCAGAGATAAATCAAAATCGACATCAAAAGTCATAACCACCATCTATCCTACCCAACTCTCTCACGACTACAAAAATCATCCAATGTGCATAGGAGAGTCCTCCAAATAAGCTCAGGAGGCAGCGGGAGGATCTGCAGCAGCAGCAGGCTCTGCAGGAGGTGAGGTGGTCACAGGGTCAGCAGGTGACGTGCGTTTATATTTCATATATTTGCGCACGTTTTCTTCCGTGTTTCTCCGTATTTTACCGCCGTCTTGTATTCGTTTTCTCGTGTTTTCTTGTTTTCTTTCACTTTTCCTTGTTTTTGTATATTTGCAGGAATTTACAGCATTTGGGACATAAAACAACGATATCATGAGTCCCCGGAGCAACGGGAGGGGTCACGCGTGATCCAGGGGGTCAAACGACCAAGATTGCCATTTTTCAGCCCCCACCCGATCGGTTGGACACAGCCAACCGATCGGGTGATGCACGCGTGTCCGACCCGGGCAGAAGCTGAAGCCAAGTGAAGATCAACCGACCGGTTCACCGACCGGTTGAACACAGCTGAGTTCTCGGGAATTTGAGCGTAATTCCAACCGATCGGGTGACTTATCACCCGATCGGTTCATCTGTAGCCGCATCGCCTCAAATATCGAACCGACGACTCCACCCGCTCTCCTCAGTGACCGGTTGAAGCTCCCGAAGGTGACGACCGAAGCAACAAGCTGCTCACCCGATCGGTTGACATTTCAACCGATCGGGTGGCCTTTTCGTCCCCTTTTTGCGCACCGCTGCTCATTCATTGAAGATCTGCTATCATTCCAAAAGGATTTTGGGTGATCTCTTATTTTTCTAGCATCGGCATCTTCGTTAGCTTTCCAACGATAGGACGCATGCCCAAATCCGATTTTTCTAGATTTTTCTGGAATTTTGTGCGCGCAGCTATGTGCTGAAACTGGCTGCTGTCTGAAATTTCACTTCAACCGATCGGTTGACTTGTCAACCGACCGGGTGAGATCTATTTCTGCGTATCTGAGCTCTCTGTTTATTCCACCCGATCGGGTGAGTTTCCACCCGATCGGGTGGGCCTTTTTTGACAGTTCTGGACCCGAACTGTTAAGGTTTTTTGGGGGGTTTATAAATAGAAGTTGGGGGACGACTTGGGGGAGTTCTTCCTCAGTTTTTCTAGGGCTTTTTGCCCCTTTTTCTTGTAAGTTTAGATTAGATTAGATTAGCTTTTATATTGCAAAAAATCTTGTATTGGATTGACGATTCAACTCAAGATAAGTATTTTCCTCTCTTTTTCTCCATTGTTTGTATTGTGTTTATTTTGCTTGATGGTGAAAGTTTATATGTCTTTTGTGCTGTTTGTTTATATGTTATTCACCATTGAGTAGTTTTGATGAACCCTAATACGGGTTAGGGTAGGATTGATGCTTGGAAATTTACATTAGACTTGGTTGCATGGCACGTGTTCGATGAAATGTGTCAATGGGGATTTCTAGCAATCTGGGTCCAATTCGTATGGCAACACACTAGATGTGTTGGGGATTGGGGTCCGGTGCTTGTCCTGTCAAGATCTGCTTCGATGTATTGCTAGAAATCACATTCGACCTATTTGGCCATTAGGGTTACACGGGGGTGTTTCATTGTAATTGGTGGGAGAAAGACCGCCTCTGACCATCGGGCTAAGGGGGAATAAACTTGGCGGTTGACTCCCTAGCCATAGCTCACGCCCCTAGTGGAGACATGGAGTCCTCGCGCGTGGGAACGGCTTGGACGATGTGTTGGGAGTTATCATTGTGGCCTTAATGCTCCCGGTTGCAGAAGGTGTTAATGGACATGGAAATGCCCACCTTCCGGAACCGGGTAGGCCTAGCGTGCTTGGCACCGACCGGAATATCGGGCCATGGACGCTAGGTACCACCTTTTGGGGCAATGTCTCACCCTGGATCAAGTCAAATGCCAAGTGTCATGAATGCTCTAGCCCGTGTTAGCGGGGATTCATTTCGTGTCTTTTTATTTCTTTCCTTTATTTCTACACTTCCCCCATATCATCCGCGTAGCTAGCACACAACCTAGGCGAGGCTAGTAGCCACTCAAGCCATCCACCTCCCTGTGTTCGATAAACCCGTACCCTACACTAACCATGCACTTGCGGTAAAACGACACCGCGCCCAAACCGTAAACGGGGCGCCGGTCAGCAGGAGTGGAGATCTCTGGAGCAGCAACGGTAGTGGCCTCGGGAGCACCAGAAGAAGTATCCATCGCAGGTATGGTGGCACCAGGTGTGCTCTCGGGGTCACCAGCAGAAGAAGCAACAACACCAGAAGTACCCTCAGGGGCACGAGCAGCAGCAGAACGAACAAGCTCCTCGATCTCATCCTCATCCAACTCCTCCTCGTCAGAAACTGACGGAGGGATATCAATACCCAAACGAGAAGCGATACGAGCAAGAATCTCCTCAGATCGAGCACAGCGAGACTCCACACGTTTCAACGAACGTGCAAGGTCAGTAAGAGAAGGAGAGGGAGCAGGAGCAGCTGGAGCAGAGGTTGAAGCAGACGGGGTCGTCCTCTGAACATGACGAAGCGTCGCAAGAGACTTCTTGACGGCCGTTGCATTCAGAGGGTGACCGAGGGGACGCTCATCATCAGGGGGCATAGGGACACGGAAGTGACGGAAAACAAGTGTCAAAAGGCATGGATATGGGATGTGAGCAGATTTCGTGGACTTTCGGATACACTCGAAAGAATCCATCTTATCGAGAATGATCCTAGCCCAGTTAATCTCGCTCCCTATGAAGATGGCGTAAATGAGCTTAAGGAATGGCTGGGATGGCAAGGAAGATGAGCCGTACTTTGGAAGGAGGCACGACTTCAGGATAAGGTTAAGCACCCAAGCATTCGGCTTGAAGGACTTCGAAGGCACACCAATCATGGCAGGAGGAATCTCATGAAAGATCTCGACGAGCATCACCTGATCAAGCTCAGAAATATCATCGACTGAAATATCAAAAGGAAGAAGGCCAGACGAGGAGACACCTATCAAATCTCCTAAGATTTCTGCCGTGAGGACTATCGGTGTCCCCAAGACAGTAGTCTCAATAGAGCGGGTCTCGTCGTACCGACCGCGAACCCTATTGGCGAAAAATAGCTTGACAAGGCGAGGGTATGGATGTGGATTCGCATTAGGGTCATACAGAAGATAATCGATAAGACCGCTAGACGAAAGGAGATCAGCAAGGCCTGGGAAGTTGGAGAACTGTACGAAATGCTCCAACAACAGTGGGCAGTGTTCGATACGGTTATATGCGATGGACGAGTAGGTTCGATCGGGATACGTGTTCTTGACATAAGCGCGATGAGACACGAGCAATCAAATGAGATCGAAACAAATCGAGGAAACCCTAGAGCAAACCCTAACCGAACTGAAAACGAGTGAAACCCTCGACCTAGAAGCTGAAAATGAACCCTAAACAGCTAGGAGAGAGAGGAGTTACCTAGGGAGGAGAGAGATGATCGGAAAAACGGCCGGAGATCGATCGGAATCGACGGAGGTAGAGGGGAAGTCGAAGGGTTTTCGGGGGGATTTTGAGTTGGAGAAGAGATGACACCGACTAGAATGAAGAATAGTCGGTTTGGGGAGAGTTTAAGTCGATCGGAAGTCGAAAAGATGCAACTGTCCCCGTTGCATTTAGTCGGTCACAGTTCAAGTGCTGACCAACTAGATGATGATCTAGTCGATCGGCCAATGAGCTTGAACCGACTAAATGCAAACAATAACTGAAGCCAAAATTTAGGGCTTGAGTTAGTCGGTCTGAGTTCATTCACTGACTGACTAGATGATGATCTAGTCGGTTGGTCAATGAACATGAACCGACTAACAGAGTTCAAAAATTTTAGAATTAGAAATTTTGAGTTCTCTCCTAATCGCACTTGGACGAAACATCGTAATACTCTCATTAATCATTATACTACCCCATTAAACATCGAAAATCTTAAATTTGACGTTCATGAATAAATCGAGCATAAATTCCGAAAATTCAACCAAAAATCCAGAAAATTCCAATAAATCTAGCATGTGCGAATATAACGAAATTGAATAGCATGCAAGATTATTGAACATATGAATCCTAAATCTCGGATTTACCCATAATCCCCAATTCTCGACGCAACCGCACAAAGGAGTCTTCCTTTAGGGGTTTCGTGAAAATATCGGCGATTTGCTTCTGGGTTTCAACGTACACTAATATGATGTCCTTTTTAGCAACATGATCATCTAAGAAATGGTGTCGGACATCTATGTGTTTAGAACAGGAATGGTGTATCGGATTCTTAGAGAGATAAATTGCACTTTGGTTGTCCACCATGATAGGGCAAGTATCACAGTTTATACCAAAGTCTTTAAGAGTGTGTCTCATCTAAAGAACCTGAGCACACGCAGCACCGGCGGCAATATATTCCGCCTCGGTGGTTGAAAGATATGGAATTCTGCTTCATGGAAAACCAAGTGACAAGAGAATTTCCTATAAAATGGCAAGTGCCACTAGTACTTTTCCTGTCGGATTTGCATCCCGCATAATCTGCGTCACTATATGAGATTAACTCATACGTGCTAGATTTTGGATAAAGTAATCCAAAATCAAGTGTGTAACTTAGATAACGGAAAATACGTTTTACCGCTACTAAGTGAGATTCCTTAGGTTAAAACTGATAACGAGCACATACACATACGGCAAACATAATATCGGGCCTACTTGCGGTAATATAGAGTAAACTACCTATCATACCTCGATATAAACGAATGTCTACATCTTTTCCGCCCGCATCTTTATCAAGATGTGTAGTAGTGCTCATTAGAGTCTTCTTCCCGGAAGCATTCTCCATTCCAAATCGCTTTAGCAACTCCACCGTGTACTTGGTTTGGTGGATGAAGATTGCATCGTTCATTTGGCGAATTTGGAGACCTAAGAAATATTTGAGCTCACCCATGTGGCTCATCTCAAATTGATCCTTCATCACATTAGAAAACTCTTCGCAAAGAGTGAAGTTAGTAGCACCGAAAATGATATCATCAACATAAATTTGAAGTAAAATTATATCATTATTCGAATACTTAACAAATAATGTAGAATTAACTTCTCCCATTTTAAAACCTAAATCCAAAAGAAAGTTCTTTAGGCGGTCATACCAAGCTCGAGGAGCTTGTCTCAAACCGTAAAGTGCTTTCTTAAGTTTGAAAACATGGTTTAGGAATTTTTCATTTATAAAACCCGGAGGTTGAGAAACATAGACTTCCTCAACAACGTCTCCGTTTAAAAATGCACTTTTAACATCCATTTGAAAGAGTTTAAAATCTTTATGGCATGCAAAAGATAACAATAATCTAATAGATTCTAATCTAGCTACCGGAGCAAAGGATTCTTTGAAATCGATACCTTCCTCTTGCCGATAGCCTTGAGCTACTAACCGAGCTTTGTTTCGGACGACGTTTTGGTTCTCGTCGGTCTTGTTCTTGAAGATCCACTTTGTCCCTATGACGGTGTGGTTCTTCGATGGCAATGGAACAAGCTCCCAAACCTCATTCCTCTCGAATTGAATGAGTTCCTCCTCCATGGCTAAGATCCAAGCACCATCTTCGCACGCTTCATTAATATTCTTTGGCTCTATCGAGGAGGCAAATGCACAATAAGCGAAGTAGTTGACTTGAGATCTCGTCTTGACACTATCAAGGATATTGCCAATGACTTGCTCATGAGGATGGTCACGAACGGTATGAAGCCGTTTGGGAATTCCCTGATCACTAGGAACATTCTCAAAAGATTCATTAGTAGGGTTAGTATCAATAGAATCAATAGAATTAGTATTACCAATTGAATCTCATAAGACATCCATGGAGTCATCATCATTAGTAATTCTAGTCGGGACAAATCCTTCATTAAATGAAACATGAAGTGATTCCTCGATCGTTGAGGTTCGTTTGTTGTATATCCGGTAGGCTTTGCTATGGGAGGAATATCCAACAAATATCCCCTCATCGGATCTTGGATCGAATTTGTCCAAACTACCATACGTGTTTTTAATAAAACATTTTGCGCCGAAAACTCGAAAATGTTTAACTTGAGGCAATCTACCAAACAAAAATTCATAACAAGTTTGTTTGGTGCCGGGCCTCAAAAGTATTCTATTAAACACATAGCAAGCGGTATGTACCGCTTCCGCCCAAAATTGATGGCCAAGTTGGCTATCATCAAGCATAGTGCGAGCACATTGCACTAGCGTCATATTCTTTCTCTCAACAACACCATTTTGAGGAGGTGCGCGAGGGAATGAAAAGGTGTGAGTAATACCAACTTCATCACAAAATGTTGAGAAAGACTCATTCTCAAATTCCCCTCCATGATCACTACGAATAGTGACAATGGTGGTTCCAATGAGATTTTGTACTTTCTTAACAAAAATTGTGAAGTTTTCAAAAGCAGCATTTTTATTACTTAAGGAAAAATACCCAAGTAAATCTAGAAAAGTCATCAACGATGACAAGTCCATATCGTGCATTTCCTAATGAAGCAACTCTAGTTGGCCCAAATAAATCTAGATGTAATAGCTCTAGTGGCCGCTTAGAAGAAATGCTTTTCTTAGGTTTAAAAGACGATTTTGGAAGCTTGCCTCGTTGACACGAGTCACAAAAGCTTTTCTTTTGAAAGACAAGCTTAGGGAAGCCTCTAATAGAATTTAACTTGGAAAGCTTAAATAGTGTTCCAAAGTTCACATGACCAAAACGTCGATGCCATAAGTGTTGTTCACTTGTGTTGGCAATGAGACATTGTTCATGTGATCGTGGAAGATCTATGTAATGCCCTACAAGCTACTGCACAAGTACTAGAGGGGGTGAATAGTACTTTAAAAATAACAATGAGTATAATTCCTAATTATCGTGCAAACAACTACCAAACCAATTTACGGAAGCTTAAATTGATGACAACAACAAAATTAACAATGCTAACAATAGATATTACTGGGTTCGGATCCACCCAAGTCTCCCCGACTTGTTCCCGGTGATCCTACGTCCCAACCACTCGGATCCCCTCCGGATACTTAGGTTAGAAACACTAACCCAAGATTTCCACTATGATATCTTGTGAAAAACCTTCACAAGATCAAATCATACATGCAATGGCAATAGTGAATCCCACAACCCGGGATCACAACCTTCTCTCACAACCGAGAGAATCAAAAGCAATAAATGAGTTTATATGAAATAAACAACAACTTACCACAAACCCTATACCTTGAGTATTCTTACCGAATTAGGGCAAGGAGGGATTTGAGGAAGGAGGAAGTCACCAAGACCTAGCACCACTGAAATGAGCAGCAATGGGTGCCTAGGAGTGATTAGGAGACTTGAATCAAGCTAGAGCTTGAATGGCTCACCAAGAACAAACTTCTCTCAAGATGGATTCTAGATCTAGAAAGTGAGAGAATGGATTTCTTGTGAGGGAGAGAGCTTTGGAAATGAGTGAGAATCTCTAACTCTTTCAATCTCAATGAATCTCTTAATGGCAGCTCTTTTTTTGAGAGAAATGACCAAGCTTCGTATTTATAGGGTCCCATAAAAACGAGCTAGGTCAAATCCCAACGGATAGAAATCTGAAGCAGTTAGTCGGTCAAAGAACAACCACTGACCGACTAGTTCATCAACTAGTCGGTCGGTGAAACAACATGAACCGACTAAGTGATGAACAGTGAACAGATTGAATTTCAGACCTAGAAATCTAGTCGGTCCAAGAAGACTGTCTGACCGACTAGTTTCACAACTAGTCGGTCGGGCAGTGAACTTAGACCCACTAAGAGTCAAAAACTATTAGTCTGAATACAAATTGATTTAGTCGGTCCAAGAACAACTGTTGACCGACTAGATCATCAACTAGTCGGTCGCGAAACGTTCTTAGACCGACTAACGATAAACAATAGCTTAGGAGAAAATTGGCATGTACAGTAAAGCTCAACTAGTCGGTCAAAGAAGCATCACTGACCGACTAGTTCACAAACTAGTCGGTCGGTGAGTCAACGTAGACCGACTAACTGTAAACAGTACTGAGCAATAAAAGACTAAATGAAACTAGTCGGTCCAAGAAGCTTTGCCGACTGACTAGATCACCATCTAGTCGGTCAGTTCTTCTTCTTGAACCAACTAACATGCACAAAAAGTCCGAATCGAAGCACGATGCTTCGAGGAAGTTAGAATGGACTTCTACTAAGATCCTAGAGCTAAGATATGAGCGTTATGAAGATAGAAATGTAAGATATACTCAAGGCTTAACATTCTATAGATCGAAACTAAAAGACTATAAATAAAACCTTAAGGAATGGTCTTCGAGAGCTTCGATCAAATCTTCATGACTTCCAAAATGGTCCAAAAGCTTCAACGAAGCTTTAGGCATTGAATACGAGTTTTGAGAAGTCTTGAGATGTCGCTTTGAGTGTTCTCGTGAATTTGACGATGATCTCCATAACTGCGCTCACAAATTGTTAGTTCATGAATTATTTATGTTTGCTCATCATCCAAAACCAAATCCGGGGAGTCCAATACTCAACATTCTCCCCCTTTTTGGTGATGACAAACCAACATAAATAATAATCAAAAATAATGATTCAAATGTAAAATACTTACTCCCCCTGCATTGATGACACGTTAATTCCAAATAGAATAAATATAAATTGCATCAAGCAGACGATTGAGATATATAATGAGAATCGATTATTGAAATATCGGATTTGAAAATCCTTATATATATCGTAACTCCTTTGAATCTAACATATCAAATTAGATTCTTGGAAATTGAGTTAAATTTTCATTTGCCCTAATCATTATCATTATCTCTCCCCCTTTGGCATTATCCCAAAAATGGGGGGCATACAATGACAACAACAAGGAAAAAGAAAATCCAACATCGGGAGTCGTAGAATATGACGATGGACCAAATTGACACCAAGGAAAATAGTCGAAAACGAATCAAAGTGTGCCAAATTGTCCATTTTCGAAAAAAGAAAATTAAAATCATCAAAATACCAAATATAAATTCACTTATTGAATGAAGAAACGTACTCTTCAATACTCAATATTCTTGGTTAAATTTGTGCATGGAAAATAATTCTATGAAATCATAGAAATAATTCTATTTAACCAAGTTAATAATCGTCGAGCGACGAAATCGAATATCATAGAAATCGAATATCATAGACATTGAATGAATATTAAATGTGCACAACGAAGTAAAAGTGAACATCGATGTATATATATATTAATACCATGAGTACAAGCAAAAATACATCGACTACAACAAACAGAGTGCAACATCTATATCACCAACCAAAAGATACAACAACATCATCGACATATCATGAAAGTCAAACATCCAACAAAATGAAAGTACATCTAGTACACCGACATCCAAAACATCAAAGTACATCAAAACACCACCAAAACTCCACCCTAACCCAAAACACTCTCAAAAAGATGTATCATCCAATGATCACCGGAGAGTCCTCCAAACTGACACTCAGGAGGAAGTGGCAGGATCAGCAGTCTCCGTGGGTCCAGTCGAGGGAGTGGACTCAGGCTCTACTGCAAGGAGTGGTGTGTGAACTGAAGGGATCGTCAGGGCTGGAGTGGAGACATCGACGACTGGCTCAACGGTAGGAGTAACAACAGGAACATCAGCAGGCACGACTGGATCAGGGATATCAGCAGGAACAACAGCAGACTGATCCACTGGAGCAGAAGTCGGATTGATTTAGATTAAGACGGTCAAAACACGAAAAGACGTGACTGCCCCTGATCACTTAGTCGGTCTAAGTTCAAACGCTGACCGACTAGATGACAATCTAGTCGGTCGGTTAACGAGCTTGAACCGACTAAAAGTGAAACATCGACCAGTCGAAGATTCCCTGAATGCGAAGTAGTCGGTCTACGTTCAAATACTGACCGACTAGAACTAAATCTAGTCGGTCGATAAGTGAACTTGAACCGACTAAAAGAGCTAAGCTGGAGAGGAAATCCTAATAGCTTGAGTTAGTCGGTCTGAGTTCTTTTACTAACCGACTAGATACGAATCTAGTCGGTTGGTGATTGAACTGATACCGACTAAAGGAGTCCAAAAGTTTAGAGAATGAGCTAGTCGGTCTGAGTTCATTAGCAGACCGACTAGATGCAAATCTAGTCGGTTGGTTGATGAACTGAGACCGACTAGATGAGTCCAAAAATTGACAAATAAGTTCTCTCCTAAATACACTTAGACGAAACATCGTAATCCTCTCAAAAATCATCTAAACTATCCCATTAAACATCGAAATCTCAAATACGACATTCAAATATGAATTCGAGCAAAAATTCAAAATATCACATAAAATCCCGAAAAATCCAATAAGTCTAGCATGAACGAAATATTGCGAAATATAATAGCATGCAAGATTATTGAATGAAACAAGAATCCTATATCTCGGATTCACCCATAATCCCCAATTCTCGACGCAACCGCACAAAGGAGTCCTCCTTTAGGGGTTTCGTGAAAATGTCGGTGATTTGCTTTTGGGTTTCAACGTACACTAAAATGATGTCCTTTTTAGCAACATGATCATCTAAAAAGTGGTGTCGGACATCTATGTGTTTAGAACGGGAATGGTGCACCGGATTCTTTGAAAGACAAATAGCACTTTGGTTATCCACCATGATAGGGCTAGTATCACAATGAATGCCAAAATCCTTTAGTGTGTGTCTCATCCAAAGAACCTGGGCACATGCAGCACCGGCGGCAATGTATTCCGCCTCGGTGGTTGAAAGTGATACCGAATTTTTCTTCTTGGAAAACCAAGAGACACGGGAATTTCCTATAAAATGGCAAGTGCCACTAGTACTTTTCCTGTCAGATTTGCATCCCGCATAATCAGCGTCACTATATGAGACTAACTCATATGTGCTAGATTTCGGATAAAGTAATCCAAAATCTAAAGTGTAACTTAGATAGCGAAAAATACGTTTTACCGCTACTAAGTGAGAATCCTTAGGTTGAGACTGATAACGAGCACAAATACACACGGCAAACATGATATCGAGCCTACTAGCGGTAAGATAAAGTAAACTACCTATCATACCTCGATATAGACGAATGTCTACATCTTTTCCGCCCGTATCTTTATAGAGATGCGTTGTAGTGCTCATATGAGTCTTTTTCCCGGAGGCATTCTCCATTCCAAATCGCTTTAGCAACTCCACCGTATACTTCGTTTGGTGGATGAAGATTGCATCGTTCATTTGGCGAACTTGGAGACCTAAGAAATATTTGAGTTCGCCCATGTGGCTCATCTCAAATTGTTCCTTCATAACATTAGAAAACTCTTCGCAAAGAGCAAAGTTAGTAGCACCGAAAATGATATCATCAACATATATTTGAACTAAAATTATATCATTATTCGAATGCTTAACAAAAAGTGTAGAATCGGCTTCTCCCATTTTAAAATTCAAATCCAAAAGAAAATTCTTTAGGCGATCATACCAAGCTCGAGGAGCTTGTCTCAAACCGTAAAGCGCTTTCTTTAGTTTAAAAACATGATTTAGAAATTTTTCATTAATAAATCCCAGAGGTTGAGAAACATAAACTTCCTCAACGACATCTCCGTTTAAAAATGCACTTTTAACATCCATTTGAAATAATTTAAAATCCTTATGGCATGCAAAAGACAATAATAATCTAATTGATTCTAATCTAGCTACCGGAGCGAAGGATTCTTCGAAATCAATACCTTCCTCTTGACGGTAGCCTTGAGCAACTAACCGAGCTTTGTTCCGGACGACGACTTGGTTTTCGTCGGTTTTGTTCTTGAAGATCCACTTTGTCCCTATGACGGTGTGGTTCTTCGATGGCAATGGAACAAGCTCCCAAACTTCATTCCTCTCGATTTGAATGAGTTCCTCCTCCATGGCTAAGATCCGAGCGCTATCTTCGCATGCTTCATTAACATTCTTTGGCTCTATCGAGGAGGCAAAGGCACAATGAGCGAAGTAGTTCACTTGCGATCTCGTCTTGACACTATCATGGATATTGCTAATGACTTGCTCATGAGGATGGTCACGAACGGTATGAAACCGTTTGGGAATACCTTGATCACTAGGAACATTCTCAACAACTTCATTAGACGGGTTAGTCTCAATAGAATCAATAGAATCATTAGAGTTAGAATTACCAATTGAATCACATAAGACATCCATAGAGTCATCATCATTAGTAATTCTAGTAGGAACAAATCCTTCATTAAATGACACATGAAGCGACTCCTCGATCGTTGAGATTCGTTTGTTGAATATCCGGTAGGCTTTGCTACACGAAGAATATCCAACAAAAATCTCCTCATCGGATCTTAGATCGAATTTGTCCAAACTACCATACGTGTTCTTAATAAAACATTTCGAACCAAAAACACAAAAATGTTTAACTTGAGGCAACCTACCAAACAACAATTCATAACAAGTTTGTTTAGTGCCGGGCCTCAAAAGTATTCTATTAAACGCCTAGCAAGCGGTATGTACCGCTTCCGCCCAAAATTGATGGCCAAGTTGGCTATCATCACGCATAATGCGAGCACACTCCACTAGCGTCCTATTCTTTCTCTTAACTACACCATTTTGAGGAGGTGCACGAGGGAAAGAGAAGGTGTGTGTAATACCAACTTCATCACAAAATGTCTCAAAAGACTCATTCTCAAATTCCCCTCCATGATCAATACGAATAGTGACAATGGTGGTTCCAATGAGATTTTGTACTTTCTTAACAAAAATTGTGAAGTTTTCAAAAGCTTCATTTTTATTACACAATGAAAATACCCAAGTAAACCTAGAAAAGTCATCAACGATGACAAGTCCATATCTAGCATTACCTAATGAAGCAACTCTAGTTGGCCCAAATAAATCTAGATGTAATAGCTCTAGAGGCCGCTTAGAAGAAATGCTTTTCTTAGGTTTAAATGAAGATTTTGGAAGCTTGCCTCGTTGACACGAGTCACAGAAGCTTTTCTTTTGAAAGACAAGCTTAGGGAAGCCTCTAATAGAATTTAACTTGGAAAGCTTAAAAAGTGTTTCAAAGTTCACATGACCAAAACGTCGATGCCATAAGTGTTGTTCACTTGTGTTGGCAATAAGACATTGTTCATGTGATCTTGGAAGATCTAGGATATATATATCCTTATGGCGTGTGCCGGAAAACAATAATTCATTATTATCTTTTCTTAAAATATGGCACATTCCTTTCGCAAAGTTAACTTTGTAACCTTTGTCACAAAGTTGACTTATTGAAATAAGATTGTGGTTTAATCCTTTAACAAGGTAAACATCACATCTAATGGGTTTAGAAGGATTACCCACTTTATCAACACCTATGATGGTTCTACTCTCGTTGCCTCCAAAGATTACGCGGTTCCCATTTGCAATGGGCACCACTCCGGAGAGCAATTGAGCGTCACCCGTCATGTGTTTTGAACACCCGCTATCGAGTATCTAATTTCTCTTGGAGCTAAATTTAAATTTGTTGCTCCGTTCCTTTTCTTTGAGTACCTATAGATATGAAATGTCGTATCATGGTACCCAAGGTCATTGGGTCCAAAAGATTAGACCATTGGAAGCCAAGTCCAATTGGACTTAGACTTCCCCACATAATTATTACTATGCACAACATTCGAAAAATAAGCATTCATATAAACTTGTTTTTCATCTATGCTTGTGTCCTTTGGGCTCCAAATAGTGAAAATCTTGGGAGCCCTCATCCTATTGGGTGCATGCATGCGTTGTTGATTTCTACGTGATGCATGTCGTGGATAGGCATAAGGAACATGATGAAATGATGCATACGGATAATTATTCATATGATGTTGTGGGTGAACATATGCATGTGAGGGAACACGTGCGTGAGGGTGTCCCACATGGTGTGCACGTGCCCGTGAACGTGTAGCATAAAAATCATCATATGTGTGAGCCGGTGGAGTAGGGCGTGTGTTCCTACGTGGCATGGTATTTGTGTACATGTAGGCATGACCCTTCTTTGGAGGTCCACCCAAAGTGGGTTTCTTTCCAAAAGAGGGTTTGTGCGAAGTGGAAGCACCATTGGTAGATGAACTACCAATAGAGTGTTTGCTCCCACTCGGTGAGGCATCGGAAGTAGGCCTAACAAAAGTAGTGGCCGATTTGGATGAACTCCCTATCTTATACCCCAAGCCAATGTGGTGATTGCCTGGAAGTAAATCATTTAGGATGTTATCCAAATGGTCTTTACCCTTATTGAATTTATTAATTCGGCCTATCGTGCACTCATATTTCTCGGTGAGAGAATGCATCGAAGCACCCAAAGTGGATATTTGCGATGTGAGCACATAAACACGAGACTTGAGATTTTCATTCTTGAAATTCAGTACGCAGTAAAGAATATAACGAACAACAATAAAGACACACATCATGCAAGGGCACACGAGACTTGGTATCGCAGTTCGGTGCGCACACCTACATCTGCGGGGCCACGCCCAGAAAAATAGAATACTTCACTATAAAGATCAGAGAATACAGATTCTACAATTCACGCTTCTATAAGGAAGAACACACTCATCCTTAAAACAAACCGTGAGGGGTGATCGCAATCAACCCCGTGAAGTATTCTTGGCAAGCTCCCCTTGCCTGCAAGCTCCCCTTGCACCACCGACTAGATCAACTCCCTTGATCCTGCGTGCGCAGTCGTCGGCCTCCCTCCCGGAGTGTATCAACAAGAACTTCTTTCGCCGAAGTCCTTAACCTAGCCGCCAATGCCCTCAAGCCCTTTAAGCGGTCCTCGAAAACAACCGCCGAATAATCAGCGCTAGATCAATCAATCTAGAAGCAACTCAATAACAGCAATAACCGCAACTCCCATAGATGGAACGAGATCCCTAAAGATCCGTAAGTGGTAGTTACTAGGGTATTGTTTTGGCGAAAATCTCTCTCCAACCATATCGCAATAAGGTAACAAGAGATTGTACCCAATCAAATCTAAAACAGATAATAACCACCATAAGGGTCTGATGAGTTAGGTAGGAAACTAACAGAATACGCGGACGCCAGATGCACATCCTTTTGAGCAGACAATATATGCAAAAGAACTTAGCCTGTTGAACATCCTGGTACAACAACCTGTTCAACAAAATGTCCAACATCTTCCAGTGCCACATATGACAAGCCCGCATTCAAGGATACCCAGGATAAATCCTAACAATCTCCCCTTTTGTCATTTGGTGGCACAACATACTGTATAATAGAAAAAGATGCCAAAAGTATAACCTACCTTTCAAAAAGACCTTTCAAAAAGAAACTGCAGAGACCAGACCAATACAAGAAAGACCAAAACAAGTTATGTCACACGAGTCACACGAGTTGCACCAACCAGCACCAACCATACCCCTCCACAGGAACTTGCATATCAACAGCAGGCATCCAACAAAACTCCCAACAAAGCATCCAACAACTTGCATAGCAACAGCAGGCACCCAACAAAACTCCCAACAAAGCTTCCATGCATCCAACAAAACTCCCAACAAAGCATCCAACAGACATCATATCAACAGAACTCATATCAACAGAACCATCAGATCATACCTTTTCTCCCCTTTTGCGCCACAAAGGACAAAAACTTCAGGGATCCACAGAGGGACCACTACGTAGAGAGGACAGCTTGCTCTGCAGCAACACCTTGTGGCGATTCAGAAGGACCCGCTGGCTGTCGAGAAACAGAAGTTGATCATCAATATTCTGAATAGCATTCTCGAGAAACTCGATATCAACCAGACTCGCTGAGGAAGAAGTGGTAGCAGTAGCAGAACTGAGTGGAGGAGACTGAGATGCAGGAGGCACTGTGACAGAAGGTTCAGCATTTGGAGGTGGAGAGGAAGTCGAAGAAACACCATGAAGTGAGGGTATCAAGTCAGAGATGTCATCCATTTTTCCAGCCACAGACTTTGCTGTATACGAAATACTGTCACAAGATGAAGGAAGGTCTGACAAGGACATGTGCACCCTTTGACCCAGCAGCATCATAGATATAAGAGCTCCGTGTGGTAAAGAAGTCCCGGAGGAGGATAATTCAGCAAACGATAAGATAGAATCAAAGATAATCCTGCCCAAGTTGAAGGCCTGAGAGGTTCCCGCAGAGAACAATAGTCTGCACATGTCTCGAGTAACCACAGAAACATTTGAAGTAGGGAGCCAGTTCCTCGTGGCTATCCTGTAGAGAATAAAGTACTTGGCCGTAAGAGCAGATGAAGGGAAGACAGATGATTTCTTAGGCCAATTCTGAAGCTTCTCCGCAGTCACAACTCGAATCAGTCTATCAAACTCCACTCCTGTAGTCTCTCCGTAAGCAGGAGCAGATTGAGGACATTTCCATTCCAGTAATTTGTTCAGAGTGGAAGGACAAAAAGTGATAATCTTGCCCCGAACATAATTTCTGCAATGCCAACGGGAGGAGCCATCTCCAGCAGTTTTGGATAAATTACAGTAAAATTCCCTGACTAACACAGGATAGTAGGAACTGAAGCAGGTGGCAGCATGGTACAGTCCGAGATTCTTCAATATAGTAGCCATCTGGGTCTTGTCAAAGGAGGCCACGTTCAGAACCTTTTCAGGAAGTAACGATCTCTCCGAGTAAGATACCCATCGGTTCTTGCGAGCTTTGTCGAAGAAAATTCTGCTAAAGGCATCCGAGGAAGTGAATGACGGAGAACGAGAGGAACCTGAAGTTGAGATTTTAGACCTCTTGGAAGGAGAAGCCTCAGTGTTACAGGAAGGATCAGAGCGCTTCTTAGAGCACGATCGAGCCTTGCGCATAAAGGAGGACAGGGGAGGTTCTGTTGGACCAGAGGCCTCAGGTGATGCAACCTGTGTTGCAACATTTTATGCAACAATATGTTCAACACTTGCGTCATTGAAGGAATCAGGCTCGATATTAGTTTCAACATTAAGCCCCTCATTGTCAATACCAACCACACAAGTGCCTTGACTCATAGAACATTTTTCTACAATCACTTCATCATTTACCTCTAACCCAGCTGAGCCACATCCAGACACAACATCATTAGTGACCTTATCAGAAACAAATTGCATCTCACCAACACCAGTTTCACAAGAAGGGTTGGAGAGATCCTGAAGGATTTCAGAAGATCCTAAATCCATAGGAGTGAGATCAGGTTCTTCAGAATCATTTAGAGGCTGAACCTCTTGGGACATATCATCAGCAAGTGGCATGACATCCACTGTGTCCTTCAGAGAGGGCTCCTCAATACTGTCAACATTTTCATGATCTCCCATTACAAACTCTTTTCCAGGCTCAGAAACATCTTGAGATGAGAAACTAGGCACATTCTGAGAACACTCATTCACACCACTGTTAAGATCATTGGTCATGTTCTGAGAACCTTCATCCACACACATGGGAGATGCAGAGACAGGTACCTCTTCTGACATGGAACATCAGACATTTTCTCATCACTTGGATCACCTTTCACCACATCTTCCTTGGTTACCTGCACATCATTCTGCACAATAGGTATCTCAGAAGGAATATTAGACGAAGACGCTCCTGTAGTCCCCCTTGACCTAGGCAATTCAGCGAACACTGGAGAGTCTTCAGAATCTGAGATGTCTATCACTTCAACTTCAGAGATTTTAACAAAAGATGTCGGATTCCAGGTTCGAATAACAACTTTTCTATCTCGAGGCACTTCAACACTCATAACCTTCCCCAAAATCTTCTTACGCATGAGACCTTTAAAATGAATATGAGATACATCCACCGAAGAGAGATCCAATATCTTTCCTGTTCTCCGCAAATACCAGAACCAGTCTTGAATAGTTACCGGATCAGGATAAATTTCATCGTCATCATACACTTCATCATCCTCGGATTTTTGGGGGAGGGGAATTTCAAGAATTGGGGAAAAGTATACCAACTCTAAATTTGAGACTCTAGAAGGATGCATGTCACCGAACGGGGAAGAGGAGAGTGATGGAGAAGAATTACCACGGGAGGATCTTTGCACAGGACGGGAAAACACTCCTTTTCGTTTGAAAGAAGAAGATGAAGAAGGCGGAGCACTTTTCCGAGCGGATGTCGTTCGTCGAGAAGACCGACGAGGGGGCAGCGAAGACTATTCCGACTCATCTCTTGCCATTGTAGATTAAATGGGAGAACATTCAACCAAGTCGATTTCAAGAACCCTAGATGGGAGGATAGGAGAATCTTGAAGAAAATTTGAGTTGAGGGAAAACACGAAAATGCGCCTTGGGAACGGAAAGAATCAGAGGGTAATAAATATCAGGTAAGATTATTAGTGAAACACAACCCGACAACAAAGATCGGTTGACCCTCATAATGTTGCAACCTGATGTTGCAACAATGTTCTCAACACAGAGAGCAACATTAGATACGACACAGCCCTAGGGCTTGCCGCAATTCCTCAAATCTGGCAGAATCAAGAGGCTTTGTAAAAATGTCCGCTAGTTGATTATTTGTAGCAACATACTCCATGGCTAGGGACTTCTTCTCAACCAGCTCTCTAATGAAGTGATGTCGGATGTCGATGTGTTTCGTTCTGGAATGCTGGACAGGGTTCTTGGAGATATTTATAGCACTCTGATTGTCGCATAAAATAGTCATAACTTCTTGTTCCAGTCCATAGTCTATCAACATTTGTTTCAACCATAGCAATTGAGTACAGCAACTTCCTGCAGCAATATACTCAGACTCTGCTGTAGATAACGATATGGAGTTCTGTTTTTTGCTATACCATGACACTAGATTGTTCCCAACATAAAAACATCCTCCGGTGGTGCTTTTCCGATCATCTGTATTTCCTGCCCAGTCAGCATCACTATATCCTGAGACAAGAGTATTCGTATCCTTTGTATACCATATACCATAATCTGCTGTTCTGCTGATATACCTGATAATTCTCTTTACGACAGTAATATGAGATTCCTTAGGGCTTGCTTGGTAACGAGCACAGACTCCAACACTGAAACTGATATCCGGTCGGCTAGCTGTTAAATATAACAGGCTACCTATCATGCTTCTGTAAAGAGTAACTTCAACATCTCTTCCTCCTTCATCCTTAGAGAGCTTTTCGGATGTACTCATGGGAGTCCTAACATGTCTAGCACTTTCTAAACCGAATCTCTTGACAAGATTCTTTGCATACTTGCTCTGCGAGATGAATAGACCATCTGGACACTGTTTAACTTGGAGGCCAAGAAATACATTCAACTCACCTACCATGCTCATTTCAAATTCCCTTTGCATGAGATTAATAAACTCATGCACTAGTTGTTGCGATGTTGAACCGAAGACTATGTCATCAACATAGATCTGGGCAACCATCACACTTGACCTTGTCCTTTGAACAAATAAGGTCTTATCAGCCCCTCCTCTTTCGTATCCCTTCTTGAGGAGATATGTGGTCAATCTTTCATACCAGGCCCTTGGAGCTTGTTTCAGACCATAAAGCGCCTTCTTCAGCTTATACACATGATTTGGAAGAAATGGATCAGCAAAGCCTTTGGGTTGTTCAACATACACTTCTTCATTCAACAGCCCGTTCAGAAAGGCACTTTTCACGTCCATTTGGTGCAGTTTGAAATTTAAACTACAGGCAACTGCTAGTAATAGTCTGATAGATTCCAACCGAGCTACAGGAGCGAATGTCTCATCGAAGTCAATGCCTTCCACTTGAGTATACCCTTGAGCAACGAGCCGGGCTTTATTGCGGGAAACGTTTCCCTTCTCATCTGTCTTGTTTTTGAATATCCATTTTGTCCCGATGACATTTGTTCCTTTTGGTCTCTCCACAAGACTCCAGACATCATTTCGTTGGAATTGGTTTAGTTCCTCTTGCATAGCTGAGACCCAGAAATCATCACCAATTGCTTCCTTCACATTTTTGGGTTCAATAGTAGAAAGAAAGCAAGCATACCCAGCTAGATCTCTGTAATTAACACGACTGGTACCTCTGGTGCGACGGCTGTCGTGAACATCACCAATGATTAGCTCCGGCGGATGGTCTCGTATAATCTTTGTAACTCCCTCAGCATCTTGAGCATTATCAGCTTCTACTTGAACCGACTCCATGGTGGCAGTATCCTGTGTTGCAACAATTTGTTCAACATTTTTCTGTTTGGGCTTGTTTGTTGCAACATCACTTTCAACACGAACATCATCTTCATTTCTGTCTTCTTGAACTCCTTTTTCACCAGTTAGAATAGATTCTCCCTGATCAAAATCATCAACCACAACATTAATGGATTCCATCATGACATCTGTTCGTTCATTCAGCACACGGAAAGCACGACTCCTTGTAGAATACCCCAAGAAAATTCCTTTGTCACTCTTGGTGTCGAACTTCCGCCTTGGTGTCTGATCTTGCAAGATGTAGCACTTGCTTCCAAAAATATGAAAGTAGGAGACATCCGATTTTCGACCTTTCCAAATTTCATATGGAGTTTTCTCAGTCTGTGGTCGAAGGTAAACTCTGTTGATGGTGTAGCATGCATTGTTAATCGCTTCAGCCCACCACTTAACATTCACTTTTCGGGCATTCAGCATGACTCGAGCCATTTCCTGAAGGGTTCGATTCTTCCTTTCAACAACTCCGTTTTGCTAAGGAGTCTTAGGAGCCGAGAACTCATGTCCTATGCCTTGTGCCTCACAGAATTCAGAGAATGAGTGATTCTCAAACTCTTTTCCGTGATCACTTCGGATCCGAATGACTTTCCCTATGTTGTCTCCTCTTTCGACTTGAAGACGAATACACAGTTTTTTGAAAGCATCGAAAGTATCTGACTTCTCCTTCAGAAAATCCACCCAGGTGAAACGTGAAAAATCATCAACACAGACAAAGATGTATTTCTTACCTCCGATGCTTGTCTCTGAAGTGGGTCCAATCAGGTCCATATGTAGCAGCTCTAGAGTTTTTGAAGTTGTGATATTCCGAATTTGTTTGTGACTAACTTTCTTCTGCTTTCCCAGTTGGCAGGCTTCACACACTCCTTCTTTCTTCTTGATTAAAGTAGGCATTCCACAGACAGCCCTTGCTTTGGAGATTTTCATTAAGATCTTGAAATTTACATGTCCTAGCTTCTGATGCCACTGTTCAGAAGCATCCGTGGTGATACTCAAACATCTGTCATGTTCTTGCAACAAGTAGCAGTTGTCACTAGATCTTTTTCCAGAAAGAATGCACACTTCATCACCATTGAACACAAGGCATTCATTTTTGTTGAATCGAACCAGCAGACCTTAATCGCACAACTGACTAATACTAATGAGATTAGCCTTTAAATTTTCAACATGCATTACATCTTTCAATTTCAGAGTTTCTGTCATATTCAGATTTCCTTTTCCAATAACTATGCTTCTCTGTCCATCCCCAAAGGTGACATGACCTTTATTCCCAGCAGTGTACTCAGAT
This sequence comes from Scilla litardierei, assembly GCA_030789695.1. Lineage (NCBI taxonomy): Eukaryota > Viridiplantae > Streptophyta > Magnoliopsida > Asparagales > Asparagaceae > Scilla > Scilla litardierei. The sequence continues at coordinate 42,823,626 of CM061140.1, read as the reverse complement.
AGAAGACCCTTGTTCCCTGTCATGTGCCGAGAGCACCCACTGTCAAAATACCACTGATTTTCTGCAAAGGTAGCCAAAGATATGTACGCAACCATACTGAACAGCTCTGACTTCTTAATCCATTTCATGCTTGTTCGCTGTTGCGGATGAATAATAATTCTTCCTTCACTCACATGCTTCATGCGTCTGAAACACCTCCAATCATTGTGTCCTATTTGTTTGCAGTAACTGCATATAGGCTGCCTAAAAGTAGTACCTTTTCTGTTCTTTCCTCTTGTCTTGGCCTCATCCTGTGAACTCCTTTTAACATGTTCCTTAGCATTGAGACTACTCCTTGTCTTGAGTGTGTGTAGATGACTCCCTCTGTGGTAACCAACTCCAGTTCGATCTCCAGCCACTTTTCCCATGTTGAGGATGTCATCAAGTTTGGTTTTTCCTGAGTTCCACCTATTAACAGTGCTTTCTGCCTTCTCAGCTCTTAGTAAAGCTCTCTTCATGTCTCTCTCATAGTTTCGGAGACTAGTTTCAGTCTTCAGAAGTTTGGCTTGAGTTGCATCCTTCTCACTTCTCAACTTAGAGCATTCATCTTTCAGTTTCTTGTTGATTTCACAGATTTCCATCCATTTGTAGAACATAGTTTGATAGGGTGTGAGGATTTCCTCATCACCAATATCTTCTTCACTTCCAACTTCTGATCCAACTTCGCTGTCAGAACTGGCATCATCTGTTACAACACTTCGTACAACATTTACTCCTTTATGCTTGGATGTTGCAGCACATGTTGCAACATTACGTTCAACATGACTGAAGGACTTGCCTTCAGATTTGTTATTCAGAATAGCTGTGAAAGCAACATAATTACTAGTTATGTCTTCATCTTCCACACAACCTCCAGAGTCTTCATCGCTCCAGGTGCTGGCGAGGGATTTCCCTTTTTGCTTCTTAAGGGTGTTTGCACATTCTGCCTGTATATGTCCGAACCCTTCACATTCTCTACATTGTATTCCCTTTCCTTTGTTTTTAGACTTATACCTTTGTATAGGACGACCAGCACTCTTTTCACCAGCAGGAGGTCCTGACCGCACCTTTTTATTAGTGGCTTTGAAATTCTGACCTCTGTTGCTTATCTTTCTCATCATCTTGCTAAAGTTTTTGGTGAGAAGAGCGATATCATCTTCGAGGTCTGACTCATTATCAGATCTTGACAGTTCACTGGCTTCAGTCTTCAGGGCAACACCTTTCTCCTTTTTGTTTTGTTTGAGATTCATTTCATAGGTCTGTAGGGAGCCCATGAGTTCGTCCAATCTCATGGTCGATGTGTTCATTACTTCCTCGATTGCAGCAATCTTTGCTGAAAATTTATCTGGCAAGGACCTCAGGGTCTTTTCAACAAGTTTCTTTTGTGAATACTTCTTACCCAGTTGGAATGCCTGATTTGCAATATCTCTTAGTCTTCCATTGAATTCAGCAACCGTCTCGTTCTCATTCATCCTCAGGTTTTCAAACTGACTGGCGAGCATCTGCAATTTTGAGGCCTTAACAGTGCTGGTTCCTTCATGCACGTTTTGAAGAATGTCCCAAGCTTCTTTAGCCTGCTCACAAGTTGATATAAGCTTGAACTGCTCTTCATCCACAGCAGTAAAGATGGCGTTAACCGCCTTCGAGTTTCCTAAGGCAGCACGTTCCTCATCAGAACTCCAGTCTCTCACTGGTTTGAAGCATTCCTTCCCTTCTTTGTTGACTTCAACCGGAGGGTTCCATCCTTCAACTGTAGCAACCCAAGCCTTTTCATCCAAGGATTTGATAAAAGCTCGCATACGGGACTTCCAATAAGTGTAGTTTGATCCAGTAAGCAAGGGGGGCGAGTAACCGAAGCACATTATTTTGTATTCATGATCAGCGTACTGACACACAGGATCACACCCACTTTGAAAGACAGTCAAAGTATTGTGGATGACCAGCTCTGATACCAAATGAAATTTAGTACGCAGTAAAGAATATAACGAACAACAATAAAGACACACAGCACGCAAGGGCACACGAGACTTGGTATCGCAGTTCGGTGCGCACACCTACATCTGCGGGACCACGCCCAGAAAAATAGAATACTTCACTATAAAGATCAGAGAATACAGATTCTACAATTCACGCTTCTATAAGGAAGAACACACTCATCCTTAAAACAAACCGTGAGGGGTGATCGCAATCAACCCCGTGAAGTATTCTTGGCAAGCTCCCCTTGCCTGCAAGCTCCCCTTGCACCACCGACTAGATCAACTCCCTTGATCCTGCGTGCGCAGTCGTCGGCCTCCCTCCCGGAGTGTATCAACAAGAACTTCTTTCGCCAAAGTCCTTAACCTAGCCGCCAATGCCCTCAAGCCCTTTAAGCGGTCCTCGAAAACAACCACCGAATAATCAGCGCTAGATCAATCAATCTAGAAGCAACTCAATAACAGCAATAACCGCAACTCCCATAGATGGAACGAGATCCCTAAAGATCCGTAAGTGGTAGTTACTAGGGTATTGTTTTGGCAAAAATCTCTCTCCAACCATATCGCAATAAGGTAACAAGAGATTGTACCCAATCAAATCTAAAACAGATAATAACCACCATAAGGGTCTGATGAGTTAGGTAGGAAACTAACAGAATACGCGGACGCCAGATGCACATCCTTTTGAGCAGACAATATATGCAAAAGAACTTAGCCTGTTGAACATCCTGGTACAACAACCTGTTCAACAAAATGTCCAACATCTTCCAGTGCCACATATGACAAGCCCGCATTCAAGGATACCCAGGATAAATCCTAACAATTCTCAATACTCAAAGTCGAGTTTTGAGAAGTCAAATCCGCTATCCTATGTTCTTCCGAATCCTCAACACTAACATGTTCAAGTTTAGATTTGAGATTAACAATCTCATTTCTTAACTCTTCAACAATGGTGTCGTTATTGGTGATGATAGTCTTAGGCGAGGTTTGAATGCTAGCTAGGTCATCTTTTACCTTAGTATACCTATTTACTAATTTAGTATACTTAGACCATAATTGTGAATTAGCATTCCTAAGGTCATCCATAGTTACCTCATCGTCTTCGTTGTTGCTATCATCGGAAGAGGAGGATCCTTGATCATGCTCCTCTCTTGCCATGAAGCACATGTGCGCTTGCTCCACTTTCTCATCGTCCGACTCTCCGCTTGAGGAATCCTCGGAGTCGGTGAATGTTGCTCCGACAAGTCCCTTTTTGTACCCCTTTTTGTACTTCTTGGACTAATCGAATTTCGGCGCCTTCCACTTCTCCTTTTGCTTATTTAGAGGACACTCCGCTTTCATGTGTCATGGCTTATTGCACTTGAAACACAAAGAAGAGGAGGAGGCGTTAGAAGAACCAAATTTAGCTTTGTTCTTATAGTTACCTTTTCGGAAGAAACGGTTGAACTTCTTGGCCATGAGTGCCATAGACTCCAAGTCCAACTCGTTTTCCGAGTCTTCATCATCGGTTGATGTGGATGTGGATGGAGCGGCCTTGAAAGTAATAGCCTTCTTCTTTGGCTCGTCTTGCTTTAGGTAGGACTTCATCTTTTCCTGCAACTTAACCTTGCTATCCTTGCGTACCTCGTATGACATTAAAGTACCCATTAGTTGAACTACGGTGTACTTATTCATATCATTACCTTCCTCGATGACGAAGGTACGCTTTTCCCAACTAGAAGGAAGTCCTTCGATAAGTTTCGAACACTTCTCCTTTTGGGTGTAGGTTTTGCCGAGAGCTTCCAACCCATTTATGATATCGACGAAGTGAGCATAATACTCCTTCATCTTCTCACCCTGTTGCATATGAAACATCTCGTAATCTTTGTTAACAACAACGAGTTTAGAGTCTCTTACCCTACTCGTCCCTTCATGTAGTATGAGGAGGGAGTTCCAAATTTCATATGCACTCTTACAAGTGCATATCTTATTGAAGTTCTCGGGCTCCAATGCGCATTACAAGGCGTTCATTGCCTTGGCATTGCTTACCTCCGCGACGACCTCCGCGGGAGTCCACTTCTCAAAGTCTTCTTTGGCGGGCTCGATGTATTCTTTCTTCGTGGTCCTCCATAGAGATGCACTCTGGAGGAAAGTTTCCATCCGGCATTTCCAGTACCCGTAGTTGGTACCGTTGAAGAATGGAGGCCTCGTTGAGGAATGTCCTTCCATCACCGAAGATGCTCCTTCACGGTTCCTGAAGGTGCCATAGTCGGAAGGTGGACGCACGGTCTTGTTGTCGTTGGCAGACATAGCGTAGACTTGGCTCCGATACCAAATGTAATGCCCTACAAGCTACTGCACAAGTACTAGAGGGGGGTGAATAGTACTTTAAAAATAACAATGAGTATAATTCCTAATTATCGTGCAAACAACTACCAAATCAATTTGCGGAAGCTTAAATTGATGACAACAACAAAATTAACAATGCTAACAATAGATATTACTGGGTTCGGATCCACCCAAGTCTCCCCGACTTGTTCCCGGTGATCCTACGTCCCAACTACCCGGATCCCCTCCGGATACTTAGGTTAGAAACCCTAACCCAAGATTTCCACTATGATATCTTGTGAAAAACCTTCACAAGATCAAATCATACATGCAATGGCAATAGTGAATCCCACAACCCGGGATCACAACCTTCTCTCACAACCGAGAGAATCAAAAGCAATAAATGAGTTTATATGAAATAAACAACAACTTACCACAAACCCTATACCTTGAGTATTCTTACCGAATTAAGGCAAGGAGGGATTTGAGGAAGGAGGAAGTCACCAAGACCTAGCACCACTGAAATGAGCAGCAATGGGTGCCTAGGAGTGATTAGGAGACTTGAATCAAGCTAGAGCTTGAATGGCTCACCAAGAACAAACTTCTCTCAAGATGGATTCTAGATCTAGAAAGTGAGAGAATGGATTTCTTGTGAGGGAGAGAGCTTTGGAAATGAGTGAGAATCTCTAACTCTTTCAATCTCAATGAATCTCTTAATGGCAGCTCTTTTCTTGAGAGAAATGACCAAGCTTCGTATTTATAGGGTCCCATAAAAACGAGCTAGGTCAAATCCCAACGGATAGAAATCTGAAGCAGTTAGTCGGTCAAAGAACAACCACTGACCGACTAGTTCATCAACTAGTCGGTCGGTGAAACAACATGAACCGACTAAGTGATGAACAGTGAACAGATTGAATTTCAGACCTAGAAATCTAGTCGGTCCAAGAAGACTGTCTGACCGACTAGTTTCACAACTAGTCGGTCGGTCAGTGAACTTAGACCGACTAAGAGTCAAAAACTATTAGTCTGAATACAAATTGATTTAGTCGGTCCAAGAACAAATGTTGACCGACTAGATCATCAACTAGTCGGTCGCCAAACGTTCTTAGACCGACTAACGATAAACAGTAGCTTAGGAGAAAATTGGCATGTACAGTAAAGCTCAACTAGTCGGTCAAAGAAGCATCACTGACCGACTAGTTCACAAACTAGTCGGTCGGTGAGTCAACGTAGACCGATTAACTGTAAACAGTACCGAGCAAGAAAAGACTAATTGAAACTAGTCGGTCCAAGAAGCTTTGCCGACCGACTAGATCACCATCTAGTCGGTCAGTTCTTCTTCTTCAACCAACTAACATGCACAAAAAGTCCGAATCAAAGCGTGATACTTCGAGGAAGTTAGAATGGACTTCTACTAAGATCCTAGAGCTAAGATATGAGCGTTATGAAGATAGAAATGTAAGATATACTCAAGGCTTAACATTCTATAGATCGAAACTAAAAGACTATAAATAAAACCTTAAGGAACGGTCTTCGAGAGCTTCGATCAAATCTTCATGACGTCCAAAATGGTCCAAAAGCTTCAACGCAGCTTTAGGCATTGAATACGAGCTTTGAGAAGTCTTAAGATGTCGCTTTGAGTGTTCTCGTGAATTTGACGACGATCTCCATAACTGCGCTCACAAATTGTTAGTTCATGAATTATTTATGTTTGCTCATCATCCAAAACCAAATCCGGGGAGTCCAATACTCAACAATCTAGAATATATATATCCTTATGGAATGTGCCGGAAAATAATAAATCATTATTATCTTTTCTTAAAATATGGCACATTCCTTTCGCAAAGCTAACTTTGTAACCTTTGTCACAAAGTTGGCTTATTGAAATGAAATTGTGGTTTAATCCTTTAACAAGGTAAACATCACTTATAAGTGGTTTAGAAGGATTACCCACTTTTCCAACACCTATGATGGTTCCGCTCTCGTTGCCTCCAAAGACTACCCGTTTTCCATTTGCAATGTGCACCACTCCGGAGAGCAATTGAGCATCACCCGTCATGTGTTTTGAACACCCGCTATCGAGTATCCAATTATTCTTGGAGCCAAATTTGGATTTGTTGCTCCGTTTCTTTTTCTTGAGTACCTAAAGATAGAAAATATCGTATCATGGTACCCAAGGTCATTGGGTCCAAAAGATTAGACCTTTGGAAGCCAAGTCCAATTGGACTTAGACTTCCCCACATAATTATCATTATCCACTACATTCATAAAATAAGCATTCATGTAAACTTGTTTTTCATTCATATTTGTGTCCTTTGGGCTCCAAATAGTGAAGATTTTGGGAGCCCTAATCCTATTGGGAGCATGCATGCGTTGTTGATTTCTACGTGATGCATGTCATGGATAGGCATAAGGAACATGATGAAATGGTGCATGTGGATAATTATTCATATGATGATGTGGGTGAACATATGCACGTGGAGGAACACGTGCATGAGGGTGTCTCACATGGTGTGCACATGCCCGTGGATGTGGTGCATAAAAATCATCATATGTGTGAGCATGTGGAGTAGGATGTGTGTTCCTACGTGGCATGATATTTGTGTACATGTAAGCATGACCCTTCTTTGGAGGTCCACCCAAAGTGGGTTTCTTTCCAAATGAAGATGTGTACGAGGTGGAAGCACCATTGGTAGATGAACTACCAATAGAGTGTTTGCTCCCACTCGTTGAGGCATCAGAAGTTGGCCTAACAAAGGTAGTGGCCGCTTTGGATGAATTTCCCATCGTATACCCCAAGCCAATGTGGTGATTGGCCAGAAGTAGGTCATTTAGGATTTTATCCAAATGATCCTTACCCTTATTGAATTTATTAATTCGGCCTAATGTGCACTCATATTTCTCGGTGAGATAACGCATAGAAGCATCCAAAGTGGATACTTGCGATGTGAGCATATAAACACGAGATTTGAGATTTTCATTCTCAATACTCAAAGTCGAGTTTTGATAAGTCAAATTCGCTTTCTTGTGTTCCTCCGGATCCTCAATGCTAACATGTTCAAGTTGAGACTTGAGATTTACAATCTCATTTTTCAACTCTTCAACAACGGTGTCGTTGTTGGTGATGATAGTTTTAGGCGAGGTTTGGATGCTAGCTAAATCATCTTTTACTTTAGTATATCTATTTACTAATTTAGTGTATTTAGACCATAATTGCTCATTAGCATGTCTAAGGTCATCCATGGTTACCTCATCACCTTCATTGTCGCTATCATCGGAGGAGGAATCTTTATCTTGCTCCTCTCTAGCCATGAAGCACATGTGTGCTTGCTCCACTTGCTCATCATCCGACTCTCCGGTTGAGAAATCCTCGGAGTCGGTGAATGTCCAGACAAGCCTCTTTTTGTACCCTTTCTTGTACTTCTTGGACTTTTCAAACTTCGGCACCTTCCACTTCTCCTTTTGCTTGTTTTGAGGACAATCCGCTTTCATGTGTCCTGACTTGTTGCATTTGAAACACAAAGGAGAGGAGGCGTTAGAAGAACTAAACTTGGATTTGTTCTTGAAATTACCTTTCCGAAAGAACCGGTTGAACTTCTTTGCCATGAGGGCCATGGACTCCAAGTCCAACTCGTCTTCCGAGTCTTCATCATCGGTAGATGTAGATGTTGATGGAGCGGCCTTGAAAGTAATAGCCTTTTTCTTTGGCTCGTCTTGCTTCAAGTAGGACTTCATCTTGTCCTGCAACTTTAGCTTTCTATCCTTGCGTACCTCATAAGACATTAAGGTACCCATTAGGTGCACGACAGTATATGTTTTCATATCATTACCTTCCTCGATGGCGAAGGTACATTTTTCCCAATAAGAAGGAAGTCCATCGATGATCTTTGAGACTTTCTCCTTTTGGGTGTAGGTCTTACCGAGAGTGTCCAACTCGTTGGTGATGTCGATGAAGCGAGCATAGTACTCCTTCATCTTCTCACCCTGTAGCATATGAAATAACTCGTAATCTTTATTTACAACTACGAGTTTGGAGTCTCTTACCATACTCGTCCCTTCATACAAGATGAGGAGGGAGTTCCATATTTGATATGCACTCTTACATGTGCATATCTTATTGAAATCCTCGGGCTCCAAAGCACATTGCAAGGTGTTCATTGCCTTGGCATTGCTTACCTCCGCGGCAACCTCCGCGGTAGTCCACTTCTCGAAATCTTCTTCGGCGGGCTCGACATACTCCTTCATCGTGGCCCTCCATAGTGAAGCACTCCGGAGGAAAGTTTCCATCCGGCATTTCCAGTACCCGTAGTTGGTACCGTTGAAGAAAGGAGGCCTCGTTGAGGAGTGTCCTTCCATTACCGAAGACGCTCCTTCACGGTTCCTGAAGGTGCTGTAATCTGAAGGTGGACGAACGGTCTTGTTGTCGTTGGCAGACATAGCTAGGTACTTGGCTCTGATACCAAATGTAATGCCCTACGAAGCTACTGCACAACTACTAGAGGGGGGGTGAATAGTACTTTAAAATAATTAAGAAGATGATTCCTAATTATCTTGCAAACTCTACCAATCAATGCGGAAATGCGGAAATGTAAATATAGACAACAAGGAAAACAATCGCAAACAAGCAATTTAACGGGTTCGGATCCACCCATGTCTCCCCGACTTGTTTCCGGTGATCCTACGTCCCAACCACCCAGATCCCCTCCGGATACTTGAGTTAGAAACTTCTAACTCAAATTTGCACTATGAAATACTTGTAGAAAACCTCTACAAAGTCAAATCATACACAAATGAAATTGTGACTCCCACAACCCGGGATCACAAACAAACTCTCACAACCGAGAGTAAAACACTTACAATATGAAAGTAAATGAAATACGAAATTCTTACCGACAAAATCCTATGCCTTGAGTAAACTTACGATTTAGGGCAAAACGAATTTTGGGGAAGATGAAAGGGCACCAAAACCTAGCTCCAAGTAGATGACCAGCAATGGAGTCCTAGGTGGATGTTGGTGACCTTGGATCAAGCACTTGGCTTGGAAGGCTCACAATCAATGAATCTCTCTTTTGAAATAAGAGTGAGGGAGAGATTCTTGAATGGAAATGAAAGAGCTTTGAATGAGATTTAATGCTTCTCTTTTGATCTCTAAAGTTCACTTAATATCAGCCTTGAGTGCAATGAATGCAGCACTCCAAGTATTTATAGGTTAGAGGAAAGAGAGAGAGAAAAACGTTTCAATTAAAGCTCCAACGGCTCTATTCTGAACCAGACTAGTCGGTCAAAGAAGGATCACTGACCGACTAGTTCATCAACTAGTCGGTCGGTGATACAACATAGACCGACTAATGGTTGAACATCCAAAAGGTCGAAGTACAGGAGATGACAACTAGTCGGTCTAAGAAGACTTGCCGACGGACTATTTTCACAACTAGTCGGTCGGTGAGTGAACTTAGACCGACTAAGAGATAAAACAAATAGTCTGAGTACAAATTGATTTAGTCGGTCCAAGAACAAATGTTGACCGACTAGTTCATCAACTAGTCGGTCGACAAACGTTCTTTGACCGACTAACGATCAACAGTAACTAGGCATGTACAGTAGAATCTCAACTAGTCGGTCTAAGAAGGATCACTGACCGACTAGTTCACCAACTAGTCGGTCGGTGATTCAACGTGGACCGACTAACTGTAAACAGTAAAGAGCTTAGATTTGAAGGAGGCAAACTAGTCGGTTCAAGAAGCTTTTCTGGCAGACTAGATCACCATCTAGTCGGTTGGTTCTTCTTCTTGAACCAACTAACATGCACAAGAAGTCGCGAATCGAAGCGCGAAGCTTCGGGGAAGTTAGTATGGACTTCTACTAAGATCCTAGCTCTAAGATATGAGCGTAATGAAGATTAAACTGTAAGACCTACTCAAGGCTTAACATTCTACGAAAATGAAGCTATAAGACATTAAATAAACTATGACGAACCGTCTTCAAAAGCTTCAATCGAATCTTCATGACTTCAATAATGGTCCATTAACTTCAACGAAGCTTTAGGCATACGATCACGTGGTTTGAGAAGTCTTGAGACGTCGCTTTAGATGTTCATATAAATTTGGCGACGATCTCCATAACTGCGCTCACAAAGTGTTAGTTCACGATATATTTATGTTTGTTCATCATCTAAAACCAAATCCGGGGAGTCAATACTCAACACTGTATTGAACCCGTGACACTAACTTCCCATGAACGGAAGAGACAAATCATATCTGGATCACTACTTACCACGTACACTTAAAGTGTCACCCAACTTAAGACCTTTCAACGAGTGAAAACTCAAGGCTAGATCATAGATCTAAGTGATACCGTTCATGCACAGGTTTGTACAATGACCCCAAGTCTTAAGGACCAACTTTCCTATCATCACTAGAGAGTTATTAATGACAGTTAGTTAATGTTTAACCATTTGATAACTCTATATTAGGTCGTTTAGTAGACTCATTCTCCAATAAGCACCCGTGTCTTGTCTCTGACTTCGCCAAGTCGAATGATTATAAGATCATCAAGACAAAGACACAATGGTCTGTCTGATATGCCGATATCCTATTTTCGACACATCTACGACCATGAAAACTTTTAAGACTCAAGCTCCTATCAGTCAAACACCACTCATAATCAAGATATCTATCGAGATACATGAATGACCTTACTATGAGTCTAAGGAAATTATCTAAGTAATTTAATGAAAATATCATAACAGAAATACATTAGCCAATTGATGATACCATAAAGCATACTTTCATTCATGAACACGATGTTTTACATAGATAAATTGCCTCGAGGGCATACATCTCTCAACATCTCCCACTTGCACTCAGGCCTATTTATCTCGGTATCTTATACCTCATTTACACACTAATCTCTCTAAACGATCACATGACAGATTATTTGTGAATGGATCTGCTAAGTTGTCTTCCGTACAGACTCTTAGGAGTTTTATGTCTTTCCTCTTCTCGATATCCCGTATCAGGTGATACTTCCAAAGAATGTGTCTGGATCTCTTATGGAATCTTGGTTCTTGAACCAGACTGATGGTTGCATTGTTATCGTAATACAGATGTATTGGATCCTTAACTGCATGCATCATCCCCAACTGATTATCGAACTTTCTCATCCAAACTGATTCCTTTGTCGCATCATTGGCAGCTATGTACTTGGCCTCCATCGTAGAGTCTGCATCAATATCTTGTTTGGAACTTCTCCAACTGACTACTCCTTCGTTGAGAGTAAAGACATATCCAAAGATAAATTTTCTATCATCTATATCACTTTGGAAGATGGAATCTGTGAAGCCTTCAACCTTAAGTTCTTCACTTCTATAAAATCAAGACCAAATCTTTAGTCCTTTGCAAGTACTTAAGAATTGTCTTGACGGCTTTCCAGTGTTCTTCTCCAGGGTTAGACTGATATCGACTTACAACACTTAGTGCAAAAGCGACATCAGGTCTGGTACAGATCATGGAATACATGATAGATCCCACTATCGAAGCATATGGGATCTTATTCGTGCATTCCTTTTCCAATTCAGCTTTTAGAGACATCTTTTTGGAAAGGTTTATTCCATGATTGGCTGGTATAAAACCACCCTTATTGTTTTACATGCTAAACCGTTTTAGCATGGTGTCAATGTACCTGGCTTGAGAGAGACCTAGCATACTTTTAGATCTATCTCTATAGATCTTTACACCTAATATGTAGGATGCTTCTCCCAAGTCTTTCATGGAGAAGTTAGTTGATAGCCATTCCTTAACAGACTTCAACATCCCTATGTTGTTGCTTATTATAAGAATATCATCCACGTACAGTACGAGGATGACTAAAGAATTTTCACTGGTTTTCTTATAGATGCATGGATCATCTTCGTTTCTGACAAACCCAAACTCTTTGACTGTCTTGTTAAAACGGATGTTCAAACTTCTTGATGCCTTCTTGAGTCTGTAAATGGACCTATGCAGTCTACATGCTTTTCATTTACTCCCACTGACTTTAAAACCTTCTGGTTGAGTCATGCAAATCTGCTCTTCTAAATCACCATTTAGAACCACAGTCTTTACATCCATTTACCAGATCTCATAGTCATAATGGGCAGTAATAGCGAGTACGATCCGGATAGACTTGTGCATGGTGACTGGTGAGAAAGTATCGTCCTAATCTATTCCTAGAATCTGACGATAAACTTTCGCAACCAGCCTAGACTTGTACGTTTCTATCTTCCCATGTGCACCAATCTTCTTCTTGAAGATCCATTTGCAGCAAATGGGAACACTTCCCTTGGGCACGTCCTCTAAGGTCCACACACCATTTACGTGCATGGATTCCATCTCAGATCTCATTGCATCCAGCCATTTATCAAAATCTCTACTCTGAATGGCTTCTCGAAAGCTAACGGGATCATCATATACTATGACGCCATCCTCGACCCCTCCGTCTACTAAAAAACCGTAGTACCTGTCAGGGGCTTGAGGAATCCTGTCAGACCTTCTTACGACTTGTTGAGGAATATGAGACTATGCCTCTTCATTTTGTTCCATTTCATGTTCATGTGTAGATTCATCTAATTCTATCACTTTGCCATTGGATTCCTTCTCAAGGAATTCCTTTTCTAAAAAGGTGGCATGTTTGGAGACAATAACCTTTTGTTGCTCCTGGTGATAGAAAATGTACCCAGTTGAATGGCTTGGGTATCCTATGAATCTGCACATAACAAACCTATCCTCTAATTTATCTGGATTAAGCCTCTTGACATAAGCATGACATCCATATAACCTAAGATGAATAAGGTTGGGTTTCTTACCATTCTATATCTCCTATGCTGTCTTAGGCACGGATTTAGATGGAACTCGATTATGAACGTAGACAGTAGTTTCTAGGGCATAGCCCCATAGAGAGGTGGGTAACTCAGATTCACTAATCATGGATCATGTCATGTCCAACAGAGTAAGATTCCTTCACTCCGACACATCGTTATGCTGGTGTGTGTAAGGAGGCGTGACCTGAGGGAGAATTCCATTTTCATTCAGATGCGTAAGGAAATCATGGCTTTAGTATTCACCTCCTCGATCTTATCGAAGGATTTTAATACTCTTACATGTTTGCTTTTCTACTTCGTTACGATATTCTTTGAATCGCTCAAAAGTGTCAGACTTGTGTTTCTTCAAGAACACGTGTCCAAACCTTGAGTGATCATCTGTGAATGTAACAAAGTATGAATATCCTTCTATGGCCAAAGTTGACATGGGTCCATATAAATCTGAATGTACAAGACCCAAGAGTTCACTAACTCTCACTCTATGACATTCAAAAGGAGTTTTAGCCATCTTACCTTTGAGGCAAGACTCACAAGTGTCAAAAGACTCATAATTCGAGAGGCCCAAAGACCCCTCTTTATGTAACTTGCGGATCCTCTTCTCCCTGATATGGCCTAGTCTGCAGTGCCAAAGGTAGATTTTATTATAACTTGATTCCTAACGTTTTCTTGTATTAACATTTAATACAATGTCATTAGACAAAGTGTACACACCATTATTCAACGTTCCAAATCCTTGCAACTTTCCATCAAAGAAAATGTTCATAACATCTTTGTCAATGGTAAAGGTGTAACAGTTTTTGTCCAAGGCCGAAACGGAAATTATGTTGCACAGGAACTTGGAATGTAGAAGCATTGTTTCAAAAACAAAGTGGCGACATTCTCCAAGGTGTGCCTTATGTTCCCTATGGCTTCGGCAACAACACTTGATCCGTTACCGACTTGTAGGACAACCTCTTTCTTACTTAAACTTCTAGTTGTTCTTATATCCTGTAAACTAGTACAGATGTGAGAACCTGCTCTAGTATCTAATACACATGCATTAGAAGTTACAGAAAGAATTACACTTTGTATAACCATTACCCTTGAAGTTAAGGCATCCTCATGCCTTCTCTTCTTCTCCAAAAGTGTCATATTCCTTTTCAAGTCCTTACCAGTTTGCATATTGTTTTCTATGATAATATTAGACTCAAGACTTAAGCTGCAAAGCATAGAACACCATAACTTGGCATATGTTCAAATAAATATAAATATAATGGTTTTTATCTAGTTATATACTCCCACTATTTTAATGAACAGATTAAGCCACAATTAATGAAAAAATTCATTAAAATTAAAATTTAGTGTGTGTGAGAGACCCAACCACCCTGAGCTTCATAATCTTGAGAAGACTTAACAAATTGACTGGCTCTGTAGTTAGTAGACGAACTCTTCATCGATCACATCACATGAGATTCCATATAGGTTTTCGCCCCTAGTCATTTATGATCTTGAGGAGTCTCAATAAACCATAATGACTAATCAAGTTGAACACTTACTTTTGTGTCTAAATTAACTTACACCGACACTCGAGGAAACCCGACGCGACAGTTTAGATTAAGGTCAGATTATATCACATGTATTATGGAGTTGGTTTTTAAAAGAGACCATGGTATAGCTTGAGGAGACTCAACAACCATGACAGGCGTCTTTTTGTCCCCTAATCCAAAAATAAAGAGGGCTACGATTTATCTTGAAGAATATTTTTAACGTATTAGACTAGATATAGTTGACTATGTCACATAATCATGATTCACATCCTTGCAGTCCAGCGGAACATGGCTTGGTATTTGACTAGGCCAGGATCACTATCCGTAGTCGAGCTTAGGGTGATCCACATCACTAGTCAAAAAACACTAGACTAGATCATGGTCCATTGAAGGAAAACTCACCATTCATATGTGTGCCATCAACTAAATTGACTTCATTAAAACAAGTTAATCCTATCAATTAGTTGAATCCTATAATTCAAAATTTATTAGGATTCGTTAATAACTTTTATTAAGCCCTTATCAATTATAAAGAATGATTTTTAAGGTGCTATCCTAATCATGTATTAGGCATTTAAAACAATTTTAAATCATAGCGAAGCAATCTAAAATTATCTCATAATTATTAGACAGCTTTTAATGGCTAACTTAAAAGGTTTTTCTTGTGTTATCAAATAAGGAACAAGAATAACATAACCATAAAAAACAACTTAATTTTATCACATGAAATTAAGTTTCTGCAATTTTTAATAATCATTTCATAATTATTTCATGTTTCTAATAAAAATAATATGCACATCATATCATTTGCAGAATTAGATCAAGGTAGATTTGGCTCAGATACCAATGTTGGGTTTTGATGGACCCTTAGGGCATAAATCTATGCCCGTCCTACGTCGGACGGAGGATAGAATCATAAAATAGCAGCGAAAAAATTATTAAACACTTTAATAAAAGAACCCTAAGGACATCATATACCCTAGCTAGGAAAATATACTATCTTGGGATGGGTCTGACCAACCTCAAAGATAGATCTAAATTACTGCATATATATGAAAACACAAATAAAATTGACTTACCCAGAACTTTGCTTCCGCAGAAAACAAAGTGTCGTTTTCAGCAACAACTTTAGCTCCCCAAAGCTAGCCGCCTCCGCGCCTCCAAAACTGATCCACCCAAAGCGTGCCGACACCGCGCCTCCGAGCCAATCACTTGTCGAAGAAAGTTTCACTTAAGCAGACCCACGTCAAATACTTTTGGTTCAGATCCAAACCTCCTCGCCCTCTTGCAAGGACTCGATCGGAGGATCAGAAAAATTATAAGAGAAGAAATAATTTAAGTCATAGATCGAGCGTGCTCAAAAATTATTTAGAGCTTCTCGAATCGGATACTTGGTGTCACGTCCTGCTTCCCATGTATGGAAGGCGAGATGCGAAGAGGTCCGCTCAGACTTAAAGCTGTGAAGCTACAGTCTGATAAGCGTCTGTGTGTTCATCCATTCACAGATACTTGCATTGCAATGAAACAACAACAATAATAATACTGAAAGCAGGCAAAAAAATTAACCAACATTCAAAATAACATCCATATCATTATTCAACATCCAGAGATGAAGTAATAAAAGAGAACAAGAGTCTGAAAAGAAAGGCCCCAAGAATGGCCGAAACTAAAACATAGATAAGGTGCTACGCACCGAAAAATCTAACTGCGGCAACTAGGAAAGCAAACAACAACTAAGAGAAAGCCTCCAGCGGATTCTAGGATTGATCTCCGGTATCCTCGTACTGGACGTCAGCAAAAGTGTAACGGCCGGTACTCACTGCTCGTTATACGGCTGTGAGTATAGCAATTTCGGGTACCTGAGTGGTTTTGTTGTCTGTAAGTGAGTCGTGTCGTTGAGTCGATAGGGCCGTATCACCTTGGTTGCATCCTTAGCAAGCCAACCCCGACGTGTGCCCAACTTGAGATTAATGTCGCATTTTGACCCCCGCACACAGACACCTTGGAGAGAGAGAGTTGTTATGAGATCCTCTTTTGATAAAAGAATAATAACGAAATCTTATAATATCAACCCTACCTAGACCCAAGCCTTAGCCCATCCATGGTGTACGTTCCAATCTCACCCACACAAGTTAATAAGGATCCTAAGGCTATTATTAAAAACCTAGGGCTCTCTTATACTTTCTCTCCCAGCTTTTAGAACGAGCCGCCCCTCTTCTACTTTCGCACACAGCAACGAAACCCCGCCAGCAGCGGGTACCCATGAAACTTTCTCCTTGCGCCGTCGTGCAACACCAACATCGGCCATCCCCGTGCGGCACCTCTCCCCTCATCCGGCATCTCCCCCTCTCATCCCTTGCCCGACCAGCCTCGCCACCGGCCAACACCATCGCCGGCCCTCAGCAGCCTCCGACAACAACCCCGCGGCCCACGCATCCCAGCTCGCGCGGCCTCCCATCTCCGAGGCCACCTAAGATCTTTCCGCCCTAGCGCCGCCTTTCCGGACATGGCCGCCGCCCAGCAGGACCCTACCGACGATCAGCGCCCTCCCCTCAAATAACTCACCGGCCCCCTTGATCCCGACAGCCCGCATACGGACCCTCCCCTGTTTTCCTCCCAATCCTCTGTTTGTAACAGAGTACCCCAGCTCTCCCTGCTCCGTGCATCACCCACCGCCGCAGCGGCTGTTCCGCCGCCTGCAAGTTCCTCCGGCCACCTCGACGGCGAGCTATCTCGCCATGGCCTCCAACACCACCGGAGCACCCCGCATCGCCGTCTTCCGCTATGCTTCTTCCCCAGCCTGCCTCCTCTTCACCCCGATGGAAGACCACGCCGTAGTTCCCTTGCCGTCGTCGCCCAAACCTCCGCCTGAAACTCCGACCCACGGTGTCACAGTCGCCGGCGAGCACCAGTCAGTCCCTTCCACGCTCTTCAGCCTGCTTCTTGCCCTCTCCACCGTGCTCTTCCCCTCGCCTGGGCACGTCGGTAACCCAAAAACATCTGCGAACCGCCCTTCACCCAGAACGCATGGCACCAACCCTCAGGCCTTCCCTAGCATCAGCCGAGATCATCGACGCACGGAAGCAACCCCGCCTGCAGGCAACGATGGCATCCTCGCATGTAAGTTTGTTTGCCTGCAAATTGTGATGGCACGTTATGTTGCATATACGTTAGTCTAGCACTAGATAAGCATGAGCCTGTAGACGCCAAAATGTAAGTTTATAATATTAGGCTTTGTGATATATTACAAGCTATAATAATAGGTGTTACAACTAAAATATGTATATATGATATTAATAAAATGTGTAGTACTGGTAGGTTAGCCATACCTACTTAACCTAGGTTAAGTTGAAGTTGATTTGTTTAAGGTGGTTGCTTACTTGTACCATGTCTTATATAACTATTTACAGCTAGTGAAATGTTAGCCTAGGTTGCTAATAATATGTTATATATTCATTCTTTTTAACAACTTAACGTAGTTAACATGATAGTTACTTAACACTCTTTAATATTGATTTGAACCCTGTCTTAGGATAGCAATCCAATTAAAGATTGGTTCGCTAGACGTTTTAGGGTTGACTAAAGATTCTAGTCCGTCGTTACGGTCTTAACTGAACACGTGATTTATCAACAGAGAACACATCGTTCCGTACCGTACGCGCTACAGGAATCCAACCCCTGGCGTCGCTACCCGACGCCAGTATAGCTCTCGCGTCGTGTTGAGGTAAGATCTGCACCATAGGAACCCCAACCATCGCATGTTAATTCAAGATTAAAATCAATTATTTTTACTGCCTTGTAACTCACTAATCCAACTTAATAATACGGGACTGTAGGCTGGTTGTTGGACTGAGCGTGGGAGCTCTGGTCGTTGTGAATCTGTGTTTGGACCTTGAGAATTGTGTTTCCAGCAAGTATTTCAGGCAAGTGAAACTTGCATCCCTTGATTTAGGCCATGTCTTAGGCCATTTACCTTGCTTTAGCGTAAAAGAGACTAGACGGTGAAAGGATAGCCGTCTAGACGCCATTGACCTAGCTTGACAACGAAGCTTGGTCCGTCACCCTCATCATGCTTGTATGTCACGTTTAATTTCAAATAAACGGTACGCGTATTAACTGTTCATGTCATCCATGCATCTTTAACTGCCATGTTTAATTTCAATAAACGGTACGCGAATATCTGCTCATGTCATTGCATACTTGAATACTCATCGTTATTGCGTAGCATCGCTACATACTAGTGCTACTTGTTCCGGCTAGGTGCACCCCTACGCCATACTTGTTAAATACACTTTCTGGCTCGTGTTCCAGAAGACGAGCTCAACACAGCCTGCGGGCAATAGGGCACTCGCTGAGTGATCCCTTGTACTTGACTTGATTACACAGCCTGCGGGCAATTGGGCACTCGCTTAGTGATCCCTTGTACTTGTACTTGACTTGATGTGTTTACTTGTACGTGACAAATAGTGATAACAGTGATAACAGTGATAATCGTGATTCGTGAATAGTGATTGGTAGCTTTTGCTACATCGTGAGTGATTGGCTTTCCTACCTTTAAAACTGTCGCATCATACTTAAATGCCATGTCATTGCATCTTATTATAACTGCTAGGCTGCTAGTTCACTTTCAGTTTCCTTGCACAAGTCTTTCCAGACTTGCTGACATGTGCCCCTTTTCTCTTTTGGGTGTCACATGTTAGATTGTGAGCCAGAGTTGGTCGTCGAGGGCGAACAGGTTACAGGTGTTGAGTTCGAGGATGTAGGAGACCAGTCCTAGAGCTCCTTCTAGCTATTGTTGTTCTCTGCTTAGTCGTTGTTAGGCTGTCGGTGCGTAGCACCTCTCTTTTCTTGTTGATGTTATGTATTGTGTTGGCCATGCCTTAGGCCTCTTTTCAGTCTCTTGTACTTTCCTTTTTGATTTCTCTGTTAGCCTGGTGGCTTTTCTGTGATGTTGAAACTTATTTTATGGATATTCTGAGATGTCTCTTTTGTCTCATTTCATTATTATTATCTTTGTTTCGTTCGCGTTGCAAGGACCTGCAGTTTTAAATTTGATATCTTATACGCTTATCAGACTGCAGCTTCACAGCTCCATGTCTGAGCGGACCTCCTCACGTCTCGTCTTCCATTTTAGGGAAGCGGGGCGTGACAAAAAGCCTCAAGCTCGACGTCAGCAAACTGGTCGTCCTCAGCAACAACCTCAGACTCAAAACCTAACATGCGACACCCAAAGAGAAAAGGGCGCATGTCAGCAATGTTGAGTATTGGTGTTTCATACCAATCTTATTTTGATGATGATCACAACATTATGTTGTTACTAATGAATCTCATATTTTAGTCTCACAGTTTATTTCCTAGAATATCTTTCTTGGAGACTAATCACTTGGTGTAAGGATGGACATCAAGTGGAGAAGGGCCAAAGTTTGGACTCAAGGAGTGCCAAAGCTTGGAGATGATCGAGAGCAATCAAGGCATCAAGATTGCAGACTTAGACTCTTTGGAAAGCAATTTAATCCATGTATTATTTACTTTATTGCTTTCTCTCTCTTTTGAGTCTATGTTATTGTAATGCCTTGTTAGATGGTTTACTTATCATGCACATGCATTTTACCATCTTAGTGAGTCTTAGGATTATCATAGAATCCAACCTAATAGGTTCACTTTGTCCAAAGACTCATTTGGAGTCTCTGGCTTTCCATCAGTCGTCTGCTGAGGGAAACACAGTCGAATGGGTGATTTCCAGTCGCCTATAGATCCTTCTACAGTCGCATGATTTGCACAGCTCAAGTCAACATTTCAATTGACTCAAACTTGAGCTTTATGCACAGTCGTCTGTCGATCAGTTTACAGTCGCCTGTATTCTTACAGTCGCCTAGAAATTGGCCAACTGTCGCCTGTCTAGCGTAAGTGTAATCTCTGCATCTCTCTCTCTGTCTTCTCTCCATATTATACAGCAGACGACTGATGAAGAATATACAGTCGCCTGACTATTTGACAGTCGACTGTAGTATTAACATCAGTCGCCTGTATGGTCTTCTGGAGAAAGAGTGTAGCTCTCTGTTGTTGAGTATTGGACTTCCCGGATTTGGTTTTGGATGATGAGCAAACATAAATGTATCATGAACTAACAATTTGTGAGCGCAGTTATGGAGATCGTCGCCAAATTCATGTGAACATCCAAAGCGACGTCTCAAGACTTCTCAAAGCGCGTGATCGCATGCCTAAAGCTTCGTTGAAGCTTTTGTACCTTCTTTGAAGTCGAGAATGAAGATTGAAGCTTTGAAGACGGATCGCTAAGGTTTATTTTATAGTCTTTTAGCTTCGTTCTATAGAATGTTAAGACTTGAGTAATTCTTACATCTATATCTTCATAACGCTCATATCGTAGCTCTAGGATCTTCGTAGAAGTCCATTCTAACTTTCCCGAAGCATCGCGCTTCGATTCGGACTTCTAGTGCATGTTAGTTGGTACAAGAACAAGTACTGACCGACTAGATGGTGATCTAGTCGGTCGGCAACTGTTCTTGGACCGACTAGTTTGATTCCTTAATTTCTTGTTCAGTACTGTTTACAGTTAGTCGGTCTACGTTGACTCACCGACCGACTAGTTTGCGAACTAGTCGGTCAGTGATGCTTCTTTGACCGACTAGTTGTGTTTTACTGTACATGCTAAATTTCTCCTAAGCTACTGTTTATCGTTAGTCGGTCTAAGAACGTTTGGTGACCGACTAGTTGACAATCTAGTCGGTCAACATTTGTTCTTGGACCGACTAAGTCAATGTGTATTCAGACTATTTCACTTTGCCTCTTAGTCGGTCTACGTTCACTGACTGACCGACTAGTTGTGAAACTAGTCGGTCAGAATGTCTTCTTGGACCGACTAGTTATCTAGGTCTGAAATCTTCATCTGTTCACTGTTCACCTCTTAGTCGGTCCATCTTGTCTCACCGACCGACTAGTTGATGAACTAGTCGGTCAGTGGTTGTTCTTTGACCGACTAGTCTGCTTCAGATTTAGATCCGTTGGAGTTTTGAAAGCGACGTTTCTCTCTCCCCTTTCCCTTGATCCTTTAAATACCTGAAGGGGTTATTTCATAGGATCCAAGGCTGCTATTTTCAGAGTTCTATTGATTCAAAGAGAAGTTTTCAACTCTCATCTTCAAGCTCTCCCATTCTCAAAGAAGCTCTCCCATTCTCAAAGAATCTCTCCCTCACTCTTATTCCTCAAGAGAGATTCATTGGTTGTGAGCCTTCCAAGCCAAGGGCTTGATTCTAGGTCATCCATCTCATCCCTAGGCTTCCATTGCTGGTCATCTTCTTGAAGCTAGGGTTTGGTGACTCTTCCTCCATCAAAATCCTCTTTGCCCTAATTTGGTAAGAAATCTCAAGGCATAGGTATTTTGTTGGTAAGCATTTCATTTCAGTTATATTTGAATTGTATACTCTCGGTTGTGAGAGGTTTTGCGTGATCCCGGGTTGTGGGAGTCACGGTCATCGATTGTAGGTCGATTGCGCTTGTGAGGTTTTCGCAAGTGTTCATAGTGGAAATCTTGAGTTAGGGTTTCTAACTCAAGTATCCGAAAGGGATCCGGGTGGTTGGGACGTAGGATCACCGGGAACAAGTCGGGGAGACTTGGGTAGATCCGAACCCATTATTCCATTGTGTTTGCGTTTGCATTATTTCTTGATTGTTGTTATTCCGCATTGTTGTTTGTTAATTGCACGATAATTAGGAATAACACTCCTTATTATTTAAAAGTACTATTCACCCCCCCTCTAGTACATGTGCAGTAGCTTCCCAGGGCACTACAATTGGTATCAGAGCCAAGTTCAAAGCTACACATAGCCTAAGTTCAAAGCTATGGCGAACAACGACTACAACGTCTTCAGGAACCGCGATGGAGCTTCTTCAGTTATGGAAGGACTATCCTCAGTCAGGCCTCCACACTTCAACGGTACCAACTATGGGTACTGGAAATGCCGGATGCAAATTTTCCTCCGGAGCGCTTCACTATGGAGAGCCACCATGACGGAGTATGTCGAGCCTTCCGAAGAAGATTTTGCGAAGTGGACTCCCGCGGAGGTCGCCGCGGAAGTAGCAAATGCCAAGGCAATGAATGCCTTGAATTGTGCGTTGGAGCCCGAGGACTTCAACAAGATATGCACATGTAAGAGTGCATATCAAATATGGAACCAACTCCTCATATTGCACGAAGGATCGAGTACGGTAAAAGATTCTAAACTCGTCGTTGCTAATAAAGAATTTGAGTTGTTTCATATGGAGCAGGGCGAAACCATGAAGGAATATTACGCTCGCTTTGTGGATATATCAAACGACTTGGAAGCTCTTGGGAAGGTCTATACCCAAAAGGAGAAAGTTGCAAAGATTATCGACGGTCTTCCATCATGTTGGCAAAAGCGTACCTTCGCCATCGAGGAAGGTAATGACATGAATAAATATACCGTCGTACAACTAATGGGTACCTTGTTGTCTTACGAGGTACGCAAGGATAGTAAGATCCGAATGAAGGAAAAGATGAAAGCGTACTTGAAGCAAGATGAGCCAAAGAAAAAGGGGATTGCCTTCAAGGCCGCTCCATCTACCGATGATGAAGAATCGGAAGACGAATTGGACATGGAATCCATTGCCCGTATGGCAAGGAAGTTCGATCGATTCCTCCGAGAAGGTATATCTTTGAATAAATCTAAAGTTCGTTCGACTAATGTTTCTACTCCCGTGTGTTATAAATGCAACAAGCCAGGACACATCAAACCGGATTGTCCTCTCTACAAACACAAGGAGAAGGGGAAAGCATCAAAGTACGACAAGTCGAGAAAGTACAAGAAAGGACTTGTTGGAACATTCACCGACTCCGAAGAGGATTCCTCAAGTGGAGAGTCGGATGATGGAAGAGTGGAGAAAGCAAAACTTTGCTTCATGGCTAATGAGGCAAAAGATCGAAAGTCCTCCTTCGATGATAGCGAGGATGAAAGCGAGGATGGTAGCGAGAATGAAAACGGAGAACCTACTATTGATGAAATGAGGTTAGCAAACCAAGAAATTTGGTCTAAATTTACTAAATTAGTAGATAGATATAATAAGACCAAAAATGAACTTGTTAGCCTCCAAACCTCTCCTAAGTCTACCATCACCAACAATGACACCATTGTTGAGACTCTCGCCAATGAGAAAGCAAGTTTGCTTACTCATAATGGCTTGTTGAGAAATGAGGTGAAGTCCCTCAAATCTCAACTTGAGCATGTTTGTGTTGAGGATTCGGATGAACATGTGATAGCGGATTTGACGTCTCAAAACTCAACTTTGAATATTGAGAATAAGAATCTCAAATCACGTGTTTATGCACTCACATCGCAAGTATCCACTTTGGATGCTTCTTTGCATTCTCTCAAAGAGAAGTATGAGTGCACGTTAGGCCGTATCAATGATTTCAATAAAGGTAAGGGCCATTTGGATAATATCCTAAATGACTTACTTCCGGCCAAACACCACATTGGCTTGGGGTATAAGATGGGAGACTCATCCAAATCGCCTACCACCTTTGTTAGGCCGACATCCGATGCCTCGACGAGTGGGAGCAAACACCTCATTGGTGGTTCTCCTACCAATGGTGCTTCCACTTCGTACACACCCCCGATTGGAAAGAAAGCCACTTTGGGTAGACCTCCAAAGAGGGGTCATGCATTTTTGTACTCACATGCTATGCCACGTAGGAACACACATCCTACTCCACCGGTGCATGCTAATATTAATGATGATTTTTATACTCCGCACCCACGAGCACGTGCTAACACTCATATGAGACACCCACATGCACGTAATCATGCTCATGCACATCCTAATGCTTATGTTCACACATCTAATCCACATGTGAATGCTCTCTCTCATAATCATCCTCATGCATACACATCTCATGCTCCTAGGCCACATGCACCACATAGAAATCAACCTTTTGTGCATGCAACCACTAGGAAAAGGATTCCCAAAATGTACACTATTTGGGGTCCCAAGAACACTAGCGATGATGCTATGAATGTTTATGTGCAATCCTATATTAATGATGTTATTTTGAATGATGATTATGTTGGAAAGTCAAGTTCCTCTTGGACTTGGTTTCCGAAGGGTTAGTTCCTTTAACCCTTCATTGCTTGGTACCATGAGTTTATGATCATGTTATGGGTACCAAGGCATATGTTTATAAAATTGATTTTGATTATGTTAATTTATGGGTTACAATAATTTTTTTTTATTTCGTATTTCAAATTTGTTGTCTAACCCATTGGATCCAAAAGGGTTTTTGGATACCAAAATGAAGTTTTCTAGGTTCAATACACCGTGGGATACCAACCCTACCAACTCCTCGATTTGGGAAGACTTTCATTCAAACGGAGTTGATGGTGCTTAGGTAATGCACCAATGTAGGGGGAGCTTAATGTTGTAAGTATAATATTACATTTGGTATCCATGAGGGTTGAATGCATGCTTGGTTAAAATCTATTTCTTTACATTGGTATCATTTTGTTTCTCCTAGCATGATAGAATTGTGAATGCCATAAATGCTTTGAAATTCATATCTATTTTTGGCATGACATGTTTTTAAAAGTTATAATGATAATTTTCGTATTACTTTTATCACATTGTCACTTCTCATTGCACACTTCACTTAGTTTTGATGTGCTTTTACTTTATGTTCATTTTCGATCGATATTGTATCATCTGATATTCTATGATGTGCACCACTTTCCTTTGTGCACTTTTTATGTATGTCTCTGATATTGATTTCGTCGCTCGACGATTTATTTTGAATCAATAGCTTTAGTTGTATGAAAACATAGAATTGTTTTCCATGCACTAAAATAGCTATAAATGTTGATATTGGAGAGTAAATTCATTTCATCAATAAGTGAATTTACATTTGATATTTTGATGATTTAAGTTTTCGATTTTCGACTATGGTCTCATTGACACGCTTTGATTTTATTCGAATTTTATTTTGGTGTCATATGAAACGTGGTCGTATTCTTAGACTCCCATGCTTAATGGATTATTTGGACATGATTTATTATCATTGGCTTCCTCCCGCACTTTTTGGATTATGCCAAAGGGGGAGAGATATAATAATGGCATAATAAGGGCTTGTGCTAAATGATAATTTACCATGAATCTAATTTGATATCCATGAATCTAATTTGATATGTTAGATTCAGGGGGAGTTAAGATATAAAAATGGATTACAAATCCTAAATCTCAAATATTGGATTTGCATTTTTACTTTCCTCGTCTGCTTGATGTATGTGCTTATTATTTCATATGGAACTAATGTGTCATCAATGCAGGGGGAGTAAGTATATTTCATTTAGTTCACTATTTTTGATTATTATTATATGTTGGTTTGTCATCACCAAAAAGGGGGAGAATGTTGAGTATTGGACTTCCCGGATTTGGTTTTGGATGATGAGCAAACATAAATGTATCATGAACTAACAATTTGTGAGCGCAGTTATGGAGATCGTCGCCAAATTCATGTGAACATCCAAAGCGACGTCTCAAGACTTCTCAAAGCGCGTGATCGCATGCCTAAAGCTTCGTTGAAGCTTTTGTACCTTCTTTGAAGTCGAGAATGAAGATTAAAGCTTTGAAGACGGATCGCTAAGGTTTATTTTATAGTCTTTTAGCTTCGTTCTATAGAATGTTAAGACTTGAGTAATTCTTACATCTATATCTTCATAACGCTCATATCGTAGCTCTAGGATCTTCGTAGAAGTCCATTCTAACTTTCCCGAAGCATCGCGCTTCGATTCGGACTTCTAGTGCATGTTAGTTGGTACAAGAACAAGTACTGACCGACTAGATGGTGATCTAGTCGGTCGGCAACTGTTCTTGGACCGACTAGTTTGATTCCTTAATTTCTTGTTCAGTACTGTTTACAGTTAGTCGGTCTACGTTGACTCACCGACCGACTAGTTTGCGAACTAGTCGGTCAGTGATGCTTCTTTGACCGACTAGTTGTGTTTTACTGTACATGCTAAATTTCTCCTAAGCTACTGTTTATCGTTAGTCGGTCTAAGAACGTTTGGTGACCGACTAGTTGACAATCTAGTCGGTCAACATTTGTTCTTGGACCGACTAAGTCAATGTGTATTCAGACTATTTCACTTTGCCTCTTAGTCGGTCTACGTTCACTGACTGACCGACTAGTTGTGAAACTAGTCGGTCAGAATGTCTTCTTGGACCGACTAGTTATCTAGGTCTGAAATCTTCATCTGTTCACTGTTCACCTCTTAGTCGGTCCATGTTGTCTCACCGACCGACTAGTTGATGAACTAGTCGGTCAGTGGTTGTCCTTTGACCGACTAGTCTGCTTCAGATTTAGATCCGTTGGAGTTTTGAAAGCGACGTTTCTCTCTCCCCTTTCCCTTGATCCTTTAAATACCTGAAGGGGTTATTTCATAGGATCCAAGGCTGCTATTTTCAGAGTTCTATTGATTCAAAGAGAAGTTTTCAACTCTCATCTTCAAGCTCTCCCATTCTCAAAGAAGCTCTCCCATTCTCAAAGAATATCTCCCTCACTCTTATTCCTCAAGAGAGATTCATTGGTTGTGAGCCTTCCAAGCCAAGGGCTTGATTCTAGGTCATCCATATCATCCCTAGGCTTCCATTGCTGGTCATCTTCTTGAAGCTAGGGTTTGGTGACTCTTCCTCCATCAAAATCCTCTTTGCCCTAATTTGGTAAGAAATCTCAAGGCATAGGTATTTTGTTGGTAAGCATTTCATTTCAGTTATATTTGAATTGTATACTCTCGGTTGTGAGAGGTTTTGCGTGATCCCGGGTTGTGGGAGTCACGGTCATCGATTGTAGGTCGATTGCGCTTGTGAGGTTTTCACAGGTGTTCATAGTGAAAATCTTGAGTTAGGGTTTCTAACTCAAGTATCCGGAAGGGATCCGGGTGGTTGGGACGTAGGATCACCGGGAACAAGTCGGGGAGACTTGGGTGGATCCGAACCCATTATTCCATTGTGTTTGCGTTTGCATTATTTCTTGATTGTTGTTATTCCGCATTGTTGTTTGTTAATTGCACGATAATTAGGAATAACACTCCTTATTATTTAAAAGTACTATTCACCCCCCCTCTAGTACATGTGCAGTAGCTTCCCAGGGCACTACATCTGTTTCGATCCATCCCTTGTAGCAGTCGTCTACTGAAGGATTAACAGGCGCCTGTCCTGTTTGTCAGTCCACTGTATTGTCTTCATCAGTCGACTGTCCTGGCTCAGATTATAGCCGTTAGATATTTTCTAGCCGTTGATCATTCGACTGTCTTTTGATCATCAGTCGATTGTTCCTGTCGTTTTCGCCCAGTTTCTAGCCGTTGCAGAATTCTTTCTTTGGCTGTTTCCTTGGGTTTTGGGGCTTGATATGGGGCTCCTATATATATGAGTGTGCTGCCATCTCTTAAACTTCTTGATTGATTCTTGATTACTCTTGATACTATTGAAAATCTCAAGAGATCTAAAAGCAACTCTCAAGATCCCTCATTTCCCTCTCAAGAGCTCTCATTCATCTTCATGCATTGAAGTCCAGCTCAAGGGAAATCATCCAAGTGCTCTCAAGCATATCTCAACACTTGGAGATCCTCTTCCATGCCTTGCATTCATTCATGAGTAAGCATCTCAAGGCATAGGTAAGAGTATTTACTTTACTTGGTGTAATTGTATTTTCTCTATTTCTCTTTGTGGGATTAGGATACTCTCTTTGTGGGAGTGTGTCTCTTTGTGGGACTAGGTTTATTCTCTTAGTGGGAATAACTCTCTTTAGGGGAATTTAGTGTCCTAGTGTAGGGCTAACCCTAATTCTCTGAGTGGGAGTTAGTGATTCTCTGCGTGGGAGTCTTGATCCTCGTGTAGGATTGGTTGTGTCCTTGTGTAGGGCATAAATCCTCTTTGTGGGGTATCTTCTTGTAAGATTTTTATTCACTTCTCTATGTGGGAATATAGTGGATATTGGTGTGGCTGGATGTACCCAAGTTTGGAGAACCAGGGTAATTCCTTGTGTTAGCGTTTGAATTGATTGTGCCTTTTAATTCCTCCTGCATTTATAATTCCGCATTTGTAAGTTAAATTTTAATTGGACAATTTTATTACCATTACACTATTCACCCCCCTCTAGTGTGTGTTGTTAGTATTGCAAGGGTAAGGTGATCCTTACAATTGGTATCAGAGCAAAGTTATAGCATACTGCAACAATGGTATTCAACGCCTCATCTGCATCTTATGAAGAAGGTCACTCAACCGTTCGACCCCCGCTCTTCAACGGAACCAACTACCCTAGTTGAAAGATCAGGATGATGGTCTACTTGAAGGGTCACGACCTTTGGGACATTATAGAGTCGCCTTTTGAGGAGCCTACTTCACCCGCGGCCTCGAGAACTAAAGCGTAGAAGGATTCGATCAGAGTCAATGCTAGGGCTATATGTGTACTCCATTGCGCCCTCACTCCGGATGAGTTCGATTGCATCTCCATGTGCAAATCGCCCAACAGTATTTGGCATACTTTGGAGATTTCTTATGAATTACTTCTTCATCATAAGGAGGAAGTTCAACCAACCAAGCCCAAGAAGGAAAAGGGGGTCGCACTCCAAGTTGAGAAGGAGTCATTCAAGTGGAAAAAGAAGTGTTGGATATGGACGACATGTATACACCCATGAGGGGATGTATGAGGATCTATGGACCTCAAATGTCGCGTGCATGAAAGCATGTGTGAAGGGAACCTTTTCATGTATGAAAAGGACCACTCGATAAGTGGAAAAAGTCACTTTATAAGTGCATAAAGGCACTTGATAAGTGCATAAGGAAGAGGATAAGGAATGGTGTTTATATAGGCTAATAAGCCTATAAGTAGTTATTTCCTACAATAACTACCCCCTTGGCCTATAAATAGGACCCAAGGGTATGGCTTTTAAGGCTAATCCTTCTTGCCATAAGTTTGCATAAGGCAACTTATTTTTCCTCTTCTCCATTCCATTAAGTTCTTCTTCCAAATAGAGATTTAGACGGTGAAACGCTGCTTTGATCCTCTGTGACAAAGTACCGACTGTTGTGGCGAATCCAAGGGCGAAGTTCAGAGACTATAGCGAAGCGTACGCTAACGTAAGTCTCTTCTCTCTTTCGATCCTCTATCATCTTATGATAGGATCCAACATTGGTATCAGAGCCACACGGGTTCGCCCCGGTCTCACCGATGAATGACACGTTGTCTCTTTCACGAATGAGTTTCCTTCCATTATGGATATGGTAGGAGCGCATCATGACGGAGAGAATGCAAAAGTTGTTCTTTTCACGTTTGGGTCTTTTGCCATTACGGATATGGCAGGAACTCTCCGTGACGGGAAGAACTGACCGTTCATCTCGCCAAACTCGCACTCCTCATGGATGCTGAGTCTCCATTCAATAGGGAATGTGCACTCTCTTCATGTAGAGCATGAAGTTTGCGGCCTTGAAAGTGTGTTATTTTTTTTGGCACACGGCCATTAAAGCATAACCACTTTCTCGATGAACGGGTGTCTCATCGGAGAAGATGGTGGTTACAAAACTTCTCATCGGAGAAGAAGATTGCCATGGAAGGGCATGGTGAATTGTCACCATGTAGTATGGTAATAGCATATCTCTTTGGTGCATGATCACCATGGCCATGCGGGTCATGATGGCTATGCACCCCCTCCCCATTGGGGAAGGGGTTGGCTTCGGCCAATGACAACCAAGACCACCCCCCATAGGGGGGGTGTGCGGCCGGACTCCAAGGAGGCCGGCCGGCCAGCCAGGGCCTCGGCCAGGCCGAGGCGCCCTGGCCTTGGCCAGGGCCGAGGCGCCCTGGCCTCGGCCAGGGCAGAGGCGCCCTGGCCTCAGCCAGGGCAGAGGCAGCCCTGGCTGAGGCCAGGGCCAGGCCGAGCGGCCCTGGCCGAGGCCAGGGCCAGGCCGAGCGGCCCTGGCCGAGGCCAGGGCCAGGGGAGCCTTGGCCGAGGCCAGGGCCAAGGCCAGGGGAGCCCTGGCCTCGGCCAGGGCTAGGGCCAGGACGGCCTTGGCCGAGGCCAGGGCTAGGCCAAGGAGCCCTATGGTTCAGGCGGCCTCGGCCCCGGCCACCTGCATGGCCGGCCCCTACAGTGCCGGCGGTAGTTGCCTGAGGCAAAGCCCCCTACAGGGGGGAGGGCCTGGATCCCTACGGGGGGGAATCCAGCCTTGGCACGGCCACGGCTCGACCCCGGCAATGGCCGGGGCAGGCCACTACCTCCCGCTGCAAAATACGTTTTCAAAATACGTTGTCAAAATCACTTTTCCGCTGCAAGTACTATAAGAGTACTATTGTTTGATAAGTGATGGGGAAATATTGAGAGTTGTTCTAGATGGTGATTGATATCGTAATGACCTTTCCGATTCTAGAGAAACATCTTCAATATTTTTCGAAAGTAACTTATCAAATGTAAAATTTATGCAATGTTTTTGATCGAACTTTTTTTATGTCTTTTGCAACATTTTAAAACTAAAATGTCTTCTGCTACTAAGAACATAGTCGCTGAGTTGAACAAAGGTGAAAAACTCAACGGTGATAATTACAAACTGTGGTCCATGAAGATACAATATGTTCTAGAGGAGCAAGATGTGCTCGAAACTCTGACGAACAAAATGATTGAACCTGAGTTAGGCACTACGGCCCAACACAGAAGAGACAAGGACGCTTTCGATGCTTGGTCTCGGAAGAACAAAATTGCTCGCATTACGTTGTTGTCAAGTATGGCCGACGACATAATGCGAATCTTTCGAGAATATGACCTAGCTATGGACATATGGTCCAAGCTAGAGGAGAAGTTTGGTGGCACCTTGGTGACCAAACTTCGCTCTTTAACTATAAAATTCGATTCGTACAAAAAATGTCCAGATCATTCCATGGGAATGCATCTGCGACACATGGCGAATCTTATTTCAGAGTTAAAGGATGCAGGTCATATGATCACTGATGAGCAACAAATCCAAGCGGTCATACGTTCCCTACCAATCAAATGGGACAACATAAAGATGCATCTCACTCATAATGAGAGCATCAAGAACTTCAACGATGTTTCTAAGCACCTCGAGTTAGAGGAAGAGCGGCTTGCGGTCGCCAAGACAAGTACAGAAGTACACATGGTTGCTAGTTCCTCACACAGGGGAAAGAAACGTAAAAATCACTGGAAGTTTGCTCATGACCATAAAAAGCAACCAGTGTTTACCAAGAAACCCAAACAAAAGGGTGGGAACAAGAAATGGCACAAGAAGAAGGACTTGAAGAAGATCAAGTGCTTCAAGTGCAACAAGTTAGGTCACTTTGCCCGTTCATGTGCGGATGGAGGTGACAAGGTAACTTGTAATAATACTAGTTACATATGTGTTTCTAGTTCAATATTTCTTGTAGAATCTAATCCCTTTTGGATAATTGATTCAGGTGCCACCGACCACATAGCAAGGGACAGACGGTCCTTCGTGGAGTATCACCGGATACCCCAAGGAACGAAGTGGATATATGTAGGAAACAACACACGTGTTGAAGTGAAAGGCGTTGGGATGTGCAAGCTCGTCTTGGACAACGGCCGCACTATCTTACTTCATGATGTTCTCTTCGCTCCGGATATTCGAAGGAATATCATATCTGTGGTCGTCTTAATGGGTCTTGGTTATAGTTGGTTCTTTCATAATTGTAAAGTGGATCTGTCTTGTAATAATTCTTTAATTGGTTCTGGGTATGTTTTTAAAGGATTTATTGTATTGAATACGATGTACGATTCCTCAAATTTTAATGAAAATTTCCTTGTTACAAATTCTTCGATTTATGAGTCAAATGTAATTTGTTGGCACGCAAAGCTTGGTCACATTGGACCAACACGTATGGATAGACTTGCCAAACATGGCCTTCTATCCAATGTTTCAAAGGTCGAAATGTCGACTTGCGAACATTACCTTGTAGGGAAATCTTGTCGCAAGCCATTTGGAACCGGCACAAGGGCCGAGGTTCCATTACAGCTCATCCATTCGAAAATATGTGGTCCGATGAATGTCAAGACAAGACGCGGGAAGTCCTACTTCATCACTTTTATTGATGACTTCATGACCGGCGCCCCGTTTACAGTATGGGCGAGGTGTCGTTTTACCGCAAGTGCACGGTTAGTGTAAGGTGCGGGTTTATCGAACTCAGGGAGGTGGATGGCTTGAGTGGCTACTAGCCTCGCCTAGGTTGTGTGCTAGCTACGCGGATGATATGGGTGAAGTGTAGAAATATAGAGAAGAAATAAAAAGACATGAAATGAATCCCCGCTAACACAGGCTAGAGCACTCATGACACTTGGCATTTGACTTGACCCAGGGTGAGACATTGCCCCAAAAGGTGGTACCTAGCGTCCATGGCCCGATATTCCGGTCGGTGCCAAGCACGCTAGGCCTACCCGGTTCCGGACGGTGGGCATTCCCATGTCCATTAACACCTTCCGCAACCGGGAGCATTAAGGCCACAATGATATCTCCCAACACTTCGTCCAAGCCGCTCCCGCGCGCGAGGACTCGATGTCAACGCTCGGGGCGTGAGCTATGGCTAGGGAGTCAACCGCCAAGTTTATTCCCCCTTGGCCCGACGGTCAGAGGTGGTCTTTCTCCCGCCAATGACAATGAAACACCCCCGCGTAACCCTAATGGCCAAATAGGTCGAATGTGATTTCTAGCAATACATCGAAGCGGATCTTGACTGGACAAGCACCGGACCCCAACCCCCAACACAACTAGTGTGTCGTCGTACGAATTGGACCCAGATTGCTAGAAATCCCCATTGACGCATTTCATCGAACACATGCCATGCAACCAAGTCAAATGAAACAATCCAAGCATCAATCCTATCCTAACCCGTATTAGGGTTCATCAACACTACTCCATGGTGAGAAACATAAAAACAAGCAAAACAAATAACATACAAACATTCACCATTGAGCAAAATGAAAACAACAAAATACAATAGAAAATGAGAGAAGAAAAATACTTATCTTGATTCGAATCCAACAATCCGGTACAAGATTTATTGAGCAAAGACCTAATCTAATCTACCCTAAGCCTCCCAACAAAGGGGTTGAAAAGCCCTAAAAACTAGAGGAGCATCCCCCCATGTCGTGCCCCCAACCTCTATTTATAAACCCCTCAAAAACCCTCTTGGGTCGGGTTCAGAACTGTCAAAAAAGGCCCAACCGATCGGGTGGAAACTCACCCGATCGGGTGGAATAAACAGAGAGCTCAGATTTGCAGAAACAGATCTCACCCGGTCGATTGACAAGTCAACCGATCGGGTGAAATGAAATTCCAGACTGCAGCCAGTTTCAGCACATAGCTGCGCTCAGACAATTCCAGAAAAATCTAGAAAAATCGTATTTGGGTATGCGACCTATCGTTGGAAAGCTAACGACAATGCCGATTCTAGAAAAATAAGAGATCACAGAAAATCCTTCTGGAATGATAGTAGATCTTCAATGAATGAGCATCGGTGCACGAAAGGGGACGAAAAGGCCACCCGATCGGTTGAAATGTCAACCGATCGGGTGAGCGGCTTGTTGCATTGGCCGTCGCCTTCGGTAGCATCAACCGGGCGCAGAGGAGAGCTGGTGGCGTGATCGGGTCGTCCTTCGGAGGAATCGGCTGCAGATGAACCGATCGGGTGAAGGTCACCCGATCGGTTGGAATTCAGCTCCATTTTCTTGAGAACTCTGTTGGGATGAACCGGTCGGCGAACCGATCGGTTGACCTTGCGCTTCGCTCCAGCTTCAGTCCGGGTCGGACACACATGCATCACCCGATCGGTTGGCTGTGTCCAACCGATCGGGTGGGGGCTGAAAAGTGGCAATCTTGGTCGTTTGACCCCCTGGATCACGCATGACTCCTCCCGTTGCTCTGAGGACTCAGAATATCATCGTTTTATGTCCCAAATGCTGTAAATTCCTGCAAATATACAAAAAACATGGAAAAGTGAAAGAAAACAAGAAAATACAAGAAAACACGAGAAAACGAATAAAAGATGGCAGAAAATACGGAGAAACACGGAAGAAAACGTGCGCAAATATATGAAATATAAACGCACGTCAAAATCCCCCAAGCTGAACTCTTCCTCGTCCTCGAGGAAGACGAGTGAGAGTAGGAGCTCGGAGGGAGAAAATAGAGAGAAAGAGAGAAAAAGAAAACTCTATATCCTAGATCGCCCGTCAGGGCCAACAAAGTCAAAAACGACACACCAAGCAAGCAAACACCAAATCACATCACTAAACTAAGGAATACGAGTCCAAACAAATGCCGTGGGTCCACGCGGTGAAGCGCGAGTGAGTGTGGTCGTGTGTTAGCAGATGGTGTCACTATCTACATTGTGCAATAAAGCTCGATATACACAAATCCAGGAAACGACCCAAATACCGATTCGAATTTGAAATTGCGGTGAATATTAGCTCAAGCATGCATGAGAAGAGTATAAGAATAGAAGCGTATCATGCATCGGGGACTCCACAACTAGGGCTAAGGAAATCACACCACTAT
This sequence comes from Scilla litardierei, assembly GCA_030789695.1. Classification (NCBI taxonomy): domain Eukaryota; kingdom Viridiplantae; phylum Streptophyta; class Magnoliopsida; order Asparagales; family Asparagaceae; genus Scilla; species Scilla litardierei. The sequence goes on along the minus strand of CM061140.1, from coordinate 42,788,344 downwards.
AGCCTAGATACTAGCTAAAAAGTTCCTAAGCCAAGTGTTTTTGAAACCGATGGGGGTTGAGATGATGTGGAGAAGAACACTCTGTGCAAATTCTCGCCTTCCCTTTATTCTCGGTAGATGGGAAAAATATTCACACTTGAAATTTTTGGGTTTTGGGTATTTGTATTTTTTTTGAATTTTGGGCTATACAAAATTTTTCTTTTCTTTTCTTTTTGGGTTTTTCTTTACTTTTCTCTTTTTTTTTGGATTTTTGGGTTTTTGGCTATACACATGTGTACTCTCCCAAGTGGGAGAACGGTACACGACGAGGGGATTTGCACCAAGTAAAACAAAAAAGAAGTCGGAATCTAAACACTTGGGCAAAGGAAACTATTCTCGCTAAATAGAGCATGGGCTAAATGGGTTATCATAGTCCTTAATTGTGGAATCCCGACACATGCGAAATGAAGTACACGATATATATATATATATATATATATATATATATATATATATATATATATATATATATATATATATATATATATATATATCTATATCTATATTATAAAACAGGGATGTTATCATGGGTTATTGGATAAGAGAAATTGGATAAGGGTTTGCATTGTATTTGGGGTATACAAATGAGGGGTATTATCATGGGTTTTTGGATAAGAGATATTGGATAAGAGAAATTGGATATGAGGTTGAATTGTATTTAGGGTATAAAAATGAGGGATGTTATATGAGTTTTTGGATAAGAGATATTGGATAAGAGAAATTGGATAAGTGTTTATATAATAACTAGGACATTTGGTAGGAATATGGGGGGATTTTTGAAATTTAAAATTTGATTTTTGAAAACTTTTTTGGCCGCAGAAACACTTGGGGAGGCGGACTTCTCTTTTACAGTGGGGGGGGCTCTCTGCCCACATTTAATGCCAACAGCTCTTGCACGTTTAAACATGGGGCCTTGGTATCTCCGTCAAAAAACATTTACACACTTACACGGTTAAACATGGGGCCTTGGAAGCCTGAAAAACATTTACACACTCACAGTCATCTTCTTAATTTCATTTTCTACACAATGGGAAGCCTGTGATTTCAATGGCAGAAAAACGTGGGGACTTGGCATGGATGTGGATGCATGTGGATGCCCGTGGATGACTCTCTCCGATCAGCCCTTCATCCTCGGTCTCTACAGGTAATTTTTTCCTAATCTAATCGATTGTTTTCTTCAGTTGGGTTTTTAAAGATGAGATTTTGGGAGATGGGTTGGTTTTATTTCGGGATTTTGTTTTTGGATTTTGTCCATTCTGGATTTTTTGCTGCCTTTTGATTTTTTTTAATTTGTTAGTGATAAAATCTTAGGTTTTGAATCAGAGTTTTGGTGAGTGAAGATCGTGGCATGGATCAAAGGAGTTGGCTATGGCAACGGAAATCATCATAGAAGCCCAGTAGAGACCGAGAGCTCAGGATCAGTTTTCTCTCTTTATGAGAGATTCTCCGATGATCTGGTAATTATTTCCTAATCCGATCGATTGTTTACTTACGTTGGGTCTTTTGGAAGATGAGATTTTGGGAGATGGGCAAGTTTTATTTCGAGATTTCATTTTTTGGTTTTGTCCATTCTGGATGTTTATGCTCTCATTTTGATCTTAGGTTTTGTATTGGAGTTTTGGTGAGTGATGATCGTGGGATGGATCGTGGGATGGATCGATATCAGTTTCTTCTCTTTCTGAGAAATTCTCAGATGTTCAGGTAATTTTTTTAACTTTTTTAGACGATCCATTGATTTAATTTAAAGAATGAAGTGTTTATGATCCAATGCAGTAATACATGATTGTTGATTAAATTTAATCTATTGAAGATGTGAGGAATTGGCATATTGTTTTCAATTTCTCTTCTATATGATAAAAATTAAAAAATATTCCACTTGAAAACTGTTTGTATAGAACTTGCATTAGCTGCTCGAGACTCTGCATGCTTTCAAGTGGAATATTTTTTTATTTTTATCATATAGAAGAGAAAATTGAACTTGCATTAGCTGCTCATTTTGTTTAGTCAGCAATTTTGATAAATTGGGGACAACAATTGTATTCACCAACAAAAATTCTTCTGTAGTTAATTGATCTGTTTTTGATTTGTTGAAATGTAAGTTCTGTTTTTGATTTGTTGTTGTTTGATGGAAGGTTATCTGAATGAGATCTATGCTTTCTGATAATTTGATATGTTCGCTTTCCTGCTCCAAAATGTAATGGTTTAGATATCTAACATGCTCATTTTGTTTAAGACAAAATTATTGTAAGTTTGAATTTACTGACTTTTGTTTGTTAAGTTCGGTTTTCCTTTATAAGTTTGAATTTAAGGGTTCATATGTTATGTTTCCCTTTATTTTTTATATTGTTAAGAAAAGGGTAACATGGTACCTAGGTCTGAATTTTTATGTTAATCCTTCATTATCTACAGAATAACGAGGCACCATAAAAGACTGAACTTCTTTTCGAGCTTTTAGACTATTTTTAAATCTTATTTTATTTATAAAAAGAGCATCCAAGTCATGAACATATAGGGTTCAGCTAGCATAAAAATAGAAAATGATTTCAGAGTAATTAAAGCTTTCATATATCATAGAGAATTCTGAATTATACCATGACACATGTATACGCATATACAAGCAATATGCATGCATGCTCAGAGATCAGAAACATTTCCAAGATTTGGCCTAACATACTACCATGGAATATTGCTACTTATATAATTAGTTGATTACTTATACTTAACATAAATTTACAATTTTTGATACATTACGTGTGGATCTGTTGGGCATATTCATCTGATACACATGACCGTTAATGCCTTCATAATTTAATTTTTCTCTTTTTTATTTAAAAATGGCATTTATAAACATTATGAAATCTTACATATAGCATGTTGCCTGCAATTTACTTCATGGCATCTTCGTCACCCACCATCTGTCATGACCCCCCCACCCCACACACCCACACACACAAGCACTCACCTAAAAAGGTAGTCATCTGGCAATTAAGTTGATGGAAGTTGGCAAAGCCGGCAATTAAATGGTGAAATCTTTATATGTTGTTTGATTTAATTGACAATTAAATGCCAATTAAATTAGAAAATCTGGCAATTAATCTGGCAATCAAATTCTTTCCATTTATAATGCCGTTTGAATTAAGCATGCAATCAAATTGATGGAAATTAGCAAATCCGGCAATTAAATGGTGAAATCTCTATATGATGTTTGATTTAATTGACAATTAAATGCCAATTAAATTAGAAAATCTGGCAATTAATCTGGCTATCAAATTCTTTCTATTTATAATGTCGTTTGAATTAAGCATGCAATCAAATTGATGGAATTTAGCAAATCTGGCAATTAAATGGTGAAATCTCTATATGCTCTTTGATTTAATTGGCAATTAAATGACAATTAAATTAGCATATCTGGAAATTAATCTGGCTATCAAATTATTTCCATTTATAATGCCATTTGAATTAAGCATGTAATCAAATTGATGGAAATTAGCAAATCTGGCAATTAAACGGTGAAATCTCTATATGATGTTTGATTTAATTGGCAATTAAATGACAATTAAATTAGCAAATCTGGCAATTATTCTGGTAATCAAATTTTTTCCATTTATACTGCCGTTTGAATCAAGCATGTAATCAAATTCTTTCCATCTTTCTGAAACTGACATATACAAATTCTTTCTAGCCAATACATTTAAGTTTATATTCCTTCTTGGGACAATGCATGCAATCAAATTCATTCAAACGGCAATCAAATTCTTTCCCTCAATGCTTTTTCCTGAATTTGCCAAGAATTTGATTACATGAATATATACAAATAATGGGAAATAATTAAATTACATGAATATATACAAAGAGCCATGCATTTTCCTTTCACTACCAAATAAATTCAAAAGGAAAGAAAATGAAGACTTAAATAAATGGAAAGGATTTGATTGCATGGCTCTTTGTATATAACCATGTAATTCAGTTTCCCTCAAAATGATAGCACCGGATTCTTTCCTCTCATTATGTATAACAGTTCTTTCTTTATTCTTGCAGAAAGAGAGAGGTTAATATACTTCCATGGTATAAAGAAGCTTTGTATTTGGGACTGACTTCTTGCAAAGATTATTTAAGTGTGCAGAGCATCAAGACAGTCAGAGCCTTCTTCAATGTAAGTTGTGTTATTCTTTGATATTCTAAATAAGCTGGAAGTTATATTTCCATCATCAAGTATTTTATGGTTAACATACACAATATGCATGTAACAAAATCAATGAGCAATGCCATAGGATGATTCCTGATGTAAGTCATATTTTAAGGTACATTTGACTTTGGTGTGCATTATATCCAGTTTTTATAAGCGCATCTCCAGTTAATAAATTGTATATCTATCATTGGCAAATCCAGTTTTTAAAAGAGCTGGATTTCTTTTATATTTTCAAATTTTTGTGCGCTGGATTTGTATGTGTATCATATCCATTTTTTCTATGATCAATGATATGCATATCCAGTTTGTGTATCATATTTCTAATTGGTATATCCAGTTTTAGCATGATTTCTATTACCTGCTCAAATTTTTAATGCAAGATTGGCTACCTATTAGCCATATAGCATACTGTCTCACACCACTGCACTTGCATGTGTCTAATATGAATTAGCCACATGCCATGGGATGATATGAATTATTGACTGGGAAATTCCTATGTTTGCAATAATTCATATGTTGTGTATATCAAGATAACATATAAGCTAGCTGTTTGAATAAATAATATGCATGTAACAAAGTCAATAAGCAATGCCATGGGATGATTCCTGATGTAAGTCACATTTTGAGGTAAATTTTACTTTGTTGTGCTTATATCCAGTTGGTGAATGTAAGTCACATTCCTGATGTTGAGGTATATCAAGATCTGTCGCTGACCGTTGGCGAATACGGGGCCTGCACAGGAGGCAGTTGGGCCCTTGGAGGAGCTGCTTAGAGATCGGTGTGAGGGGGGAACGATGATGGGTTCAAAAAGGAGAAATGTTGAAAATGCCAGCAAAGGTGAATTGTTGAATCCGATGGCTAATGAGTTTGTTCATCCTTCCTTTAACAATAATGGCAATGGGAATTTTTTTGTAAATTTATTATAATTATTTCGGTTGCAGTTGCTCAATGGAAAGGTCAATGTGGGTTTTGCTAAAAAGGTAAAATTTTGTTTATTTTTAACCGTTTACTTTTTTGTCCAATTTTAAGTTGATTTTTTGTTTGATTTATGGTTTTGGCAGACGAAGGGAGGGTTAAATCATGGGAAGAGAAAAATCAACAACATGACGAGAAAAATCATAAGGTATCTTAGTGTTTTTCTCTTTTACTTCAATTCTTTTTATACAAATTGGTTATAAGATATCCGTTAACTGTTTATGGGAATAAATTATGAACGATTTCTTCTTCTTTTTTTCTTTATGCTGGTTGATATGTTGAAAGTAATAGAAATGTTTTTTATTTTCTAATTTGTTCATGGATATTTTTTGTTAAGGTTTAGGCTTTGATTAATGTCCTGTTTTGGTTAGGTGGGTAGCATTTTCTCTTTGGTATTTTGGGGGAATTTACATAATTATGTTCTGAAATTTTCTTTATTTTCATTGGTTTATTTTATTAATTATGAATATGAATCTTTGAATTTGATTTGCTCATTCTCTCTTCTCTGCAGATTGATCAATAGCCCAATGTTGCCTTCTTGATTGCTCTCCCGATCGCCGCCCTTTGGTTCTTGAATCGAATCAGATCTCCGTTGATCTTCTTTGATGGTACCTTCTGGTATTATTAATCTTTTCCCCTTTGCATTTTCTCTTTCACATTTGTTATTGTAATCAGATGCCTAATTCTTGATTTAAATAAGCAATCTAATGGTTATTTGCATGTTTTTGGTCGGATTACATCCATATGATCTGCTTTTTGAGGGGTGGTAAATTGATTAGTGATGGGAGTTCTTTGGAGGAATAGATTAGGAGGTCGATGAATTTCATCAAAACTCCTTTTTAAATTAGATTTGGATTTGCGTGTAATCTCATTGGTTATTTACTGATTAGTTTTGATTGGATTCGCACCCTATTTCAGGTAGCTTAGTGTTTTCTCTCCTTTACTTCAATTGTTTTATACAAATTGGCTATAAGATATCCATTAACTGTTTATGAGTCTGAATTATGATTGATGTCTTCTTTTTTCTCTTAATGCTGGTTGATACTTTTATAGCAATGTAAATGTTTTTTCTTTTCTAATTTATTCATGGATATTTTTATTAAGGTTCAAGGCTTTGAATAATGCCCTATTTTGGCTGGGTTGGTATTGGTGATCTGCATTATCTCTTTGATATTTTGTGGGAATGTACTTTATTATTTTCTGCCTTTTTCTTTAGTTTCCTTGGTTTATTTTATGATTATGAATATGAATCTTTGAATTTTATTTGCTCATTCTCTCTTCTCTGCAGATCAATTGGTAGCCTGTTGTTTCCTTCTTGATTGCTCTCCCAATTGCCGCACTTTGGTTCTTGAATCAAATCGATTGTCCGTTGATCTTTGCTGGGTAAATTTTGGTGTTCTTAATCTTTTCCCCCACTGCATTTTCTCTTTCACGACTATTATAGTAATTGGATGCCTAAGCTAATTAGTGGTAATGTTTTGGAAATCTATTTTGTATGTGGGAATAAATACGGCCTTTTTATGATCTTATGACCTGATCATTATTTACCTAAACATAAGAATAGAGAAAATAATAGAGTAGTATTGATCCGCTGATCTTATTTTGTAGTTCCACTTTAAATCAATAAAAATCCCAATGTTTTCCTTTCCACCATAAAAATTCACTTTTTATTCTGAGATTCTATTTTCTATGACGATTGTATCATATACTTAGCAAAAGAGATCGTCTAAATGAACAGTTAAGGCAATTGCCGAAGGACCACAGTCTTGCTCATAGCACCATAGTAGAGAAGGTCAACCTTCATCATTTGGTATTATGCCTTTCAGTTGTTGTGTCCTGCCTCACCTTCAGTTTTGGTATTATGCTTTGTGAAAGAAAGTTATGTGCTTTGAGTTAAGATGAAGAATCTATGGTCTATTATCATCAAAGCATTGATTTGTTGAGTTATACTGCTAATTGAACTCCCAACCTGAGACCTACTTGCAAGGAAAAAATTTTGTTGCATGAAAATTTTGAGTTATACTGCTAATTGCCCCAACAATTCGCAAGTTTGTTGAGTTATACTGCTAATTGATTTGTTGCATTTAAGGCCGAGTCTCTGGTGCATGCATACTTCAAGCAATGACACAATTTTGAGTTTTCATTAAGAATTTGAGTCAAGCCATCAAACTACTTCAAGCAAGGACAAGTTTATATTCCATGAATATGTTGGATGAGTAACACAATAGCTTTTATTCCAGTTTAGTCAGCCATAAAACTTGCCATAAAACTTGCCATCAAATTTACATGTTTCTAATTACATTAATCATTTGATTTAGCATCTGTAGAAGATAAAATGCATAACCTAGATATGTTCAATTTTGAAGCCAATCACAAAATAAAAACTGGACCCAACAAAGGCAATCATGACCAAAATAAAAGATGTTGGATATTCACATGTCATTACTTCATTCTTCCCTTTTTGTGTTTACATGCACCAGTCTGTGCTTCATTATTACATACATGTTTTGAAATTTTTCATGTTTACATGCATTTTTACTTACATTTTTTGAAATTTTTGCAAACATGTTTTGAAATTTTACATATGTTTTTCATACATGTTTTGTAATTTTACATATGTTATGCACATGATATGCTATGAAAATGTAAATATGAATTTTTACATACATGTTATGCTATGTTTACATACAAGCTATGAAAAATGTTGAATTTTTTCTTAATGTCTAATTCTTTGCCCAATCTCAGTCACAGAAGGCCTCAATGGTCAGTGGGCTAAGGCTCCCCCAAAAGATTCAACTCAAAGCGGCAACCAAGAGGTCATCCGTCTGCTTCAGCACAAAAATATCTTGCTCGCTTTGCTGTATGACTCAATGGCTAAATTATGTTTTTTTTGCTAGGTGGAGATTATGATGGCATTGAAGGAGAAATTCGGAGTGTCGATGGGAGAATGTGGGGCTGAGAACATCTCGACTGTCCAAGACGCATCCGAATTGATCAAGAGGGTGAAGGCTGAAGCTGCGGCCTGTTTTCTTGAGCTGCAAAATTTCCCTCAATCTCAAGTTTATTATTCTTACAATTTTTAGTGAATCTTATTGAATGGTCTGTTGTTTATGAGCTTAGTTATCAAATGGAGGTTGGACACTACATTTAATAGTGACGTCTGCACATTGCCCATGTTGATGCTTAATTAACTCCATAATTTTCTTTCTTTCTTTTTAAGTGTTAATCCATCATGGGTAATGTTATTAGCCAATGAGAGAGAGAGAGAGAAGGCAGGCATCTACTATTTGTAATATGTATTCTGATGTTTTTCTCTAACTTTATGGTGAGGTTTTGGAGGTGAAAAACTATTATAAGCAATTTATGCATCTTCTTTGTTAATGTTGGAAGTTAATGAATCCTTTTGTGAATTTGTGAATGCTAGATATTTGTGAATGCTCAAAGTGTACCCAAATTCTGGAAATTTGTGAACGCTGGAAATTTGTGAAGGGATTTATACAGAATTAAGTAGCCATATAGAATTAAGTTCAACATATTCCAGCTGCCATAAATTTGTATTACAACAAAACATATATTCATTTATTTAATGATTGCCATAGTTCTACATATAATCTACAATATCCTTGAAATGTCTTGGTGCCAACTATACTTGGTTCCAACTATAATTTTATGTTTCCAACACAAATTTAGACTTAAAGACATGAATAAATGTGTTTTCACAATTCAGAATTTAACAGAAATCCCAGTTGGCAAAGAATGAAGGGCTGATTCCATGGGCATACTCTGTAATTAATTTGGGTCCATAGAAATTTGCATCAATTCACAAAGTCACTGGAAAAAAACTATTGCTGGAAAATGGGATACAATTGGTCCATCAATTAAGTTGCATCACAATGACTGCCTCAAGAGGCCTACAAAGAACAACTATTGCTCGAAAAAAAAGTAAAGCAAAAAAAAGAAGCTAAAAGAAAGATAGAAGTAATGGAATGATGCCCAAATAGGTTGTTCCTGATAAAACTATTGAAATTGATTCACTGATATTTTGATTAAGTTAATTGTTCAAAAATAAAGAATTTTAACATTTATTTTAATTAGTTTAAAATAATTGTTTTACCATGAATACGCACACATTTACATGTATGTGTGTCCACATGCAATATATATATTTGAACTAACAGGAAACGCCCGTGTCGAAGGCGTATTTTTGCCGGTGCTAAAGGCGCATGCGCCGTATTTGTTGTTCTATGCCGAATTTGTTATTCTGCGCCTAAGACACCCGCATTGAATTTGTTGTTCCGCGTCGAAGGCGCCCACACCGAATGCGCCCGTGCCGCTAAATATTTTTATGCTAATTTGTTTTTCTTTTAAATTTTGGCCATGGAAATAATTTTTTGGGGAACACAGATTTTGCGGGGGAAAATCTTAAATGAACCGTGCCCGCGGGTACGGGTTATGACTAGTATATATATATAGCATGCAGAAGCAGATAGTAGAAGCAAATACCGCATATTCAAATCGAAGCATGATAATCTAGGGGTCAACCAAGAATAGGTATATAAAACATAATCACAAGGTAGAAGCACACCAAATTCTAGTCACGACACACGACTCACAAGAAAGCTAAGTGGACCCACGATGCATGAAATGCAAGAGGACTCGGCTTACTGAGGTTAGTGAATGTGATTATCGAAGCCGTGCTAGGTGTGTGTGTGTGATTTTGTGGCAATTCATCATATGGGGTCATCTCTAGGAGAGAGAGAACAAAAGAAGAAAAGAAAAAGAAAAAGAAAAAGACGGAGAAAAACGACTCAGATAGCGAAGAAAAAGAGACAAATGACGCACGAAGTGCGACTCCCACAAGATGAAACTTGCATTGTCCTCAATGCAATAGTAGTGAATACGGGAGGGCAATGAAAATGTAGGGGAGTTACGCACTGACACAAAAAATGAAAAACACGAAAAATACACGAACGAAACTAAAAAAAGAAAAAGAAACACTCAAATAAAAGATATAAAACACGACAAAAGAACACATAGACACCGACACACAACAACGACACGCAAAAACATGCACACAAAAGTCGATTTCCCCCAAGCTGAACATGACAATGCTAGCAAAATGATATGAGCAATGGGGATGTAGAGATATGCTAGGGGGAAAATCGGAAAAGAAAGAAATCAAAATGCAGGAGAGACAGTGTGCTCATTCTCCTCGGAAGAGGAAGAGGGTGAAATGATAGAAGGGCACGACATGAAGGGTTATTATGATGCAAAAGAAAATCCTAGATACGCTCCCCTCGCTAATGAGAGGAGACGAGATTATTCAAATCTAAACTAGAAATCGGTAAATTTTTACACTACTGGATTAGGATACACCTGAGCATAGGCGGATCCAAGGTCTGAAGTGGGGCAGGTAGCTGCTCTAACTGCTCCTTCTGTGGCTCCGCCAGAAGCGTTGTGCCACATGTGCCAATGGACCCAAGCAATGCACCTCCAAGCATCCTTAGTAGGTATCCACCTGTGACCTGCAAAGGACGAGGTGCATTAGCCCATGGCAAGAAATTATTTCCCAAAATAAATGTATCCCAGAGATAATCGTCAACATAAGATGGAAAAATAATAAAAGGGTGACGATTTCTCACTGAGAATGGCTCGCTATCCTCTGTACTAGCGACGACCAAATCCTCGCTGTCCATGAGAAGTGGCTCTCCAGGTGGTGACACACCGCAGCATACCTCAAGGGAAGTAGATCCTGTGTCCTGCGAGAGATATGGCGTGTCAAAAATATATGAGTCTAAAGAAATAGGACGTGAAAAGCGAGACTCAAATGTGGAGTGAGAGTGAGTATGAAAATCTCCCTGAATAGGGGCAATATGCTCAAGTAGATGCTCAGCCGCAGAAGAAGTGGAGCGTGACGGTAGAGGTAGATGTGGCTCGGGCTCCATGGAGTGGACCATCGTATCCAAGCCCTCATGCACATCCTCCTTGACGATATGCTCATGCTCCACCATCTGCCTGATGTCCTGAATGACATCCTCATGGTTGACCACCGACCAAGGAGGAAGCTGTGACAGAGATGGCTGTGGAGGTGGATGTGGAGCGGACCACTCGTATGTGATCGTGGTGTCATCGTCCTCACGCACATCCTCCTCACCGGTATGCATAAGCTCTGTGGTCTCCTCGGTGCTCTCATAGGACTCATATGGGGTATCCAAATAAAGATGAAAAGTCTCTCCCACAGATCCTAGAGAAATCTCCCCATCCTCACTATCATCATCAAAAAATGCTTCGTCATCCAAGTGGTAGTGTGGGAAAATTGGGGCATCGGCATGAGATGTGTCTATGGTGGCCGATGAGATGGTGGTCTCAACCATAAAAGTGGGTATATCCTCTCCTTCATCCCCTCTCCTCGGTGTCGGCTCGGTGATTGGTACCATCAAGTTTTGTAATATTTGGCCTTGGTTAAACATGGCACTTTCAAGGAGAGACACGAGGCTTGATTCTTCTTGTGTTTATGGATGGGTATAAGGTTGAGGAAATGGATGGGAGGTGTTTGGGCTAAGGTGGTGGGAAAATGTTTGGCCTTGGGATGGGGGGAGGCTCTCAAGCGTAAATGGGCAATCATAATACACGTGCCCCGCCATCTCACAAGTCTCACAAACCACAAATGAATAGGGATCGTAGCCTCCCATCTGAGCATCGAAATCTGATCTCCACATGGCAATATCAAAGATACCTGGACAACAAAAATAAGAAAACTAGAGAGGAGCGTCAATAGTACAAGAGAATAACAAAAAGATAATATAATAGTGGGGGAAAAATTTCTTGGTTATTGAATATATTTTTTTTAAAAAAAGAAAAAGAAATTTTTTTGTGTTTTTATGCGTAGTCTAACGAACCTAAGCTAAGCTAATATCAAACCGAACGCCTCCCCGGCAACGACGCCAAAATCTTGACCGGCGCCCCGTTTACGGTATGGGTGCGTTGTCGTTTTACCGCAAGTGCACGGTTAGTGTAGGGTGCGGGTTTATCAAACTCAGGGAGGTGGATGGCTTGAGTGGCTACTAGCCTCGCCTAGGTTGTGTGCTAGCTACGCGGATGATATGGGTGAAGTGTAGAAATATAGAGAAGAAATAAAAAGACGCAAAATGAATCCCCGCTAACACGGGCTAGAGCACTCATGACACTTGGCATTTGACTTGACCTAGGGTGAGACATTGCCTCAAAAGGTGGCACCTAGCGTCCATGGCCCGATATTCCGGTCGGTGCCAAGCACGCTAGGCCTACCCGGTTCCGGACGGTGGGCATTCCCATGTCCATTAACACCTTCCGCAACCGGGAGCATTAAGGCCACAATGACATCTCCCAACACTTTGTCCAAGCCGCTCCCGCATGCGAGGACTCGATGTCAACGCTCGGGGCGTGAGCTATGGCTAGGGAGTCAACCGCCAAGTTTATCCCCCCTTGGCCCGACGGTCAGAGGCGGTCTTTCTCCTGCCAATGACAATGAAACACCCTCACGTAACCCTAATGGCCAAATAGGTCGAATGTGATTTCTAGCAATACATCGAAGCGGATCTTGATTGGACAAGCACTGGACCCCAACCCCCAACACAACTAGTGTGTCGTCGTACGAATTGGACCCAAATTGCTAGAAATCCCCATTGACGCATTTCATCGAACACATGCCATGCAACCAAGTCAAATGAAACAACCCAAGCATCAATCCTATCCTAACCCGTATTAGGGTTCATCAACACTACTCCATGGTGAGAAACATAAAAACAAGCAAAACAAATAACATACAAACATTCACTATTGAGCAAAATGAAAACAACAAAATACAATAGAAAATGAGAGAAGAAAAATACTTATCTTGATTCGAATCCAACAATCCGGTACAAGATTTATTGAGCAAAGACCTAATCTAATCTACCCTAAGCCTCCCAACAAAGGGGCTGAAAAAGCCCTAAAAACTAGAGGAGCATCCCCCCAAGTCGTGCCCCCAACCTCTATTTATAAACCCCTCAAAAACCCTCTTGGGTCGGGTTCAGAACTGTCAAAAAAGGCCCACCCGTTCGGGTGGAAACTCACCCGATCGGGTGGAATAAACAGAGAGCTCAGATTCACAGAAACAGATCTCACCCGGTCGGTTGACAAGTCAACCGATCGGGTGAAATGAAATTCCAGACTGCAGCCAGTTTCAGCACAAAGCTGTGCTCAGAAAATTCCAGAAAAATCTAGAAAAATCGAATTTGGGCATGCGACCTATCGTTGGAAAGCTAACGACGATGTCGACGCTAGAAAAATAAGAGATCACACAAAATCATTCTGGAATGATAGTAGATCTTCAATGAATGAGCAGAGGTGCGCGAAAGGGGACGAAAAGGCCACCCGATAGGTTGAAATGTCAACCGATCGGGTGAGCGGCTTGTTGCTTTGGCCGTCGCCTTCGGGAGCATCAACCGGGTGCAGAGGAGAGCGGGTGGCATGATCGGGTCGTCCTTCGGAGGAATCGGCTGCAGATGAACCGATCGGGTGAAGGTCACCCGATCGGTTGGAATTCAGCTCCATTTTCCCGAGAACTCTATTGGGATGAACCGGTCGGCGAACCGATCGGTTGACCTTACGCTTCGCTCCAGCTTCAGTCCGGGTCAGACACGCATGCATCACCCGATCTGTTGGCTGTGTCCAACCGATTGGGTGGGGGCTGAAAAGTGACAATCTTGGTCGTTTGACCCACTGGATCACGCGTGACTCCTCCTGTTGCTCCGGGGACTCAGAATATCGTCGTTTTATGTCCAAAATGCTGTAAATTCCTGCAAATATACAAAAAACATGGAAAAGTGAAAGAAAACAAGAAAATACAAGATAACACGAGAAAACGAATAAAAGACGGTGGAAAATACGGAGAAACACGGAAGAAAACGTGCGCAAATATATGAAATATAAACGCACGTCACTTAACCCGATTTGGACATATCTATTTGATATCCCACAAAAGTGAAGCATTAACTTGCTTTAAAAACTATATTAGTTTAGTGGAAAATCAATTAGATCGCAAGATTAAGGTCTTGCGAACCGATAGATGCGGTGAATATCAATCAGCAATTTTTAAGGAACTTTGTGATGAAAAGGGCATAGTTCATCAAATAACTATGCCTTATACTCCGCAACACAATGGTGTTGCTGAAAGGAGGAATATGACTTTAATGGAAATGGTCCGTTCAATGATGGTGCAAGCTAACTTGCCAATCACCTTTTGGGGTGATGCATTATTGACGGCTGCTTTCATCTTGAACCGCGTACCCTCGAAATCAGTTAGCTCCACTCCTTATGAGTTGTGGAACCAAAGGTCTCCTGACGTAAGCATTTTAAAACCTTGGGGGTGTGCATCCTATGCACATATTTCCTCCCATAAGTATGGCAAACTTGGGCCAATGGGGAGGAAATGTATCTTTATACGATACGCAGAAAACTCCAAAGGTTATGTTTTTATTGGTCAGGAAGACAATGGAGGACTGATTGAATTTGAGTCGAGGGATGTTACTTTCTTGGAAAAGGAGTTTACAAGACAGGGCGAGATAAGTTAGGACTTATCTCTATTTGAGATTTATGATCAAGAAGGATTACCTCATTTGAGTGGGAGAATTCTTGGTGAAGATGAAAATACATTTCTACCGTCACCAATGGATGATACGAATGATGCGAATCCTATTCCATATAGGAATAATGATCCAAGTGGGAGCAATTCTAATCACATTCCAAGTGGGAGTAATATTAGAATTAATCCAACTTCGAGTCAACAAGGACTTGAAGAGTCTCAAATACGACGTAGTAGTCGTACAAGGTTAGCTCCTCTAAGATTTGAGGATGAATTCCCACAAACCTTTGTGACTTTACTACAAGAAGATGACGAGCTTGCTACTTTCAAACAGGCCATATCATGCCCTGTAAAAGACAAATGGATGGAAGCGATGAAGGAGGAATTAGAATCCACGAAAATTAACCGAGTCTGGGACTTGGTTGACTTACCCAGAGGACGTAGAGCTATTGGGAACAAATGGGTTCTTAAGATCAAGCATAAGGCTGATGGTACTTTAGACAGATATAAAGCTTGCCTTGTCGCGAAAGGTTTTATGCAACAGGAAGGGATAAACTACGAAGAGACCTTCTCACCTGTTGTTCGTTTTACCTCGATTCGTTTGATTCTGGGTTTGGTAGCTTGCTTAGACCTCGAATTACATCAAATAGATGTAAAGACTGCCTTTCTCAATGGAGAATTGGATGAGGAGATCTATATGGAACAACCAACAGGGTTTGTAAAAGAAGGAAACGAACATAAGGTTTGTAAACTTCGTAAGTCCATATATGGTCTTAAACAATCCTCGAGGCAATGGTATATACGATTTCAAGAAGTTGTCTTATCAAATGGTTTTTCCATGCTTGATGAAGATAACTGTGTATATATCAAGAGGATCAAAAGCAAGTATGTTATTATGTCTCTATATGTAGATGACATTTTAATAGCCAGAAATGACAAGGGCTTTGTGATGGATATCAAGGCTGGGCTTTCATCAGTATTTGAGATGAAAGACATGGGAGAAGCCGCATATATCCTTGGAGTTAAGATTTCAAGGAATCGTTCGAAGAAACTTCTTTCTCTTTCACAAGAGACTTATATAAAGAAGGTTCTAAAACGTTTTAATATGCAGGACTGTAAGTCCATTGATACTCCTATAAGCAAATGCGATAATTTATGTCTGAAAATGTGTCCAAAGAACCAAAAAGAAAAGGAAATTATGGAAAAAGTTCCATATTCCAGTGCAGTTGGTAGTCGTATGTACGCTATGATGTGTACAAGACTGGACATCTGTTTTGTCGTTGGAATGGTAAGTCGTTACCAATCCAATCCAGGGCAAGCACACTGGAAAGCGGTTAAGAGGATAATGCAGTATCTTAAAGGGACTGCGGACTATGCTTTATGCTATCAAGGAGATGCCTTGAGGCTCGAAGGCTACACTAATGCTGATTGGGCGGGTGATCTCGATGAGCGACGATCGACCTCAGGACATGTTTTTCTACTCGGATCTGGTGCAATATCCTGGAGTAGCAAGAAGCAATCCTGCATCGCACTTTCAACTATGGAAGCCGAATTTGTAGCATTTAGCATGGCGGTCCAAGAAGCTGTTTGGCTTAGGAGGTTCTTAGACAAACTAATTGATGCAAGTGACTCAAGTGCTGTACCAATATACAGTGACAATCAAGCATCTATAGCCTTTGTCAAAGATCCAAAATTCCATTGTAAAACCAAACACATTGATATCCGCTACAAATTTGCAAAAGACTATGATAAGAACAAGAAGATAGACATTAGGTACATATCTACGCATGAGATGATAGCGGATCCGCTTACGAAGGCGATCCCCAGAGATGTGTTTTACAAACACTTATCATCTCAAGGATTGCGTAAGAGCTGAGTTGTATCAATGTATATTCCCATGTCTATAAAAGATAAAATTTAATAAAAGAATAAGTTCTTTTCGACATTGCATATGAGTTTCTTGAAAATGTTTGTGTACATTTCTTTTAATCTCAGCTATATATTTTCTAGTATGTCGGACAGATTGAGGTTGGCTCTCTCACATGAGCAACCGCCTTTATTCTATCAGACGAATAAGATAAAGATGAGACCTGTTTAAAGTCAAAAATCCTCAGACGGATGATTTAGAGTCATGACTTAAACAAAATGGTCGTATGAAAGATCTGCATCATATGGATGCTTACAAAAGATCTAAGAGGATTTTTGAAATCTTATCTGTCTTATGCGGGATGTAGGTCCAGGAAATTAATGAGTAGTAAAAGGGACTCAAAATCAGACATTGTGGTGTCTGATCATCATCCTTACAACATCATTAAGACATACGCTCCCTGGGAAAGGAGTGATGTTGTAATACATATTCATACTACATATGCATTTGGCCATTGGGTTAGAATAGTAACTTTGTTTACTATTATGTGAGACCCAAGGACCACATGGGTCTTAAAACTTCTTACCCTTATGGACTCTAATTGGTTCCTTCAGATTTGACTGGGTGATCGCTATCTTAGCATGTTGCTTATGGACTATGGTCAATTCGGTCCGGCAGGGCATGTTAGAAAAGCGAGTCAAGTCAAGATCGAAAGGATCGCAAGAAGAGGAAGATTAATTTCATATTCACATTTGGACTTTAGAGATTCAAAGCTGGCCAGCCAATTGTAATCCAGATGGGATTCAATTGTTGAATATAAAGTATAAGAAATGTGAAGAAATAATCTAGGGAAAAGCATGTGTTGATCTACTCAACTTTGCACCCCAAGGAGTGTTGTGTATCTCTAACAAGTGCACAACAGCGGACTCTATGCGCATGACGGTCACACGGTCTATTTCTCAGTATGATAAACAGAAGAACTAAAGGAAAAGATGTTTCCTTACAATCCCCTCAAGTGTGAGTGGGAGATGTTGGATATGGACGACATGTATACACCCATGAGGGGATGTATGAGGATCTATGGACCTCAGATGTCACGTGCATGAAAGCATGTGCGAAGGGAACCTTTTCATATATGAAAAGGACCACTCGATAAGTGGAAAAAGTCACTTTATAAGTGCATAAGGAAGAGGATAAGGAATGGTGTTTATATAGGCTAATAAGTCTATAAGTAGTTATTTCCTACAATAACTACCCCCTTGGCCTATAAATAGGACCCAAGGGTATGGCTTTTAAGGCTAATCCTTCTTGCCATAAGTTTGCATAAGGCAACTTATTTTTTCTCTTCTCTCTTCCATTAAGTTCTTCTTCCAAATAGAGATTTAGACGGTGAAACTCTGCTTTGATCCTCTGTGACAAAGTACCGACTGTTGTGGCGAATCCAAGGGCGAAGTTCAGAGACTATAGCGAAGCGTACGCTAACGTAAGTCTCTTCTCTCTTTCGATCCTCTATCATCTTATGATGGGATCCAACAAGAAGTTCCATTAAGAAACTCCATGTGAAGAAGATGATGATATTAGCGATGATGATTACATCGAGCTTGCCAAACAATTCAAGAATTTCAAGGCATTCCTCAAGGAAAAACAAGGTAAATCTTCGTCAAAGTTTGCCTCCCAGTCTAACAAGCTTGTTTGTTTCAATTGTGGAGGAAAGGGTCATGTTGTTACCGAATGCCCTTCCAAACCACCCAAAGATACCTATAAGGGTAAAGGAAAGAAATATTGGAAAGCCAAGCCCAAGGTCAAGAACCAAAAGAAGGGACTTATTGGCACATTTGATGATTCTGATGTGGACACATCAAATGATGAAGAAGAATGTTGCTTCATGGCTAATGGGGAAGAGTTTTCGTCAAGCTCAAGCGAGGAGGAAAGCAATGAGGAAGTCGAGGAGGAAAGCGATGAGGAAGCTGAGGAGGAAAAGCCATCCTATGAGGAGCTTGAATATCGCCTAAATGTGGCCTCTAATTTGGCAAGTAAGTGCATCGATTCATATGATAAAATGAAAGCTAAACTTGATAATGCTATGAGTATGGTGCATGATTTAGAATCGTCTAGTGTAAATATTCATGATGAAATGCATGCTTATGACACTAGTGAGAGAGACACACTTCTCTCTCAAGTTAAGGAATTGAGCCTTACAAATGAAAAACTGTTGCTCAAAACCTTAGCTTAGAGTCTCAGATTCAACAACTTACGTTGAAATGTGAAGAGGAATCCTGTAAGCTCATAAGCTTTGTGTATTCTAGGGATTCACTCCATGATTTGTTGGAAAAACAACATTCGGCAAATCATAGAGGAGGTTTGGGTTATATTCAAAATGTTGTACCCAAACCCACCTCTAATTGTTCTTATGGTGCAAATACAAGAAATATTGCTAAAGCACCTAAGAAGAATCACCATGCTTTCTTGTACAACAAGAACACCAACAAGAAGCATGTAGATCACGGGGTAATGAGGAAGAATGAAACTCTTTCTTTTTTTGATAAGAAGCAAAATTCTCATTCTTTCCATGCCAAGAATCTTGTTTCTACACCTCAGCATGCCACATCCACCCCTCTTGCAAAGGCAAAACCCTTGCCTAGGAAATCCTTGAGATTATGGATTCCCACTAAGGTTAGTGTGCAAGAGAGGGATAGCTACATTAACTCTCTAGTTAGGGATGTGATCACCTCATGTGATTACATTAGGAAATCAAACTCCTCTTGGGTTTGGTTGCATAATGTTTAGGTTCCTCACACATATGCATATTGCATGGATATTGTGCTTGAATGTTTATTTTTAGCATACACATTGTTTGTGTATGTTTCATGATTTTGAAAATATTTTTCAAACTTATTTTTTTATGAAAATGAGGACCTTGGGGTTTATTGACATGCATGCATTTTGGATCCATGTGTATGTCAATGTGGGAGTTAATATGTTATATGTTTAAAGTATTTTAAGACATATTTTTACTCTCATGTCGGAGGTTATTTGAGATCATTATTCTCATTTGGTTGTTTTTGATCTCAAACCAAACCTCTTGTTTATTGCCAACAAACTTCATGATATATTTGTTTTGGCAATATTCTTTGTGTATCATTAAAGCTTGATTTTTCCATATCTATTGCTTTGATACATGTCCGGCTCATGGCTCCAATATTTGTATATCAATTGGTAAAGGGGTTTATCTTCAAAGATTCTTTGTCTACAATTGTATTACCTCAATTGTTAGAGATTGTTTTATCTTTACCTCTCAATTGGTTTAGATCCTAGAAGTCAAAAGTTGACCATTTCTATGATCTAAGGGGAGAATGGGATAGTGAATTGATGCCCACTAAATTTTTCAATTTGGTATCATACATCTCTTTCGTTCTTGCATATTGTCACATCTTGGTTAAGATGACAAAGGGGGGTATATTTGATGTTCACCTTTTTGACGATGTCAAGGGGGAGAGATATATGCATTATGTAAATATATATCATATAGGGGAGAGATATATACATATGCATATGGGGAGAGATTTAAGGGATTGTCTAAAACATTCATGTTTGCATGATATTGTCTATCTCAGTTTGTTTATGTAATCCTGCCTATTATATGTCACCTTGATTTCAGTTGGTATTATGAGTATTTACCTTTGTGTAGCTCATTGTTTATTTGGTGCATATATAGGGGGAGATCATTAGCATTGTGCTTTAATTCTTTATGATTTACATAATGTGTGTCATCATCAAAAAGGGGGAGATTGTTGAGTATTGGTGTTTCATACCAATCTTATTTTGATGATGATCACAACATTATGTTGTTGCTAATGAATATCATGTTTTAGTCTCACAGTTTATTTTCTAGAATATCTTTCTTGGAAACTAATCACTTAGTGTAAGGATGGACATCAAGTGGAGAAGGGCCAAAGTTTGGACTCAAGGAGTGCCAAAGCTTGGAAATGATGGAGAGCAATCAAGTCATCAAGATTGAAGACTTAGACTCTTTGGAAAGCAATGTAATCCATGTATTATTTACTTTATTACTTTCTCTCTCTTTTGAGTCTAGGTTATTATAATGCCTTGTTAGATGGTTTACTTATCATGCACATGCATTTTACCATCTTAGTGAGCCTTAGGATTATCATAGAATCCAACCTAATAGGTTCAATTTGTCCAAAGACTCATTTGGAGTCTCTGGCTTTCCATCAGTTATCTGCTGAGGGAAACACAGTCGAGTGGGTGATTTTTAGTCGCCTGTAGATCCTTCTACAGTCACCTGATTTGCACAGCTCAAGTCAACATTTCAATTGACTCAAACTTGAGCTTTATGTACAGTCGTCTATCGATCAGTTTACAGTTGCCTGTATTCTTACAGTCGCCTGGAAATTGGCCAATAGTCGCCTGTCTAGCGTAAGTACAATCTCTGCATCTCTCTGTCTTCCCTCCATATTATACAGCAGACAAATGATGAAGAATGTACAGTCGCCTGACTATTTGACAGTCGACTGTAGTAATAACATCAGTCGCCTGTATGGTCTTTTGGAGAAAGAGTACAGCTCTCTGTTTCGATCCATCCCCTGCAGCAGTCGTCTGTTGAAGGATTAACAGGCACCTGTCCTGTTTGTCAGTCTACTATATTGTCTTCATCAGTCGACTGTCTTGGCTCAGATTATAGCCGTTGGATATTTTCTAGCCATTGATCAGTCGACTGTCTTTTGATCATCAGTCGACAGTTCCTGTCGTTTTCGCCCAGTTTCTAGCCGTTGCAGAATTCTTTCTTTGGCTGTTTTCTTGGGTTTTGGGGCTTGATATGGGGTTCCTATATATATGAGTGTGCTGCCATCTCTTAAACTTCTCGATTGATTCTTGATTACTCTTGATACTATTGAAAATATCAAGAGATCTACAAGCAACTCTCAAGCTCCCTCATTTCTCTCTCAAGAGCTCTCATTCATCTTCATGCATTGAAGTCCAGCTCAAGGGAAATCATCCAAGTGCTCTCAAGCATATCTCAACACTTGGAGATCCTCTTCCATGCCTTGCATTCATTCATGAGTAAGAAACTCAAGGCATAGATAAGAGTATTTACTTGGTGTAATTGTATTTTCCCTATTTCTCTTTGTGGGATTAGGATACTCTCTTTGTGGGAGTGTGTCTCTTTGTGGGACTAGGTTTATTCTCTTAGTGGGAATAACTCTCTTTGTGGGAGTTTAGTGTCCTAGTGTAGGGCTAACCCTAATTCTCTGTGTCACGCCCCGCTTCCCAAAATGGACAGAAGCGAAACGTGACGAGGCCCGCTTAGGCCAGAGCTTGAGAAGCTCGGGCCCAATAAGCGTCTGTAGAGGTACCATTTTAAAAGATTTTCATGTTCTTGCATTAATATAGTTTGAAACAACAGAAAGTACGGAAAGGAAGATGCATTCATTAAATTAGAGATATAATATCCAACAAGTACAAAGTCTAAAAAGAAGCCTAAGCGTGGCAACAAACTATCTAAAAGAAAACTGAAAGTAGTAACCTCTGAAAGTGGCGACTAAAAGACCTCAAGGTCTGATCCTCGTCAGGCACGAACTCTGGATCAACGTCCTCGGCTCCTCGTACTCCAGTGAGTCTGCCTCATCCACGAACTCTGGCTGAACACCTGACGTATAGCACCCAAGAGAAAGGAACTGTACGTCAGGTAAAGTCTACAAGAAGGGTTAGACTTTACTGCAAGTGCATCGAACTTTAAACAACGGTTTACTGGTTGATTAGCATGCTGAGATTCTATTACACAACAGTTTACTGGTTGATTAGCATGCTGGGGTTATAACTGAGTAACAACCAGAAGTAACGTAGCAGGAAAGTAAAGCGCAACAAGTAGTAGTCGTAGCGTGTGCTACCAACTACGGGACTAACCTACAGGTGTCATGACAAAACGTGACGTGACGAAAACAAGGCAGGACAGGACAAGTGAGACACGAAAGGGTTCATGCCTTACGGTTCGAGGGGGATCAGACCCTCTTGCCGTGCACACGCTCAACCCAACCCCAAACCCCAAGACAAGACAAGACATGACACCAGTACAAGGGATCACTCGCTCTAGCTTGGCGAGTGCCCTATTGCCCGCAGGCTGAGAATCAGTACAAGGGATCACTCTCTCTAGCTTGGAGAGTGCCCTATTGCCCTCGGGCTGTGTATCAGTACAATGGATCACTCTCTCTAACTTGGAGAGTGCCCTATTGCCTGCAGGCTATGAATCAGTACAAGGGATCACTCGGAGAGTGCCCTATTGCCCAGCGGGCTGTGCAAGACGGGACGGGACGTGACAAGACAAGAAGGGTTATTCTAGGGTGTCCACACACACGCACACACATGTTAGCCCTACAGCATCAAAAGTTGTTGTTGTCAGGCTCAGACTTCGTCGTCAAATCTGAGCCGTCAGGAGTCGTCCCGGACGCTATCATTTCACGTCCGGTTCTATTTGTTCACAGTTAACAATTCTAACCAACTAGGGCCTAAGCACGGCCAAAAGTGCAAGTGGATACACTTGCCTGCGATGGCGAGTGTGTCGTCCTCTCAAAGCGTCTTGTCCAAGCGTCTCGTCTGCGGAAGTCCGTCTGAAATATCGCCACGGTGACGATGTCAGGTCTCAAATTCATCAAATCCTATTAGGTTTCGTTTCTAGGTTTTCGGGACTATCCTATTCGTCAATAGTCACTTTTTGATGTTTCAGCCTAATCGACGATCTATCCTATGTGCACAGTCAACAAAGTCCGTTCGTCGATTTTCTATGTTCGTACAACGTTTTACATGTGCTGGAAAATAAATTTAGTTCAAGTTGACGGTTTTTAGTTTAGGGTTCAGTCAGCTATTGTGGGGGTTTCTACGAGTTTCGGGGGAACCAACCTGAACCGGAGTTTGTCAAAGATAGGAAGTCATGTCTGATCGGAGAACTCCTCAGCTTCAGATC
The DNA here is from genome assembly GCA_030789695.1 of Scilla litardierei. NCBI lineage: Eukaryota > Viridiplantae > Streptophyta > Magnoliopsida > Asparagales > Asparagaceae > Scilla > Scilla litardierei. Next base: position 42,764,691 of record CM061140.1, on the reverse strand, counting down.
TGGTCATTGCACGATTCTCCAAAATCTGGAACTTGCGACGAAAGCCTACGACGTGTCGCAACGTCGTAGACGGCAAATCCGCGAAGTAGCACACCCAAGTGGGGCCCACATCAGTGCTAGGGGTCAATGGGGGACCCACAACACCTCTGGAGAACTTGGGGGGCCCACCACAGGAGTGGGTGTGGGAGAAACTCGGTTGCGACGAAGTTCTATCGGTCGGGCACGGTCGGTGCGAGAGTTTCTCTCGGTCAGACCGAGGGAAGCTCTCGGTCGGACGCTGAGCAGCGCAGCGGAGGCGGGGGCTCGTGCTGTGCGGGGAAATCCCTCGGTCTTACCGATGGATCCCGTCGGTCGCAGCGGAGCGGGCCAAGTTGCAACGTTGCAACTTGCAACGAAGCGGAGCGAAGCGCGGGTGCGGGGCGGCCTCTCGATCGCTGCGGGCGAACCCACCGGTCGGGCGCTAGCGGGTGCGGCGATGGTGCAACGGATGCGGAGCGGTGCGGCTGTGCGGGCTGTTCTCTCGGTCAGACCGAGAGATGGCCTCGGTCGGAGAGGGGCGACAGCGAGGGGGGGCTTGCAGCGGAGCACGGCGAGCGGCGATGCGGGGAGCGGCTCTGGTCGTGCACGGGGATGTGCGGGGGTGAGCTCCAGTCGTGCACTGGGGCGATCGTCGCAGCATTGCGACGAACGTCGGGAAGGTGTTTTTGACGGCTAGGGTTTTTGTAATGCGAAAATAACCTATCCTAGGGCTAGTATAAATAGGTTAGAGCTAGGGTTAGGGTTAGGGTTTAATAAAAACGTAATTAAATAATTAAAATAATTAATTTAAAATAAATTTACTCTTCTCTCCCTCACACGAGATGGGTGCGGCCAAAAATTCTGAACTTTGGTCTAAAAATTCTTTAATACGTTATTATAATAGAGGAATTTTATTGTAATTAAAACTCTTATAAAAATAGGTTTTAAAATTATTTAAAACTTTCAAATAAATGGTAAATAGGTCAAATTAAGTCCAAAAATTGTAAAATAATTATAGGGTGTTCGGGACGACGAGAGAAAGAGATTGGAGAAGACGGATCTAAATTTCGACGTCGAGAGACGAAACTAAAAATAGAAATTTCTCGCGTCAAAACAGAAAGTCGCGACGTCACGTCAAATAAGATAGTATCGCTGAAGAACGACTCGAGATATGTCGTTCCAAAGTTGTTCAACAATCTAATACTTTCAGAGACGATCACGACGACATATCACACAAAAACGTTCAAAAACAAATAAAGTCTAAAATAATCACGTGCACGATCAAAAGCACGTGCACGAAGAAGGTACGATAGAAACAGGCCGTTACATTCTACACATCTTAGAAATGATTCCGCCCTCGGAATCACTCACACTAGTAATAATAATTACCCATATAACCTTATACCCGCAACTATCATATCTACTCATAAAGATTTCTAATCATGTAACTTCGAACAGTGTTCCTCAATAATCCCTCATAATCCATCTTTTCACTGGGCAAAGCCACGATTAAACTCTTCTCCTAATACTTAACTATAGACCCATCACTACTGTTCAAATTTCCAACTCCAAGTCCTTACAAAAATAATAATCATCTTCTCAATAATATCTTTTAAATTTCTCAATCTCCTCCCAATGTTAATCAATCTCCAAGAAAAATGAGATTCAAGTCAACTACCAATCCAAGGCAAAAACTTTGTCTATCTTATAATACCTTCACAAATCAACAATCGCCGTGTCTTCAATACATTCTTGTCGTATCTCCCCATAAATTTATCCACCAAATAATTTGATCTATCAGAATTACATCTTATCCTACTCATTATAACTAATCCCAACCAAAATTAAGTCCAACTGCCTAATCATCCATTTATCTCCACATGTCGTGTTACTCCCAATGTCTTCTCACGTCAACCCAACAATCAAGTCTCGATGCTAATAAAAGCTCTACTCAATCTCATGATCATCCTAATTCCTACCATACTCCGTAGCCATCCCTATCTGCCATTCGTCTAAGCCTCAAATCCGATAAGTTCTCATCTCCTCGCATATAATTTCATCCGACCAGAATTTCCCATTGAGTCCGCCACACTCCGGTTTTATAAACAAGTCTTTGGACAGTCCATTCTTTTCATCCTAAAGATATTCTAATCCATCATCCTTGTGTTCCCAAAGTCAATTAATCATTGCCATAATAAAACTCATCTCACTCCAAGCCTATCTGCAAACAAAATCCTATAACGATAATAGCTAGTCCCAATTAATATAACAACCATAAACACGAAAATTTTGTTTAAGGGAGAAAGAAGAGAAGAGAAAGAGAGACTTAAGGCCAAAGAAATATTTTAAAACATTTGGAAAAAACGTGTGGTGTTGCGGTAATGGATGAGGGAGGTTAAGTGATTTGTGATCTTGTGAGCTAGTTTTAAAACTTTAAAATTTGGTTTAAAGAAAACAAAGTTTTGATACAGTCACATACAACCAAGATAAACCATTCATTAAAACTAAAACTAAGTCTAAGGATCTGCCTGCGATGACGCCATTCATATAAGTATGAATACCGTCATTCAGACAACTTCCAGCATACCATGGTTAACACTGAGTACACATTCAAGACACAAAAGGCAATCATCGGGATCCTAAAGAACACACATTCATACAGGTCTATGCACTCTACCTATGCTCTACCACCACGACGACATCACCTACCAAAGGACCTACTCCTAAACCAGAGACAACGTAGACAACTACAAGGACTAATGTCTACACAACCTAAAGAAAACAGAAGCCAGGAGTGTAACGAAATGAATCGGAAGGAACGAGTTCAAATAAGACGAGATAAGGAGGTAGTTGGTTGGGTGTGACGAAAATATTTCTCAAAATAATTAGATTGATGACAGGAGAATTACGTGTAAAATATGGTATCATATACATATATATATGTGTGTGTGTGTGTGTGTGTGTGTGTGTGTGTGTGTGTGTGTGTGTGTGTGTGTGTGTGTGTGTGTGTGTGTGTGTGTGTGTGTAGGAGGAAGTGAGCAGATGATAGGATTTCTAAAATTTTGGAAAAAAGTAAGACGAAGGAAGGATGTGTAGGGTGGAAAACGATTGTTTTGCAAATGAAAATAAGTTTACACAAAGATTTTGGAAGGTGGTCACGAGGAACATAGAACAGATATAATAATAATGATAAAATAATTGAAGTTCCCCCTAGTTTAGAAAATAAAAGTATGCAAGGTAAGTGATTTAGAAATAGATCTTGTAGCCCAGAAAATATAATTTGAATTATCAAAATGTCAACACGGTTTTAAAAAATGAAAATATGAAAGATACCGATTTGAAATAATTTCCAGATAGTAACTTGCAAATTGACGACTAAGGAGATTTCAAAATCTAAGAAGGAAACTTTCAACCGAAAAGCAAGAAATTTTAAATATATATATAATAAAGGGTTTTCAAGGGAGTTAAACCGAGCGAAGAATTTAATAATGAGTTTCGAAAACAAGAAATAAACGAAATAAAAGTAGGATGAGGTAGCGATTTTTTTTTTGCAAATGAAAGTAAGTTTAAACAAGGATTCTTGAAGTATGAGCACAATGAACATAAGGCTGTTTATACATATACGAGAAGAATTTAAAGTTCTCTTTGGTTTAGAAAATATTCTAAAAGTATGTGCTGTGAATGATTAGTAATAAAATTTTGTAGTTTAGAAAAGTAATATATACATATATATATAGGATTAACGAATTGATAACGAGGTTTAAAACTGAAACACGAAAATGCCGATTTGAAAACAGGTAAGAGATAGTAAAATAATTTTACGACCAGGGAGGTTTCAAGATTAGTGAAAGAATTTCAACTCAACCGAAAAAACAAGAATTTTGAAACATATAGTATAGGGGTTTTTAAGAAATTAAGCTGAGCGAAGAAACTGAATAAGGAATTTCGAAAATACTTTTAGAGGAGTCAAAATTGGCAAAGAGAAAGATTTGAAGGATCTACGATAATCGTCAGGAAACGACCACGTGAATCGGGAGTGTTACGCCTATTTGACCGAGACCCGAAAGACACGAGCCCAGGAGCCCGACCACAGGTCGAGAGCCCATCTGCATCCTCAAAAGCCCATTGAGCAAAGGCCCTATAAGGGACCTTCTCGAACGTCGATCCGACCCGGCCCCAATAACCCGCTGGTCACTCGCCCACTCCTGCGAAAACCACTCCCCCGGACGCGCGACCACTAATGGCGATAATGGGAAGGTGCTGGCATGGCGGAAAGGGCGGCGGCGAGGGGGGACTGATGGGGCACGATCGATGGCGGGCGTGGGACGTGGGCCAGGGGCAACCGCGCTGGGAGCTCTACAAAAGGGCCAGGAAGACGACGAAGAAAGGGACCGCATCTCAGGTAACAAAACCGAAGGTACTCCATCAACGACCTCGTTCCCCCAATTCATCTCCTTCCTCCCCCGCCCGCGCCGAGAGACGCCGTTACGATCTCCTCACGAGTCGGACCGTCTCCGCCGGGCCTCCTTTCTCAGATCTCTATCTGACTTAGGCATCGGAGGGGATTTGGCCGGAACCAAGGTCCGGCCCCCTGACGAGCGTTCTCGTCTGCGCAGGTGGACAACAGACCAACGGTCTGAGGCTACCCCTCGCCCCTCTCCGACCACTTGATCAACCGGACAGTGAGGCTTCCCCTCACCGTCAGCCTTCCGTGGCCGAGCACGTCCTACCGAGGCCGAGCGTCCTAATCAGGTCCGAGACTCACCCTCGCCACCCGTCGGCCGTGCATCTACCCGGGCGACTGAGGCTACCCCTCGTCCCCCTTCCAACCGAGGCCGAGCACGCCTCACCGAGGCCGAGCGTCTTAGTCAGGTCCGAGATTCCCCTCGCCTCCCGTCGGCCGTGCATCTAACCGGGCGCCTGAGGCTACCCCTCGTCCCCCTTTCAGCCGAGGCCGAGCACGACTATCCGAGGCCGAGCATCTCAACAAGGGCGGAGGCTTCCCCTCGCCCCTTCTGCACCAATTCGAAGCCCCCCAAGGGACCCAAAGCGGGCCCCTTGACCACGTTGACCGGGTTCTCCACGGTCAACGCTTTGTAGTGAGAAAACACTCTGAAACATCTGGCGCCGTCTGTGGGAACGAAAGACCGTCCCACGAAGAAGCAAACCACACCAACAATGGCACGAGCCAGCAATGGAAGGAAGCGCATGCCCCCCATCCCGGAGGAGGGGAATGGCACAACAAACGACAATCCCGAGGACACGCCCGTCAGCGGCCACCCCACACTCTCCACCGAAGAAACCGGCGGCTCAGAACTGGCCACACAGGGACAGCTCCGCGCCCTGGCTCAGGAGACCAACGCGAGCCTCCAGACGTTGGTCGCGACGGTGCAGCAGCTCGTCAGCCCTGCGCCACCCAACGGAGGCACGTTGGACGACAGCCATCGATGGGCGGGGGGTCCCCCACACTTGCGGTCCGCCATGGTCGACGACCACGGGACCCAGAAACCGAACGCGGAGCGTCGGTTCACGCTGTCCGGCTCTCGTCAGGCGAGGTCACGCGCCTCCTCACCCTATCGTGAATGGAGCCGAAGAGAGACCGAAGGGACGGACGGCGAATCGAGGACGGCATCGTCTCGTCGATCGCGGTCGTCCCGCCGCAGGAGAAGCGAACGATACCACTCGAGAGACCGATCGCGGCAGAGCAGGAGCTCCCGCAGGAGGAGTCGGGAACGTCGGGACAGCCCGGCCCCCAGCGTGGCGAAGGCTGCGGAGCCAGCCCCGCTGGCGCCGGTGTTGCCTCCACCCCCGGTCGATCCAGAGGCAGGCGAGTACCGCATCCCCGGAGGCATCCACGGAGACCGGTGCCCCTTGTCACGGAGAATAACTGACGCACGGGTCCCCTCTCGATTCCGGATCCCGGTGCTGGGAAAGTACGATGGAATAGGAGACCCGGCACACCACGTGATGGACTACGAGGGGGACATGGCCTTCCAGGGAGCTGACGATGACCTGCTCTGCCGGGGCTTCTATTCTACACTCAGGGGAGCGGCGAGGATCTGGTACCACAGCCTGCTCGGCCGCCCCATCGATAGTTTCGAACAACTCGCCCAGTTGTTCTGCAAACAGTTCATGGCGGGGAGGCTGATCAAACCTGGTGCTGAACATCTGTTCAACATAGTGCAAGGCCCGGCCGAGCCACTCCGACAGTTCATGCGCCGCTTCAATGCGGAAAGGCTGAACGTGAACAACCCACCCGACCTGGTGGTCCAGACGGCCCTTAAGAAAGGACTTCACCACAGGGGCCTCAAGAAGTCCCTACACAACGACCCCCCGAAGGACCTCCCTGGGATCATGGCAAGGGTCGAACGCTTCATGCTGACCGAGGAGGCCTTGGCCGAGGATGCAGGAAAAGCCGCTCGAGGGACCAAGCGCGGCGACGGCGGACGAGTTAGCCCCGAAGGGTACCGGACCGAGAAGAGGCAGAGGAACAGGCAGCGGGGAGAAAGCGCGAGGGACATCACCCCGGACGCCATTCTCGCCCAAGTACAGAAGGAAGAGCGAGCTGATCGCCCCCCACCAAAGGCTAAAAGGGGCGGGAAGAACAGGGAGAAGTACTGCAAGTACCACAAAGACGATGGTCATGACACAGACGATTGCTGGCATTTGAAAAAGGACATTGAGAAGCTGATGAGCCGAGGGCACGCCAGGAATCAGGCCGACGAGCCGGCCCACGGAGAAGGGACCTCCACACAGCCAGACAAGGGGAAGAAGATCAACACCATCCAAGGCCCCCTCCGCATCATAGAGTGAGCGGGCGACGTCTCTCCCCCCGGAAGCGGCCTAGTATGAGGGAGTTATCTAAGTTTACATCCCTCTGTCTAGCTTCATTTCTTTTTTCTTCCATTTCCTCCAAATGTACCGGTCCGGCAGGACCCTTGAGAGTACAAATGCATCCCTTTTTGTTATCTTCATTTAAAACCCCGATGGAGTTGACATGACACCAATAGCATGAAAGGTTGGGGACCGCCGCCTCACTGGAGGAGGAAGAGGAGCTTTGCCCTCGCCGACCGACTCCAGCGCCCATAAGACCGGGGGCAATTCCCCCAGTAGGCACGGACGCCGACCGGTCCTAAGCCGAGGAGCTTAGCCCTCGCCGACCGACACCAGCGCTCATAAGTCTGGGGGCAATTCCCCCAGCAGACACGGACGCCGACCGGTCCTAAGCCGAGGAGCTTTGCCCTCGCTGACCGACTCCCGCGCCCCTAAGTCTGGGGAGAATCCCCCCAAGACCGGTCCTAAGCCGAGGAGCTTAGCCCTCGCCGACCGACTCCAGCGCCCATAAGACCGGGGGCGATTCCCCCAGCAGGCACGGACGCCGACCGGTCCTAAGCCGAGGAGCTTAGCCCTCGCCGACCGACACCAGCGCTCATAAGTCTGGGGGCAATTCCCCCAGCAGACACGGACACCAACCGGTCCTAGGCCGAGGAGCTTTGCCCTCGCTGACCGACTCCTGCGCCCCTAAGTCTGGGGAGGATCCCCCAGCCAACGCCAGCTTCGTCCATTCCTAAGCCAAGAACAAGGCGACAACGCAAAGTACACAAGAAGTCCAAGTAAGTCGATTTCGTTTATAATGGCTAACCAGAATACAAAAATGCGTCTTATTTACAGGGGAGCAAGGCGAAGGAAACACCCTACAAACAATCTACTTGCGACGAATAACAGAGTTCTTCGCCTACAGAAGCTAGATCGACACCGACAGAGCAAAATTGGTTGACAAAAGACCCGAAGTAGGTAGCCCAAGCTAGCAGCCATGCAACCAGCAATTGTTGGCCATGGAGCCGATAACGAAGCCGAAGGAGATAGCTGGGGCCAGGGATCCATTTCAAGTAGACTGGCCCAAAGCGAAGCGAATGCTTAAAAATTTGAGGATAAGGCCGGGAGGGACGGCTTAGGGAGATCGAGCTCGGGAGGACACATCCTCGGGCACTTCGCCCTGCTCAGAGCGAGGGGGATTGACCGGCGGTGGGGCTTACCGAACACGCTCCGCACATTCGCGGAAAGAAGACTGGACGACTTCGACGATCCGAGGGGCGATGAGGTCTTCATACTTGCCGAAAGCCCCCCTGAGAACCTCGAAGATCCTCTTCCCCAGGGTCTCGACGACGCCCTTCTCCACCTCCTCTGCAAGCCACACCACCTGGCGTCGATCCGACAGTTCCCTCTGAAGCTCCTCCCTCTCCAGGCGGAACGATTCCGCCGATTCCTCAGTTGACTGATGAGCATCCTCCAGCTTTCCCTGGAGGTCACCCACTCGTCCCTCCAACTCGGCCACACGGAGGTTGAGACACCGAGACTCCATCTGGGCCTCCGTCATAGCCACCTCAGCCGCCCCGGCCTGCTCCTGAGCCCTCATGGAGGACTCCTCCAGCTCCCTCAAGCGGACGGCTCGACACTGCAACTCCACAGCGAGCGCTGAACCCTGAAAAGACGAGACATGGGCTAAGAAGAGAATAAAGAGAAAGAGAGGATAGCAAGATAACCGAACCTGTTGAAGGATCCAGACCAAGGAATCCGACATCTTGTCGGCCGGGATCTTCTTGAGGAGGCTGTGGTCCCGGGGAGGGACGGAGACATCGGCAACCTGCTGGGCCAGGGCTCGGTCAGCAAACATCGAACTCCCAGGGACGACGATCGAAGCCAAGTCGCTCGCCAACAAGGCCCCGACCCCTGGTGATACGGGCGAAGACGCTGCGAGGGGGGTGGCTGGCAAAGCTATCGAAGGATCCCCGGCGGATGCCACGGGAAGCGCGGAACCTTCCGGACCGGAGGGATCCACGTCCTCCTTCCTCTTCTTTCCACCGTGGGGCTCCGAAGGCGTCGGAGGGGAACGCTTCCGCCTCGCACCATCCTCACCCCCCGGAAGGGGATCGCCAGAAGAAGAGGCGGGAGGCACGGCCACCACCTTACCCACGGAAGGCTCGGCTCGGCGCACTTCCTCCTCAATGGTCCTCCGAGGCGCCCTTCCAGAGGTACTACCTCGGCTCCGAGCGGCTCCACGACGGATCAACTCATCGACGTCACGGACGAATTCGCGGCCGGCCATCCCTGCAAAGGAGACCGAAATCAGGATGAGTCATAGGGCGATCCGGGGATGAAAAAGCGACCTACCCGGAGACCACAAGACGGCCTTCAGGAGTAGGTCGTCCAACAAAGACCAGATGGACTTCGTTTCCAAAGGAAGAGCCAACAGAAGCGCAGCGGCTGCCCGGTCGGCGTCTGAGAGAACTAACGACGGGCGAGGATGGACAGAACTGCCCCAGCTTGTTAGAATCTGGGCCTCCCCCAAGAAGACCACGAAAACATAATCCGAGTTCCAATCCCCTGACCAGCGGGGTAACCCGATCAGGCATTCCCTCCTCGAACGAGCTCGGAGTAGCAGCCATGACCCCGGACCGACCGTCTGGACCTGGTAAAAGTGGAAGAGAAGGGGGAGAGTCGGCTCCAGACCACGGGAACAGCAGAGCGTTACGAAGCCCGTCAGTACCGCGATCGAACACGGGGTGAACTGACACAAGGACATTGTGAAATGTTCCATGACCTGGATGAAGAAGGGATGGAGCGGGAAGCGAAGACCCAGGCGGAACATCTCGACGTAGACGCTGACCTCATTGCTCCTCGGAAGGCAAATCCGCTCGTCGACAAATGGAACCCGAACCTCGTATGGGAAGCAGAGATATCTCTCCCGGATCTCCGCGGCCACCGAAGGAGGGGACCCCGACGGTGTACGGAGGAGAACCGGGGCCACATTAAGCCGTACGGCAGCCGACGCCACGTCATCACGGGCGTAGTCTGGAAAAAGTCTCTCCTTCCCCTTATCCTGAAGAGAACGACTCCCGGCGGGGGAACCTGATCCCCCTAGCCGGGGCTCACCCCGCCTGGACTCCGAAGGATCCCTTGCCCTTTGACCAGAACCGCCTATCCTAAGGGCAGCCATGAGATGAAAAGCGAGAGAGGAATTACCTTTTTTCGACTGGTCTGGAGAAGGCAAGGAAGCGAAGGCGACGGGAAACTCCGAGTTGTGGAAAGCTTTGAATACCGGGAGAAGCAAAAGAGAAGTGGAGATCAACGCGGCTGAGGATTTTATATACCGGGTGCAGGGGTGAATTCGAAGCGGCTGACAAGAACGCGCGGCAGGCTTCGAAGAACTGGTGACATTTCGAAACCGGCGCCAGGGGAAGTCCAATCGATCCGCCTCATCATGACCTACATTTATGACCACACCTCGGCTGAAGCGCCACTCGGAACCCCAGGAGGCGGAGCGGTTATACCAAGCTAGCCGAGGCCGATCGATCCCACCGATGGCGGTGCCCGAACCCCTCAGCTTCTCAACTGAAGACGGCCCCGCGAACGGCAGGGATAAGCTTGCCGCTACACGTGGCAACATCCGAAGGCTGACGGCGCTTCGGAACCCACGCCTTAAAAACATCGAACGGGCCAACTCATGATGACGACTAATAAATGAGTCGGCATCGACTGGAGAGCTTGTCAAAATCGGCAGAAGTCACATCGGCCGAGTCAAACCGGCCGAGGCCGATCAACCCGACCGATGGGGGCAATTGTTACGCCTATTTGACCGAGACCCGAAAGACACGAGCCCAGGAGCCCGACCACAGGTCGAGAGCCCATCTGCATCCTCAAAAGCCCATTGAGCAAAGGCCCTATAAGGGACCTTCTCGAACGTCGATCCGACCCGGCCCCAATAACCCGCTGGTCACTCGCCCACTCCTGCGAAAACCACTCCCCCGGACACGCGACCACTAATGGCGATAATGGGAAGGTGCTGGCATGGCGGAAAGGGCGGCGGTGAGGGGGGACTGATGGGGCACGATCGATGGCAGGCGTGGGACGTGGGCCAGGGGCAACCGCGCTGGGAGCTCTACAAAAGGGCCAGGAAGACGACGAAGAAAGGGACCGCATCTCAGGTAACAAAACCGAAGGTACTCCATCAACGACCTCGTTCCCCCAATTCATCTCCTTCCTCCCCCGCCCGCGCCAAGAGACGCCGTTACGATCTCCTCACGAGTCGGACCGTCTCCGCCGGGCCTCCTTTCTCAGATCTCTATCTGACTTAGGCATCGGAGGGGATTTGGCCGGAACCAAGGTCCAGCACCCTGACGAGCGTTCTCGTCTGCGCAGGTGGACAACAGACCAACGGTCCGAGGCTACCCCTCGCCCCTCTCCGACCACTCGATCAACCAGACAGTGAGGCTTCCCCTCACCGTCAGCCTTCCGTGGCCGAGCACGTCCTACCGAGGCCGAGCGTCCTAATCAGGTCCGAGACTCACCCTCGCCACCCGTCGGCCGTGCATCTACCCGGGCGACTGAGGCTACCCCTCGTCCCCCTTCCAACCGAGGCCGAGCACGCCTCACCGAGGCCGAGCGTCTTAGTCAGGTCCGAGATTCCCCTCGCCTCCCGTCGGCCGTGCATCTACCCGGGCGCCTGAGGCTACCCCTCGTCCCCCTTTCAGCCGAGGCCGAGCACGACTATCCGAGGCCGAGCATCTCAACAAGGGCCGAGGCTTCCCCTCGCCCCTTCTGCACCAATTCGAAGCCCCCCAAGGGACCCAAAGCGGGCCCCTTGACCACGTTGACCGGGTTCTCCACGGTCAACGCTTTGTAGTGAGAAAACACTCTGAAACATCTGGCGCCGTCTGTGGGAACGAAAGACCATCCCACGAAGAAGCAAACCACACCAACAATGACACGAGCCAGCAATGGAAGGAAGCGCATGCCCCCCATCCCGGAGGAGGGGAATGGCACAACAAATGGCAATCCCGAGGACACGCCCGTCAGCGGCCACCCCACACTCTCCACCGAAGAAACCGGCGGCTCAGAACTGGCCACGCAGGGACAGCTCCGCGCCCTGGCTCAGGAGACCAACGCGAGCCTCCAGAAGTTGGTCGCGACGGTGCAGCAGCTCGTCGGCCCTGCGCCACCCAACGGAGGCACGTTGGACGACAGCCATCGATGGGCGGGGGGTCCCCCACACTTGCGGTCCGCCATGGTCGACGACCACGGGACCCGGAAACCGAACGCGGAGCGTCGGTTCACGCTGTCCGGCTCTCGTCAGGCGAGGTCACGCGCCTCCTCACCCTATCGTGAAAGGAGCCGAAGAGAGACCGAAGGGATAGACAGCGAATCGAGGACGGCATCGTCTCGTCGATCGCGGTCGTCCCGCCGCAGGAGAAGCGAACGACACCACTCGAGAGACCGATCGCGGCGGAGCAGGAGCTCCCGCAGGAGGAGTCGGGAACGTCGGGACAGCCCGGCCCCCAGCGTGGCGAAGGCTGCGGAGCCAGCCCCGCTGGCGCCGGTGTTGCCTCCACCCCCGGTCGATCCAGAGGCAGGCGAGTACCGCATCCCCGGAGGCATCCACGGAGACCGGTGCCCCTTGTCACGGAGAATAACCGACGCACGGGTCCCCTCCCGATTCCGGATCCCGGTGCTGGGAAAGTACGATGGAATAGGAGACCCGGCACACCACGTGATGGACTACGAGGGGGACATGGCCTTCCAGGGAGCTGACGATGACCTGCTCTGCCGGGGCTTCTATTCTACACTCAGGGGAGCGGCGAGGATCTGGTACCACAGCATGCCCGGCCGCCCCATCGACAGTTTCGAACAACTCGCCCAGTTGTTCTGCAAACAGTTCATGGCGGGGAGGCTGATCAAACCTGGTGCTGAACATCTGTTCAACATAGTGCAAGGCCCGGCCGAGCCACTCCGACAGTTCATGCGCCGCTTCAATGCGGAAAGGCTGAACGTGAACAACCCACCCGACCTGGTGGTCCAGACGGCCCTTAAGAAAGGACTTCGCCACAGGGGCCTCAAGAAGTCCCTACACAACGACCCCCCGAAGGACCTCCCCGGGATCATGGCAAGGGCCGAACGCTTCATGCTGACCGAGGAGGCCTTGGCCGAGGATGCAGGAAAAGCCGCTCGAGGGACCAAGCGCGGCGACGGCGGACGAGTTAGCCCCGAAGGGTACCGGACCGAGAAGAGGCAGAGGAACAGGCAGCGGGGAGAAAGCGCGAGGGACATCACCCCAGACGCCATTCTCGCCCAAGTACAGAAGGAAGAGCGAGCTGATCGCCCCCCACCAAAGGCTAAAAGGGGCGGGAAGAACAGGGAGAAGTACTGCAAGTACCACAAAGACGATGGTCATGACACAGAGATTGCTGGCATTTGAAAAAGGACATTGAGAAGCTGATGAGCCGAGGGCACGCCAGGAATCAGGCCGACGAGCCGGCCCACGGAGAAGGGACCTCCACACAGCCAGACAAGGGGAAGAAGATCAACACCATCCAAGGCCCCCTCCGCATCATAGAGTGAGCGGGCGACGTCTCTCCCCCCGGAAGCGGCCTAGTATGAGGGAGTTATCTAAGTTTACATCCCTCTGTCTAGCTTCATTTCTTTTTTCTTCCATTTCCTCCAAATGTACCGGTCCGGCAGGACCCTTGAGAGTACAAATGCATCCCTTTTTGTTATCTTCATTTAAAACCCCGATGGAGTTGACATGACACCAATAGCATGAAAGGTTGGGGACCGCCGCCTCACTGGAGGAGGAAGAGGAGCTTTGCCCTCGCCGACCGACTCCAGCGCCCATAAGACCGGGGGCAATTCCCCCAGCAGGCACGGACGCCGACCGGTCCTAAGCCGAGGAGCTTAGCCCTCGCCGACCGACACCAGCGCTCATAAGTCTGGGGGCAATTCCCCCAGCAGACACGGACACCGACCGGTCCTAAGCCGAGGAGCTTTGCCCTCGCTGACCGACTCCTGCGCCCCTAAGTCTGGGGAGAATCCCCCCAAGACCGGTCCTAAGCCGAGGAGCTTATCCCTCGCCGACCGACTCCAGCGCCGATAAGACCGGGGGCGATTCCCCCAGCAGGCACGGACGCCGACCGGTCCTAAGCCGAGGAGCTTAGCCCTCGCCGACCGACACCAGCGCTCATAAGTCTGGGGGCAATTCCCCCAGCAGACACGGACGCCAACCGGTCCTAGGCCGAGGAGCTTTGCCCTCGCTGACCGACTCCTGCGCCCCTAAGTCTGGGGAGGATCCCCCCAGCCAACGCCAGCTTCGTCCATTCCTAAGCCAAGAACAAGGCGACAACGCAAAGTACACAAGAAGTCCAAGTAAGTCGATTTCGTTTATAATGGCTAACCAGAATACAAAAATGCGTCTTATTTACAGGGGAGCAAGGCGAAGGAAACACCCTACAAAAAATCTACTTGCGACGAATAACAGAGTTCTTCGCCTACAGAAGCTAGATCGACACCGACAGAGCAAAATTGGTTGACAAAAGACCCGAAGTAGGTAGCCCAAGCTAGCAGCCATGCAACCAGCAATTGTTGGCCATGGAGCCGATAACGAAGCCGGAGGAGATAGCTGGGGCCAGGGATCCATTTCAAGTAGACTGGCCCAAAGCGAAGCGAATGCTTAAAAATTTGAGGATAAGGCCGGGAGGGACGGCTTAGGGAGATCGAGCTCGGGAGGACACATCCTCGGGCACTTCGCCCTGCTCGGAGCGAGGGGGATCGACCGGCGGTGGGGCTTGCCGAACACGCTCCGCACATTCGCGGAAAGAAGACTGGACGACTTCGACGATCCGAGGGGCGATGAGGTCTTCATACTTGCCGAAAGCCCCCCTGAGAACCTCGAAGATCCTCTTCCCCAGGGTCTCAACGACGCCCTTCTCCACCTCCTCTGCAAGCCGCACCACCTGGCGCCGATCCGACAGTTCCCTCTGAAGCTCCTCCCTCTCCAGGCGGAACGATTCCGCTGCTTCCTCAGCCGACTGATGAGCATCCTCCAGCTTTCCCTGGAGGTCACCCACTCGTCCCTCCAACTCGGCCACACGGAGGTTGAGACGCCGAGACTCCATCTGGGCCTCCGTCATAGCCACCTCAGCCGCCCCGGCCCGCTCCTGAGCCCTTATGGAGGACTCCTCCAGCTCCCTCAAGCGGACGGCTCGACACTGCAACTCCACAGCGAGCGCTGAACCCTGAAAAGACGAGACATGGGCTAAGAAGAGAATAAAGAGAAAGAGAGGATAGCAAGATAACCGAACCTGTTGAAGGATCCAGACCAAGGAATCCGACATCTTGTCGGCCGGGATCTTCTTGAGGAGGCTGCGGTCCCGGGGAGGGACGGAGACCTCGGCAACCTACTGGGCCAGGGCTCGGTCAGCAAACATCGAACTCCCAAGGACGACGATCGAAGCCAAGTCGCTCGCCAACAAGGCCCCGACCCCTGGTGATACGGGCGAAGACGCTGCGAGGGGGGTGGCTGGCAAAGCTATCGAAGGATCCCCGGCGGATGCCACGGGAAGCGCGGAACCTTCCGGACCGGAGGGATCCATGTCCTCCTTCCTCTTCTTTCCACCGTGGGGCTCCGAAGGCGCCGGAGGGGAACGCTTCCGCCTCGCACCATCCTCACCCCCCAGAAGGGGATCGCCAGAAGAAGAGGCGGGAGGCACGGCCACCACCTTACCCACGGAAGGCTCGGCTCGGCGCACTTCCTCCTCAACGGTCCTCCGAGGCGCCCTTCCAGAGGTACTACCTCGGCTCCGAGCGGCTCCACGACGGATCAACTCATCGACGTCACGGACGAATTCGCGGCCGGCCATCCCTGCAAAGGAGACCGAAATCAGGATGAGTCATAGGGCGATCCGGGGATGAAAAAGTGACCTACCCGGAGACCACAAGACGGCCTTCAGGAGTAGGTCGTCCAACAAAGACCAGATGGACTTCGTTTCCAAAGGAAGAGCCAACAGAAGCGCAGCGGCTGCCCGGTCGGCGTCTGAGAGAACTAACGACGGGCGAGGATGGACAGAACTGCCCCAGCTTGTTAGAATCTGGGCCTCCCCCAAGAAGACCACGAAAACATAATCCGAGTTCCAATCCCCTGACCAACGGGGTAACCCGATCAGGCATTCCCTCCTCGAACGAGCTCGGAGTAGCAGCCATGACCCCGGACCGACCGTCTGGACCTGGTAAAAGTGGAAGAGAAGGGGGAGAGTCGGCTCCAGACCACGGGAACAGCATAGCGTTACGAAGCCCGTCAGTACCGCGATCGAACACGGGGTGAATTGACACAGGGACACTGTGAAATGTTCCATGACCTGGATGAAGAAGGGATGGAGCGGGAAGCAAAGACCCAGGCGGAACATCTCGACGTAGACGCCGACCTCATTGCTCCTCGGAAGGCAAATCCGCTCGTCGACAAATGGAACCCAAACCTCGTATGGGAAGCAGAGATATCTCTCCCGGATCTCCGCGGCCACCGAAGGAGGGGACCTCGACGGTGTACGGAGGACAACCGGGGCCACATTAAGCCGTACGGCAGCCGACGCCATGTCATCACGGGCGTAGTCTGGAAAAAGTTTCTCCTTCCCCTTATCCTGAAGAGAACGACTCCCGGCGGGGGAACCTGATCCCCCTAGCCGGGGCTCACCCCGCCTGGACTCCAAAGGATCCCTTGCCCTTTGACCAGAACCGCCTATCCTAAGGGCAACCATAAGATGAAAAGCGAGAGAGGAATTACCTTTTTTCGACTGGTCTGGAGAAGGCAAGGAAGCGAAGGCGACGGGAAACTCCGAGTTGTGGAAAGCTTTGAATACCGGGAGAAGCAAAAGAGAAGTGGAGATCAACGCGGCTGAGGATTTTATATACCGGGCGCATGGGTGAATTCGAAGCGGCTGACAAGAACGCGCGGCAGGCTTCGAAGAACTGGCGGCGTTTCGAAACCGGCGCCAGGGGAAGTCCAATCGATCCGCCTCATCATGACCTACATTTATGACCACGCCTCGGCTGAAGCGCCACTCGGAACCCCAGGAGGCGGAGCGGTTATACCAAGCTAGCCGAGGCCGATCGATCCCACCGATGGCGGCGCCCGAACCCCTCAGCTTCTCAACTGAAGATGGCCCTGCGAACGGCAGGGATAAGCTTGCCGCTACACGTGGCAACATCCGAAGGCTGA
This sequence comes from Scilla litardierei, assembly GCA_030789695.1. Classification (NCBI taxonomy): domain Eukaryota; kingdom Viridiplantae; phylum Streptophyta; class Magnoliopsida; order Asparagales; family Asparagaceae; genus Scilla; species Scilla litardierei. Next base: position 42,747,632 of record CM061140.1, on the reverse strand, counting down.
CGGCGCTTCGGAACCCGCGCCTTAAAAACATCGAACGGGCCAACTCATGATGACGACTAATAAATGAGTCGGCATCGACTGGAGAGCTTGTCAAAATCGGCAGAAGTCACATCGGCCGAGTCAAACCGGCCGAGGCCGATCAACCCGACCGATGGGGGCAATTGTTACGCCTATTTGACCGAGACCCGAAAGACACGAGCCCAGGAGCCCGACCACAGGTCGAGAGCCCATCTGCATCCTCAAAAGCCCATTGAGCAAAGGCCCTATAAGGGACCTTCTCGAACGTCGATCCGACCCGGCCCCAATAACCCGCTGGTCACTCGCCCACTCCTGCGAAAACCACTCCCCCGGACGCGCGACCACTAATGGCGATAATGGGAAGGTGCTGGCATGGCGGAAAGGGCGGCGGCGAGGGGGGACTGATGGGGCACGATCGATGGCGGGCGTGGGACGTGGGCCAGGGGCAACCGCGCTGGGAGCTCTACAAAAGGGCCAGGAAGACGACGAAGAAAGGGACCGCATCTCAGGTAACAAAACCGAAGGTACTCCATCAACGACCTCGTTCCCCCAATTCATCTCCTTCCTCCCCCGCCCACGCCGAGAGACGCCGTTATGATCTCCTCACGAGTCGGACCGTCTCCGCCGGGCCTCCTTTCTCAGATCTCTATCTGACTTAGGCATCGGAGGGGATTTGGCCGGAACCAAGGTCCGGCCCCCTGACGAGCGTTCTCGTCTGCGCAGGTGGACAACAGACCAACGGTCCGAGGCTACCCCTCACCCCTCTCCGACCACTCGATCAACCGGACAGTGAGGCTTCCCCTCACCGTCAGCCTTCCGTGGCCGAGCACGTCCTACCGAGGCCGAGCGTCCTAATCAGGTCCGAGACTCACCCTCGCCACCCGTCGGCCGTGCATCTACCCGGGCGACTGAGGCTACCCCTCGTCCCCCTTCCAACCGAGGCCGAGCACGCCTCACCGAGGCCGAGCGTCTTAGTCAGGTCCGAGATTCCCCTCGCCTCCCGTCGGCCGTGCATCTACCCGGGCGCCTGAGGCTACCCCTCGTCCCCCTTTCAGCCGAGGCCGAGCACGACTATCCGAGGCCGAACATCTCAACAAGGGCCGAGGCTTCCCCTCGCCCCTTCTGCACCAATTCGAAGCCCCCCAAGGGACACAAAGCGGGCCCCTTGACCACGTTGACCGGGTTCTCCACGGTCAACGCTTTGTAGTGAGAAAACACTCTGAAACAGGGAGGAAGAAAGATGATCGCATGACGGTTACACACTTAGGATACGATTCACGAAGCTACGATGGGACTCTACGGTCGATACACGAAAGGATAAGGATCAGGTAGTTGTCAGAAGTCGGGGATTCTAATTATCGGGTCGTCTAAAGATTAGGATAACTCGGCTCTAAGACTTCCTAATGAACTAGACTATATCAGAATCTAAGGAAAAGGTTCCTAAGAGAATCAACGCTGCGTTCTGCTGTGCCCGAAGTCAATGGACCCGAGCGAACGTATAAAAGAAAGGCTCTAGAAATCTAATTTTGTCAGAGCTAGGTGGAAGAGGCTACTAAGGTATCCTAAGACGGGTACGGCTAAATCATAACCAAGGCGTCTAACTATCAAACTGGGACGCCTACCTAAGTCTTCCTACCATGTAAGACTGGGAAAACCTAATTTAGACTTGTACATGGATATTAAATGAATGCGGTACTCCTATTGTTCCGAACTTTTGCAGGACCTGCATGGGCCACCACTAAAACCTGTCACGCCCCGCTTCCCAAAATAGACGGAAGCGAAACGTGACGAGGCCCGCTTAGGCCAGAGCTTGAGAAGCTCGGGCCCAATAAGCGTCTGTAGAGGTACCATTTTAAAAGATTTTCAGGTTCTTGCATTAATATAGTTCGAAACAACAGAAAGTACGGAAAGGAAGATGCATTCATTAAATTAGAGATATAATATCCAACAAGTACAAAGTCTAAAAAGAAGCCTAAGCGTGGCAACAAACTATCAAAAAGAAAACTGAAAGTAGTAACCTCTGAAAGTGGCGACTAAAAGACCTCAAGGTCTGATCCTCGTCAGGCACGAACTCTAGATCAACGTCCTCGGCTCCTCGTACTCCAGTGAGTCTGCCTCGTCCACGAACTCTGGCTGAACACCTGACGTACAGCACCCAAGAGAAAAGAACTGTACGTCAGGTAAAGTCTACAAGAAGGGTTAGACTTTACTGCAAGTGCATCGAACTTTAAACAACGGTTTACTGGTTGATTAGCATGCTGAGGTTCTATTACACAACAGTTTACTGGTTGATTAGCATGATGGGGTTATAACTGAGTAACAACCAGAAGTAACGTAGCAGGAAAGTAAAGCGCAACAAGTAGTAGTCGTAGCGTGTGCTACCAACTACGGGACTAACCTACAGGTATCAAGACAAGACGGGACGTGACGGAAACAAGGCAGGACAAGACAAGTGAGACACGAAAGGGTTCACGCCTTACGGTTCGAGGGGGATCAGACCCTCTTGCCGTGCGCATGCTCAACCCAACCCCAAACCCCAAGACAAGACATGACATGACACCAGTACAAGGGATCACTCGCTCTAGCTTGGCGAGTGCCCTATTGCCCGCAGGCAGAGAATCAGTACAAGGGATCACTCTCTAGCTTGGAGAGTGCCCTATTACCCTCGGGCTGTGTATCAGTACAAGGGATCACTCTCTCTAACTTGGAGAGTGCCCTATTACCCGCAGGCTGTGAATCAGTACAAGGGATCACTCGGAGAGTGCCCTATTGCCCAGCGGGCTGTGCAAGACGGGACGGGACGTGACAAGACAGGAAGGGTTATTCTAGGGTGTCCACACACACGCACACACATGTTAGCCCTACAGCATCAAAAGTTGTTGTTGTCAGGCTCAGACTTCGTCGTCAAGTCTGAGCCGTCAGGAGTCGTCCCGGACGCTATCATTTCACGTCCGGTTCTATTTGTTCACAGTTAACAATTCTAACCAACTAGGGCCTAAGCACGGCCAAAAGTGCACGTGGATACACTTGCCTGCGATGGCGAGTGTGTCGTCCTCTCGAAGCGTCTCGTCCAAGCGTCTCGTCCGTGGAAGTCCGTCTGATATATCGCCACGGCGACGATGTCAGGTCTCAAATTCATCAAATCCTATTAGGTTTCGTTTCTAGGTTTTCGGGACTATCCTATTCGTCAATAGTCACTTTTTGATGTTTCAGCCTAATCGACGATTGATCGCGCCCCGGCGTACACGTCCCGAGGCGACGGTTGTAGTTTTACCGCAAGCGCACGGTGTAGCGGCGAGCGGGTATCGAACACAGGGAGGACGAATGACCGTGCTTGCTCCTAATCAACCTGGCTATTTAGAGGGATAATTGCCTTGGGCGATCCTGTCACAATCGTCAGACAAAAGTGCGAAATATCAAATCAAATAGAGAACGCCTAGGGAATGGGGAATCCCCACTACTCACTGTATTTCACAATTGTGGTTCGCCGGTATCGAAATCGCTAGGATGAGAATTTGGATGAACTAGTTGCAACTAAATGTGGAACCAAGCTCACGCTCTCGCGCTGTTGCCGGTCTATAGCTATCCTAGGTTTGGGTCCAATCTCTTGCAAACCCTAGCCTAGGGAAGCTAGCATTAGGATCAACATCATCATCCAATTGCGCACCGAGCCCAATCTCTTGCAAACTCGGTCCACAATCTAGATTAGGATAGTTCCTACCCGTCCAATCTCTTGCAAACGGGTATCGGCACGGAATTGCAACCGGAGATCCTAGCATCGGTCCAATCTCTTGCAAACCGATACTTCGAAAATCCGACTCCAACCCAATTCGGATTTCTAGGGCTTCCTATCGAATTGGGATCCAATCTCTTGCAAATCCCAATTGATGTGAATACCTAGCTATCCGTAGTAATTCGATCCCAATCTAATCCCTAATAACAATCCTAGCTCAATTTCTACCAATTCAACACAAATACGAAATTGGGCTTGTAGGGTTCATCCCCACGCCCCAAGACGTGGAGACTACTCACTAATCATAGCAATAGCACAATAATTAGCAATGAAATAGACAATGGAATTCATCACAACAATGATATAAACAATAAAAATAGAGTTTTTGGGGAAGAAAAGTGCAAACCAATGTAGATCTTCAATCAACCCAACAAAAATCCAAGTTTTTCTCTTCTCCAATCACAATTAATAAAACTAAAAAGTAGACTCAAAAAGCTGCAAAAAATCTGGGAGGTGGCTCCCTAAACTAGGGTAAAAACAGAGCTTAAATAGCCCCAAAAATCGTCTAAAAATCCTGACCAAAATGCCCCTGCACAGCCTGTTTTCCGCAAATTTCGCTACAGGCTGCGCCTCGCACTCGGCCGAGTGACAAAAGTCACTCGGCCGAGTGAAAACCCTGTCAATTTTCCAGTAAGTCGGGGGCTTCAGGGGTCTTCAGTTCGGGGGCGGCTCGGCCGAGTGAGTTGTCGTCACTCGGCCGATGGCTTCACTTCACTCGGGCGGACGGGATTTGCCACTCGGCCGAGTGGGTCTTCTGAAGCTCAGATGACCGAAAAACAATAACTTCGATCTTTTTGAGGGCCTTCGTCTGGGCGCCACTCGGGCGGACGTGGTAGCGTCACTCGGCCGATGTGGTCTCCGTCGCTCGGCCGAGTACACATGGAAATCGTGTCTGAACGGGTCGGCCGAGCAGTGTCTCGCTGGTCGGCCGAGTGGCTCCTCCACTCGGCCGAGTGGGACACAAAAAATGCCCAAACTGGTCGTTTTGGCCTCCTCGTCGCTCCGGCGACGTCCATTCTTCTTCCGCTCCTCTCCAATAGCAAAATACCCCTCGGGGAGGTCGTCGGTGGCCGTCTATCGTGAGCGCATCTCATGATCACTCCAAATCGCGCCAAATCGCCTGAAATGCGACAAAAACAACAAAGCGTGAAAAGCATCGCAATATCGTCGATATATCGTGAAAAACATGATTTGGGCGATCTAAATGGCATGCAAACATGCGGAAAAAGGTGTAAAATAAGGAGTGATCAAAATCCCCCAAGCTTGCCTCTTACTCGTCCTCGAGGAAGATAAGTAAAGAGCGAACCCGGTGGATTCGGAAAACGAAAACGGCGAAAAACGAAAAAAAATGAAAAACGAAGAAGAATGAAAACCAAACGAAAATAAAGAAAGAAAGAAAGAAAGATAGGATGCTAGATCATTTTCTCAGGACGTGGGTTTCACCTACTCTTATAGCATGCACCGAGTGAGAAATACATGTCAAAGAATCTCATTTTGATATCATAGTAGAATAGTGCAAGTAGAAAATAGAAAACCCACGAACAACGGTATAATCATGAAAAACGGAATGATTTTAAAATTAACATCGCCTGGATCATCTAAAGCGGTATACAAATCTCAGACCACACACTTTTCAATTGAACGCTTTCTATCTGGAGTATAAGAGTATCACATCATAGAATAGAGAGAATAGAAAAGTATGGATTTCATGAAATGAATGCTAGGCTTAGATTTCTGGGTTTCGTAAAGCTAGAAACAATCTCACCGAGTATAGAATATTACTTAGCCTAGGTTGTCGTGCAATGTCAAGTAGTCGCTCTCTCACACATCAATGGATCTCCTCCCCCAAGCTTATCTATAAGCGTGGTGGCACAAAAATATTTACATCCCCATTTTTATATAGCTCCAAAGGCAAAGAAGGGAAAGAAGAAGGAAAGTAAGTGAGATGGGATCTTTTATTGAGGATTTTTCCTCTTTTCTTTTCTCCTTTTTTTTCTTTCTTTTTTTTTTATTTTTTTTAGCACATAAGCAACATATATACAATGATCCCAACTCAGAGAGATGTAATGATATACAAGAATGTTTTTCTATCTTTTATTCTTCTCTTCTCTCTTTTTTTTTGTTTTTGAAATAAGAGATTTGGAGCTAGGAATTAATAGCTGGGGAAAATGCCGTAAAATAGAATCACTAAGGGGAGATTCACCAATGATTTTAAAAGTAGAGAAGTGATGTTCAAGATTTGTGGAGAAAGAAATAAATATAACTCTCGGCTCACTCTATAAGACATGCACGACAACTTCAGCAGGGTAATCTAATCTACTCAGTTTCGATCGCAAAAAAGCTAACTAATCCAGATATATCTTAGCTAATCATCATTCAATCGTCCGGAAGTGAAGTGTACAATTCATGCATATAGAAGTGATAAAGGAAAAGAAGTCAGTACTCCAGATATAGGCATTCAATGCGTGAATCTTGGTGTGTTTTCTGTGATAGCATACATATGAATATTCAGGCTCAGCTAATAATAAAATTTCATCCATTTTCATGAGGAAAAAGTGTGGGTTACTATTTCTAAATGTAAAGCAAGTCATAGCATATGATATCAGAAATGAAATCTAAGACACGACAAATATAGCATGCATATAGAATAAGCTAACTCCACGTAGACATCGTCACAGAAAATTCATCTCTAGCATGAGATGAAAAAAAAGAAACGAAGTAAAGATAAAAGGAAAAATAGAACTATGCAATGCGGCACACAGGAAAATAGGAAAAAACGTGATGCATGGCAAGATAAATGAAAAATAATGAAAAATAAGTGCAAAAGTGAAAAACGGTGTGAAAAACTGAAAATAAAGGTGGCTAAACGAAGAAGAAAGTGATGACTCACTCCCCCAAGCTAAACGGCACAGTGTCCTCAATGTGCAAGGTGTGGCACACCGAGAGACAAGAAGTGTGAGGGGCAAGTGAGGATGCATGCATGGAAAAATGAAAATAAAAAGAATGACAAAAAAGAAATGAAAATATGATGCGGAAATGATGCATGCACAAACAGGAGTGATATGAAAATAAATACGGCACCAAAAAAACGCTCCCTCTCTCCCAATAAAAATATATAGATGTGATCAAAATGAGAAACCCAAGTAGATATGATGAGGTATGCACAAAAAGATATGATCAAAAATATAATCCCAAAACAAGTGAGAGGAGGGGGGTGGACAAAAGCGCAACAGGACCCAGCAGAGACGGGCAGCACAACGACAGGAATGGATAAAGGCATCAAGAGTGCCTAAGAAGGCGGTGCCGCGCCGTCTCCGTCCTGAGGCGGAGGTGGTGGTGGTGGTGGTGTGGGCTGCTGAGCTGGGGTGGAAGCGGAAGCAGGTCTAGTGTGTGTGGAAGTGTGTGTGGGGACCTGCTGGGTGGGCTGGGGTACGCGAGGGAGACGCTCCAGCACCTGTGTAAGGCAGTAGTGGATCTGGGGTATCAGGTCGAAGCGTCCAGCCATCGCAGAGACGGTGGAGGACAAGGTCCTAAGGTCTCCTCTAAGACCACTCACCGCCAACTCAAGAGCACGTATGCTCTGCAGTGTAGTGTCGGGCGGGGGTGGGGCAGAGGGACGCACCGGTCTAGGCTGCGCAGGGCGAGGCTGGCGTACGCGTGTGGAGTATGTAACGGGCTCAGCAGGGAATGGGACAAAAGGTGCCGTGCCTGGAAAAGTGGGCCTGGCCTCGGTGTGAGGCCGGGACACCGGCTGGCGAGAAGTGGAGGCAGCGGCAGCAAAGGAGGCGTGCAAAAGAGGCAACGAGGTGGCCAGAGAGGTCCGTGGCACAGAAGTGTGGACAGACGCCACGACACTCTCGGAGAAAACGGCGGTCGTGGAGACAGAGGAATCTCCCGCTGGGGCAGAAGTGTGCGGTCCAAAAGGTGTAACCCCAGCGGAGATCATGCTAACCATGGTCTCCACGACCGCGGTGAACGAGGGCTCTCCACTCTCAACAAAGGTCTGCGGGCGATGGGGGAGAGCGGAGCAAAGGGGCTCCACGGACAGAGGGCCGGAGGTGCAGCGGGAGTGGTGGGGACAGCCTCGGAAGTGGTGACAGTGGTGGAAGTGGGCTCAGCAAAAGTACTCTCGACACAGGCAGAGGTGGGGACAGAAGTGTCAAGAGCAGTGGAAATGTCAGGAACAGGCTGAGAGGCCACAGGGTCGACGGGGTGGGCAGCAGGCTTGGCAGGGTGTGCAGCAGGGTCTGCGGGAGCAGCCTGGGCAGCGTGGTCAGCGTGGGCCTGCTCGGCCTCCTCGGCCTCGAGCACGTAGGCGACGGGGATGAGGACATCCATCGCCGGAATCCAGTCAACGTGGGCTGGTGCAATCAGAGTCCGAGCAGGGCTCGGGAGAATCATGTAGTCGGCCCCATAGGGGCCGTGCAACCAGACCCAGTGACGCTCACCATGCGGACGCAGCATCTTCATCCGGGCCATAACGTCAATCGACAAGGAAGTGGGGCCCGGAACGCGTCGCAGGTCGTCGGGTAGGTCCTCGCCGGTCATTGGTCGCGCCCCGGCGTACACGTCCCGAGGCGACGGTTGTAGTTTTACCGCAAGCGCATGGTATAGCGGCGAGCGGGTATCGAACACAGGGAGGACGAATGACCGTGCTTGCTCCTAATCAACCTGGCTATTTAGAGGGATAATTGCCTTGGGCGATCCTGTCACAATCGTCAGACAAAAGTGCGAAATATCAAATCAAATAGAGAACGCCTAGGGAATGGGGAATCCCCACTACTCACCGTATTTCACAATTGTGGTTCGCCGGTATCGAAATCGCTAGGATGAGAATTTGGATGAACTAGTTGCAACTAAATGTGAAACCAAGCTCACGCTCTCGCGCTGTTGCCGGTCTATAGCTATCCTAGGTTTGGGTCCAATCTCTTGCAAACCCTAGCCTAGGGAAGCTAGCATTGGGATCAACATCATCGTCCAATTGCGCACCGAGTCCAATCTCTTGCAAACTCGGTCCACAATCTAAATTAGGATAGTTCCTACCCGTCCAATCTCTTGCAAACGGGTATCGGCGCGGAATTGCAACCGGAGATCCTAGCATCGGTCCAATTTCTTGCAAACCGATACTTCGAAAATCCGACTCCAACCCAATTCGGATTTCTAGGGCTTCCTATCGAATTGGGATCCAATCTCTTGCAAATCCCAATTGATGTGAATACCTAGCTATCCGTAGTAGTTCGATCCCAATTCAATCCCTAATAACAATCCTAGCTCAATTTCTACCGGTTCAACACAAATACGAAATTGGGCTTGTAGGGTTCATCCCCACGCCCCAAGACGTGGAGACTACTCACTAATCATAGCAATAGCACAATAATTGGCAAAGAAATAGACAATGGAATTCATCACAACAATGATATAAACAATAAAAAATAGAGTTTTTGTGGAAGAGAAGTGCAAACCAATGTAGATCTTCAATCAACCCAACAAAAATCCAAGTTTTTTCCCTTCACCAATCACAATTAATAAAGCTAAAAAGTAGACTCAAAAAGCTGCCAAAAAATCTGAGAGGAGGCTCTCAAAACTAGGGTAAAAACAGAGCTTAAATAGCCCCAAAAATCGTCTAAAAATCCTGACCAAAACGCCCCTGCACAGCCTGTTTTCCGTAAATTTCGCTTCAGGCAGCGCATCGCACTCGGCCGAGTGACAAAAGTCGCTCGGCCGAGTGAAAACCCTGTCAATTTCCAGTAAGTCGTGGGCTTCAGGGGTCTTCAGTTCGGGGGCGGCTCGGCCGAGTGAGTTGTCGTCACTCGGCCGATGGCTTCACTTCACTCGGGCGGACGGGATTTGCCACTCGGCCGAGTGGGTCTTCTGAAGCTCAGAGGCCGAAAAACAGTAACTTCGGTCTTTTTGAGAGCCTTCGTCTGGGCGCCACTCGGGCGGACGTGGTTTCGTCACTCGGCCGAGTGGGTCTTCTGTGCTCGGCCGAGTGCACAGGTAACTCGTGTCTGAATTGGTCGGCCGAGCAGTGTCTCGCTGGTCGGCCGAGTGGCTCCTCCACTCGGCCGAGTGGGACACAAAAAATGCCCAAACTGGTCGTTTTGGCCTCCTCGTCGCTCCGGCGACGTCCATTCTTCTTCCGCTCCTCTCCAACAGCAAAATACCCCTCGGGGAGGTCGTCGGTGGCCGTCTAGATTACACGCATCTCGAGATCACTCCTAATCGCGCCAAATCACCTGAAATGCGACAAAAACAACAAATCGTGAAAAGCATCGCAATATCGTCGATATATCGTGAAAAACATGATTTGGGCGATCAAAATGGCATGCAAACATGCGGGAAAAGGGTGTAAAATAAGGAGTGATCAAAATCCCCCAAGCTTGCCTCTTACTCGTCCTCGAGGAAGATAAGTAAAAAGCGAACCCGGTGGATTCGGAAAACGAAAACGGCGAAAAACGAAAAAAAATGAAAAACGAAGAAGAATGAAAACCAAACGAAAATAAAGGAAGAAAGAAAGAAGAGGTAGGATGCTAGATCATTTTCTCAGGACGTGGGTTTCACTTACTCTTATGGCATGCACCGAGTGAGAAATACATGTCAAAGAATCTCATTTTGATATCATAGTAGAATAGTGCAAGTAGAAAATAGAAAACCCACGAACAACGGTATAATCATGAGAAACGGAATGATTTTAAAATTAACATCGCCTGAATCATCTAAAGCAGTATACAAGTCTCAGATCACACACTTTTCAATTGAACGCTTTCTATCTGGAGTATAAGAGTATCACATCATAGAATAGAGAGAATAGAAAAGTATGGGTTTCATGAAATGGATGCTAGGCTTAGATTTCTAGATTTCGTAAAGCTAGAAACAATCTCACCGAGTATAGAATATCACTTAGCCTAGGTTGTCGTGCTATGTCAAGTAGTCGCTCTCTCACACATCAATGGATCTCCTCCCCCAAGCTTATCTATAAGCGTGGTGGCACAAAAATATTTACATCCCCATTTTTATAAAGCTCCAAAGGCAAAGAAGAGAAAGAAGAAAGAAAGAAAATAAGCGAGATGGGATCTTTTATTGAGGATTTTTTTTTTTTTTCTCTTTTTTTTTTTATATCATATATACAATGATCCCAATTCAAAGAGAGATAATGATATACGAGAATGTTCTTCTCTCTTTTATTATATATATTTTTTTTCTTTTTTTTTTTTGGAATAAGAGATTTGGAGCTAGGAATTAATAACGGGGGAAATGCCATAAAATAGAATCACTAAGGGGAGATTCACCAATGATTTTAAAAGTAGAGAAATGTTGTTCAAGATTTGTGGAGAAAGAAATAAATATAACTCTCGGCTCACTCTATAAGACATGCACGACAACTTCAGCAGGGTGATCTAATCTACTCAGTTTCGATCGCAAAAAAGCTAACTAATCCAGATATATCATAGCTAACAATCATTCAATCATCCGGAAGTGAAGTGTACAATTCATGCATATAGAAGTGATAAAGGAAAAGAAGTCAGTACTCCAGATATAGGCATTCAATGCGTGAATCTTGGTGTGTTTTCTGTGATAGCATACATATGAATATTCAGGCTCAGCTAATAATAAAATTTCAACCATTTTCATGAGGAAAAAGTGTGGGCTCCTATTTCTAAATGCAAGCGAGTCATAGCATATGATATCAGAAATGAAATCTAAGACACGACAAATATAGCATGCATATAGAATAAGCTAACTCCACGTAGACATCATCACAGAAAATTCATCTCTAGCATGAGATGAAAAATAAGGAAGAAGTAAAGATAAAAGGAAAATGGAACTATGCAATGCGGCACACAGGTAAGTAAGGAAAACGTGATGCATGGCGAAACAAAAGGAAAATAACGAAAAATGAGTGCAAAAGTGAAAAGCGGTGTGAAAAACTGAAAATAAAGGTGGCAAATCGAAAAAAGAACGTGAAAGCTCACTCCCCCAAGCTAAACGGCACAGTGTCCTCAATGTGCAAAGTGTGGCACATAGAGAGACAAGCAATGTGAGGGGCAAGTGAGGATGGATGCATGATGGGAAGAAAAAATATAAAAAAGGAAAGGTAAGAAATGAAAATATGATGCGGAAATGATGCATGCACAGCTAGGAGTGATACGAAAATAAATATGGCACCCAGAACTCTCCCTCTCTCCCAAAAAAGATATATATAGATGTGATCAAAAATGAGAATCCCAAGTAGATATGATATGATATGCACAAATAGATATGATCAGAAATATAATCCCAAAATAAGTGAGGGGAGGCGGGTGGACAAAAGTGCATCAGGACCCAGCAGAGACGGGCAGCACAACGACAGGAATGGATCAAGGCATCAAGAGTGCCTAAGAAGGCGGTGCCGCGCCGTCTCCGTCCTGAGGCGGAGGTGGTGGTGGTGGTGGTGTAGGCTGCTGAGCTGGGGTGGGCGTGGGAGTGGAAGCAGGTCGAGCGTGTGTGGGTGTGTGTGTGGGAACCTGCGGGGTGGGTGGGGGTACGCGCGGGAGACGCTCTAAGATCTGCGTCAGGCAGTAGTGGATCTGAGGGATCAGGTCAAAGCGTCCAGACAGCGTAGAGACGGTGGAGGACAGGCTCCGAAGGTCTCCTCTAAGACCACTCACCGCCACCTCAAGAGCACGTATGCTCTGCAGTACAGTGTCGGGCGGGGGTGGTGCAGAGGGACGCACCGGTCTAGGCTGTGCAGGGCGAGGCTGGCGTACGCGTGTGGAGTATGTAACGGGCTCAGCAGGGAATGGGACAAAAGGGGCCGCGCCTGGAAAAGTGGGCCTGGCCTCGGTGTGAGGCCGGGACGCCGGCTGGCGAGGAGTGGAGGCAACGGCAGCAAAGGAGGCGTGCAAAAGAGGTAACGAGGTGGCCAGAGAGGTCTGTGGCACAGACGTGTGGACAGACGCCACGACGCTCTCGGAGAATAAGGCGGCGGTGGAGACAGAGGAATCTCCCGCTGGGGCAGAAGTGTGCGGTCCAAAAGGTGTAACCCCAGCGGAGATCATGCTAACCATGGTCTCCACGACCGAAGTGAACGAGGGCTCTCCGCACTCGACTATGGTCGGCGGGCGCTCGGGGAGTGCGGAGCAAAGGGGCTCCACGGACAGAGGGCCTGAGTTGGCAGAGGGAGTGGTGGGGACAGCCTCGGAAGTGGTGACAGTGGTGGGAGTGGGCTCAGCAAAAGTACTCTCGACACAGGCAGAGGTAGGGACAGAAGTGTGAAGAGCAGTGGAAACGTCAGGAACAGGCTGAGAGGCCACAGGGTCGACGTGGTGGGCAGCAGGCTCGGCAGGGTGCGCAGCAGGGTCTGCGGGAGCAGCCTGGGCAGCGTGGGCAGTGGGGCCCTGCTCGGCCTCCTCGGCCTCGAGCACGTAGGCGGCGGGGATGAGGACATCCATCACCGGAAGCCAGTCAACGTGGGCTGGTGCAATCAGAGTCCGAGCTGGGCTCAGGAGAATCATGTAATCGGCCCCATAGGGGCCGTGCAACCAGACCCAGTGACGCTCGCCGTGCGGACGCAGCATCTTCATCCGGGCCATAACGTCTATCAACAAGGAAGTGGGGCCCGGAACGCGTCGCAGGTCGTCGGGGAAATCCTCGCCGGTCATAAGAGCCAGCAGGGTAATCAGGCCGCCGCAGCATATCGGTGAGCGAGCGCCCACCGATACAATGATGCGGTCTAAGTACCATGCCGCGATATCGATCACGACGGCGGGGACAAGCTCGTCTCCATCCCTAGATAGAGCTCTGGGACGTGTCATCGCATAGAGCATGTAAAGCTCTGGCGTAGACATCGTGCCCGGCTCATATCTGGCCAAAAAGGTAGTCGCCATGAGGCGCTGGGCAATGCGTAGGCAGGGATGTACGATGGCCGAGGCCTTGGCCCTACTAGGGTCAAAGGCGGCGTGGAGACCCGTGATACGTGCCCAGAAGGCACCGGCGTCGAAAGAGGGTGGAGGGATATGTGTGGGGCCATAACCGCGATCGGCTCCGGGGACTGCGGGCCATGAGAAAAATGCTCTCATCATATCGAGAGTGACCTGGCACTCTCGATCCATGAACCGGAATGAGCATCCCTCATCGGTCCGGGCGATAGAACTCAAAACCTCAAGTGTCGGACGGGTAAAAGTATCCGCCGACACCTGGAAAAAATCTCGCCAGCCCATGTTGTCGTACAACGTGAGCATCCCCTCAAGTACCCCCAGGCGTCCTAGGTCAGCGAGGTGTGCGAACCTGGAGGGTACGATCGAGCGCTGGGAGATTCGCTCGAAGACGGCGCGGTGTGCGTCGTCTCGGAACGTAATCCCGAGCGGCCCGACCAGTGGAGCCGGTGGTGGTGGCTGTGGATCGGCGGGGAGAGGCTGTGCGGGCTGTGGATGCGCTGCAGGCTGTGCGGGGTGTGCGGGGCCTGCAGGCGGTGCGGGGTGTGCGGGGGACGGTGGAGGAGAGTCCTCCAACTCGTGGGAGGGGCCGGCATCATCCGACCGCTTCCGCTTGGCGGAAGCTCTCTTCGACCGCGGCCGTGTCCGGGGCGGCATATCTGCCCCGAGCGCGCGCCGAAAAAGTGAAAAGTGCGGCGTGTGCACAAGAGTGGAAAGAGTTTACCCAAACACGCCGCGAGTGCTAAGTAGTGGAAGCGTGCGAAGTCCGCGCCTCCACGAAGTCCTGAGCAGCTCGTAGAAACTCCCCTGAGCTCCTCAAAGCTCCAAAAAGCAACCTGCGCATGGAAAAGCGATATCAGCGAGTAATAATCAAAATGTATGGAGCAATAGAGGTATAACAGATAGATATAGGAATTGATTTGGGTTAGGGGGGCGTTTAGCACATGGATCCTCAAAATATACACGAGGAGAGGAGAAAACGGTGAAAATAAGAGAACCGGAGGTGATCGGAGGCGGGGCGGCCGGCGGTGACTCGGGCGGAGTCCGGCGACGGGCGGCCGGCGACGGCAGGCCGAGCGGCGGCGCGCGCGGGCGAGTGGGCGAGCGGCGAGGCGAGATCGGGCGAGGGAGCTGAGGGGGCGCGGGCGAAGGGGTTTTTTTTTGTTTTCGAAAACCGTGCCCCCCCCCCCCTCGGTTTTATATAAAAAAGTTACGACTCGGCCGAGTGACTTTACTCACTCGGCCGAGCGAGGCAATTAAAAATTTCTCCCCGATGTCGCTTCGGCCGAGTGGCTTTGCCAGCCTCGGCCGAGTGGAGTAAGTCCATTCGGCCGAGTGACTCAAGCTACTCGGCATGACTCGCCCTAGGAGGGTATCCGTTTTACTCGGCCGAGTGAATATATGTACTCGGCCGAGTAGCAGTTCTTATGAAATGAGGAAAATAGACAGAGAGTTGGGTACAGCAGACTTCCCTCGTTCGTGAGCGGCTCGGCCGGACGAACTTCTTGACTCGGCCGAGCAGTGTCTCGCTGGTCGGCCGAGTGGCTCCTCCACTCGGCCGAGTGACTAGTATACTCGGCCGAGTGAGCCTTAATTTCTGCTGTTTATCTTCGTTTGGACTCTAAACTCCGTCTTTCTTCCTCCAGTCGATTTCATGCTCCTCCTAAGCGTCGAACGCCTTCTTGGGGCGCTCCTCATCGTCTCGTTCATCCTCCTCATGATGATCTACCTATCCTCTCTCCTGTCAAGAAAAATAGGACCCGTTATCACAAAATTTTTGGTCGGGTGACTCAAAATACTAAAAATTTCTAAAAGGAAAATAAAGAAAAACGAATGAAAATAAAGCAAAAACCGTCGGGTTGCCTCCCGACAAGCGCTCGTTTTAGGTCGTGAGCTCGACCCCCTATAATTTTCAATCAATGCGGGATGTTTGGTGCACATGAGATGCACCCGTCAAACTTTCCGGGGAGCGCGCTTGGATTCGGACGTGGCGGCGTAGCGGTCTCCCTCGGAGGTCTCCTATCTCGAATAGTGTTGGGGGGAGGCTCCCCCAAGCTAGCATTTGCCCCGGTCAACGGCTTAGCCGGCGATGCCGATTTCCGTACCGGCGGAGCTTTCTTTGGAGACTTTGATTTCGAGAGCTTGCAGAGCTCTCGAATCCTTGCGACATCAGCGTCGCCTTCATCTTCATCAGTGGAGAAGTCTGGGGAATCATCATTATTGTCCTCATGGCCTAAATCCGGGCTTTCATCCAATTCTTCATCAAAAAGGGCACCAATTGAGTGAGGAATCGCCTCCTCTATCACCTCATCAAGGAGGTCCATATAATCGAGATCCTCATGGTAAGGCATGTGCTTCATTGCCTTGGGAATGTGGAGTTCCACCTCGATGTTTCCGACGTTTAAGGTTAAGGTACCTTCACGCACGTCGACGATGACTCCGGCGGTGGCGAGGAATGGGCGCCCAAGTATCAATGAGGTGTCTCCCTCCTCCTTAATGTCCATGATGACGAAGTCACATGGCAAGCATATTCCTCCCGGGACTTGAAGTGGGATGTCTTCGGCGATCCCCACCGGCCTTGTTATCCGTCCATCGGCTAATTGAATGCGCATGTCGGTGGGTTTCAACTTTGTCTCGGTGTTAAGCTTTAAGAACATGGAGAGGGGCATGAGACTCACACTAGCCCCAAGATCTACCAACGCCTTTTGAAGAGGCACACCGCCCAAAGTGCAAGGAATCCGAAAACTCCCCGGATCTTTGAATTTTGCCGGCTCCTTTTCTCTCTTGGTGAACCAAGAGCCCTCCTCGGCTAGCATGATCTTCTCCTTCCTCTTTCTCCCCGAAATCAAGTCCTTCAAGAATTTGGCATATGTGGGGATCTCGATGATGGCGTCAAGGAAGGGAATATTTAGGCTAACTCCTCTTAGATACTCGAGGAATTTCGCTAGCCTTTTCTCCATTTTCGCTTTCGCTAGTCTTTGGGGGAATGGGACCGGTGGCATGAAGCGCCTCTCCTCAGTTAATAGCTCCGCCCTAGATTTCTCCTTGTCTTGTGGCTCCTTCTCCTTATCGACCTCAACTACCGGCTCAACCGGCTCCAAGCTTTCCTCCACGGCCTCCTCAATAGGAATCATGGCGGGGGTGGTGTCCTTCCCGCCTCTAGTTGTGACGGCAACTACGGCGTTGATGTGGCCCGTGTTGCCCCGTGGGTTTTGCTCCGGTTGCGCCGGCAATCTTTGAGTGTTCCGGTTGAGCACCGCTAATTGTTCCGAAATTTGAGCCACTACGGTATTGAGAGAATCTTGTCCCGCCTTCAAAGTAGCATTCACCTTGTTTTGCTCGACCATGAACGCCTCCACTCTAGTTTCGAAATCGGATCTTTGTGGAGCTTGTGGAGGGTTTTGGTTTTGATTCCTCCACCCTTGGTTGTATCCGGGAGGCCTATAAGGTGGGACTTGTTGCTTTGGTTGGAAGTTTTGTTGTGGAGGCCCCCTCGGGGGATAGTATTGTTGTTGGGGTGGTGGTGGTCGAGCTTGATTAGGCGGTTGTTGTGGCGGGTTCAAAGCTACTTCATTGTTGGCGTAGGAGAATCCCGGGTGATTTCTTGCGGCCGGATTAGACCAATACCCTTGGTTCCCCGCAACATATTGCACTTGCTCCAAGGATCCTTCTCCTTGCTCTCCTCCCGAATACATGGCTTGAGATTGGTCTTGCCAATCACTCATTTGGCTTGCCGGCGTGGAGGTGGAAGGGCTTCCTTGAGGCTCCGTTATGAATTTCTCCAATCTCTCCACCACCTTGTGGAGAGAATCGAATTTGCTCGTAAGCTCCGCTACGGCCTTTGCCTCGTAGATGCTAGTCGGCTTTAAGGAGGACGTAGAGTGTCCTCGCTCATCGCCCCATTGTTGGTTATTAGAGGCCATCTCCTCAATTAGGGCCGTAGCTTCCTCGGGAGTCTTTGACAAGATTGCACCATTCGCCGCGGCATCAATAATTTGTTTGGTCCCCGGTTGGAGACCGTTGTAGAAGCTGTGCACTAACTCCCAATCTTCTATACTGTGGTGCGGGCACTGGTGCTGCAAATCCTTAAATCGCTCCCAAGCTTCATAGAGCGTCTCGTGTGGTCCTTGCTTGAAGGACATGAGAGCGCTCCGGATCTTCACCGTCTTGGATGGTGGATAGAATTTATCAATGAATGCATCCGCCAACCCGTCCCAAGAGGTGAAAACTCCGTCAGCTTGCGTCCTCAGCCAATAGAGTGCTTTGTCCTTTAGCGTGAAGGGGAAGAGGCGCAGTCTGATGGCATCAATCGGGACCCCCGGCATTTGGAAAGTGGCGCACTTCGACAAGAAAGATTGGATGTGGTAGTGGGGGTTCTCGTGAGCGTTCCCATGAAAGGGGTCTTGTTGCATCAAAACCACCAACCCCGTCTTTAGCTCGAAGTTCTTGTCGGCCGCCAACTCCGGCACGGCGATGGATGACGTAGTAGAAGAGGTTTTAGGCCGAAGCCTATCGCGAATAGATATTATTCTCGCCATTCTCGCCGCCAATTCTTCAGGAGTTTCCCGGTTGGTCATAAACCCCCCTTCCGGATATTGTCTCCTTTCCGCTCTGAGTCTCCGCGCGGTACGTTCGATCTCGGGATCGAATAATAGGGCTTCGGGATCCGCCGTAGATCTCGTGTACATGCACAGTGAAAGCAGAGTTTCAAAGAGATGATTAGTACCGTGGAAGGGTTAGGTAGAAATAGCAAAGGAAATAATAATGGTAAAAGAAATAAAATAAAAAGAAAATAAAAGAAAGAAATAGCTAGGTGAAAAAAGAATCAAACGCAATCGCCTCCCCGGCAACGGCGCCAAAAACTTGGTCGCGCCCCGGCGTACACGTCCCGAGGCGACGGTTGTAGTTTTACCGCAAGCGCACGGTATAGCGGCGAGCGGGTATCGAACACAGGGAGGACGAATGACCGTGCTTGCTCCTAATCAACCTGGCTATTTAGAGGGATAATTGCCTTGGGCGATCCTGTCACAATCGTCAGACAAAAGTGCGAAATATCAAATCAAATAGAGAACGCCTAGGGAATGGGGAATCCCCACTACTCACCGTATTTCACAATTGTGGTTCGCTGGTATCGAAATCGCTAGGATGAGAATTTGGATGAACTAGTTGCAACTAAATGTGAAACCAAGCTCACGCTCTCGCGCTGTTGCCGGTCTATAGCTATCCTAGGTTTGGGTCCAATCTCTTGCAAACCCTAGCCTAGGGAAGCTAGCATTGGGATCAACATCATCGTCCAATTGCGCACCGAGTCCAATCTCTTGCAAACTCGGTCCACAATCTAAATTAGGATAGTTCCTACCCGTCCAATCTCTTGCAAACGGGTATCGGCGCGGAATTGCAACCGGAGATCCTAGCATCGATCCAATTTCTTGCAAACCGATACTTCGAAAATCCGACTCCAACCCAATTCGGATTTCTAGGGCTTCCTATCGAATTGGGATCCAATCTCTTGCAAATCCCAATTGATGTGAATACCTAGCTATCCGTAGTAGTTCGATCCCAATTCAATCCCTAATAACAATCCTAGCTCAATTTCTACCGGTTCAACACAAATACGAAATTGGGCTTGTAGGGTTCATCCCCACGCCCCAAGACGTGGAGACTACTCACTAATCATAGCAATAGCACAATAATTGGCAAAGAAATAGACAATGGAATTCATCACAACAATGATATAAACAATAAAAAATAGAGTTTTTGTGGAAGAGAAGTGCAAACCAATGTAGATCTTCAATCAACCCAACAAAAATCCAAGTTTTTTCCCTTCACCAATCACAATTAATAAAGCTAAAAAGTAGACTCAAAAAGCTGCCAAAAAATCTGAGAGGAGGCTCTCAAAACTAGGGTAAAAACAGAGCTTAAATAGCCCCAAAAATTGTCTAAAAATCCTGACCAAAACGCCCCTGCACAGCCTGTTTTCCGCAAATTTTGCTTCAGGCAGCGCATCGCACTCGGCCGAGTGACAAAAGTCGCTCGGCCGAGTGAAAACCCTGTCAATTTCCAGTAAGTCGTGGGCTTCAGGGGTCTTCAGTTCGGGGGCGGCTCGGCCGAGTGAGTTGTCGTCACTCGGCCGATGGCTTCACTTCACTCGGGCGGACGGGATTTGCCACTCGGCCGAGTGGGTCTTCTGAAGCTCAGAGGCCGAAAAACAGTAACTTCGGTCTTTTTGAGAGCCTTCGTCTGGGCGCCACTCGGGCGGACGTGGTTTCGTCACTCGGCCGAGTGGGTCTTCTGTGCTCGGCCGAGTGCACAGGTAACTCGTGTCTGAATTGGTCGGCCGAGCAGTGTCTCGCTGGTCGGCCGAGTGGCTCCTCCACTCGGCCGAGTGGGACACAAAAAATGCCCAAACTGGTCGTTTTGGCCTCCTCGTCGCTCCGGCGACGTCCATTCTTCTTCCGCTCCTCTCCAACAGCAAAATACCCCTCGGGGAGGTCGTCGGTGGCCGTCTAGATTACACGCATCTCGAGATCACTCCTAATCGCGCCAAATCACCTGAAATGCGACAAAAACAACAAATCGTGAAAAGCATCGCAATATCGTCGATATATCGTGAAAAACATGATTTGGGCGATCAAAATGGCATGCAAACATGCGGGAAAAGGGTGTAAAATAAGGAGTGATCAGTCATCATGGTAAGCAAGGTGATCAGACCGCCGCAGCATATCGGTGAGCGAGCGCCCACCGACACAATGATACGGTCTAGAAACCAAGCCGCAATGTCGATCACGACGGCGGGGACAAGCTCGAGTCCATCCCTAGACAGAGCTCTGGGGCGTGTCATCGCGTAGAGCATGTAAAGCTCTGGCGTAGACATCGTGCCCGGCTCATATCTGGCCAAAAAGGTAGTCGCCATGAGGCGCTGGGCAATGCGTAGGCAGGGGTGGACTATGGCCGAGGCCTTGGCCCTACTAGGGTCAAAGGCAGCGTGGTGGCCTGTGATCCGGGCCCAGAAGGCACCGGCGTCGAAAGAAGGTGGGGGGATGTGGGTAGGGCCGTAACCGCGATCGGCTCCGGGGACGGCGGGTCATGAGAAAAATGCTCTCATCATATCGAGAGTGACCAGGCACTCTCGATCCATGAACCGGAATGAGCATCCCTCATCGGTCCGGGCGATCGAACTCAAAACCTCAAGTGTCGGGCGGGTAAAAGTATCCGCCGACACTTGAAGGAAGTCGCGCCAACCCACGTTGTCGTACAACGTGAGTATCCCCTCAAGTACCCCCAGGCGTCCAAGGTCAGCGAGGTGTGCAAACCTGGAGGGTACGATCGAGCGCTGGGAGATACGCTCGAAGACGGCGCGGTGTGCGTCGTCTCGGAACGTAATCCCGAGCGGCCCGACCAGTGGAGCCGGTGGTGGTGGCTGTGGATCGGCAGGGAGAGGCTGTGCGGGCAGTGGGTGCGCTGCAGGCTGTGCGGGGTGTGCGGGGCCTGCAGGCTGTGCTGGGTGTGCGGTGTGTGTGGGGGACGGTGGAGGAGAGTCCTCCAACTCGTGGGAGGGGCCGGCATCATCCGACCTCTTCCGCTTGGCGGAAGCTCTCTTCGACCGCGGCCGTGTCCGAGGCGGCATATCTGCCCCGAGCGCGCGCCGAAAATTGAAAAGTGCGGCGTGTGCACA
This sequence comes from Scilla litardierei, assembly GCA_030789695.1. NCBI lineage: Eukaryota > Viridiplantae > Streptophyta > Magnoliopsida > Asparagales > Asparagaceae > Scilla > Scilla litardierei. The sequence goes on along the minus strand of CM061140.1, from coordinate 42,726,232 downwards.
AAGAGTGGAAAGAGTTTACCCAAACACGCCGCGATTGCTAAGCAGTGGAAGCGTGCGAAGTCCGCGCCTCCACGAAGTCCTGAGCAGCCCGTAGAAGCTCCCCTGAGCTCCCCTAAGCTCCAAAAAGCAACCTGCGCATGGAAAAGCGATATCAGCGAGTAATAATCAAAATGTATGGAGCAATAGGGGTATAACAGATAGATATGGGAATTGATTTGGGTTAGGGGGGCGTTTAGCACATGGATCCTAAAAAAAACACGGGGAGAGGAGAAAACGGTGAAAATAAGCGAACCGGAGGTGATCGGAGGCGGGGCTGCCGGCGGCGACTCGGGCGGGGTCCGGCGATGGTCGGCCGGCGACGGCAGGCCGAGCGGCGGCGCGCGCGGGCGAGTGGCTGTTGGGCGAGGCGAGATCGGGCGAGGGGAAGCTGAGGGGGCGCGGGCGAAGGGGTTTTTTTCGTTTTCGAAAACTGCGCCCCCCCTTGGCTTTATATTAAAAAGTTACGACTCGGCCGAGTGACTTTACTCACTCGGCCGAGCGAGGCAAATAAAAATTTCTCCCCGATATCGCTTCGGCCGAGTGGCTTTGCCATGCTCGGCCGAGTGGAGTAAGTCCATTCGGCCGAGTGACTCAAGCTACTCGGCATAACTCGCCCTAGGAGGGTATCCGTTTCACTCGGCCGAGTGAATATGTATACTCGGCCGAGTAGCAGTTATAATGAAATGAGAAAATAGACAGAGAGTTGGGTACAGCAGACTTCCCTCGTTCGTGAGCGGCTCGGCCGGACGAACTTATGTACTCGGCCGAGTGACTAGTATACTCGGCCGAGTGAGCCTTGCATTCTGCTGTTTGTCTTCGTTTAGGCTCTAAACTCCGTCTTTCTTCCTCCAGTCGATTTCATGCTCCTCCTGAGCGTCGAACGCCTTCTTGGGGCGCTCCTCATCCTCTCGTTCAACCTCCTCATGATGATCTACCTATCTCCTCTCATGTCAAGAAAAATAGGACCCGTTATCACAAAATTTTTGGTCGGATGACTCAAAACACTAAAAATCTCTAAAACGAAAATAAAGAAAAAGCAAAAATAAAGCAAAAACCGTCGGGTTGCCTCCCGACAAGCGCTCGTTTTAGGTCGTGAGCTCGACCCCCTATAATTTTCAATCAATGCGGGATGTTTGGTGCATATGAGATGCACCCGTCAAACTTTCCGGGGAGCGCGCTTGGATTCGAACGTGGCGGCGTAGCGTTCTCCCTCGGAGGTTTCTTGTCCCGAATGGTGTTGGGGGGAGGCTCCCCCAAGCTAGCATTTGCCCCGGTCAACGGCTTAACCGGCGATGCCGATTTCCGTACCGGCGGAGCTTTCTTTGGAGACTTTGATTTCGAGAGCTTGCAGAGCTCTCGAATCCTTGCGACATCAGCGTCGCATTCATCTTCATCAGCGGAGAAGTCGGGGGAATCGTCTTCAATCTTTTCATCTTGGCCTAAATCCGGGCCTTCATCAAATTCTTCATCAAAAAGGGCACCAATTGAGTGAGGAATCGCCTCCTCTATCACCTCATCAAGGAGGTCCATGTAATCGAGTTCCTCGTGATAAGGCATATGCTTCATAGCCTTAGGAATGTGGAGCTCCACCTCAATGTTTCCGACGTTCAAGGTTAAGGTACCTTCGCGCACGTCGACAATGACTCCGGCGGTGGCGAGGAATGGGCGCCCAAGTATCAATGAGGTGTCTCCCTCCTCCTTAATGTCCATGATGACGAAGTCACATGGCAAGCATATTCCACCCGGGACTTGAAGTGGGATGTCTTCGGCAATCCCCACCGGCCTTGTTATCCGTCCATCGGCTAATTGAATGCGCATGTCGGTGGGTTTCAACTTTGTCCCGGTGTTAAGCTTTAAGAACATGGAGAGGGGCATGAGACTCACACTAGCCCCAAGATCGACCAACGCCTTTTGAAGAGGCACGCTGCCCAAAGTGCAAGGAATCCGAAAACTCCCCGGATCTTTAAATCTTGCCGGCTCCTTTTCTCTCTTGGTGAACCAAGAGCCCTCCTCGGCTAGCATGATCTTCTCCTTCCTCTTTCTCCCCGAAATCAAGTCCTTCAAGAATTTGGCATATGTGGGGATCTCGATGATGGCGTCAAGGAAGGGAATATTTAGGCTAACTCCTCTTAGATACTCGAGGAATTTCGCTAGCCTTTTCTCCATTTTCGCTTTCGCTAGTCTTTGGGGGAATGGGACCGGTGGCATGAAGCGCCTCTCCTCAATTAATAGCTCCGCCCTAGATTTCTCCTAGTCTTGTGGCTCCTTCTCCTTTTCAATCTCGACTATCGGCTCAACCGGCTCCAAACTTTCCTCCACGGCCTCCTCAATAGGAATCATGGCGGGGGTGGTGTCCTTCCCGCCTCTAGTAGTGACGGCAACTACGGCGTTGATGTGGCCCGTGTTGCCCCGTGGGTTTTGCTCCGGTTGCGCCGGCAATCTTTGAGTGTTCCGGTTGAGCAACGCTAATTGCTCCGATATTTGAGCCACTACGGTATTGAGAGATTCTTGCCCCGCCTTCAAAGTAGCATTCACCTTATTTTGCTCGACCATGAACGCCTCCACTCTAGTTTCGAAATCGGATCGTTGTGGAGCTTGTGGTGGGTTTTGGTTTTGATTCCTCCACCCTTGATTGTATCCGGGAGGCCTATAAGGTGGGACTTGTTGCTTTGGTTGGAAGTTTTGTTGTGTAGGTCCCCTCGGCGGATAGTATTGTTGTTGGGGTGGTGGTGGTCGAGCTTGATTAGGCGGTTGTTGTGGCGGGTTCAAAGCTCCTTCATTGTTGGCGTAGGAGAATCCCGGGTGATTTCTTGCGGCCAGATTGGACCAATAACCTTGGTTCCCCGCAACATATTGCACTTGCTCCAAGGATCCTTCTCCTTGCTCTCCTCCCGAATACATGGCTTGAGATTGGTCTTGCCAATCACTCATTTGGCTTGCCGGCGCGGAGGTGGAAGGGCTTCCTTGGGGCTCCGTGATGAATTTCTCCAATCTCTCCACCACCTTGTGGAGAGAATCAAATTTGCTCGTAAGCTCCGCTACGGCCTTTGCCTCGTAGATGCTAGTCGGCTTTAAGGAGGACGTAGAGTGTCCTCGCTCATCGCCCCATTGTTGGTTATTAGAGGCCATCTCCTCGATTAGGGCCGTAGCTTCCTCGGGAGTCTTTGACAAGATTGCACCATTCGCCGCGGCATCAATAATTTGTTTGGTCCCCGGTTGGAGACCGTTGTAGAAGCTATGCACTAACTCCTAATCTTCTATACTGTGGTGCGGGCACTGGTGCTGCAAATCCTTAAATCGCTCCCAAGCTTCATAGAGCGTCTCATGTGGTCCTTGCTTGAAGGACATGAGAGCGCTCCGGATTTTCACCGTCTTGGATGGTGGATAGAATTTATCAATGAATGCATCCGCCAACCCGTCCCAAGAGGTGAAAACTCCGTCAGCTTGCGTCCTCAGCCAATAGAGTGCTTTGTCCTTTAGCGTGAAGGGGAAGAGGCGTAGTCTGATGGCATCGATCGGGACCCCCGGCATTTGGAAAGTGGCGCACTTCGACAAGAATGATTGGATGTGGTAGTGGGGGTTCTCGTGAGCGTTCCCATGAAATGGGTCTTGTTGCATCAAAACCACCAATCCCGTCTTTAGCTCGAAGTTCTTGTCGGCCGCCAACTCCGGCACGGCGATGGATGACGTAGTAGAAGATGTTTTAGGCCGAAGCCTATCGTGAATAGAAATTATTCTCGCCATTCTCTCCGCCAATTCTTCGGGAGTTTCCCGGTTGGTCATAAACCGCCCTTCTGGATATTGTCTCCTTTCCGCTCTGAGTCTCCGTGCGGTACGTTCGATCTCGGGATCGAATAATAAGGCTTCGGGGTCCGCCGTAGATCTCGTGTACATGCACAGGGAAAACAGAGTTTCAAAGAGATGATTAGTACCGTGGAAGGGTTAGGTAAGAATAGCAAAGGAAATAATAATGGTAAAAGAAATAAAATAAAAAGAAAATAAAAGAAAGAAATAGCTAAGGTGAAAAAGAATCAAACGCAATCGCCTCCCCGGCAACGGCGCCAAAAACTTGATCGCGCCCCGGCGTACACGTCCCGAGGCGACGGTTGTAGTTTTACCGCAAGCGCACGGTGTAGCGGCGAGCGGGTATCGAACACAGGGAGGACGAATGACCGTGCTTGCTCCTAATCAACCTGGCTATTTAGAGGGATAATTGCCTTGGGCGATCCTGTCACAATCGTCAGACAAAAGTGCGAAATATCAAATCAAATAGAGAACGCCTAGGGAATGGGGAATCCCCACTACTCACCGTATTTCACAATTGTGGTTCGCCGGTATCGAAATCGCTAGGATGAGAATTTGGATGAACTAGTTGCAACTAAATGTGGAACCAAGCTCACGCTCTCGCGCTGTTGCCGGTCTATAGCTATCCTAGGTTTGGGTCCAATCTCTTGCAAACCCTAGCCTAGGGAAGCTAGCATTAGGATCAACATCATCGTCCAATTGCGCACCGAGCCCAATCTCTTGCAAACTCGGTCCACAATCTAGATTAGGATAGTTCCTACCCGTCCAATCTCTTGCAAACAGGTATCGGCACGGAATTGCAACCGGAGATCCTAGCATCGGTCCAATCTCTTGCAAACCGATACTTCGAAAATCCGACTCCAACCCAATTCGGATTTCTAGGGCTTCCTATCGAATTGGGATCCAATCTCTTGCAAATCCCAATTGATGTGAATACCTAGCTATCCGTAGTAATTCGATCCCAATCTAATCCCTAATAACAATCCTAGCTCAATTTCTACCAATTCAACACAAATACGAAATTGGGCTTGTAGGGTTCATCCCCACGCCCCAAGACGTGGAGACTACTCACTAATCATAGCAATAGCACAATAATTCGCAATGAAATAGACAATGGAATTCATCACAACAATGATATAAACAATAAAAATAGAGTTTTTGGGGAAGAAAAGTGCAAACCAATGTAGATCTTCAATCAACCCAACAAAAATCCAAGTTTTTGTCTTCTCCAATCACAATTAATAAAACTAAAAAGTAGACTCAAAAAGCTGCAAAAAATCTGGGAGGTGGCTCCCTAAACTAGGGTAAAAACAGAGCTTAAATAGCCCCAAAAATCGTCTAAAAATCCTGACCAAAATGCCCCTGCACAGCCTGTTTTCCGCAAATTTCGCTACAGGCTGCGCCTCGCACTCGGCCGAGTGACAAAAGTCACTCGGCCGAGTGAAAACCCTGTCAATTTTCCAGTAAGTCGGGGGCTTCAGGGGTCTTCAGTTCGGGGGCGGCTCGGCCGAGTGAGTTGTCGTCACTCGGCCGATGGCTTCACTTCACTCGGGCGGACGGGATTTGCCACTCGGCCAAGTGGGTCTTCTGAAGCTCAGATGGCCGAAAAACAGTAACTTCGATCTTTTTGAGGGCCTTCGTCTGGGCGCCACTCGGGCGGACGTGGTAGCGTCACTCGGCCGATGTGGTCTCCGTCGCTCGGCCGAGTACACATGGAAATCGTGTCTGAACGGGTCGGCCGAGCAGTGTCTCGCTGGTCGGCCGAGTGGCTCCTCCACTCGGCCGAGTGGGACACAAAAAATGCCCAAACTGGTCGTTTTGGCCTCCTCGTCGCTCCGGCGACGTCCATTCTTCTTCCGCTCCTCTCCAATAGCAAAATACCCCTCGGGGAGGTCGTCGGTGGCCGTCTATCGTGAGCGCATCTCATGATCACTCCAAATCGCGCCAAATCGCCTGAAATGCGACAAAAACAACAAAGCGTGAAAAGCATCGCAATATCGTCGATATATCGTGAAAAACATGATTTGGGCGATCTAAATGGCATGCAAACATGCGGAAAAAGGTGTAAAATAAGGAGTGATCAACGATCTATCCTATGTGCACAGTCAACAAAGTCCGTTCGTCGATTTTCTATGTTCGTACAACGTTTTACAGGTGCTGGAAAATAAATTTAGTTCAAGTTGACGGTTTTTAGTTTAGGGTTCAGTCAGCTATTGTGGGGGTTTCTACGAGTTTCGGGGGAACCAACCTGAACCTGAGTTTGTCAAAGATAGGAGGTCGTGTCTGATCGGAGAACTCCTCAGCTTCAGATCTGGTCATTGCACGATTCTCCAAAATCTGGAACTTGCGACGAAAGCCTACGACGTGTCGCAACGTCGTAGACGGCAAATCCGCGAAGTAGCACACCCAAGTGGGGCCCACATCAGTGCTAGGGGTCAATGGGGGACCCACAACACCTCTGGAGAACTTGGGGGGCCCACCATAGGAGTGGGTGTGGGAGAAACTCGGTTGCGACGAAGTTCTGTTTGTCGGGCACGGTCGGTGCGAGAGTTTCTCTCTGTCAGACCGAGGGAAGCTCTCGGTCGGACGCTGAGCAGCGCAGCGGAGGCGGGGGCTCGTGCTGTGCGGGGAAATCCCTCGGTCTGACCGATGGATCCCGTCGGTCCCAGCGGAGCGGGCCAAGTTGCAACGTTTCAACTTGCAACGAAGCGGAGCGAAGCGCGGGTGCGGGGCGGCCTCTCGGTCGCTGCGGGCGAACCCACCGGTCAGGCGCTAGCGGGTGCGGCGATGGTGCAGCGGATGCGGAGCGGTGCGGTTGTGCGGGCTGTTCTCTCGGTCAGACCGAGAGATGGCCTCGGTCGGAGCGGGGCGACAGCGGGGGGGCTTGCAGCAGAGCGCTGTGAGCGGCGATGCGGGAAGCGGCTCCGGTCGTGCACGGGGATGTGCGGGGGTGAGCTCCGGTCGTGCACTGGGGCGATCGTCGCAGCATTGCGACGAACGTCAGGAAGGTGTTTTTTGACGGCTAGGGTTTTTGTAATGCGAAAATAACCTATCCTAGGGCTAGTATAAATAGGTTAGAGCTAGGGTTAGGGTTAGGGTTTAATAAAAACGTAATTAAATAATTAAAATAATTAATTTAAAATAAATTTACTCTTCTCTCCCTCACACGAGATGGGTGCGGCCAAAAATTCTGAACTTTGGTCTAAAAATTCTTTAATACGTTATTATAATAGAGGAATTTTATTGTAATTAAAACTCTTATAAAAATAGGTTTTAAAATTATTTAAAACTTTCAAATAAATGGTAAATAGGTCAAATTAAGTCCAAAAATTGTAAAATAATTATAGGGTGTTCGGGACGACGAGAGAAAGAGATTGGAGAAGACGGATCTAAATTTCGACGTCGAAAGACGAAAACTAAAAATAGAAACGTATCGCGTCAAAACAGAAAGTCGCGACGTCACGTCAAATAAGATAGTATCGCTGAAGAACGACTCGAGATATGTCGTTCCAAAGTTGTTCCACAATCTAATACTTTCAGAGACGATCACGACGACATATCACACAAAAACTTTCAAAAACAAATAAAGTCTAAAATAATCACGTGCACGATCAAAAGCACGTGCACGAAGAAGGTACGATAGAAACAGGCCGTTACACTCTGAGTGGGAGTTAGTGATTCTCTGTGTGGGAGTCTTGATCCTCGTGTAGGATTGGTTGGGTCATTGTGTAAGGCATAAATCCTCTTTGTGGGGTACCTCCTTGTGAGATTTGTATTCACTTCTCTGTGTGGGAATATAGTGGATACTGGTGTGGCTGGATATACCCAAGTTTGGGGAACCGGTGTAATTCCTTGTGTTAGCGTTTGAATTGATTGTGCCTTTTAATTCCTCTTGCATTTATAATTCCGCATTTGCAAGATAAATTTTAATTGGACAATTTTATTGCCATTACACTATTCACCCCCCCTCTAGTGTGTGTTGTTAATATTGCAAGGGTAAGGCTATCCTTACAAGCAAAAATCTCCAAAAGGTAAAAAGAAGAGATTTTTGTGCAAGGAAACATAAAAGTAATGAATGCAATGAGCAGTTTAAACTATGATGACATGGCATAACACTTAATGAATGTAGCAATTAAAATGAACATGATAGTTATCATTGCATGTCACGTCGTAGCAAAAAGCTACTAAACAATATTTCACGATTTCACGAAAAGCAAGCATTCATGTCGTGCATAAGGTTTACGCCTTTCAGCTGAAGTTGCTGATCGGGCACACTTCTACGCTGAGTGATCGCTTAACCCTAACCCTCCACGTGTGTCTGAACTGGCGCTCAGCTTCTGGATCATGAGCCAAGAAGTGTTCTTTATGGCATAGGGTTGACCTAGCCTCTTTCATGCTATAGGAGTCAGAATCCTACTCGCCGCAGCTTACAATTCATTGTAGCGTGTGCTACACATTCATGACAAGATGATCAAATGCATGAAATTACATGCGATATGCAACATTGATAGTATACATGCAGTTATTGAATGTGTATAATATATCAAAATTTAACGTGACATGTGATATGCATGAAATGACATGGCAAGGGTGTCGGATCTGGCTTCGTTGTTAAGCTAGATCAAGCATGGTGTCTAGACGACTATCATTTCATCGCCTAGCCTCTTTTACACAAAATCACAGAATAGCCTAACATGGCTTAACAATAACCGAGCAAGTTCCACTTGCTTGAAATATCGTCCGCAAGTCTCAGATCAACAGTCCAGAATCTTCATATGTGCTCAACAATCATTCCAACCTACAATCCCATATTAATTAGCTTCATTTAGTTATTTAATCAAGCAAGGAAAATTACGATTTTTATCTTGTTAAACAGGCGGGTGTGTGGGTTCCTACGGATCGGGGTTACCTTAACACGGTGCGAAAGCTACACTGACGTCGGATAGCGATATCTAGAGTTGGATTCCGACAGCGAGCAAGGTATGACGTGCGCTTGCAGTGAAGACGACCACGGGACAGCTAGAGGGCATTGAACATGACAGCAAAGGTGGCCACGGGAGGAGGGATCTCGGCCTGCTGTAGGCCATAAGGTGATAGGAGAGGACTGCCGACAAGATGGGGGCTACTGTGCGGTTTCGGGTGAAGGAGGGCCGGTCTGCAGGCCTAGGGCTTGCGGCTAAGGGGGACTGTCGGCAACGGTAGGAGCGCGCATGGCTGCTGTGCGGCAAGGGGAGGTGCAGGCCGGCAGTTGTGGCCTGGAGAGTGCGACTGTTCAAGTGAGATGGGTGATGTTCGGCTAATAGAGGAAGGGGGTTCGGCTGCTTTGGGTTGATGACGGCTAGGTCCGTTTGTGGAGGGGGGTGTGGCAGCTGTTTTGTGGATGCCGGAGCAATGTAGGGTCGTCGGCTGTAGGTGGTTGCGGCCTAGGGATGGATGGCTACATTTTGAGAGAGAAAACCCTAAGGGTGCGTGAGTTAAGATGATGGCGGCTGGGTTGTGTAAACTAGGGTGAGCTTACGTTTAATCTGAGATTTTGCTAAATGGGGTTGAAAAGGGGTAGACTTAGGTGTGATTGGAGAGAGTGTGTGAGAGGGGGAGAGTGCAACTAGTGTGGCATATAGTCTAGGGAAGATATTAACATGATACGCATGATATCCTAGAGATTTGATTTGATTTTTAATTAGGATTTGAATTAGGGATAATTCTAGGGGTAATTATAAGTTAAAGACAATTAGGGTGATGGGTCAGCCTAACGGTGTCCGAAAAACATAAGAAAAATATCGGGACGACCATGTCGACGAGAGTATCGAGACTACGATGATCAGTCACGTGCTAGGTTAACGGAAAATGGTACTAAAAATAAAAAGGTCAATGTCGAAGTCTAAAACTTATAACACCCCTTCGTTCAAAGCTGATTTGTGGAAGAATGAGCTGTAAAATGACGTTCATAAAAAATTCCACAAATATCTACTCTCTCCGAGGGTCACAACGATATATAACTTCGTGCATTTGGGATACAAAAGGAGGTCACAATAAATACACATATGAAAAGAAAGTACGCGCTGAAAAACACACGATCGAAAAACGACCGTTACATCCTACCCCACCTTAGAGCAAAGTCTGTCCTCGGACTTTCTAACTAAAAATATATCTAGCCATTCTAGTAACTACCCCAATCATATCACACTATAATTCAAACCATGTGTAGTTGCTACTAGTGCTTATATATGCACTAGGTAGTCAAACATTAATACTACAAACATGTATATATATGCACATTGTATACTTATACCTATCATAGACAGTCAAATTCATACACGTACTTCAATCATTCATATAGTCACGTACATCCCTTATATAACTATCACTCACTTATCACATAACCATGGTACAGATATCTACATAAAAATTGTTTCACACTAGCAAATACAATCGTAGTACTTCACGTATAGATAACTACCTATGTACAAAACGAACATGGATATACTACTGCCTTATGTCTCCTAGTGTATATTCAACACCAAACATATCAACACATGTAATCACACCATACAATATTAAATCATGTTTGCTATATCTAATATACATTCACCCCTACTATAAATACACAAATATATAGTTATTCAAATACATGCATATACTTCATCACATATACACATCACATACAATCGTATAACTATATTCAAGACACAACACACATACCATAGTCGCAAACACCTATAGCTAAGCACATACTTACCCGTGCATGGTGCACGTCCACACACGCTAATATACTATTCATACATGTCACTCATACCACTATATACTTAGCACATTCTACATACCTAGTTTAGCTAGCATATATACATTTAAACATGCAAAACCTTCGTAAAAAAACTATACTACAAAACCAACATATATATATATATATATATATATAATGGTATAGCCACTCACAACTATGTGCGTAATGTAGCCATGCACAACCAAACCTATCACTATATACATATCATTCATTACTATGTTCATAGCACTATACACAAACCACAGACAAATATAACAATATACTTAGAGTATACCCACTCAAGCATGAGTGAGACTCAAAGACCCATACAAGAACCAGAATACTTTATATTCATAACACGATATTTATACTTATACCAACACACCACTCTTATTCATATATATATATACCAACGTAATCATATTACTCGTCACACTATACAGGTAAAAACACATGCTATCATATGCCCACAATAATATCAATCACACTTTATATTTAGTCAAGTAACACCCCCATAATGCAATCACTTTACATACTATAATAATATTTATAAATATCAGTACACGTATATAATCATAATACACTATCATATACATACATATCTACGTACGAGCACACGCTCATACGTACTAACATATAGATCATAGAATAGGACTGCACACTTAACTATAAGTACATCTATTATCATTAGACCTAACTTGCACATGAATTTACTAGTATACTATTTCAAGTATTTACTAGTACCTTCAAACTACATACACCACTAGTAGATATTCCAACACTAATTCTAATATACACATACATCCCTAAAGTGGCATAGCTATCCACACATATATTTATAAATACTACCATTCATACAATTCATATATATCATGAATAACACTGAGTATGCATATATAACACAAGAGACAATCATTAATATACTAAGGGTAGCACACTCATACATGAGTGGTACGTAGGGGTTTACACACATGGGTCCACACACTCTACCTATATACATGCACCACGAAGACATCACCATAATACTAATGGGCCCACCATACTATACTAAGGTTGACATAGGCAACGACAAGCACTAGTATGATGACTAAACAATAGTAGGGGAACCGAAATCAAATAGCGTAACGAAACAAGATCGGGATGAACGGGTACAGATGAGGCGTGGATATGGAGATAGCTTGGTTAGGTGAAATAGAGATATAATTGTGAATATTTAAGTAAGGGGAAAGAAAGATATAATAATATCCTTATAAAATACAGGAGAATAGCGTGTAGATGATATAAGTTAAAATATGAAGTAGGGATTAGATGAAAAATAATTAGTATAAAGATGAAGTGACTGTTCTGCAACTGGAACTAGATTTGTACTAAGAACTTTGGTGTAGGAAAAAACGAAGAATATAAAAACGGACATACTTGAAAAGTTGGAGTTCTCTTTCGCATAGAAAAATATTTAGAGATCGGTACAATAAGTTGTTTGAAATAAGTTGAGTAGTATATATATAATAAGAGAAGAAATGGTATATTGGATTATCGAAAAGTAATTATATGAAGGAAGTAAGTTATTCTCATGAGTATGAAAGATATAGGTTAGAAAACATTATAAGGTAGTAATTTAAAGATTTCGGCAAAAATTTTCGAAATTCAAAGAATGCATTTAAGTCAACTGAAGGGTAGGAAGTCTAAGCTCATGCTAAATGTTTTCAAAGAATTTAAACTAGGAGAGGAATTCATAAAAATAATATTGAAAATACTTTTCGAAGGATCAGGATGGTAATGGTGAAGATTCAACGATTGATGATGAACGACATGAAGGAATCACGTGAATTGAAAGCAAGGAAGTGAATCAAATATTCAAAACGTAAATATGACTGGAAAATAACTTAGTGAATCTGCTACGATGGGATTCTATGGTCATTAGCTCAAAAGTGCAATGATTAGAAAAATGATAGAAATCAGGGGTTTTAATTACCGGGCCGACTAAAGATTAGGAGAAACTTAGCACTAAGACTTTCTAATGAACTAGACTGTAATAGGGATCTCAGGGAAAGGGGTCCTTAAAGGATCAAGATTATGATCTCTTCCAGATCATAAACCTAGAACATCTTTCGGAAATACACCTTCGAGGTCTCTGACTATTACAGGCTTCACCGGTCAATTTACAAGGATGCGACGATCTTTACGTTCTGCTGGGCCCGAAATTTGATGGACCCAAGCGAACGACTAAAGCAAAAAGTCTAGAAATCAAATATGGTCTGGGCTGGGTGAGGGGCTACTAAGGTATCCTAAGGTGAATACGACTAAATCTTAATGTAGATGCCTGATTATCAAACCTGGACGTCTATCTAAATCTTCCTACCATCTAAGACAAGGAAAACGTCCACATTAGACTCCAATTTTATGGCTCGAATGTTTCGAATGTTTCAATTGGTGTTTTATTATTATCATTGTTTCGATATTTCACAGGTGCAACGAGCTGCATGGGCCACCACAAAACCCTGTCATGCCCCGCTTCCCAAGTATGGAAGGCGAGACACGAAGAGGTCCACTCAGACTTAAAGCTGTGAAGCTACAGTCTGATAAGCGTCTGTGTGTTCATCCATTCACAGATTCTTACATTGCAAAAAAACAACAATAATAATATTGAAAGCAGGCAATAAAATTAACCAACATTCAAAATAACATCCACATCATTATTCAACATCCAGAGATGAAGTCATAAAGAGAACAAGAGTCTGAAAAGAAAGGCCCCAAGCATGGCCGAAACTAAAACATAGATCAGGTGCGATGCACCAAAAAATCTAACAGCAGCAACTAGGAAAGCAAACAGCAACTAAGAGAAAGCCTCCAGCGGAGTCTAGGATTGATCTCTGGTATCCTCGAACTGGACGTCAGCAAAAGCCTCAAGCCCGACGTCAGCAAACTTGTCGTCCTCAGCAACAACCTCAGACTCAAAACCTAACATGCGACACCCAAAGAGAAACATGCGCATGTCAGTAAAAATCTCCAAAAAGGTAAAAAGAGGAGATTTTTGTGCAAGGAAACATAAAAGTAATGAATACAATGAGCAGTTTGAAATATAATGACATGGCATAACACCTAATGAATGCATCAATTTGAAGGGTTTTGGCGGACCCTCAGGGCTCAAATTTGTGTCCGTTCTAAGTCGGACGAACCACAGGGGCATAAAATGCAGCGGAAAATAAAACATGCTAGCTAAACATTTTAGCTAGGCCCTGAGAGAGCCAGAACCTAGCCCGATCTATGCCAACTTGGGGTGGGTCTAGCCCACCCCAAGAGGGATCTATCCTACTACGACGAAATTAAATTACACTAAAAAACTTAAAGGACATGCCCGGAATCTCAACCCTGGGACAGACAAGATGTACCACATCGGCTTCTTACGCTCCTCGTAGCCGATCAGCCTTGCACCCTTGACTCGATCCAGCCGAGCCACCTTGCACCTTCGAACCGATCCACCCGTGTCGGCACCCGCCTCCGAGCCGATCACTTGCGATAGAAGGTTTCACTTAAGCAGACATGTGTCTTAGACGTCTGGATATGAATCCAAACCCCCTCGGAGCCTTGCTAGGACCCGGTGAGAGAATATGAAGAAGAGAGGAAGAATAGTTTAAGTCATAGATCGAGCTCGCTCGAAAATTCGGAGCTACTCGATCGAAGACTTGGTGCATTTTTCAACAAAGAGAGTGCACCCCTATTTATATAGGGAGTCGGCACCCCCCTTTTCGTCACGAACAATGTGGGACAAATCTCAAATAAAAGAGAAATTAATTTAGCTAATTGAAGTTAGTAAGCCTTTCACAAAGGCCAACTTCAACCAATTAATTTTCCCTCACCATCGAGCTTCAGAAACAATACAAGTTATCATTTCGAAGGGCTTCAAATGGTGAACATGTATGAATGAACGGCGAGGAATTCCAACTTTGTTTGACCCCTCAAACAATTGCCCAAAGATGGGCAAAAAAATCAATTTTCGTAGCCGTCAAAAGGGTTTCAAAAAAACCCTAATTAACTTAAGTTACGGGCGTGCCCGCTAAGCTTAGCGGGCGCGCCCGCCAAGGCATATGGGCGGGCCCAAAGGGGGCGCGCCTGGGGTGGGCGGGCGTCCCGTTCTTTCAGTAGGCGTGCGGCCCGCTGTTTCAGTGGGCCGCGCCCGCTGGACTCAGCGGGTGGTAGCCGTTGTTTCAGTGTGTCGCGCCCTTTCTCCCTGCGAATGGACCACTTGTCCAAGTGGGTCTAGCAAACTCTTACTTTTGACTGTTTTTGCGTTCCTGGGCTCGTTAGAGCTCCGTTTTCGATGCGGATTGAACCTGCAAGTAGACCGGGACGATCCTGTCATCCAGGTAACCTTTCCGATGCGTTTATTCCTATTAAAATATAGTCGTAAAAATTTTACGAAACATTTAATCTTGTTTGCATCATATGCAAAAATTGTCCCCATCTACGACTTAGTCTCACAACTAGCTTGTGAACTTAACTATTACATTTCATCGAATGAATTCCTCTTATTTATATTCCTATTACTAAGACATGAATATTACTCGGTGCGAGACCCTACAACCTGACCTTACTACAGGTTGGGGCTCGAAACACCTAGACGACTGTCACCACGAGCAGCAGGCGTCATCCCTGCTTCAGAATCATCATTACATGATTGACCCATTGACAAAAGTTTCGTCGGGTTCACTTTGACTGTATCAGTGATGAACACCACAGCTTTAGTCCCTTCGTCAAGACTATGTCCCTGCTGGCCTAAGGTACACTTTACTGTCAACCCCATTAGTCAGCATTGGTCAGTATACAACGGTCTTTGTTGTATTCACGTTGTACATCTTACAACGTACCCCGGCTGAGGATTAACGCAAAGACCGTACTAAGCCTGTGACACTAACTTCCCTTTAACGGAAAAGACGAATCACATCTTAGTCATCTACTCACCTCGAGAGCATCAGGTGTAACCCAACATAAGATCTTTCAGCAAGCCTAGCCTCGAAGCTAGATCATATGTCTGAGCGACACTGTTCACTCACAGGTTCGTACAAATGACTTCAGGTCTTAAGGACCAGCTTACCTATCATCACCCTAGAGTTATTATGGACAGTTTAGTTAAAGTTAACCATTTAATAACTCTAAGTTGGTCGTTCAGTGAACTCATTCTCCAATGAGCACATGTGTCTCGTCTCCGACTTCACCAAGTCGAATGACTATGAGATCATCATTACCCTAAGGTAAGACAAAGACACAATGGTGTCTGTCCGATGTGCCGATATCCAGTTCTCGACACATCTATGACCACGAACCGTTTAAGACTTATGTTTCTGTTCGGTCACTTACTACTCATAATCGAGATCTACTTCTGGATACGTAAGGATCTAACTATAAGTCTAAGAAAATTATCTAAGTATATGATTCAACGAATTCATACTTAGGATAATTGACACCATATTATATCTTAACTAGACGTATACTTAGGATAAATTTCCTTATGGGCATATATCCTCCTATATCTCCCACTTGCACTTAGGCTATTTATCTCGGTATCTCATACCGTTATAGCATATCAGTCACATTGGACCAACATATGTCAAACCTAAGAGTGGATTTACTAACGAGTATCTATAATGCATTTTAATGGATTTTTATTTATACATCTCTTGATCACACAACGTTGATCCTTGAAAAATGATTTGAATCAATTTTCTTTTCTTTGTATAGGTAACAATTAGCTCATACAATCTTGATGTAGGGTCTAACATTTCTATAAGTCAGTCGTAGCTCATTCCAATTATTCTGTGTCAATATGTCAAGTATATAAGTGACACCTTAAGTCTCTATATATTCGATTACATTAAAAATATTTTGATTCAATGTCTTATATAGATAATTCAAATAAGTTGGAAACCTTTTTACTTAGTCCTAGAAACCGGAGCTAAGTATATGAGCTAGCTCCCACAGACTTTAAGAACTATCTGGTTAAATACTTCTATTATATATCTAAATCATATTTAGAATATACTTTAAGTATAGCCAATTTAGAAGTGCTTATGGAATATACGAGTGTCAGGTTAGGTTTGATGAATGAGTCATATCAAGACCCATTTATAGGAATCTTGATGTTGACTTACTCAGTCAAACGTCCTACACTGTACTTTTCCTTTAACTATATTTAATAATAACTCTTGAAGAATTAAATGCAGTTTAATAAGAATTAATCTTAACATGCATATAATTGTGATCATACACAATTTATACGCTCCTGGAACTTATATTTACCTATCAACTGGCTATAATATTAAGTCAGCTCCAAACAATCAAATTATTCAGAAGCTCTACACCACAGCTCGAGAATTTATGCAACCAACTTAGACAGCCACATCCACAGAAATGAGTTATTTACAACAAATCACAATTTAAAATAAATCACATTTCCCAGATATTTATTCAAACAATGGATTCATTAAAATGAATCATAATTTGTTTATCAAAATAAACTTTGAGTGCTTAACACTCAATCATTTTTTTAACTAATGCAAACGATACATTTTATTCATAAAAAATAAGTATCGGTTGCTTCTTCTTCAAATCTCCTGAAGTCCTCGTACGGCCCCAGCAGCAACGATTGCTCAGATGTCGACCGTCCTCGAAACTTCTTCCATCCTCTGCTTCGTATTAGCCACCTGTATACATTACACAGATGTCTTAGTATCTTATACTATGTGATAAAGCATTTATGGAAATTATTATGTTTTATTAAAAGGAATTCATTGTACCTGAGGTAGAGGCATCAGTATGCCCTTTCTTCTTTTCTGCAAGGTAAACCTTGAAGTTCCTCTTCCAGTGGCCTACCTTGTGGTAGTGAAAGCACTCGGATTTCGACAAGGCCCCTTTTGCCTTCTTTCCCTTCTTCACCTTGGCTGGTTGTGGGACCTGCCTCTTCTTACCTTTGCCTTTCGGCTGGTCGGAAGAAGCAGAGCCAACAATCAACACAGATGGTTTCTTCTCGATTTCCTCAAACTGCCTAAGCATGTTGAGGAGACCAGGAAGATCCGTTTCAATACTGTTCATAAGAAACCAGTAATGAATTGCTTGAAGGCCGGGGATAAAGATTTCAGGATGATGTCCACGGCCATCTCATTGTCGAGGACAAAACCCAACTGGGCAGCATCTTCCACTTACCCAATCATCTTAATGACATGATCTTGTACGGGCCATGTCTCCATCTTAGTACCCCAGAGGTTGCTTGTGGCTTCAAACTTGGCAGCTTTTGACCGCTTGATGTATAACTCCTCTGCATTCAGAAGCATGCTTTGAACATCTAAATGTTCGTGCTTCCTTTGCAGGTCGTTATCCATTGAAGCCAGAGTAAGGCATATGGCCTTCTCGGCATCCCTCTGGTACAGCTTATAGGCTTCCTTTTCTTCGTGGGTTGCATCATCATCAGGCTTCTCCGGAGCGTCCTCGAACAGCACGTATCCTATCCCAGCTAGTGATAGGAATAACTTGATATTCCTAAGCCAATCCTTAGAGTTGGTCCCATTAAGCACATTCTTCTCTATCATATACTTTAGACTCGAATCAATTCTGCAATTAAGAAGATATCTAGTTAGCATATATTCGTTGTATAGTTTGAGTGGTTTTTATTAAACTATATTCTCCAACTAATTTTAAGAAATAAAGCCATAATAATAAATAATTTATTATTTTAAAACATTTGTGTGAGAGGGATCCAACTACCCCGAGTCTGACAACCTTGAGTGTAGCACAACAAGTTGCCCGACTCTGCAGCCGGCTGACGAACTCTTCATCAATCATATTAAATATGAATCCCTTTCGATTTTTAACCCTAGCTATTTATGATCATGAGCGTGCTCATCCAAATCACAATGACTAGGCTAGTCAGACCCTTGTTTTTGCGTCCAGCTTGACTTATGCCGCCGCTCGGTGTATGCATGACATGTCGGTTTAGGTCAGGACTAAACTTACATTAATGACTCAACTTACACCGGCGCTCGGTGTATTCATGACACGACGGTTTGGGTTTAAGTCTTGACTACATCATTGGCTCAACTTACATCGGCACTCGGTGTATTCACGACACGACAGTTTAGGTCAAGTCAAGAGCTCGTCATATGTATTTAAGAATTTGGTTTCTATAAGGTTGCCATGTCGCAGCTTGAGTGTAGCTCAACAACTGGAACATGGGTCATACAGTCACCAATTCCTAAAACAAGGAGGGTTACGATTTATCTTGAACAATATGATTATCGTGTTTGACTTAGGTATAGTCGATGGACTTACACAGTCATGATTTGACTTAGGTATAGTAGTTGGATCCCTCTCACACAAATGTTTAGCTAAAAGAATTAGGTTTGGATCCCGTAGTCTAGCTAGGGTGGTCCAACAAAACTTAGCCAAGCACATTGACCGTCATCATTATTAATGTTTATTAAACTATATTCTCACAGTCATTATTTTAAAACAATTTATTATTTTAGGATTTTAATAAATCAATTACAACATTTTACAAAATTAGTCATTTAATGATAATCTTTATCGAAACAATTTAAAATAATGATAGTCAATTAAAGGGACTACCCTAATCAAGAATTAGGTTTGGATGTCGTAATTGTTCATTAAAACGTAGCATGTCACGATTTAAAATTTTATCTCATAAGATTTTAAATTAATGGCTAACCTAAAAGGTTCATGAATAATCTGATTATGCATCATGGCCAATAATGTCAACCAACTAATTATCACATGAATTAGGGTTTAATAATGTGACATATCAAGAGAACATGCAAGTTAAAATTATCTACCACATAAATAATGAACTTGCTGATCTAAAATTTAACATTTAAATTTAAATTTTAAAACTTTAAACATTTTATCACATAAAATTTCGTATATAAAAATTATCAAATAATTTTGAATACAAACCTAAGCTTTAAAATTAATGAAACATTTTAAGATTAAATTATCTCATAAAATAATCTTTAAAACTTTAGGTAACTAAAAGAAATGAATTTTTAATTCCATCTCATGAAAAAAATTTCTTTATGTTACATATACTACAAAATAATTTTAAAACATTTTTAAAATCGTTGAACTCAATTTTAAAACTTTCAGATAAAGTAAAAAAATCTTTCAAACTTTATGTAAATAAAAGAAATTAATTTTTAATAACATCTCATGAAATAAAAATTTTCTAAACGTTACATATACTTTAAAACATTTTTAAATACTAACTAAAAGTATTTTATCTTATAAAATAAATTTTTTAAAACATTTTTAATCATAAGAGGCTCATTAAACTTTATCATATAAAATTTAAAAGTCTCCAAAAATTCTTTCATGTCATAAAAACAATTTTTAAAACATTTAAAAGAAAGCTACAAAATAATTTTAACATTATCAAATAACGTTAAAATTTATATGTTCAAAACAAGCAATTTTAATAATTTAAAATCGCCGCATATCAAGATTTAAAAGCATAACCGTGGCTCTAATACCACTGAAGGGTTTTGGCAGACTCTCAGGGCTCAAATCTGTGCACGTCCTAAGTCGGACGGACCACAGAGGCATAAAATGCAGCGGAAAATAAAACATGTAAGCTAAACATTTTAGCTAGGCCCTGAGAGAGCCAGAACCTAGCCCGATCTATGCCAACTTGGGGTGGGTCCAGCCCACCCCAAGAGGGATTTATCCTACTGCGATGAAATTAAATTACACTAAAAAACTTAAAGAACATACCTGGAATCTCAACCCTGGGACGGACAATATGTACCGCACCGGCTTCTTACGCTCCTTATAGCCGATCAGCCTTGCACCCTTGACTCGATCCAGCCGAGCCGCCTTGCACCTTCGAACCAATCCACCCGAGCCGGCACCCGCCTCCGAGCCGATCACTTGCGGTAGAAGATTTCACTTGAGCAGACACGCATCTTAGACGTCTGGATCTGAATCCAAACCTCCCTCGTAGCCTTGCTAGGACCCGACGAGAGAATAGGAAGAAGAGAGGAAGAATAGTTTAAGTCGTAGATCGAGCTTACTCAAAAAATTTGGAGCTACTCAATCGAAGACTTGGTGCATTTTTCAATGAAGAAAGTGCACCCCTATTTATATAGGGAGTCGGCACCCCCTTTTCGTCACAAGCAATGTGGGACAAATCTCACATAAAAGAGAAATTAATTTAGCTAATTGAAGTTAGTAAGCATTTCACAAAGGCCAACTTCAACCAATTAATTCTCCCTCACCATCGAGCTTCAGAAATGATACAAGTTATCATTTCGAAGGGCTTCGAATGGTGAACACATAGGAACAAACGGCGACGAATTTTGACTTCGTTTGCCCCTCAAACAATTGCCCAAAGATGGGCAAAAAATCAATTTTCGTAGCCGTCAAAAGGGTTTAAAAAAAACCCTAATTAACTTAAGTTACGGGCGCGCCCGCAAAGCTTCGCGGGCGCACCCGCCAAGGCATATGGGTGCACCTGCTGTCCCAGTGGGCCGCGCCCGCTGGACACAGTGGACGCGCGGCCTGCTGTTTCAGCGGGCCGCGCCGCTGGACTCAGCGGGCGTGCCCGCTGGTTCAGCGGGCCGCACCCGCTGGACTCAGCGGGCGACGCCTATTGGTTCAGTGTGTCATGCCCTTTCTCCTTACGGGTGGACCCGATTGCCCAAGTGGGTCTAGCACACTCTTGACTTTGACTGTTTTTGCGTTCCTGGGCTCGTTAGAACTCCATTTTCGACGCGGTTTGAACCTGCGATTAGACCGGGATGATCCCGTCATCCAGGTAACCTTTACGACGCATTTATTCCTATTAAATATAGTCGTAAACAATTTACGAAACATTTAATCTTGTTTGCATCATATGCAAAAATTGTCCACATCTACCACTTAGTCTCACAACTAGCTTGTGAACTTAACTATTCCATTTCATCGAGTGAATTCCTCTTATTTATCTTCCTATCACTAAGACACAAATATTACTCGGTGTGAGACCCTACAGCCTGACTTTATTGCATGTTGGGGCTCAAAACCCCTAGACGACGGTCACCACGAGCTGCAGGCGTCGTCCCTGTTTCAGAATCATCATTACATTATTGACCCATTGACAAAAGTTTCGTCGGGTTCACTCTAACTGTATCGGTGATGAACACCACAGCTTTAGTCACTTCGTCAAAACTGTGTCCCTGCTGGCCTAGGGTACGGTTTACTGTCAACCCCATTAGTTAGCATTGGTTAGTATTCAGCAGTCTTTGTTGTATTCACGTTGTACATCTTACAACGTACCCCGGCCGAGGATTAACACAAAGACCGTACTGAGCCTGTGACACTAACTTCCCTTTAACGGAAGAGACGAATCCCATCTTAGTCATCTACTCGCCTCGAAATCTTCAGGTGTAACCCAACCTAAGCTATTTCAGCAAGCCTAGCCTCGAAGCTAGATCATATGTCTAAGCGACACTGTTCACTCACAGGTTCATAAAAATGACTTCAGGTCTTAAGGACCAGCTTACCTATCATCACCCCAGAGTTATTATGGACAGTTTAGTTAAAATTAACCATTTAATAACTCTAAGTTGGTCGTTCAGTGAACTCATTCTCCAATGAGCACATGTGTCTCTTCTCCGACTTCACCAAGTCGAATGACTATGAGATCATCATTACCCTAAGGTAAGACAAAGACACAGTGGTCTGTCCGATGTGTCGATATCCAGTTCTCGACACATCTATGACCACGAACCGTTTAAGACTTAAGTTTCTATTCGGTCACTTACTACTCATAATCGAGATCTAAATCTGGATATGTAAGGACCTAACTATAAGTCTAAGGAAATTTTCTAAGTATATGATTCAACGAATTCATACTTAGGATAATTGACACCATATTATATCTTAACAAGACGTACACTTAGGATAAATTGCCTTATGGGCATACATCCTCCTACACAATTAAAATGAACATAATAGTTATCATTACATGTCATGTCGTAGCAAAAAGCTACTAAACAAAATTTCACGATTTCACGAAAAGCTTGCATTCATATCGTGCACAGGGTTTACGCCTTTCACCTGAAGTTGTTGATCGAGCACACTTCTACACTGAGTGATCGCTTAACCCTACCCCTCCACGTATGTCTGAACTGGCGCTCAGCTTTTGGATCACGAGCCAGGAACTGTTCTTTATGGCATAGGGTTGACCTAGCCTCTTTCATGCTATAGGAATCAGAATCCTACTCGCTGCAGCTTACATTTCATTGTAGCTTGTGCTACACATTCATGACAAGATGATTAAATGCATGTAATGACATGCGATATGCAACATTGATAGTAAACAAGCAGTTATTAAATGTGTACAATATATCAAAATTAAACGTGACATGTGATATGCATGAAATGACATGGCAAGGATGTCGGATTTAGCTTCGTTGTCAAGGTAGATCAAGTATGGTATCTAGGCGACTGTCATTTCATTGCCTAGTCTCTTTTACACAAAATCACAGAATAGCCTAAATATGGCTTAATAATAATCGAGCAAGTTCTACTTGCATGAAATATCGTCCGCAAGTCTCAGATCAATAGTCCAGAATCTTCCTATGTGCTCAACAAGCATTCCAACCTACAGTCCCATATTAATTAGCTTCATTTAATTATTTAATCAAGAAAGGAAAATTACGATTTTTATCTTGTTAAACAGGCGAGTGTGTGGGTTCCTACGGATCAGGGTTACCTTAACACGACATGAAAGCTACACTGACGTCGGGTAGCGACATCAGGGGTTGGATTCCGACAGCGAGCAAGGTATGGCGTGTGCTTATGGAGAAGACGGCTACTGGAAAGCTAGAGGACAGTGAACACGACGTCGAAGGTGGCTGCGGGAGGAGGGATCTCGGCATGATGTAGGCTGTAGGGTGATAGGAGAGGACTGCCGACAAGATGGGGGCTGTCGTGCGGTTTCAGGTGAAGGAGGGCCAGTCTGCAGGCCTAGGGCTTGCGGCTAAGGGGGACTGCCGGCAACTGACCCGCCCCCCTGGCGGCTGCGCGCTAGATGTGTGCAATGATGTGAATGGGGGCGTGAGATTTAAATATTTGTAACCGCAAGCGCACGGTGTTGTAGTGTGGCTTGGGGGTCGAACTCAGGGAGGTGCGGATGTGCTTGTGTCAAAGAGGATCAAAATCACCCCATGGGCGAGCTAGCCCAGATCGAATGATGGGTTGTCACGGTAAAGGAATGCAAGATATAGACAATATGAAGGAAAACCCCAGGACTTTAGTTTCCACCCTAACGAGCGACTCTCGTCGATATGGCCTACGGGTAGGATAGCGATCGGAATTAGGGTCTAAAGGTGAGACGTTGCCTCTGAAAGTGGTACCTGCATCCCATGGGCCCGATATTCCGGTCGGTGCCCAGGATGATACGTCGGACTTCCCGGATTCGATCAGTGGGCACTCCCATGTCCATTAACATTGATCGACTCCGGGAGCACTAAGCTCGCAACGATAACTCCCAACATCTCATCCTGTCGCTCCCGCGCGCTAGGATTCGACGTCTACGTTAAGGGCGTGAGCTATGGCTAGGGAGTCAACCGCCAAGTTTATCCACCCTTGGCCCAACGGTCAAAGGCGGTCTTTTTCCCGCCGATGACAATAAAACACCCCGCGTAACCGTTAGATTCCTAATCCCTATCGATTTCCTAGCCCTATGGACGCATCGGGAAGAGCCCACGAAGGGGTTTCCGCCAAAATCCCAGATTTGGGAACTACTCACACATATTTAGTAAATAGCGATCTAAACAGAAATCGACCGTAAAAATCATGATCAGACAATAGAAATGCAATGGTAGTAAAGCAATTAAGATAATACTAAAGTTTGACAAAGATCTGAAAACTTACAAAAACTGGGAAATTACAGCCGTCACAAAATGAAGAAAACAGCAAAAAATAACTAACTCCCGAATCTGGGAAACCTAGGGTTCTATATATATAAAACGATATCACCCGATCGGTTGACAAGTCAACCGATCGGGTGAAGCTCTTCACAGAATTACAGCGCAGTGCGGGATTTCACCCGGTCAGGATGAACCGGTCGGTTGAAACATGGATGCGGTCGGTTGGATCTTGATGCCGCCCGGGTGAGGAAACCGGTTGGATCTTCGTGTCTTGGCTTTTGAAATTCAGCTACAGGTGAATCGATCGGGTGAAGGTCACCCGATCGGTTGGCAATCAGCTTTGAATTCCAGAGACTTTGAGCTTTTGACCCGGTCACTGAACCGACCGGGTGACTTCTCGTGAGCTCCAAGCTGCGTCCGGGTGGTGCACGCGTGCATCACCCGATCGGTTGAAGATGATCAACCGATCGGGTGAGGGGCTGAAAGATGCAATCTTCGTCGTTTGACCCCCTGGATCACGCGTGACTCCTCCCGTTGCTCCGGGGACACATGATATCATCGTTTTATGCCCCATATGCCAGTAAACTCCTGCAAAATACGGAAAACACGGAAAAGTGAAAGAAAACAAGAAAACACGAGAAAATGAATATAAGACGGCGGTAAAATACGGAAAAACACGAAGAAAACGTGCGCAAATATATGAAATATAAACGCACATCAGCAACGGCAGGAGTGCGCGCGGCTGCTGTGTGGCTAGGGGAGGTGCAGATCGACGGTTGTGGCCTGGGGAGTGCGTCAGTTCAAGGGAGAGGGGTGATGTTCGGTTAATGGAGGAAGGGGGGTTCGGCTGATTTGGGTTGATGGCAGCTAGGTCTGTTTGTGGAGGGGGTGCGACAGCTGTTTTATAGAGGCCGGAGCAATGGAGGGTCGTCGACTGTAGGTGGTTACGGCCTAGGGATGGCCGACTACGTTTTGAGAGAGAAAACCCTAAGGGCACGTGCGTTAAGATGATGGCAGCTTAGTTGTGTAAACCTAGGGTGAGCTTACGTTTAATAGGTGAGTTTACTAAATTGGGTTGAAAAGGGGTAGACTTAGGGGTGATTGGAGGAAGAGAGTGCAACTAGTGTGGCATTAGACTAGGGAAGATATTAACATGATACATATGATATCCTAGAGATTTGATTTGATTTTTAATTAGGATTTGAATTAGGGATAATTCTAGGGCTAATTATAAGTTAAAGATAATTAGGGTGATGTGTCAGCCTAACGGTGTCCACAAAACATAAGAAAAATATCGGGACGATCGTGTCGACGAGAGGATCGAGACTACGATGATCGTTCACGTGCTAGGTTAATGGAAAATGGTACTAAAAATAAAAAGGTCAATGTCGAAGTCTAAAAGTTACGACCCCCCTTCATTCAAAGTTGATTTATGGAAGAATGAGCCGTGAAATGATGTTCATAAAAAAATCCACAAATAACTACTCTCTCTGAGGGTCACAACGATATATAACTTCGTGCGTTTGGGATACAAAAGGATGTCACAATAAATACGCATACAAAAAGAAAGTACTCGCTGAAAAACACACGATCGAAAAGCGATCGTTACACTTTGTGTGAGTTTCAATGAGGAGAGCTGCCCCTTATCTATATAGGGAGCCGGCCCCTCCTCCTTTACTACGAGCGATGTTGGACTATTAAAATGGGTCTTTCAAGATTAATTTTATCTTTGAAACAACCTATCAAAACTAAGATCTCGAGAAAACGATTGCATAGAAAAAAACGACGTCCAATTTCGATATCATTTGACCTTTCAAATATCGAAAATAAATTCTGAAATCACGTTTTGCACACAAACTGCGAATTCACGCTTCCCGAGGGGCAGATTAGATCGTGCCACGTGGCACAATCTGTGTGTGCCACATGGCACGTGCCTGGGTAGCACTACCCACACAGTGGTGCGGGCCCCCAGCGGGCCCCACGCGGGCGCCCCCGTGTAACTACACGCGGGTGCACCCCACGGGTCGGACCTGCATTAGTGGGTCCGATCCACTAACTCCTAGCATGTCTGACCCGCCAGGTGCGGGTCAGACCCGCAAACCCTCTTTGCCCATTCGACACTGTTTTCGCGTTTCCAGACTCGTTTGAGCTCTGATTTGAACATGGTTTCTTCATGTGGTTATCTTAGGAAGCCCCCTTCGATCCCATGCATCTTTGTCAACGTAATACCAAGTATTAATTACACATCATGTGTAAAGTCCCCAATGCTAAACTCTTTAGCTTTAATCTCACAACTTATTTGTGAGCTAAAATTATTCCAATGCATCAAATGCATCCCACTTAACATTCTTCCAATTACTAAGACGTAAATCCTACTCGGTGTGAGACCCTACAGCCTTCCCTACTACATGTTGGGACTCGAAATCCCTAGACGACAGTAACCACGAGCAGCAGGTATCGTCCATGTTTCGGCATCATAATTACGTGATTGACCCATTGACTAAAGTGTCGTCGGGATCACTCTGACTGTGTCCATGATGAATACAGCAGTTTTAGTCCCTTCGTCTTAACTATGTCACTGCATAGCCTAGGGTATGGTAAAATGTCAACCCTATTAGCTAGCACTGGCCAGTATCATTCGTTCTTTGATATATACATGGTGTACTTCCTACAACATACCTTGGCCAAGGTTTTACCAAGAACCATACTAAGCCCGTGACACTAACTTCCCATGAACAGAAGAGACAAATCCTATCTGGAACACTACTTACCTCGTACACTTCAAGTGTCATCCAACCTAAGACCTTTCAACGAGTGAAAACTCAAGGCTAGATTATATATCTAAGTGATACCGTTCATGTACAAGTTCGTACAATGACCCCAAGTCTTAAGGACCAACTTGCCTATCATCACTAGAGAGTTATTAATGACAGTTAGTTAATGTTTAACCATTTGATAACTCTATATTGGGACGTTCGATGTACTCATTCTCCAATGAGCACCTGTGTCTTATCACCGACTTCGCCAGGTCGAATGATTATGAGATCATCAAGACAAAGACACAATGGTCTGTCTGATATGTCGATATCCTATTCTTAACGCATCTACGACCATGAATGCTTTTAAGACTCAAGCTCCTATCGGTCAAACACTACTCATAATCAAGATCTCTATCTAGATACGTGAATGATCTTACTATGAGTCTAAGGAAATTATCTAAGTATGTTGAGTATTGGACTTCTCCCTACTTGGTGTTAATGATGAGCAAACATAAAAACTTGTGACTAATCCCCTATTTTACAGTTAATCCATTGCCTAAGCTGTTTATGAAGATCTACTAGCAATGGATGACTCACAATGTTCATTGAAGGCAAATGACATGAATTGGATGATCGTAGATTATGATTGAAGCTCCGTGAAGACTTCAAGCTCATGCGATGGAAAGAAGAGATTATTCGTCAATGTAATTTTTCCTTTATCTCTTCTAGTATGTAGGTTAGAAGTAGAACTTTGATGGAGCACTCTCACACATCTACATTCAGTCATAGGACTTCATTAGATCAATTTTCCTTTGATTCCAATTCATTTCTTTATTGATTGTGCTAGGATTGTTTATAACAGCCGACTGCTGAACAATTTACAGTCGCCTGCCTTAAAAACAGTCGACTGTGTTTTGTTCTATAGTCGCCTATTATGCACAGACTATTACAATATAGTTTTAGGCCTTCTCTGATTATTTCGCACAGGCTACTGATGAACGATTCACAGGCACCTGTCCAAGTGACAGTCGACTATGTTTTGTAAATCAGTCGTCTGTCTATGCTTTGCCCAAACTCTGTTTGATCTGACTTTTACGGCCAGTCGACTAATGTTGTATATACAGTCGACTGTCTATTGGATCAGTCGACTGTCTATGCTGCAACAGTCGTCTGTCTGTAAGTCATTTCTTTGACTCATCTCTCTGGAAATTTCTCAGGCTTTTGACAGTCGTCTGTATAAGGATTTACAGTCGCCTGTTCTGATTAACAGTTAACTGTGTTATCTGTATCAGTCATCTGTCCTGTTACTTATGAGATTTCCAGTATTTGTCTAACTTACCCATCTCTCGGCCAGTCGCCTGTCGAAGAAATTACAGTCGGCTGTTGGTTTAATAGTCGACTGTCTTTGCTTCATCAATCGACTGTCCATGTGATAAGTTACCGTTATAAATTCTCACCTACCCTTGTTGACTGTGCAACAGTCGACTGTGGATTGTTCAACAGTCGACTGTCGCGAGTTCAAATTCTACCCGTTGAGATTTTTCTCACGGATTCCAATTGGGTTTTTGCCTAAACAGTTTTGTGGATTTGAGAAAACTATAAATAGAGCTTTTACTGTTCCATTGGAAGGGTACTCATTCATTGCAAAATCTCTCAAGCTTTCATTTCCAAAGATCAAAGCTCTTAAATTCAAAGCCCTAAGTATTTCCAAATCTTGTTCTCTTGCTCTCCAACCTAGAACTAAAAAGTGATCTTCTAGGCAATTGGTGCAGTCAAGTGAAAGGGCTTTCTCCTCTCTTCCAAGAGAGTTCTTCAACACACATCACACTCCACCTTCAAGTTCTACTTCAAGGCATATGTGATTGTAAGTGTTGTTTTCATTATTTCATAACATTCGTTATTTGAGTTGTGCTCTCAGGTTGTGAGAGTGGTTTTGCGTGCTCCCTGGTTGTGGGAGTCAAGGACATCGATTGTATTCGATTGCACTTGTAGGGTTGCTACAAGTGGGCTTTAAGGAAACCTCAAGTTAGGGTTCTAACTTGAGTATCCGGTGGTATCCGGGTGGTAGGGACGTAGGATTACTGGGAACAAGTCGGGAGTTGACTTGGGTAATCTGAACCCTTGAAACATCTCTGTGTTTGCGTGTGTTTCATTTTGGGTTGTTTTTCTTTTCCGCACTATTTGTTGGATTGCATTTTATTTGGCGTAAATTCCTTTTAAATTTGTGTAAACACTATTCAACCCCCCTTCTAGTGTTTTCCCCATAGACAGGGTCCTTACAATTGGTATCAGAGCGCAAAGTTATATCTATGGCATCCAACAACAACAACGTTCCTCCACCACCTTCGTATAACAATCACGATCGTGATGGAGCGTCCACACTTTTCGAAGGTCAATCTACGGTACGTCCTCCACGTTTCAAAGGTACTAATTTTGGCTATTGGAAGTGTAGGATGGAGACATTCCTTAGAAGTGCTTCTCTTTGGAGAACTCTCCACAAGGATTACGTCGAGCCCACCGAAGAGGATTTCAAGAAATGGACGACTTCCGAGAAGTCCGCCGAAGTCAACAACGCTAAAGCAATGAACGCTCTTCATTGTGCATTGGACCCGAATGAGTTCAACAAAATATGCACATGTAAGAGTGCATATCAAATTTGGAACCATCTCATCGTTACCCAAGAGGGAACGAACAAGGTAAAGCTTTCAAAGTTATATGTTGATGTACAAAACTTCGATTTGTTTCATATGCAGGATAATGAGACCATTGCATCGATGTACGGACGCTTTACCGACATCACGAATGAATTGGAAGCCCTTGGCCAAATCTACACCGAACCTGAAAAGGTAAGGAAGATCATCATGGGGATGACCTCCAAATAGGAAAGAAGAGCAATCGCCATCGAGGAGGTCAATGACTTGAAGAACTACACCGTGGTGGATCTTATCGGGGACTCTCATGTCTTATGAGGTAAGACGAGAGAACCGATTAAAGATTCAAGTAATGATGAATCCTTCGGAGGCCAAGGAGAAAGCCTTGGCATTCAACGCCAATTCATCATCCTCCAATGGTGAGGAATCCGAGAACGAGATGGATTTGGGTGAAATGGCCCAAATGGCAAAGAAGTTCCAACGCTTCTTCCGCAAAGGTAAATTTCCCTCAAACAAACATTTTTAGTCTACTAATGCTACTTCCTCTCTTTGCTATAAGTGTAATAAGCCTGGGCACATCAAGAGGGATTGCCCAATGCTAAACAACAAAGAGAAGTGGAAGGCACCGAAGTACCACAAGCCCGATAAGAACAAGAGAGACAAGAAGAAAGGACTCGTAGGTACCTTCGATGACTCAAGTGATGACTCATCAAGCGATTTCGATGATGAGAAGGGTGAGAGCGCCCACATGTGTTTCATGGCACTAGAAGACCCACTCTCGATGAGAGTGATTCCGACACGGACGACACCGAGTTAACAATGGATGAACTTCGCATAGCTAATGAAGAGCTATTTGCTAAATACCAATCTTTAATGCTTAAGTATTCTAGCTTAAATAAATTGAATATTAGCAAGTCATCCATTCCATGCATTATCAACAATGACACCATTGTTGATACTTTAACTCTTGAGAAAGCCAACTTAGCTTCTCAAAATGTCACATTGAGAGATGAGGTGAATTCCCTCAAATCTCAACTAGATCAAACACATCCTAAGGAAAATAGTGATCTAGTTACACGTCACACACAATTGAGTTTAGAGAATGATTCTCTTAAAACTCAAGTGCACGAGCTCAAAGCACGGGTGTCCACCTTGGATACCAACATTTCTTCTTTAAAGGAGAAATATGAGCTCATGTCCTCCCGTATTGTGAGATTCAATAAGGGAAAAGGACAATTGGATGATTTGCTTGCAAACCAATTTCTGGCCACACATCGTGTTGGTCTTGGATTTGTAAAAGCAAATACATCAAATGATCGCACCTCCTATAGTGGTGTCACTATAGATTTTGTGAGGCCTTCCTCCGGTGCATCCACAAGTGGTGTCAAAGACACTATAGGTAGCAAACCTACCAAGAAAGTCACCACTTCACCTTCTCTTCCTTTTGGCAAGAAACCCACTAATGGTGGAAACCAAAAGCAAGGACATGCTTATATGTACACTAACACTCATCCACGTAGGAACTCCCCTACTTCACAAGTGGATAATCATGACACATTTTATGCTCCGCACCCACGGACACGTACACAACCACACATGAGAAATACTCATGTACGTGCTCCTATACACCCGTATGATCATACACATCATTCTTTCATGTATGCTCATCCTCCACATGTCATGCATGATCCATATGCTTCATATAGTATGCATGTTTCCAAGCATACATATCATCCTAGAATGTACAATGTGTATCCTCCACCACATCTCTATGCTAGAAATCATGTTCCTAAGAAGCATGCACCACATAGAAATCCAACATATATGCATGCAAATAGGAAGAGGATTCCCAAAATTTACACTATTTGGGGTCCTAAGAACACTAGTCTTAATGATAGGAATGCTTATGTTGATTCTTATTTTCATGATGTGATTAGAAATAGTAATTATGTTGGGAAGTGGAAGTCCACTTGGACTTGGTTTCCAAAGGGCTAATCCCCTTGGACCCAACAAACATTGGGTACCATAAGCTTATGGTATATTATATAGGTACCCAAGAGAAAGAAGAAGAGCAATAAAGGTCAAACTTGCTCTAAAGGGAAAGGATGGATTCTCGATAGTGGTTGCTCCAAACATATGACGGGAGATCCCTCATTGCTCTCCGAAGTGATTAGCATCAAGGATGGTGCAACGGTCAGTTTTGGAGGTAATCAAAAGGGAACCATCATAGGAGTAGGTATCGTTGGTAATCTTTCCAAACCCTTAATTACTAATGTTTTTCTAGTTAGTGGTTTGTGTCACAATCTCATTTCCATTAGTCAACTTTGTGACAAAGGTTACAAGTTTAACTTTGGAGAAGGATTGTGTACTATTGTTGATTGTGATTCAAATGTTTTACTTTCCGGTATTAGGCGTAAAAATATTTATTATTTGAGCTTGCCTAAAACCGTAGAACATTCCTTAGTTGCTAACATAAGTGAAAAACTATTATGGCATCGCCGTTTTGGTCATGTTCACTTCAAGCACTTATATAAGTTAGCTAAGCATGATCTAGTCAAAGGTTTTCCTAATATTGCTTTTAATAAGAAAAACTTTTGTGACTCATGTCAAAGAGGTAAACTAAGTAAATCTTCATTAAAGCTTAAAGAATGGATTTCTTCTAAGAGGCCCCTGAACTTCTTCATCTAGATTTATTTGGGCCAACTAGAACCGCTTCTTTAGGTAATGCTCATTATGGATTAGTTGTCATCGACGAATTTTATAGATTAACTTGGGTTTCATTCTTAACTAATAAGAATGAAGCTTATGAAGAGTTTACCAAATTTGCAAAGAAGATTCAGCATTTCTTAGGATCCACCATTATCACTATCCGTAGTGATCATGGAGGAGAATTTGAGAATGAATCTTTTACTAAGTTTTGTGATGACACCAGGATAACTCATAATTTTTCCTTCCCTCGGGTACCACCACAAAATGGTGTTGTAGAGAGAAAGAATATGACTCTTATTGAGTGTGCACGCACTATGCTCCATGATAGTCATCTTGGACTACAATTTTGGGCAGAGGCGGTGCACACGGCATGTTATGTGCTCAATAGGATCCTAGTGAGACCCCGAACGAACAAAACTTGTTTTGAGTTGTTCTATGATAAAAAGCCTCAAGTAAAATATTTTCGTGTTTTTGATTCAAAATGTTTTATAAAGAACACAGTTGGTAATTTAGACAAATTTGAGCCAAGATCCGATGAAGGAATTTTTGTTGGATATTCCACACGTAGCAAAGCCTACCAGATATACAACAAAACTTCTTCAACGATTGAGGAATCTCTACACGTATCTTTTTATGAAGATTTTGATTTTCCTCATGTTGATGATGATAATGTAGATACTCTTTGTGATTCTCTTAATAATGTTAAGATTAATAATTCTATTGTTGAGACTAACACTTCTAACGAAATTGTTGAAGTTGTTTCCAGTGATACAGGTTTACCCAAAGCTTACCCGACCGTTCGCAATCATCCACATAACCAAATTATTGGAGATATTGGTGTGGGTGTATGAACGAGATTGAGATTGAAGAATTCTCTCATTGCGCATTTGTCTCTACCATTGAGCCAAAGACCATCCAAGAAGCTTGTGAGGATAGCTCTTGGATATTGGCAATGGAAGAAGAACTAATGCAATTCGAGAGAAACGAAGTTTGGGAACTCGTACCTCTTCCAAGTGGTCACCAAGTCATTGGGACCAAATGGATCTTCAAGAACAAGACGGATGAAAACGAGGTAATCTCACATAACAAAGCAAGGTTAGTAGCTTAAGGCTACCTGCAAGAGGAATGTATTGATTTCGAAGAATCTTTTGCCCCCGTAGCTAGATTAGAAGCTATTAGGTTGCTTTTATCTTTTGCATCCCATAAGAATTTTAAACTATTTCAAATGGATATTAAAAGTGCATTTTTAAATGGGTTTGTCAATGAAGAAGTTTATGTTTCTCAACCTCCCGGTTTTATTCATGAAAAATTTCCAAACCATGTTTTCAAACTTAAGAAAGCGTTGTATGGGTTGAGACAAGCTCCTAGAGCTTGGTATGATCGACTTAAGACCTTTCTTTTGAATTTAGGTTTTAAAATGGGAGAAGTTAATTCAACACTCTTCATTAAAGATTATGAAAATGACATTCTTTTGATTCAAGTTTATGTAGACGATATTATCTTCGGTTCTACTAACTTTAATCTTTGTCAAGAATTTTCCAAGTCTATGAAGGATGAGTTTGATATGAGCCATATGGGAGAGCTCACCTACTTCCTTGGATTACAAATTCGACAAATGGAGAATGGCACATTCATACATCAGACAAAGTACATATGGGAGCTTATTAAGCAATTCGAGATGGAATCGTCTTCGAACAAAAGGACTCCCATGAGTACTACTACTCATCTACACAAGGATGAAAGCGGAAAAGATGTAGACGTTCGTCTATATCGAGGTATGATCGGTATCTTACTTTACTTAACCGTTAGTAGGCCCGATATAATGTTTTCCGTTTGCCTTTGTGCTAGATATCAAGCTAGACCTAAGAAGTCATACTTGATTGCGGTTAAACGAATATTTCATTATCTCAATCAATCTCTAGAATATGGGTTACTTTACCCTAAATCTAGCACATATGAGTTAATCTCATATAGTGATGCCGACTTTGTCGGATGCAAGTCCGACAGGAAAAGTACTAGTAGCACTTACCATTTCTTAGGAAATTCCTTAGTTTCTTGGTTGTCTAAGAAACAGAATTCGGTGTCATTGTCCATGACTGAAGCGGAATATATTGCCGCGGGTCTTGCATGTGCACAAGTTCTTTGGATGAGACACACTCTTATGGACTATGGTGTCAACTGTGATACTTGCTCGATCATGGTTGATAACCAAAGTGCCATATGTCTTTCTAAGAATCCGGTACACCACTCTCGTACCAAACACATAGACGTGAGACACCATTTAATAAATGATCATGTAGCTAAGAAGGACATCATCTTAGAGTACATTGAAACCCAAAAACAAATTGCCGACATCTTCACAAAACCTCTTAAAGAAGATTCATTTGTGAGGTTGAGTGGAGAATTGGGAATTATGGGTGAATCTGAAATCTAGAAGCTCAAACATTCTTGTTATAACTCTTTTTAAGCTCATTTCATTTTGTTGCCTATCTTCATGTGCTTTATTATATATATGTGTTTAAGAAAGGCAATTGTGATTTAATTGATTTCATGAGTTTTTGAGATTCATTGTAGTGATTTGTGTTTCAATGGATTTATTGTTTTTACATTGTTTTTACGATGTATTTGTGATTAGAGTATAGGTCCTAGGGTGAGTGTTCTTATTCTCTGGAATTCTATCTCACTGTGCATTTTTGGACCAGGACAGACGACTGTCTTTCCTTCGACAGTCGACTGCCCTACTCTATCTCCTCAGTTTGAGAATTTGTATCTTTCGCACAGCCGACTGATGACTATTTTCCAGTCGACTGTTATTTTAACAGGCTACTGTACTGTAGTCATCAGGCGACTGTTCTCTCTGTCAAAATTTTTGCAGTGCTCTCTGTTTTTTTGATGAACTGTATGGTTTCTCGGCCAGTCGACTGATGCGTAACTTACAGTCGACTATCCAACGGACGGGCGACTGCATGTTACTTATCAGTCGACTGCCCATCTTTCTGAGCTTTATTGTTATCACTTCATCCAGTCAACTAGCTTTTGTTCATCAGTCGACTGTCAACTGTTCATGACGGTTCAAGTGCTTTGATCCGAGCCGTCGATTCATTGATCCAACGGCCCAGATTATTTCCCCAACTTTTAAATTCGACGAATCTGTTCATTTCCCCCACGTCGACTCTCTCTCCTCCGATTGAACCGCTTCATCTTTCCGCTCGATTTCTTAGCCGTTGTCGTCGATCTCCGTGTCCCCGCTCGTCGATTGCATCGTTGTTGAGTCTTCGCATCTTCTCTGTTTTGGTTAGACTCTCTCTCTCTCTCTCTCTCTCTCTCTAGCCCTTCGTTCGATTTGTGTCTTTCGATTACTTCGACTATCGGTTTTCTCTCTCTCTCTCTCTCTCTCTCTCTCTCTCTCTCTCTCTCTCTCGTCCATGGCACCCAAGGGTAAGGGAAAAGAGAAAATTATTGCTCCTAAACAACCTAGGGCACCCAAGAAACCTATTGCCAAGAAGAAGAACCCCAACAAAGCCCGACCCAAGCATGCCGAGTCTCCTGTGCTTTCTTCTTCGCCGGGATATTCTCCTTCTGCTTCTTCCTCCGACGCTCAGCCACTGATTCACCGTCAGCTGAAGCCCATTGGTGTTAACATCAATGAGCCTACTGCTGCAGCTTCCCATCAGTCTGCTTCAAGCTCCGGAGAAGAGCCTCCTGTTATACCCCCTTCTGATCCCCTAGTTCCCGTTTGCCGAGATGATCTCTGCTTGGCAAAATTCCACTCTCTTCTAGGGATCACGCTTCTTAGGGAGCGGTACATCGCCTTTCCAGCCTTTACTGCTGAGAGACTCTCTGACATTCTATCTGCTACTCACCTTTGTAACGACTGGTTTTTGTCTAAGTATTGTCTATTATATATATATTATGGTTGTTCTCTTCCTTGTGTGTTTTTCCCCTGTTCGACGTTTTCTTTCAGTTCTTTCTGATCTTCTACTTTCCGTTGCATATCATGATGGGCTTGGAGTAAGTATTTTTACGATGAGCTTCATATCATCCATATCTTAGAGCTAGGTTGATCTTATAAGCCATAGGAATCTTTCCCGAAGCTTCGCGCTTTAATTCGAGACTTTTCATGACTCTTAGTTGGTTCAATAAGGAGAACCAACCGACTAGATTGTAATCTAGTCGGTCGACAACTCTTCAAGAACCGACTAGTTCATCTTGATTATTTCAGCTGAGTTACTGTTTCCACTTAGTCGGTCTAAGCACATCTATCGACCGACTAGTTGTGAAACTAGTCGGTTAGAACTTGTTCTCAGACTGACTAATTCAGAGTTCTTTCTGTCAGCCGAGTTACTGTTTACAGTTAGTCGGTCAAAGAACGACTATCGACCGACTAGTTGAGAAACTAGTCGGTTAGAGTTTCTTCTCAGACCGACTAACTCTCAGTATTTATTGTCTACCATATTCAACCCTTAGTCGGTCAATGAACATTCACCGATCGACTAATTCCCAAACTAGTCGGTTGACGAGCCTTCACAGACCGACTAAATCTGTCTATCTTGTATTGACCCTGTTCTCAGTTTGCCTTTTAGTCGGTCACAGTTGGACGACTGACCGACTAGTTCCCAAACAAGTCGGTCGACCACTCTTCACTGACCGACTAATCTACCCAGAAACCCTAGGTTAAGTTGCAGCTGCCGCTTGTTCTTTCTATTTAAACCCTATATTTTTTTCACTTCTTCCCTCACTTTTCCTAGCCGACCTTCTTCCCCAATCATCCCCCATCTTCCTCTTGCCTTGCCTCCTCCTCCCGTGCTCCCTCTCACCCCCCATTGCACCGGCAACCACCCTGCAGGCCGTCGGCCGACTAATCTACCCAGAAACCCTATATTTTTTTCACCTCTTCACTGACCAACTAATCTACCCAGAAACCCTAGGTTAAGTTGCAGCCGCCGATTGTTCTTTCTGTTTAAACCTTATATTTTTTTCACTTCTTCCCTCACTTTTCCTAGCCGACCTTCTTCCCCAATCATCCCCCATCTTCCTCTTGCCTTGCCTCCTCCTCCCGTGCTCCCTCTCACCCCCCATTGCGCCGGCAACCACCCTGCAGGCCGCCGGCCGACTCTAAAACCCCCCAATTCTCCTTTTGCTCCAGTTTTTCCCCTTCATTCTCCCATCTCCAGACCCGTTATGTCTCAGCCGTCAGCAGATCTCTTCAGCCGTAGTTTTCCCGGGATCGCTTCTTCCGTTGCCGTGCTAGATCAGATTTGGCGACGGCAATCCGGATACGTCGAGATCCTCTCCTACCTGCAGATTCGTAGGCGTCTTTGATCGTCGTTTCTTCTGCTTCATATACGGTTAGTGATCTACCCTTAATCTTTCCATAACCCACACTATAAATTTAGAAAACCTAATAAAAATGGATTACTAGACGTTGTAGGATTCCACTACAAATCCGGATTAGATCATCCAATTCTGATTTTCTGTTTTGCCATAACAGTGACCCATCCCCGTAGAATAGCGATTTTTGAGACGACTCTCATCGACTAACAACCTCGGTATCAGGCAAGTGAAACTTGCCAACCTTGTTTTAGGCCATGCTTTAGGCCATTTCCTTGCTTTTAGCGTAAAAGAGACTAGACCGTGAAATGATAGCGGTCTAGGCGCAATTTCAAGTTCTAGCTTGACAACGAAGCTAGAACTGCCTTTTGTCATGTCATGTCATGCATTTGCCTGTCACATTTATTTTCTCTAACGGTACGCATTTCTATTTAATTATCTGCCATGCATTTGCATTTTTACATGTCATCTGATTTGCATGTTGCATCGTAGCACACGCTATAAAATACTTGTACAATCCTTGTTTCCGGCTAGGCACCTGCTATGCGGGCATAACCCTACGCCATACTTGTTAAAAACACTTCCTGGCTCGTGATCTAGAAGTGGGCCACATGTGTTGGTTGAAAATCAATGCCCGATACACGTGGAGGGGTAGGGATAAACGATCACTTGAGCGTAAGAGTTGGCCCGTACAGCCTCTCTAGCCAAAAGGCGTAATCCCTGTGCACGACGTGCTACTAGACTAGGACATTCCTTGTGAATGTTTACTTGTTACCATGTCATGTTATTTGTTTCCATGCCATGTTCTTATCTGCCATGCTATCATATATGCCATGTCATAACTGCAGTTTACTTTACTTGCTGCACTCATTATATAAATGCCATGTCATACCATACTTTAGAATTGCTAGGTTGCCTTTATTTTTCTACTAGTTTCCTTGCACAAAGTCTTGTAGACTTTGCTGACATGTGCCCCTTCTCTTTGGGTGTCGCATGTTAGTTGCTGAGCCAGAGTCCGTAGTTGAGGGCGACGAGTTCGTGGAGTTCGTGCCTGATTCCACAGCTGACGTTGGGTACGAGGACACTGGTGACCAGTCTTAATTCCCTCCGTAGTTTCTTTGTTAGTTGTTGTAGCTTGGCGGTGAGTAGCACCATTTTGTTAGTTGCTTTCCTTGTTGGCCATGCTGGGCCCTTTTTAGACTCTTTTGTTAGCCTGGTGGCTTTTCTGGTGGTTATTGAACTTTTATTTGGACATTTGAGATTGATAATTTATTATTCGTCTCTTTCTATTATTCTTGTCTTTGTTCCGTTTCGCATTACAGGGATCTGCGTGGTATTTCTAGACGCTTTACAGGCTGAGAGCCTCACAGCTCCCAGCCTGAGCGGGCCTCGTCATGCCGTGCCTTCATTTTAGGGAAGCGGGTCGTGACAGGTTTTGTTGGTGGCCCATGCAGGTCATCCCACTCTGTAACTGTCACTTAATCAGAACAACGATAAGAATTATAGAATGTCCGATAAATAATTTCGACACCCGAGTCATAGACTGAGAGTCTGATTATTTCGTTTTCTGTGTCATTAGATGGTAGGAAGACGGAATACCCGAGCTGCTGGTGGTGTGCCCCCTCGTGTCGAGGAGCCGGACCGAGAGCCCACCAACGGGGAGATTATGCAGATGATGCACCAGATGATGCAGGTGCAGCAGGGCATGCTTCAGAATGCCCAGAATGTTTCGACCGCTCGAGCAGCGCGGCCAGTCCAGAATGTCCCTCGCTCCGAGCCAGGAGCGAAGCAGTTTCGGGAGCTAGGCCCCACTTACTTTGATGGGATCGAAGGACCTCTAGCTGCTGATGAGTGGATCAGGAATATGGAGGACAACCTGAAAATGTCGAAGGTCGACCCGGCTGGATGGGTTGACTTGGCGAAGAGGCAGCTTAGAGATAATGCTCGAAACTGGTGGGATGCTGAGGAGGAGATGCTGGTGAAGCCGATATCTTGGGCTACTTTCAAGTCCAGATTCGATGAGGAGTACTTTCCGAAGGCTGCCAGGAGGGAGATGGCGCAGCGCTTCATCGATCTGGAGTCCTATCAGAAGGTTCTGATTTCAGCGAGGAGGTAGGAGAAGATTGTGAACCAGAAGAGAGGATGTGCTTCTGGAGCTGGGAAGAGGCCTGTGGAGCAGGCCAGGGCAGTGATGAGACCAGGGTTCAGGCCCAATCAGCCGGTACAGTTCAAGAGGCCAGGAGGACCTCCTACTCTAAAGACTTGCCTTTTCTGTGGCAAGATTGGGCATGTCAAGGATCAATGCCGGAAGATGTTGGGACAGTGCTTGGTTTGTTGTGATCCAGCGCATGTCATGAGGGACTGCCCGAAGTCCAAGCAGCCTTAGAAGGGACCAGTTGCAGCTCAACCATTGCAGCAGAGGGCACCTGTACCTGCTGGACGTGGAGCGCCTCTCGTTCCACAGAAACAGGCCTTTCAGCAGGCCATGCAGCCGAGGAGGCAGGCTTTCCTGATGACTGCAGTTGAGACTGAGGCTGTGGATGAGGTTATTACAGTTAACCCTCAGTCTAGTTGTTTCTTTTCTTAGTTAGCCTTGTTTGTTGGAATTTGTTTGGCTGCTTGTTATCTTTGCTAGAATATGATCTGATTGTTAGATTGCTTGTTAGGTGTGATTTTGGTTTGCACATTTCCTGCACCAGTCCTCTTCGACTCTGGTGCATCGATGTGCATTATTTCCCGGAGCTTCGTGGACAAGCATTCCTTGTCAACTTCCCCTCTTCCCAAGAGTTGGGATATCATTACAGGAAATGGCATGATCTCGATGCATCGTGGTTGTAATTCTTGCCCTTTGGTGGTCTGTGGACATGAGCTCTACGCTGATTTCATCGTCCACGACATCATCAACTATGATGCCGTCCTTGGGATGGACTGGCTTGGGAGTTTCTACGCCACGATCGATTGCCGGAGGAAGAAGGTGGT
The DNA here is from genome assembly GCA_030789695.1 of Scilla litardierei. Classification (NCBI taxonomy): domain Eukaryota; kingdom Viridiplantae; phylum Streptophyta; class Magnoliopsida; order Asparagales; family Asparagaceae; genus Scilla; species Scilla litardierei. The sequence continues at coordinate 42,685,281 of CM061140.1, read as the reverse complement.
GTTCGAGATTCCAGGCCATCCGGTGTTCGAGTTCAGCCGTGGCAGCAGTTCGCTTGGTCCGGTCAGGTTTCGGGCCAAGCCGGTGGAGATCGTTGCTATGCAGATGTAGCAGTGTAGACCAGCGGTAGTGCGTGACTTCGACGACGTCTTCCCCGAGGAGATGTTTGGATTGCCGCCCGATCGAGCTCTCGAGTTTTCGATCGACCTTATTTCAGGAGCGCAGCCTATCTCGAAGGCGCCCTATCGCATGGCACCAGCAGAATTGGAAGAATTGCGGAAGCAGCTGGACGAACTTCTTCAGAAGGGTTACATTCATCCCAGTGTGTCTCTGTGGGGAGCACCGGTCTTGCTGGTGAAGAAGAAGGATGGTTCGCTTCGCATGTGTGTGGACTACCGGGAGTTGAATGCGGTGACCGTCAAGAATCGATATCCGTTGCCTCGTATAGATGACATCTTTGATCAGCTTGGAGGATCGATGGTATTCTCTAAGTTGGATCTGAGGATTGGTTATCATCAGCTGAAGGTGAGGAAGGAAGATGTTCCGAAGACAGCATTCAGGACGAAGTATGGACACTACGAGTTCGTGGTTATGCCTTTCGGTGTAACCAATGCACCTGCAGTTTTTATGAATCTGATGAATCTAATCTTCTATGACTTTTTAGACAAGTTTGTCGTTATCTTCATTAATGACATTCTGATCTACTCAAAGTCAGAGGAGGAGCATGCATCGCACTTGAGGACAGTGTTGGAAATCTTGAGGAAGCATCAGTTGTATGCTAAGTAATCCAAGTGCGAGTTTTGGCTGGACAGAGTTGCTTTTCTCGGGCATGTGGTGTCAGGAGATGGTATTTCAGTGGACCCCGAGAAGATCAAAGCTATCAGGGAGTGGCCTGTTCCGTAGTCAGCATCTGAGATCAGGAGTTTCCTTGGATTGGCTGGTTATTACCGACGGTTCATTAAGGACTTCTCCCGTATTGCCGAGCCGATGACCAGTCTGACGTGGAAGGATGTACCATTTGTTTGGTCTGATGGCTGTGAGGAGGCTTTTGGTGTTCTGAAGGAGCGACTGACGACTGCCCCTGTTCTTGCTGTGCCTGATCGGAGTGGAGGATTCGAGATCTTTTGTGATGCTTCTGGCAAGGGTCTCGGTTGTGTATTGCATCATCATGGGCACGTGGTAGCGTATGCTTCTCGTCAGCTTAAGACCCATGAGAAGAATTACCCGACACACGACTTGGAGTTGGTAGCAGTCGTGTTTGCGCTGAAGATTTGGAGGCACTTCCTGCTGAGTGAGAAGGTGAAGATCTTCAATGATCACAAAAGCTTGAAGTACATTTTTACTCAGAAGGAGCTCAACATGCGACAGCGTCGGTGGTTGGAGCTCATGGCAGATTATGAGATCGATCTGCAGTATCAACCTGGCAAGGTGAATGTGGTTCCGGATGCGCTGAGTAGGCTTCCGGCAGTGATGTTGTTGACTTCGCAGTGGAGATTGCAGCGAGATTTTTGCGAGTCTGGTATTGAGATTATTCTTCCTGGAGAGGCATCTTCGTTGATGTGTATACAGATACAGTCGACGATCGTGGATAGGATCAAGGCTGGACAGGCTGGAGACCCGAAGTTGGTGAAGATACGGGAGCAGGTGGAAGCCGGTCTGTGGACTGACTTCTTGATTCATGAGGTTGGCTCGCTGAGGTATGGAGCCAGTTTGTGTGTGCCAACTGGAGACATCAGAGAGGAGTTGTTGGTTGAGGCACACAGTTCACCGTATTCTGTGCATCCTGGTGGTACTAAGAAGTATAAGGATCTTCGCCTGAACTATTGGTGGCATGGTATGAAGAGGAGTGTGGCTCGGAGTGTAGCCAAGTGTCTGGTTTTCTAGCAGGTAAAGGCGGAGCATCAGCGTACGACAGGGTTACTACAACCGCTTCCGATTCCGGAGTGGAAGTGGCAACACATCACTATGGACTTTGTGACTGGACTGCCTTGGAGTCCGAAGCAGAATGACGTGATTTAGGTGATCGTGGACTGATTAACCAAATCCGCGCACTTTATTCCTTTCCGAGTAGGACAGTCCACTGAGACGCTAGCGAGGAGATATATAGAGGTAAACCCCTTTTACTTTCCATTTCTATTTCCTTTCCCTAGTTTAGATAGTGATGCACGTGAATCGTGCAGGAGATCGTACGACTTCACGGAGTCCCTGTGAGTATCGTGTCGGACAGAGACACGAGGTTCACGTCTCAGTTCTGGTAGATTCTACAGAAGAGTTTGGGTACGAGTCTGAGTTTCAGCACGACGTACCATCCGTAGACAGATGGTCAGTCCGAGAGGACGATTCAGATCTTGGAGGACATGCTGAGGGCATGCATGTTGGACTTCAAGGGATCTTGGGAAGATCATCTCCACCATGTTGAGTTTGCCTACAATAACAGCTACCAGGCGAGTATTGGCATGGCACCTTTCGCCGCGCTATATGGGAAGAAATGTCGATCGCCACTGAGCTGGGATGACAGTGGAGACAGAGAGCTGTTAGGACCTGAGATGATCGTGGAGGCAGTGGATGTTGTGAGGAACATACGGGAGAAGCTGAGGATTGCTCAGGACCGTTTCAACCATTGGACAGATGCTAAACGGCGTCCTTTGGAGTTTCAGCCAGGTGACCATGTGTTCCGGAAGATTTCCCCGAATCGAGGAGTGATTCACTTTGGGAAACGAGGGAAGCTGAGCCCGAGTTACATTGGACCGTTTGACATTCTGGAGAGAATTGGCGAGGTAGCCTACCGCTTAGCCTTGCCGCCATCTTTGGAAGGAGTTCACGATGTCTTCCATCTGTCGCAGCTTCGTCGGTACATCAGCGATCCATCTCATGCTGTGGATTTCTCGGAGATCACCGTTCGCCCCAATCTGACGTATGACCAGCAGCCAGTGCAGATTTTGGACAGGCGTCAGAAGTCACTCCAAAACAAGACAGTCGATCTTGTTAGGGTGTTGTGGCGACACGGCTCGCCTGGAGAGTCTACTTGGGAGAGAGAAGATGAGATGAGAGAGCGATACCCACTTTTGTTCCCTGACACGTAAGTGTTAGGAAATTCCGAGGGCGGAATTTTTCTTAAGGTGGGTATGATGTAACGACTGGTTTTTGTCTAAATATTGTCTATTATATATATTATGGTTGTTCTCTTCCTTGTGTGTTTTTCCCCTGTTGGACGTTTTCTTTCAGTTCTTTCTGATCTTCTACTTTCCGTTGCATATCATGATGGGCTTGGAGTAAGTATTTTTACGATGAGCTTCATAGCGTCCATATCTTAGAGCTAGGTTGATCTTATAAGCCATAGGAATCTTTCCTGAAGCTTCGCGCTTCAATTCGAGACTTTTCATGACTCTTAGTTGGTTCAAGAAGGAGAACCAACCGACTAGATTGCAATCTAGTCGGTCGGTAACTCTTCAGGAACCGACTAGTTCATCTTGATTATTTCAGCTGAGTTACTGTTTCCACTTAGTCGGTCTCAGCACATCTATCGACCGACTAGTTGTGAAACTAGTCGGTTAGAACTTGTTCTCAGACCGACTAATTCAGAGTTCTTTCTGTCAGCCGAGTTACTGTTTACAGTTAGTCGGTCAAAGAACGACTATCGACCGACTAGTTGAGAAACTAGTTGGTTAGAGTTTCTTCTCAGACCGACTAACTCTCAGTACTTATTGTCTACCATATTCAACCCTTTGTCGGTCAATGAACATTCACCGACCGACTAATTCCCAAACTAGTCGGTTGACGAGCCTTCACAGACCGACTAAATCTGTCTACCCTGTATTGACCCTGTTCTCAGTTTGCCTTTAAGTCGGTCACATTTGGACGATCGACCGACTAGTTCCCAAACTAATCGGTCGACCACTCTTCACTGACCGACTAATCTACCCAGAAACCCTAGGTTAAGTTGCAGCCGCCGCTTGTTCTTTCTATTTAAACCCTATATTCTTTTCACTTCTTCCCTCACTTTTCCTAGCCGACCTTCTTCCCCAATCATCCCCCATCTTCCTCTTGCCTTGCCTCCTCCTCCCGTGCTCCCTCTCACCCCACATTGCCCCGGTAACCACCCTGCAGGCCGCCGGCCGACTCTAAAACCCCCCCAATTCTCCTTTTGCTCCAGTTTTTCCCCTTCATTCTCCCATCTCCATATCCGTTATATCTCAGCCGCCAGCAGATCTCTTCAGCCGTAGTTTTCCCGAGATCGCTTCTTCTGTTGCCGTGCTAGATCAGATTTGGCGACAGCAATCCAGATACGTCGAGATCCTCTCCTACCTGCAGATTCGTAGGCGTCTTTGATCGTCGTTTCTTTCGCTTCATATACAGTTAGTGATCTACTCTTAATCTTTCCATAACCCACACTATAAATTTAGAAAACCTAATAAAAATGGATTACTAGGCGTTGTAGGATTTCACTACAAATCCGGATTAGATCATCCAATTCTGATTTTCTGTTTTGCCATAACAGTGACCCATCCCCGTAGAATAGCGATTTTTGAGACGACTCTCATCGACCAACAACCTCGCTATCAGGCAAGTGAAACTTGCCAACCTTGTTTTAGGCCATGCTTTAGGCCATTTTCTTGCTTTTAGCGTAAAAGAGACTAGACCGTGAAATGATAGCGGACTAGGCGCAATTTCAAGTTCTAGCTTGACAACGAAGCTAGAACTGCCTTTTGTCATGGCATGTCATGCATTTGCCTGTCACGTTTAATTTCTCTAACGGTACGCATTTCTATTTAAATATCTGCCATGCATTTGCATTTTTACATGTCATCTGATTTGCATGTTGCATCGTAGCACACGCTACAAAATACTTGTACAATCATTGTTTCCGGCTAGGCACCTGCTATGCGGGCATAACCCTACGCCATACTTGTTAAAAACACTTCCTGGCTCGTGATCCAGAAGCGGGCCACATGTGTTGGTTGAAAATCAATGCCTGATACACGTGGAGGGGTAGGGATAAACGACCACTTGAGCGTAAGAGTTGGCCCGTACAGCCTCTCTAGCCAAAAGGCGTAATCCCTGTGCACGACGTGCTACTAGACTAGGACATTCCTTGTGAATGTTTACTTGTTATCATGTCATGTTATTTGTTTCCATGCCATGTTCTTATCTGCCATGCTATCATATATGCCATGTCATAACTGCAGTTTACTTTACTTGCTGCACTCATTATATAAATGCCATGTCATACCATACTTTAGAATTGCTAGGTTGCCTTTACTTTTCTACTAGTTTCCTTGCACAAAGTCTTGTAGACTTTGCTGACATGTGCCCCTTCTCTTTGGGTGTCGCATGTTAGTTGCTGAGCCAGAGTCTGTAGTTGAGGGCAACGAGTTCGTGGAGTTCGTGCCTGATTCCACAGCTGACGTTGGGTACGAGGACACTGGTGACCAGTCTTAGTTCCCTCCGCAGTTTCTTTGTTAGTTGTTGTAGCTTGGCGGTGAGTAGCACCATTTTGTTAGTTGCTTTCCTTGTTGGCCATGTTGGGCCCTTTTTAGACTCTTTTGTTAGCCTGGTGGCTTTTCTGGTGGTTGTTAAACTTTTATTTGGACATTTGAGATTGATAATTTATTATTCGTCTCTTTCTATTATTCTTGTCTTTGTTCCGTTTCACATTACAGGGATCTGCGTGGTATTTCTAGATGCTTTACAGGCTGAGAGCCTCACAGCTCCGAGCCTAAGCGGGCCTCGTCACGCCTCGCCTTCATTTTAGGGAAGCGGGTCGTGACAACCTAACTGATCTTTTTCGCTTCTCTTAGAGCAAGTCCCCCAGAGCCTATCCATTTCTGGTGAAGCTCTTCTATGCAAACCGCGTTCGCGGTGAGTATTCCTCTACTGGCATCCTCGATACTGTCGTCCAGGGAACCCACATTCAGATCTCTCCCTCACTCTTAGGGACTATTCTTAGGATTCCCTCTATTGGTTCCCTTCCCTTTGATATTTGCATCTCCGATATTGACGACCTTGACCAGTCTATCCTCCAGGATATGTTTCGAGAGGTACCTTTAGCTCTTGATTCGGGTGTCAGATCATCTATGTTTTCTGCGAGAGGTTGGGCAGTTCACCTAATGGTGAAGTCCAACATTCAGCCGATGTATGGATCATCTGACCAGCCGTCTCAGGATATCCTGAAGTGTATATATGCTATCATTTCTGGCATGCCCGTGAACTGGGCCGGTGTCCTCCTTGATAGGATGGACAAGGTTGAGTTCACGACCTCCTCGTCTCATATTCCTTACGGTGGTCTTCTGACTCTTGTCTTCCGTCATTTTGGTGTTGATTTGACTCGTTACGAGCCCATGCCCTTTGGTCCTCTCCTCGATGCATCTGCAAAGTCGAAATCTTCTTCAGCTCTGCAGACTGCCACGAAGAAGAGGAAATATACTTCAGCGCCGTCCTCATCCACTGTTCCTACAGCTGACCTGCCTTCCTCCTCTGCTCCACCATCTCGTGACATTCTTTTGGAGATGGTCTCTGGACATTACAGATTGTTGTCTCTCTCTGTCCTCCATCAGGGAATAGCCTTCCCTGAGGATCTGAGACAGTTTGTTCCCCAGCTTCATGTGTCTCCTTAGCCCACTGATGTCGTTGAGCATCCTGGTGTAGCTTCTACTAAGGTGTTGCTGCTGCTGATGTTGCTCCTTCTGACCCTCCTCCAGAGGATACACCTGTTTGAGTGGTGTTAGTTTGGTGATGGTTGTATTTTGGTGTATGATGGATGTTGTTGATATTGACATTATATATGTATGGTGATGTACTTCGATGTTGACATGATGATGTATTTTTTGTCTTGATCATGATGTATCTTTTTGTTATGGACATGTAGATGTACATCCGTTAATGTACTCATCGTTTATATATATCTATATATGATGTTGCTGTTTATCTTGTGTCACACTATGATACTCGATTTTCCATGCTATCTCTGGTATGATGCATTTGTGAAATCACTTTTTAAACTATTTGTGTGTGTACATCTAAAATGTAGATATTGGACTTCAATTCCATTACTCACATGTGTTTATGATGAGATTTTATGAGTTTTGATTCTATATATCTTTATACTCCTTGATTGTTGTTAGTTCGTATTTAGCACTATTTTTGTTGTTGTTATTTGCTCCCACCTTTTTGGATAATGCCATAGGGGGAGAGAAATAAACATACAAGATTCATAATGAATGTGCTAAGTATGTTCTAACACTTGAATCTAAGACTGAAGTTGCCTTAGATTCAGGGGGAGTAAGATTACAATGAATAGGGATTTTAATTCATAGATTTTTTGAATCTTTATTCATGCATTTCTTACTCATTTGCTTCAATTGATATGTAGATTTCCAACTATTTGTTGACTAACTTGATTGGCATCTATGTAGGGGGAGTAAGTTTTCATTGCGCATAATTATTTATCTTTTTGTTTATGTTTGTTTGTCATCATCAAAAAGGGGGAGAATGTTGAGTATTGGACTTCTCCCTACTTGGTGTTAATGATAAGCAAACATAAATACTTGTGACTAATCCCCTATTTTGCTGTTAATCCATTGCCTAAGCTATTTATGAAGATCTACTAGCAATGGATGACTCACAAACTTCATTGAAGGCAAATGACATGATCGTAGATTATGATTTGAAGCTCCGTGAAGACTTCAAGCTCATACGATGGAAAGAAGAGATTATTCTTCAATGTAATTTTTCTTTTATCTCTTCTAGTATGTAGCTTAGAAGTAGAACTTTGATGGAGCACTCTCACACATCTACATTCAGTCATAGGACTTCATTAGATCAATTGTCCTTTGATCCAAATTCATTTCTTTATTGATTGTGCTAGGATTGTTTATAACAGTCGACTGCTGAACAGTTTACAGTCGCCTGCCTCAAAAACAGTCGACTGTGTTTTTTTCTACAGTCGCTCGTTATGCACATACTATCACAATATAGTTTTGGGCCTTCTCTGATTATTTTGCACAGGCTACTAATGAACGATTCACAGGCGCCTGTCCAAGTGACAGTCGACTATGTTTTGTAAATCAGTCGTCTGTCTATTCTTTGCCCAAACTCTGTTTGATCTGACTTTTACGGCCAGTCGACTAATGTTGTATATACAGTCGAATGTCTATTGGATCAGTCGACTGTCTATGCTGCAACAGTCGTCTGTCTGTAAGTCATTTCTTTGACTCAGCTCTCTGGAAATTTCTCAGGCTTTTGACAGTCGTCTGTATAAGGATTTACAGTCGCCTGTTCTGATTAACAGTCAACTGTGTTATCTGTATCAGTCATCTGTCCTGTTACTTATGAGATTTCCAGTATTTGTCTAACTTACCCATCTCTCGGCCAGTCGCCTGTCGAAGAAATTACAGTCGGCTGTTGGTTTAATAGTCGACTGTCTTTGCTTCATCAATCGACTGTCCATGTGGTAAGTTACCGTTATAAATTCTCACCTACCCTTGTTGACTGTGCAACAGTCGACTGTGGATTGTTCAACAGTCGACTGTCGCGAGTTCAAATTCTACCCGTTGAGATTTTTCTCACAGATTCCAATTGGGTTTTTGCCTAAACAGTTTTGTGGATTTGAGAAAACTATAAATAGAGCTTTTACTGTTCCATTGGAAGGGTACTCATTCATTGCAAAATCTCTCAAGCTTTTATTTCCAAAGATCAAAGCTCTCAAATTCAAAGCCCTAAGTATTTCCAAATCTCGTTCTCATGCTCTCCAACCTAGAACCAAAGAGTGATCTTCTAGTCAATTGGTGCAGTCAAGTGAAAGGGCTTTCTCCTCTCTTCCAAGAGAGTTCTTCAACACACATCACACTCCACCTTCAAGTTCTACTTTAAGGCATAGGTGATTGTAAGTGTTGTTTTCATTATTTCATAACATTCGTTATTTGAGTTGTGCTCTCATGTTGTGAGAGTGGTTTTGCTTGCTCCCTGGTTGTGGGAGTCAAGGACATCGATTGTATTCGATTGCACTTGTAGTGTTGCTACAAGTGGGCTTTAAGGAAACCTCAAGTTAGGGTTCTAACTTGAGTATTCGGTGGTATCCGGGTGGTAGGGACGTAGGATTACCGGGAACAAGTCGGGTGTTGACTTGGGTAATCCGAACCCTTGAAACATCTCTGCGTTTGCGTGTGTTTCATTTTGGATTATTTTTCTTTTCCGCACTATTTGTTGGATTGCATTTTATTTGGCGTAAATTCTTTTTAAATTTGCATAAACACTATTCAACCCTCCCTTCTAGTGTTTTCCCCATAGACAGGGTCCTTACAAAGTAATTTAATGAAAATATCAGAATAGAAATACATTAGACAATTGATATCAGAAAGCATACTTTCATTTAAGAACAAGATGTTTTACATATATAAACTGCCTTGAGGGCATACATCTCTCAACATTTATGACGAGTAATCGAGATCCATACTATCTCGTTGATAGTTGTCAGTTGACAGGTTGGTGGCAGAGGAGAATTGGGGGCTATCCGACGACGCATAACGGCCCCCAATACTACAAAACCCATGTGACATCTGCTTCATCATGTATCTTTGAACATTCGAATAAAATATATTACAAGTGTCAAACACAAAAGCTCAACACCCTGCGATGGCAACTCACAGCCACGCTCCCTCCTTCCTTCGTTTGATACTGACTTAAGCATCGGAGTTGAATCAGAGGGCCACCCTGCTCTGGTTCCTCTGACGTGTTCCTCTATGTTCCAAGCGACGGTGAAGAAGCCTTTCTCGACCCGATTAAATCAACCTGCCTGGGCTCTCTGTTGCATGAATACTCGTTCCAGCAGCCGTATTCGTGCTCTGCAAGATTCTAGGGGCATCAACAGTTGGCACTAGAAGAATGGCCTTGTGACAACTCTTGTTGCACATGCTCTCATCACAGCCATCCCTTTAGTACCTTCATCTTCCACTTCATCACCCTCCACGGTGAAGAAACAAGAAGAACCGACGTCTCATTGGAATGTTTCATCCCCTGGACACCTCCCTCCAATGGAGGAGTGTGTCACATAACCTCAATTAAGGCATCTCAAGCAGCACTTGAGCACAAAAGCCACATGCTTATTAGGGACAACCCTATATCTTCTCCTTAATGGGTTATGCTCCGCAAGGACGACCCTAACAGTTACGCCCATGGTCGACCCCTTCACGGGCTACGTTCTATAAGGACCACCTCGCAGGTTACACACATAATTGTCTCCTTAAAGGTTATGCGTAACAAGGATGACATTTGCATAGGCCGGCTCCTTAACAGCTACACTTCACATGGACGACCCGTGGTTACACCCATGATTGGCTCCTTAACGGACTATGCTCTAAAGGACGATCCTAGTAGTTACATCCAATGTCGACTCCTTAGCAGCTATGCTCTATAAGGATGATCTCAATGGTAGACACCCATGAACAGTTTTGGAGGTCGGCTCAACCGAGCTCCTATCACATCTCTGCGACGTAGCTCAGTTTTCCATTTAAATGATAGCCCCCAGCTCACCCTGGAGCCACCCATTGGTCCGACCTTAACGACACAGCAGTAAAATCACAAAGGAACACTCTACTCACTAGTGTTACCTTCATCAAAGTCCCTAGCCCAAGCTGGGGCCCCTTCTGTTCTCCCCTTAACGGTCTGGCATGGTGAGTAGCAGCATTCGAGCAATACTCAGTTCAAAATGTGCCCAACAGTTTTGCACTCTGATCAACAGTGCTACCCTCAACCAAGCCCTCGACCCAAGCTTGGGCACCAGTTGGTTTGACCTAAATGACCTAGCGAGGCATCAAGTTTCAACAGATAGCATCCAGCTAAGGCCATGCTAATTTGCTAAAGCCTTAAACCTTTAGCACGTGTTGGGGCTTAAGATGGCCAACGGGCCGATCGGGCCATACTGGGCATTAACTGGGTCACGGGCCAGGCCAGCCCGTTTGAATCTTTGGCCCGGGAAGGCAAAAAGCCCTTGGAAGCACGGCCTGCAGCTCGACGCCCATCGGACCCATGCCTATCGAGCCAGGCCCGGGCGGCCAGCAAAATTATAAAACTTAAAAAAACTTAAAAATCTTTTAAAAACATAAAAATCTTTAAAAATCTTTAAAATTATTTTAAAATGGAAAATAATATTTAAACATATTATAGAATGATGTATATTAAAGTTTGTATTATACAAAAATTTAAAAGTTAAATTGATTGTATTTTAAAAAAAAATTTAAAAATAGATAGTTTTATAAAAATATTTAACCCAGTCGGATTCGAAGGAGGTGAGAAAATTACCTTTGTGAGGCGTCGCTGTGGCAGTTGGCGGCTGCTGTAGGAGGCTGTCGGCGGCTGTCATCATTGGATTCGTCCTCCCTCCCTGATCAATCTCCCTCTCTCCCCCTCCCCCCGATCTCCGAGCTCAAAAATTGAGTGTGGGGGCGCACGCAGGCTGCCCCCAATTTAGGTTAAAAAAATTTGGATGGCAATGGAATATTAGCCACGGACATATCTGTGGCTGTTAATATTGTTGGCCACGGAAATCTCCATGACTAAAAAGTTAAGGCCACTGACAATTTATTTACCAATATTCCATGTTTGGAACTCTTTGTCCACAGACATATCTGTGGCCGTTAAAATTATTAGCCACAGATGTATCCCTGGCTAAAAATTTTAGGCCACGGAAATTTTCTTCACCAATAATCTGTGGCTAAAAATCTTTGGCCCCAGATAAATCTGTGGCCGACAGTCCACTACTGGCCACGAAAATGTACCTAGCCAATAATCTGTAGGCAATTTTTTTTTCAGCCACGGAAACTTGGCCATGGAGAAATCTGTGGCCGAGACTATCGCCCGTGGATTTGTCCGTGACCAAATAGTCGTGGCTGCAGACCCTTTTTCTACCTGTGAAAGACGAACTGATTCCACCAATCATAAATTTTGAGAGGGAGCCAAAGTAGGAGATTCATGCCCCTCCTGGTAGAGATATGATACCACATTCCAGAAGGCAAATGCCTCACTTGGAAGAAGTAAAGGACGAGCGGTAGGGTCAGCGCTGCTTCGTGCAGCTAGCAAAGCATGAGGAAGCCGAACAAAGAGGGGATAGAATGCGGTGTCAGCTAACAGAGGGAGAGCTACAGAGAGTCCATGACACAAGAACAAAGGGATGAAGGGGGAAACGAAGCCCGAACTTGAACATCTCACTTTAAACCCCAACTTCACACTCCCTCGGGAAATAGATCCTCTCGTCATAAAAGGGGGCTCGGACCCCGTAGGGATAGAAGAGGTATTCGAGCCTGCTATTGTCGACCACAGAGTAAGAAATGGAGGATGCCACATTTCAGACCTCCAGAGGAGCCGATGGAACATCATCCCTGAATGGGTCCCCCGAAGAACCGACAAGCAAACCTTTTCCATTTACAGGGGCCTCCTCGAACCATGGGGGCTGAGCGATTCCTGGTGTAGCTCTGGTATACCCAGGGGTGGACACTTCCCTGATCCTCACCATACCAACCAAATGTGAAAGGAAGAACGTTAATGAAAGAGAAGAATTACATTGCTTAGACAAAGACAAAATGGCGCAAAAAGCAGAATGGGTGTGGAACTATCTTAATGCAAATAGGAAGTCACGCCTCCTTCCCTAATTCCCAATCTTATATAAGTGACGATATCAATTCGGACCGTCCAATGTGGAACACGCATCGACATCTGGTAACATCAACCTTCCAATTTTGTACCATCTTTGGCACCCTTATCCAAGGGCACAGAGCTCGACGGCCAACATTAAATGTGCCGCCTCGACTATCGTGCCAGTCCCATCACTGCATGTCACATCCCCGACCCAGACTGCCACGTCGGTCTAACTCGGGTGATGGGGACCATTGATACAACCCCTAATCGGACCAGGGTCCATCAAGTCAACCGTAACTAATTATTCAGCCCGGTACGACCCAGGGCTTTTGCCCGGTGACCCTCACATCCAGGTCATCATCTCTCCATTCATGACAAAGGCCCGATTAACCGTCTGATCTTCGTGATTGAGGAGACCGATCCTCTAACAGAGTGAACAAAGATTGCACATTAACCTGCCATCAATGCAGATAGAGCAGCGGGGGGAATAAATGTCATGAATGCATGAGCATAATGGGGGGAGATCATTGACAAATCGCTTGCCTACAAATAGCCCAAGAAGGAGACCACTAAGGGGACGAATATGTGATATCTGACACTCAGGTACTCCTACACTCTAGCTCCGCTTCCACCAAACAAATTTCTTCCTCCTTATAGCTCGGCCTGAGGATTAGTGAACGATCCCCAAACGGATCAAAATCTGTCCCACCGAGCATTCTTTTGCCACGATCTGACTTAAGCATCAGAGGGGATTTGGTCGGAACCCAAATCCAACCTCCTGATGAGCATTCTGTCTTGCAGATCACCGAGGAGATCATTCGGCTGATGCTTTGTTCAGCTCCCATCGCTCGGCACGTAGCTCGCTCATCCCCGGAGTCAGCTCAGACGACGCCCCAAAGGTCGGCTTCGTCTGCCACATCTGCTCTGACCTTCGGGTTGCCCTACATCAAATCTGTGGTAAGAAAACACCCTGAAACATTAGTGGATGGTGATGGAGCTAAAAGTTGTATTGCATTCGTTAGCAATTAGAATAACTAAGAATGCCATTTAATGTTAGTGGATGATGATGTCAAGGTCCATTCCCTTTCCTACTAGTTTAATTAGTTTACTAAGGAGTGTGTTAGGGATATTTTCATACCATTTATCATTGATAATTGTTGACTGCGTAAAACTTTTTACTTTTCAAAATATATACAATTTTTGCATTATTTGACAACAAGATAACTATTGGCGGGGGAAATCACTTTATAAACAAATGTTCAGGGCATCTATAGTATATTTGACAACTGTTTTTGAATCCTATGGCTAACTAGGACAAAGGGGTTGATAGAAAGATGGCTTAGATTTAATCTTGAGGAATGAATGGATAGGATTTGAGTGTGTGAAAAAATTTGGGGAGAGGAATTTTTTTTGGGGAAAGTACTCTATTTAATTCACTCATATGTATCAAATGGGGGGGCATAATGCAGGAGATGCAATTGGGGGGGACCACTATTGTATATGGACGCGGCTTGGTGGGCCATCAAAGACCACAATGCAGCAGATGCAATGGCCGAAAGTATATCTACTAGGCGCCCGCTCGCTAAATTTTTTTACGCTAAATTTTTTTACGTGTCAAAGGCGTCCACACCGAATTTGTTGTTTTATGCCGAATTTGTTGTTTCGCACAGAAGGCACCCACACCGAATTTGTCGTTGCACGTCAAAGGCGTCCGTGCTACTAAATATTTTTACACAAATTTGTTCTTTTAAATCTTGGCTGTAGAAATAATTTTTTGGGGAACATAGATTTCGCAGGGGTAAATCTTAAATGAACCGTGCACGAGGGCACGAGCCTGCGCTGGAAGGGCACCCGCTAAATTTTTTACGTTAATTTGTTGTTCAATGCTAAAGGTGCCCGCGTCGAATTTATTGTTATACACCGAATTTGTTGTTTCGCGCAGAAGGCACCAGTGCCTAATTTGTTGTTCTGCGCCAAAGGCGCCCGTGCCGTTAAATATTTTTACATTAATTTGTTGGTCTTTTAAATTTTGGCTGTGTAAATAATTTTTTGGGAAACACAGATTTTGCAGGAAAAAATCTTAAATAAACCTTGCCCGAGGGCCCACACCGCCGCTAAATTTTTTTACGCTAATTTGTTATTCCGCGCCAAAGGCACCCGCGCCGAATTTGTTGTTCTACGCCGAAATTGTATTTCCGCGTAGAAGGCACATGCGTCAAATTTGTTATTCTGCATCGAAGGCGCCAACGCCGAAGGCGCCAACGCCGAAGGCGCCCGTGTCGCTAAATATTTTTATGCTAATTTGTTTTTTTTAAATTTTGGTTGTGGAAATAATTTTATGGTGAACAAAGATTGCGCAGTGAAAAATTTTAAATGAACTGCGCCCGAGGGCACAAGTTATGACTAGTTCTAAATTAAATGTAGCATTTTTCTCATTGAACATTACTATCATAAACTAATAAATATATTTAAAGATAAACTTTAACCACTAACATTTCTTAAGTAATTTGGTTAGCATTTTTGAATACTTGTTAAAAGCTAAGAAATCCAAATCTTTGTGAGGGCATATAATTTTTTAGCCAAAAAATTATAGATCTAAACCTAACCAAATTGCATAAACAGTTCGGGTACATGCACACTAAATTTTTCTTATGTCAAGTATGTTGTGAAGGGATAATACCGAGTTGGTTAGTCGGTTGGGATCACTGCTTATCTTATAAATAAGACCGTATCTATTGTATCTTATCTATATACGCTCCTCTATATGCTATAAATAAAGATCTGGGGGTTCCTCCCCAGATGATGATTCATAACACGTTATCAGTATGAGCCTGTAAACAAAAATTTCACCAAAATCAACCATTCTGAAAGCGAAGAAGACGGGAGATCCACATGCACGACATCAAGCTTCATCAAACGAGCATTGTCATCCGCGTAGGCTTTGTTCAACCGTCGTTATATCCGGAGGACAGATATAGAGGTAAATCTCGCTAAAAATGTCGTTTTTATCATATGTATGATAGTATTTTCCATAGATCTTGCAAGATCGAAGTGGACGTAGGTCTAATCGCCTAAATCGATGATTTTTATCGTCCAAAATCATGTTCTTAACATACTTAAATTCTGTAAATAATGAGAATAGTGTTTTACCCCATCTTGGCCTCGCCAGCGGCTTTTCCGTCGGTCGCCCACTCACCCCGCGCACGTTCCTCCCCCCTTCCCCCTCAAAGGGGGGTGCCGTCGTCGGTAAACCCCCTGCACCCGAAGGAGGGCCGTTGCCGTTGGTAAACCCTCCCCGAAGGGGGGGCCGCCACCGCTGGTTAACCCCCTCCCAAGGGGGGCTACCGTCGCGCTTTGCGCTCCCCCGTGAAGCGAGGGGGCCGCCGTCGATCATTGTGTCCCCCTCGCCTGAAGCGAGGAGGGGCCGTCGCTGGAATCGTTCCCCCAAAGGGGGTTCCACCGCAGGTTTCTGCCGCCCCCTCCCCGTTCAACCCCCCCCCCCCCCCCCCCCGAAGGGGGGCCGTCGATTCTTGTCCCCCCGGCTCTGTCAAGGGGGCGTCTGCCCCTAGCCGCCACACGGAGATAGCACATTGAGTGGCGGCAGTGGCTAGCCCTAGCTGCCGCCCCTCAAACCCTAGTTTTCCTTTTCTGGGCCTGAAGCCTATGAAAAAAATTCAGCCTTGCGGGCCTGAAGCCCGCAGGCAAGCTATGGGCTTCAGACCCATAGTCTGTATTTCCTTCTATAAATAAATAAAATAAAAATAAAAAATTAAGACTGCGGGCCTGAAGCCTGCAGCCTGCCGCCACACTGCGGGCTTCAGGCCCGCAAGCCAGTTTTTCGGAAAAAAAATGGGCAAATTTATATTTAAAAGGGGGCTAAAAATAAGCTATAAAAGGCTTTTTGGGGGCTAAAAATAAGTTTAAAAAGGATTCAGTGGGTCTAAAAATTCATGAAAAATCATGATAAAATTAGGGACTTTTGGAGAATTTTGAGGATTATTGGGGTATAATTTAAAAGGAAAACTTCTTCCTTTTTCATGAAGAACATGTTATATTTTGGGCTCTTTTTCAATCTTTTTGAATAAACCCAACTAGCACAACCCTTGCATTATATGATACCTTTGTAGGATTATAACTATATGATGCACATCATTTTAGGCTTATTCGGTGAAAAACTATGTTTGGTTGTGCAAATATTAAAACTTCATAATTAGGAAGATCCTACGATCGCTCTGCCGTTAGTCACCTAACCTAACGGTGTATGACGTTGTCCAGTAGTCCAATAATTATTAAGTAATTAAATTGTTTATCCTTCATGTGAATATAAATACATGTGGTGCCCCTGATGAAAATGTCTGATGAAAATGTCTGCTGAAACTATTTGATGAGCACAAATTTTTGCATGGATGGCTAATTGCCGTTTTGGATCGGCTGTTTAAGTCCCACATTTTATTTCATTCACATTCTTTTGAGAGAAATTGTAGTGAGGAATTTATGTAAATGTCCAAGACCGAAGACCACTTTCCATGGAGACGGAGGCCACAATTGAAGCTGAAGATCTTATATGGGACACACGGGGTTTCCAAAGTTGTAATTTCTTTTTTAAAGCTTTCTATTGTGTAATATGGACTGTAATAGACTTTGGACTTTTTTTATTTATGTGGGAGTGGCCGATCCACGCAATTAGCTCTTCAAATAAAAATTGCCTCCGCATGAAAATGTTTATTGTTTAAATTAATAATTCATGCAAATTTGTGCTCTGCTAGATAAAATGGCAAAAATTGCAAGTGTCGATTTCGAAGTGCTGAATGCATCAAGAAGAAACTATCTGAGCTGGCAGCTCGATGTGAAGTTTCATCTGCGGACTAGGTCCCTCATTTCTGCTGTGACTAATAATGAAAATGTAAGGATATAAAAAACGGGCAAGTCATTATCTATATTCTCCACCATGTGGACAAGACCCTAAAGGACGAATACTTTACGGTCGAAGATCCACTTGGGCTGTGGACTACCCTTGAGAATAGATATAAACATAAGAAAGATGGTATACTATCAAGGGCACGATATGAGTGGGAGAACCTGAGACTGCAGGAATTTAAGACCATACCTGAGTACAACTTAGCTCTCTTTAGCATCACCTCACGCCTAAAGTTGTGTGGGGAAAAAGTCTTAGAAGATCGCATGCTGGAAAAAACGTACACGTCTTTTCATGAGAAAGATGTGATACTAATGCAGTAATACCGTGAATGCAAGTTCACCAAGTATTCTGAGTTGTTGTCATGTTTACTCATGGTTGAACAAAATAGAGAGCTTCTCCTTGCCACTCACAACATGCGCCCCCTGGAACTGCCCCCTACCAGAAGCTCACAATACCTCTTCTTTTTACAAAAAGAAGAGAGACAATAAACGAAAAGAAAGACCACATAAAGGAGGACAGATCAAAAGGGCTAGGGGCCAAGTCCAGCATCGAAGAAATGAAGAGAAGCACAAGTTCACTTGGTGCAAAAATGAAAACAATAGAAATGATGCACCCACATCCAAGAGGGAATGGAAAGACCAGTGCCATAGCTGTGGCATGAATGGCCATTGGTCTAAAGTGTGCCGAACTCCGTAGCATCTCCAGGAACTGTATAAAGAAAACGATAAAAAGAAAGCTGAAACAAACCTGGTGACCTCTGATGCTTCAGTCAAGTTTACAGCTGACAACTTCGAAAATGATGACATGCTTGATTAGCCTTCTATTTTTATCTTAGCTACTTGTTTTAAGAACATTTCAAGTTATGAGAGCTTTTGAATTATGTAATTTGATGTTGAATGAAAATGTTTCTCTAAAAATGTGCCTATATGATTCATCTTTTAATAGATGAACTGCTCTCATGACTAATTAGTAGACAATAAATAAACACATACGATCCTTCAATACAAAGCCCAATATCAGGGCCATATTGAAGGTTCTGGGAACGCAACACTGTTGCTCCCAAATAACACAAAAATAAAGGATGCACGGATCTCTTCGAATTCCAACCGAAACTTACTAAGTTTCAAGGACTCTGTTTCAACGGATTCCATTTGGAAACAGCAAATGTAAGTGAAAAACAAATTAATGTATGTAATGCCTCAAGAAAAAGGAGTAAAATCCATACTTGAACGTTTCAAGAACCTTTTCAGCAGGCCTCTAACATACAAAGATTCGAAGAGAGGAAGCGGATTTAACGGAGCACCTAAAGTGCCCGACATCAGCCAAGTTTTAACTTTGGCATGATAGACTTGGCCACCTTGGATCAGTGATGATGCACCACATCTTATCATATGGGTATGATTTGAAGAACCAGAAGATTCTTCAGGATGGAGAATTCCCTTGCATCCCTTGCTAAGGGAAAACAAATTACAAGGCCATCTCTACTAAAACTTGACAAAGAATCTCCACGCTTCCTTAAAAAGAATATAAGGAGATAGACGTGGACAAATCCACCCCTTAGTGGGCTATTTTGGTACTTTATTGTACTGATAATTGCATTCTCAAAATATTCGTATTTGTGTCTACTATCGACCCACAACCTAGATTTTCCAGAGCTATTGGCACAAATAATAATGTTGCGGGTACATTTTCTAGACAATCAAATAAAGAAAATAAGTCTAGTTAATGTTGGGGAATTTACCTCCCGGTCATTTCAAGAGTACTCCAAGCAACGGGAATAGAAAATGAACATACAGTACCGCATGCTCATAACCAAAATGGGTCAGCAGAGTCACTGATAAATAGACTCCAATGGATTGCACATCCATTTGTAATGAAATCTCGATTGCCGGTGGATGCATGAGGACATGCAAATTCTACAAGCTGCATCGTAAATGAAAATAAGACCCTTTGGAGGTCAGAGTCTCCAATGCAACTTGCATATGGAATGCCACCGAACATTTCTCACTTGAGAATCTTCGGTCGCGCAGTTTAAATCCCCATCACACCACCACAGAGGACAAAAATGGGTCCTCAACGTCGCCTAGACATCTATGCAGGGGTTGACTCACCCTCAATTATAAGATACCTAGAACCCTAAACAGGGGATGCATTTAAGGCACACCTTGAAGACTGTGATTTTAATGAGACGAGTTTCTCCAAAATGGAGCATAATACTAGAAATCTGGCGCAAATCAAATTACAACGTGGTATACAAAAAGCTTGACCCACCATGATCCGGTAACAATACAATGTGAAGATGAGATTCTGAAGATCCTCCACATACAAAACACTGTTCACTAATGACAGAAATCATTTACTGAAAACCAGAAGATTGTCAGATCACACATCCATGCTGCATATACTCCAGCTAGGATTGACATCCCTGAGAATGGATGTAATCCACCAACAGCAGAAGTGGCTGCTCCTCAATAGAAAAGAGGCAGGCCACCAGGCTCCAAGGATGAAAATAAAAGAACAAAGAAAAACACATAGAGACCTTGAGACAATACTACCACGTGACAATGAGCTCATGCCAACACCCTCACCCCTTCCCGGAATCCACTGCAGAGGAAATACCTAAAAAATAAAATGAAAGTAAATATTGTACGTATTGGGCAGGTGTTGGACAGAAGAACATAATTGTCGATAATGTATTCACATATCATATTGCCATATACATCGCAAAAGCGATGATGTTTATAAAATATCGTTCCATATTCTGTTGCTAACATGCAAACGTAGAGATTGACCAAATGTGGAACGAGGCAATAGAAGATGAGCTGGACTCACTTATGAAACGTGAAATGTTCGGACCTGAAGTCCAGACACCAAAAGGTGTCAAACCTGTGGTAAAATAAAGTATTGCACACATAAGAAAAATAAATACAAAATCATATGGTTTAAGGTACAACCTATAGCTCAAGGATTCGCTGAAACTAGGAAATGAACAAATTAAAATGAGCATGACTCATAAATGATGCATCAGACTCCCTAAGATATCAGATGTGAATACCTTACGATTTGGCAAAGAAATTTTGGATATGCTGTTATTGGATGTTGTGACGGCGTACCTTTGTGGATATCTTAGTAAAGATAAATTCCACATTTCCTTAAATGCCTGAATAGATTTCGGGACGTCTATTCTATTGAAGAAAAAAAATAAGAATAATAAATAATGTACAACCAAGAGAAGCACTTAACAAAGCTATGATTCCTACGGAGGGTTGTCTTTCCATCTAAGCAAAGAACATGATTTGAGATGATAGTTGTAAACAACTTAAATCTCATCGGATCTCCTGGAGAGAAAACTGAAATATCTTCTCAAGGCTGACTATTAAACATGAAATAAAAGACCTAGGCAAAAATAAATTAAGTCATGGCTCACAAATTTATTATCTTAATAGAATCCTGTTACATACGCCCAGAAGTGCGTTGAAGAAATTAAAAGGACCATTGTCATCCAAAGTTGACCTATGGTAGTACACTCTATGAATGTACAAAAATACCCCTTCCGATCGCTGGAAGAGTGGGAGGATATAATTGGTCCTAAAGTCCCTTATCTAAGTGCAATCAGGCACTCTTGGCTAACTGCATACGTCCCGATATAGCAGTTGCAGTAAACTCATTAGCCAGAGATAATTAGGCAACTAAAAGGGCCATTAGATCAGAGTTAAGCATCTTCTATGCTTCCTCCAAGGGTCGAAAAATTTGGTCTTACATTATAAAGTATCATCCTCCATGTTTATGCAAATGCAGGTTAACAGGTCTGATCACTATATTGAGAAATCACAGACTGGGTACCCACAGTGGGATGGCCATCTACTACAGATCTGTAAAGCAAATTATGAAGGCAACATCATCCTATCATTCAGAGATCCTCACCACACCTATGGTATATTTGAGAGCGCTGGTGGTACATCATATCCTAGTGACGACTGGGATAGAGGCTGGTATTGTGGAGCTGACCACATAGTCTGAAGACCACATCAGAGGCGACGAAACCTAGCAAACCTCTCCAAAGTTTTTGGATTCAATAGCTGCTTAATGATGATAATTTTGTAATCTGTGTATATCTTCGAAATGGTGAAAATAGAAGTGATGAGATAAGCCTAAGAGATCTAAAAGCCTAAGGGCTTTTACAGATCAGGGGGAGTTGAGGGAATTTGTACTCTTTTCCCTTAGTTATAGTTTTTCCCACAGGGTTTTCCATAGCCAAAGGTTTTAACGAGGCAAATCACATCAACTCTGGATCCTGAAGTATCCACCCCTTTGTGATGCTCAGAATCCCGAAGTGTTCATGAGAAGAGTCGCTTGTACAAATCAGGGGGAGTTAGAGAGCGTCCGTACTCTTTTTCCTTAACTATAGTTTCTCCCACATGGTTTTTCATAGCTAAAGGTTTTAACGAGGCAAACCTCACCAACTTAGGATCCTGAAGTATCCACCCCATGTAAGACTCCTACTACACCCAGAATCCTGAAGTATTCATGAGCAGAGTCCACACATGTGGCTGGAATAAGGGGGAGTGTTGTGAAGGGATAATATCGAGTTGGTTAGTTGGTTGGGATCACGGCTAATCTTATAGATAAGACCGTATCTATTGTATCTTATCTATATACGCTCTATATGCTATAAATAAAGAGCTGGGGTTCCTTCCCCAGATGATGATTCATAACAAAGTACAATTTATAATAAAGGAATTGGATTAATCTTTTGTCAAGTTCGAATATACCCTCTGATTTGGATATACCTTAATCCAGGCCGGGTCATCCTTAACACGACCCGTTTGCAACCATTAATAAACAGGAAAGTCTTGGGGGTCAAACTATGGCTCTACTCTGCTAGCTTTAAAGCTGGCAATGACCTTCTCATTAGATTTGCCCTTTTGATTTAAAATA
Source organism: Scilla litardierei (assembly GCA_030789695.1). NCBI lineage: Eukaryota > Viridiplantae > Streptophyta > Magnoliopsida > Asparagales > Asparagaceae > Scilla > Scilla litardierei. The sequence goes on along the minus strand of CM061140.1, from coordinate 42,662,800 downwards.
TGGCACTTCCTCACGAGCTTCTTCAAATTATGTCACCCTAGTGTCAAGATTGATCATATGAGTATTCCCAACTCCTTTGTGATGATGTGCCATACTCCAAGCGACCCCTCTTCGATTTAACTTTTCGCTCTTCGATATGTAATTAATAGAGAAGCTGTTAAGTACTTTTTTATTCTTCTTAGTATGACGAGAGAGCATCAAATCCATTTTCCTTCCACTTCCTCCTAAAAAAGCCTCCATCTCCTACGATTACTTGGGAGTCGCCTAACTGTATACCTGACCTCCTCAATTATGAACATGGTATGTTGGATGGCTATGTAATATGCGACTTAAAAGATTGTGATACACTATTTCCATATGTACGGGTATTATTCTACGTATTTTTTATCGTATTTTGTCCACATATATTTTCATGTATTTAAGAGAATTTTTCCTAATTTTAAAATTTTTATAATAATATAAAATCTATCTTTAAATATTTTAGATCATATTTAGATGGCATAATGGGTTATATTTAAATGTCTACATGGTATAATGGTAGGGATAATAGTAGTGGCGTAACCAAGAATTTTTTGCCCTGGGCGAAAAAAAAGACGATGTAAAGAATATTTTTTATGATATGCATGCTGTATTAGCATATAAATGCTATATTAGCATAGGAATCAAAAATCAACTCAAATATCTAAATTTTTTATGGTAAATTCATAATTACCGTATGAATATATGTAAGGAATAAAAATATTCTTCACTTGCAATCACATAACATGTGCCCACATGCAGCATTATGTTAGACATCGGGCTGTAAATAAATGGTGATAGTATAAGAGATTTTTTCATAAATAAATAATTATTGTATGTAATAAGTAAGAAAAGAGATTTTTTAATAAATAAACTATTAACATCGTATGTAATTTAAAAAAATGGGAATCAAACCAAGAACTTATTGTCGAATGCCGAACGCCTTAGCCACTACAGCTTTTAAGAGTGCGATTAGAGTTTCTCTTGTATTTAATATAAAAGAAGAGATTTTTTAATAAATAAATTATTATTATATTAAATACGTAAGAAATGTGCTCTTGTATGTAATATAAAAGAAAAGATTTTTTAATAAATAGAGTATTATTATATTAAATACCTAAGAAATGTAAACCAAAATGCCAACCATGGGAATCGAACCCAGATCATGTTGTCAAATGTCGAACGCACTTACCCACAGGGGCTTGTAAGAGGAAGCAGACAAGTGTAATACTAATTTATTTTTAAATTTTTTGCCCTGGGCACACGTAGTTACGCCCCTGGATAATAGTATTAGTGGGTGTATTTTCTTTTTCCAAAAATTAGAAAATCCTAATTTTGTATGCAAGCCACCTCATCTCCTTATGTGTCATGTGTTAGGTAGAGATCATCTTAATGGTGACACCTTAACCCCCACATCTTAAGATCATCTTAATGGTGACACCTTAACCCCCACATGGCATTCTCTTAGCCATTGACACAATGATTAGGATATGACGAGGATTAAAGGGAAAAAGAAAATAAAAAAATAGAAAACAAATTTTCTTCATCTCCCTCTCATCCTCCCTCCTCCACGGCCGGCCACAACCAAGAGCACCTCCTCCTCCTCCCTTACTCCCCTAGGCCAAATCACCATACATCCCTTCTCCTCCTCCTCTTGATCCAATTGCCATCACACACCCCTCCACTTGATGCAAGTTGGAGCTTGTAGAAGAAGACCGAGGGGGAGCTAGAAGGAGGAGCGCTTGGAGAGAAGGAGACTTGGAGGAAGAGAGTTAGATTTGGAAGAAGAGCTTCATCAACGGTAGGATTCCCAACTCTAGATAGATTGTTATGCATGGGATTGTCTTAGGGTGAGAAATTCCATTCATGCCATAGTTCTGTGACATACAATGTTTAGCAGACATTCCTCTATTTAGTTGATTTATTGTGAGTAACAATGATTCCATAATTAAGTTAGTATGTTGTAAGTTGATGGTATATTAAGTAGTGGTATTAACATCGTAATTATTTTCAGATAATTCTAGTATGATGTTAAGATTTGTAATAGTGTGTTTTATATCATGTACTTCACATGCTACTATGTCCATGCTCATACTCATATTAACATTAATATACTAATGTCCATATACTAATATGTTCCACATAATGTACTAATCACACTTATGCCATGATCATATACATTTGCTAATATGTGTGCTAATATGTTCCGCATGCTAACATTTGCGTGTCCAATTGCTAATGTTAATATGTCATATGCAAATTGTTCCACATGCTAATAAATACATGTGCTAATATGTTCCTTATGCTAATATGTTCCAAACGTTAATGATAATATGTCCATATGCAAATTATTCCATATGCTAATATGTCCATTAGCTAATATGTTCCACATGCTACTATCAATATGTTCATATGTCATAATATGTTCTATATGCTAATGTTAACACATCCTTATGCTAATGTTAGTATGTCCTTGCAATATGCCATGCTCATATTAATTACTATGCATGTTGCTAATGTACATGCCAATATGCTAGTGTCCATGCCAACATGTTAATGTCCATACTAACAAGCTAAAGTACATGCTAAAATGAATATGCTCTAAAAGTCTATGTTAACATGCTAAGTTATGTCTAAGTTGTATCTTAGTTAACATGTTAATTTCCATGTTGATGTTATCATGCCAAGTGTTATGTTAATATACCATGACTATGATTGTTCCATGGTAGTCTCCATGTAGTTCCATGTTTAATGGTTCTTATTTATCATATTGTGATGTGTATAATGCTAAGATGATGATGTCATTTAACTTCAAGTCAAGGATTTTGACGACCCCTTGTATGTAATTCTATTATGAAAATGGCACACAATGTGAAGTGATAGAATATGTCAACTTTCATTTTATGCTTAGATGTGGGGGTAATGTGGTAAAGTCAGAGTTTATGGGCTGTATGAGCGACCAGACCATCTCGTTATGCATACCTCTCCGAGAGTTGAGTCATGGAATAGGCGTTCTATCCCAAAAGGGGATGTGTTTACATACCACTTCAGGTAGCGTTCTCCTCCCACATGGAGGGTGTTAATGGATTACATGCCACTTCTGGTGGCGTTCTCCTCCCGTAAGAGGTAGTGTGTTGGTTATCAGGGTGGATGGTTGACCGGCGCCCCGCTTGCGTCGCGGCGGCGCGGTGTCGTTTACCGCAAGTTTCACGGTTAGTGTAGGGTGCGGGAATATCGAACTCAGGGAGGCGAGGTTGTGCTTGGGTCAGGTAGGACCTAAATCACCCCGAGGGGGTGAGCTAGCCCGAATCGGTGAATGGTTGTCACGAAAGGAAATAAAAGGGTATGAACAACAAGAAAGAAAACCCGGGACTTTGGTTTCCACCCCGACGAGAGACTCTCGCCGATACGGCCTACGGGTATGGATAGCGATCGGGATTAGGGTCCAATGGTGAGACGTTGCCTCTGAAAGTGGTACCGGCGTCCCATGGGCCCGATATTCCGGTTGGTGCCTAGGATGATACACCGGACTTCCCGGATTCGATCAGTGGGCACTCCCGTGTCCATTAACACTGATCGATCCCGGGAGCACTAAGCCCGCAACGATATCTCCCAACGTCTCATCCTGCCGCTCCCGCGTGCTAGGATTCGGCGTCTACGCTAAGGGCGTGAGCTATGGCTAGGGAGTCAACCGCCAAGTTTATTCCCCCTTGGCCCAACGGTCAAAGGCGGTCTTTTTCCCGCCAATGACAATGAAACACCCCGCGTAACCGTTAGATTCCTACTCCCTATCGATTTCCTAACCCTATGGACGCATCGGGAAGAGCCCCCGAAGGGGTTTCCACCAAAATCCCAGATTTGGGAACTACTCACAAAAATTCATGAAAAAGCGATCTAAATGAAATTTAACCGTTGAAATCATAATCGGACAATTGCAATGCGGAAGTAATGGAGTAATAAAGACAATACTAAAATTTTAGAAAGATCTGAAAACTTACAAACGAGTAACAATTACAGCCGTCACAAGGAAATAAAACAGTAGAAAAAAGAACAGCTCTCGTTTCTGGAACCCTAGGGGTTCTATTTATAGACCGTCGCATCAACCGATCGGTTGACAAGTCAACCGATCGGTTGATCCGTTACAAATTAATAACAGAAAACGGCGAGCTTTCACCCGATCACATGAACCGGTCGGGTGAGTTCTCGAGTGACCGGTTGGATCTTTGAAGCAGTCGGGTGAATCGATCGGTTCGACGTCCGTGTCTTCAGCTCTTCTTCTTCAGCTACAGATGAACCGATCGGGTGAGAGTCACCCGATCGGTTGGCGTTTTGCTTCGAGAAAACAGAGAATATCCCCCGCTGAACCGGTCTGCGAACCGGTCGGGTGACTTCTTTGTGAGCTACGGCAGAGACCGGGTGGTGCACGCGTGCATCACCCGATCGGTTGGAGATGACCAACCGACCGGGTGAGGGGCTGAAAGATGAATTCTTTGGCGTTTGACCCCCTGGATCACGCGTGACTTCTTCCGTTGCTCCGGGGACTTGGGATATCATCGTTAAACGTCCCCTACGCGGTCGATCCCCTGCAATCATGGATAAACAAGGAAGAGTGAAAGAAAACGGGAAAATACACGAAAACGAATAAGAGACGACGGAAAAACACGGAGAAACACAAAAGAAAACATGTGTGAATATATGAAATATAAACGCACGTCAATGGTTCTCATTGCACATCGCATTCTCTACCAGGAGTTTGTACGATTAACTAGGTGTTAAGGCCAAAAAATGACTGATACAGTTGTCTAGCTTACATGGACCCTTCATGCTGAGTCGAAGCCTCATCAGCAAGTTGAATGGGACCATAGGTTGGAAGAACCAGGGTCGGTTGATGGATGGTAAATGTCGTGCGATGCTCGATCGAACTTTGAGCGACCTGTGTGTCGATAGATTGAGGCTGGGACACTTGGGAACGACCCTCATGGAAGGTCGAGACCCGACGATCTGCACCACAAGGAAGGTCAGGGGGTCGGATCTGGGTCCTGACCCAAATCCCCTCCGATGACTAAGTTAGTACGGGAACTTAAGGAAGAGAGGAAGCTTGGAGAAGCTGAGATCGACCCACGGAGGTTCGTCTCAGATCTGACGTCGCAAGCTCTATAGTGGAAGAATTATCAGCTGAAAGAGTAGATTCTATGTATTAGATCTCGTACCTTAAGAAATGGAACTTTTTTGGTATTTACAGACCTCATGGTTCCTTTTAGTGACGTTAGAGATATAACGGTCACCCCTTATGGTGCCATGATCTTCCCTCTTTAATAGGAACGAACGTTTCCCACATTCTCGCTATTTATGAGGCCGCCTTCAATCCCACGTTCGAGTAATGGGATTACAATTGGCGACTGGCTAGTTGGCTTTGACCGAGTCGATGTCGGGCTTCTCTAGTAGGCCTTAACCTCCGTCGATCGATTCGTCTCGAGTGCCGGCCCAATGGTTCAATAATAGCCCCCATTGTACAACCTGAAAGGGTCTGCTTGTTGAAGTCAAGCGACGTTACATCGTATTAATGGGGCACGACAGTCGAGGAAATATCACTCGAGTTCTGGCTGCCAAAATGTCCACCTTGCCAATTCGGATGAGCCGCCGGTCTGAAACCCAAGATACATAGGCCCTAGGATCTTTGACATGTGTCTCATCATGCGGTTGTCACCTTGTTGATATAAGAAGGCTCCAGTGAAAAAATTCGAAGATACCTTCTTCATCTTTCTTGATTTAGATTTTCTTCCTTTGATAGAAATGGCTTCGTCTTCCGTCCCTGCCTCTGAGAGGAGCTTGGTTACAGTCATGCAGATGAACAAGGAGGGGGCTATGGAGCCTGGTCTAATTGCGAATCTGTGGTCCAAATTTGGAGTTGATCAAATCCCCGGGTTTTAGAGAAATTACGTCCGCCTCGATTATCAGATCCGGGTGTCGGGGAGGGACAAGAGGGTCCATTGTCCTGGTGACCGGGAAGTCAGGGTATATGTCGAAGCCTTCCAACAAGGGCTTCAATTCCCTGTGCACCCCTTCATGTGCTACTTCTTGTACACCATGAACATTTCTCTCTGCCAGTTGATGCCAAATGCCATAGGTGCACTGATGGGATTTATAACTCTGTGTGTGATGAAAGGGGTTGAGCCATCACTAAGACTGTTCAATCACTTCTTCTCGATTCCCCCTCTTAAGACTCTGGACTGGTATACAATAACGACTCGTCGAGGTAGGAAACTATTTGACGACCTCCTGACTTCTAATCGCAAATGGAAAGAGGAATTCATGTTTGTGGTCTTTCAAGGAGAGGCGAGCTTCTACATCGGCTAGGGTGCCCCTGACTTTGGCCCTGCCAAGGATAAGCCTTTGACTAGAGAGGAGAGAGAGAGAAGCCACCGACGCATTGACGAGTCTGTCAGAGAGTGTGAGGAAGATGAAGATGTTGTTGTCTGACGATGTGTTGCGTCAGACAGTGTGGAAAAAAGGTTGATTCGATCATGCATGTCAGCTGTTCGACTATTGTTTTCTGACTTAATTAATTTTTTCTTTTGCAGGCATGGACGGTCTGGAATACCAGGTGGACCATGCGTTGAGGGAGGCAGTTGAGGCTTCCATTAGAGAGGCAAAGGTGAGCATGTTATCTCCTCGGGTGCCGTCTATGGGAGAAAGGACGGGTCAACCATCAGAGGATCGACCCGTTGTCGTCGAGAGGGCTACTCAGGTGGCCCGTCTCAAGTGGAAGAAAAAGGAGAGCCCCACCTCTGAATTCGAGGTGGATGCAATTGCATGGAGCAAGAGGAGGTGGCGAATTCTTCTTAGCAACTCGAAGCCAGCTGGGTCGATTGAAGCTGTGGGGTAGGTCCCTCAACAAGAAAGGGAAACTCCTCTAGAGCAAGACTCGAGGGGAGACTCGGGTCCCTTCAAAGCTCCTTCTGCACGAGGATTCTTGGCCTTGGGGACGCCTGTTCCATCCTGTACCATTGTCTGAAGACATCCCTGATGAATTCAGGCCGATTTTTCTAGAGAGTCGATCTCCTAAGACTCCATTTGATTGCTCTATGGAGGAACTCGTCCGAATGGAGTTTTTGATTATGCAAGAAGAATCTGCTCTTCTTGATTATAGGACTGCCTCCCAGATTTTTGAAAATGTGACCCTTCCCTGGGACATGGCTATCGTGGAGAGGGTCAATTACGAGAGGCTTGCATCGATATCCGTTCATGCTAACGTCCAGGTAATTATTGCACCAGCCTCCATTGTAGGTGAAGCAAGCACGGATGTTGACTATCGTGCATTGTTTGCAGGCTCTCATGGCCACTGCAACGTTGCGTCGACGTGCCCCGGTGGTGGCCAATCACGAGGTCACCCTGGAGGCTGTTAGGTCAGCTGTGGAGAAGTCTCAAGTCGAGCTAACGAGGATTCTCCTTCTTAGTGAATCGAGAATGGATCACCTTCAACGGCTCGATCATGAGCTGCACGAGTCTGGTAAGAGGGAAGCGAAACAAGCCACTTTAAGGGAGCAAGAAGAGAAGGCTCTGTTGAAGAGAGAGCCAACACCAAGGTCCTGGCCAAGAGGGCGGTCCAAGAATTCAAGGATTTATTGCCCGATTTCAATGAGCTGTACACGGAAGGTTATGAGCGATGTCGATCGGAAGTGAAGGAACGATTCCTCGACCTCTCTACTGAGATCACCGAATCTTGGTGTTGTTTTTGGACCTCGGTGATGACGAATTGAGTCAAGGCACGAAGGAGGCTGCTCCCATCGTTGAAGTTGTCACCAGGACGGGTGATAATGCAGAAACTGGTGCTTCGGGTGACCAAGAGCATGCGGTCGTGCTGGAGGGAGACCAAGGGACTAGCCAGTCGTTGTAGAATCTTGGCACTCCTTTTACTCCTGCATTAATTTTTGAAGGTATAGGAGGTAATTTAGATGTAAACGAAAACAATTTTGTAGTAAAAGAGCCAGAAGAGTTGGCTTGTATATCTTTATTTGTCGTTGCATCTCTTTGTTTATCGTCGCTTACGCCGTGTGGTCGTAGTTCCTGATGGTACCTTTCGATGGGTTAGACCCTGCCTCAAGATGATTGAGGGTAAGCCATTGAACTATGTTAGAAATAGGCCAATACGTTCAGTGGCAAATGGAGAAATTCTCTCGACTCACGGCCGACGACACGGGAGTCGTTCAGTGGTGAAGGGGTGGTTCCATTGACTTATGGCTAACGACACGTTAGGGTCGATCAGTGGCAAAAGGGTGGTCCTTTGACTTACGACTGACGACGGGAGAGGGTCGTTTGGTGGTGAAGGGGTGGCCCTTCGACTTACGACTGATGACACGGTAGGGTCGTTCAGGGAACGAAGGGTTGGCCCCTCCGACTTACGGCTGACGACATGAGAGGGTCGTTCCGTAGCATAGGGATGGCCCCTTAGTCTTACGGCTGATGACGCAAGAGGGTGGCCATTTGACTTACAGTTGACAATGGGAGAGGGTCATTCAGTGGCAAAGGGATGACCCTTCACCTTATGGCTGACAACACGGCAGGGCCGTTCAGTGGCGAAGGGTTGGCCCCTTCGACTTATGACTGACGACAAAAGAGGGTCATTCAGTAGCATAGAGGTGGCCCCTTCAACTTACAGCTGACGACATGAGAGGGTCGTTCAGTGGCGAAGGGGTGGCCCTTCGACTTACAGCTGACGACGCAAGAGGGTCGTTCAATGGCGAAGGGGTGACCCCTTCGACTTACGGCTGACGACACGAGAGGATCGTTTAGTGGTGAAGGGGTGACCCCTTCAAATTACGGCTGACGACATGTTAGGGTCGATTAATGGCGAAAGGATAGCCCTTCGACTTACGGCTGACGATGGGATAGGGTTGTTCAGTGGCAAAGGGGTGGCCCCTTCGACTTACGACTGATGATATAAGAGGGTCGTTTAGAGTCGAAGTGGTGGTCCTTCGACTTACGGCTGACGATATGAGAGGGTCGTCCAGTGGCGAAGGGGTGGCCCTTCGACTTACGGCTGACGACACCTTAGGATAGTCGTTCAGTAGCGAAGGGATGATCCCTTCGACTTACGGATGATGACGCGCGCACGAGTCTCATCAAAATGGATTCGTCTTATCCAGGCTTCCCCAGGGATCAGATCCTTTTAGTGGGGAGTGTGATGGGATAGCTCTCGTAACATTCATGAATGCTTGGTTTCGAAAAGGATGCAAAACTTTACTTGATGAGAAAACATGCTTTTTGAAAGGAATAAAAAATAAAAGGCATACATGTATTTCCAAACTTCGTCGGAGTTGCTTTCGTCCCACGCCTTTTTTATTCGATCATAAGCTCAAAGGCTTGCTAGTCGACCACCTAAGTGACAGGCGACCCTGTCATCTTGCCATTCTGCTTCGAGGGTCCCTCCTTGCTAGGTTGATCGCTGGCTGGGTTTTTGGTATGCCTTCACTTGACCCGTGCATCGATCTATTTTTTGAGAGTCCAACAGTCGTTGATATCGTGCTCGTAGTCATTGTGGTACTTGCAGAGTTTGATGTCGTCCCTCTTCTCATACTTACCTTTCTTGGCAGATTCTTGTACCATTTCTTCCCGTGTGGCATAAGCGAGGACCTCCGTCTTGGGGGGCGCTTGGCCTTGCATAAGTAGGGTGCTCCTTGCTCCAATGGATCCTCTCTCTGGGTCTCTTATCTCAAGACTCTTGGCGAAGGGACCCTTTAGTCGGTTTTTCCCGCCTGGTGTCTCCACGGTAGGTGGGGGTGCCTTTCCCAGTAGTTCTAGTCGGTTCCTCCACTTCTTTATAGATGGTGAACCGATCTGTTATATTGAACATATATGTGAGGTTGTTAGGGTAAACTGGTGGAGCGCCCTTCGCAGGTGTTTGTTTCACACCGCTTGAGTTAGCGACGCTATGACAGTTACATCCGGTGTCTCCTTTACGTCGAGCCTCTCGTCATTGAATCTTTGGACGAAGGCTCGGATCGATTCATTCTCACCCTAGTTGAGCGAGAAGAGGTGGGAGGAATTCTTCTTCGGACGACGATCCACGACGAATTGCTCGCAGAATATGTCCGCTAATTCGTTGAATGACCTGATGCAGCCGTCGGGTAATCCTTCTTACCAACCTTCTGCCCTCTTAAGTATGGTGGCGTGGAAAGCTCGGCACATGTACGGCTTATTGGCCCTGTGAAGAAGCATGACGTTCGAGTACTTATGAATGTGCAACCACTGGTCCCCTCTGCCATCGTATGTTGGCAAGGCAGGGAGCTTGAACTTCGGGGGAGAAGGTGACAAAATGATGTTATCCTTCAATGGGATCTGCCGAAGTGCAGACTGGATGAGCAAGGATCGCCCTTCCCTGCCTTGTCCGTACGTATCTCCCAAAGATCGGTTCGAGATCTCATCTCTCCTTCCATATCCACCTGCAAGACTGAGAGGGTTATAACCTAGGGGATCCACGTATATTACCTGGTCCAGGATGTTGTGGGTCGCTTCCTTGTAGTTGGAAGGACCGAGTTCCGCCTAGAAACCAAAGACCCGATTGTCAATCCCTCTCTCGCCATATTGGTGAGATGTGGGGGTTGTATTGTGCGGGTTGATATCTTGCTGATCCGCTCTTGGATCTCCTTGATCCATGAGCAAGGCTATTCCTCTAGTCTGTGTTAGAGTTGGGTTTGGAGACGGCGGTTGCACATTTGCGAGCGATGGATCTCCCATGCTTTGGTGTATCAGGGCTGCCAAAACACCAAGACTCTTGTCGACCTGCTCCATGAATTGGGTGAATTCCTTCTGAGTCACCTTAGGTTCCTTGGTGGCCTTCGCTGGTCGTTTTGGTGGGGACGTAGAGCCCGAGGCATCCTCCACCAGGATGATGTTTGCTTTTTGTTTCTTTTTCGGACCTTGGATCGGTCCGATATTGCTGGGTCCAGCTGACATAGCTTTTGATCGCTTCGGGATGTCGAGCTGGTTAACGATTTCCCAAGGACGGTGTTGGATCTGGATCTAAGCCTAGAGTGGGGTGAAGAGACTAATAAAAAATTCTCGTGCAACCCACGAGTAATCACACGTAGTTATAGCAAATTCATAGTAAATAAAAAATAGTCACAGATGCACAGCAAATTTACCCTGGTTCGGTCAATCACCACGACCTACGTCCAGCCCCCGAAAGCAAATATTATATTAATAGTGTACAGGCAAAACCGTAATAGGTAGAGAACCAATGTCTCTACACTCAACAAGCTCAGTACCCCACTCACCGTGTTCAACACTATCAATCCTAATATATGCTCTCACTTGACGACACCCGTCAAGTTCTTTTTGTCTAGACCACCACTAGACAAGACCCCAGATAGTCACACAAAAAGCAGTAAAGTTTCACCTTCAGAGATCAATACACTCCAATCAAAAAGATAATAAATATGAGTTTAGAATAGCTCAATGGTGGTGTAGTCTCTGTCAATCAGCGCGTCGTCAGCTTCAGTCTGACGCAAACTGTATCTCGATTTGACCCCTGAATCTTAAGACTGGCTTGACGAACTCGAAGATGCAAGCTGGTCTGTGCGTATAGAAATTCCTGTTCAAATCAATTCTGAAGTGGTGGTGCGCAGAGTAATTCTCTCAACACTCTCTCTCATTCTCAATTGTAGTGCCCCTTTATTCTTTTGTTCAGCCTTTTTTCTTTCTTCAATGAATGTAGGCTCCTCAAAGCAATGATGTGTGCAGTTGAAGTTTTCTCCTGCAAAAAACAAACCAAAGCATATTATTCAATATATAAATGTGTGTTGCACCTTCCCCCTTATTAATTAATGAGTGGCATGTTGTTTGAAGACGAAGTCTGTTGATTTTCTTTGTTTTTGGAGAAGGTTGCTTTAATTTTCTTTGAGCTATGGAGTTGAAGCAATGTCGTGGCTTGGTTGCGAAGTCGACAGCAGCAAGATGGGTTTGGCAGCCAGTATGAGGAGAATCACGACCAGGAGGAAGACTCATCAACGAAGGAGCTCGTGATCTGAAGTAGGGGATTCTGACTTGAAGCATGTGCACAATGTGATCGCAAGGAGTTCCTACGGCAACAATGGCAGAAGGAGGATTGGCGGTGGCAACGTAGGGCTTCTTCATGGCGAATGCATAGAGATCGGCGGTTGTGGTCAGCAAGGTAAGTTTCTCGGCTTCTCATCTTTCTTCATGCAGGTATGGGACGTCGATCGCTGATGATTACAAGAAGAACACGGCAGCCATGGCGCCAATAGGAGTGTGCTGCAAACCAAAAGGACGTCGGCGACAATGGAGAGCGGCGGCTAGGGTTGCATCGACATTCACGGCTGCAAGGAGATTGATGGCAAAACCCCTGATGATGGAGAAACCCTTGATGATTGCTGCAAGGAGATTTGTGTGCGCCCTTTGCTCTTGGAGAATAATGTATGGCAGCCTCTGTTGTTGGTGTATGTCGTACTCTCAAAAAATTTCTCAGCCGCCCTCTTTTTTTCTGCCCATGTGAAGAAATCTAAGCCCCAACTTCTTTATATAGGTATGCATCACCAACCTATTTCTACATAATTGCCATTATGCCATCTTGAATTTGCTTGGCAAAAAGAAAACCAGCCGCACACCTAGAAGTTAGCATAATATACAATTTTGCCATTCAAATTAATGGCCCAGCTGACCTTCTTCTAAGTTGATATTTAATTACACTTTTGCCCCTTTTCAAATAGAGTTGATTCTCTTTTAATTTCATTGGCAACAAGGGCTTTATTTGTGGCCTCCACTAACTTTTTCTAGTGACCAATTATGGCCAATTATTTCTATCAAGTATTCATGCTTGGTTAATTTCTCCTTGGGAAATTTGTACCTGAAAACACTTAACACACATATTAGAATGTTCACACACGTTTTTTATCATCAAACACGAGGTCATCGATAGTTGTATCCAACATGCGTTGTATCCAACAATCTCCCCCTTTTGATGATGACAAACTATTACAGATTTGCACTAACGTTCCAAATAATACATCGTGACATGTATGTGTGAAGTGTGATAATGGGAGGATGTATGCAACAATATATCACTTTATGTATAAGCATGCAAGCTTGCAAAGATGTAACAATAATGAGATACACATAAGCATGGCATGCTCCCCCTATTTTCATGCTCCCCCTTGAACATATATTCACGTATTCAGATATTCAATTATCCATTAATGCTTCCCCTTAAACCAATATTCAGATATGCACATTTAAGCATTAATGCACCAAATCTTCAATATTTTCTCCCCCTTTTGTTATCATTAAAAGCGTATACACGAAGTCTAGTTCATGTCACATGCAAAAAATAAAGCATTATAAATTACAACTAGCACTTGCATGGCATTTTCCTTAAAATAAGCACTTCAAATTCAATGAAAAGAGTAGCGTAGACTTCTACACCATCTTGTAAGTGTGCTAGTTGAATAATTGAAGCACAAAGGGAGAAACTCTCATAGAAATCAACCAAAACCAATCCACATTTTCCAATAAATATGATATCACTAGGATTGATTTTCCCCACCACATTAAAAATGAGTTCAAGATACTACACCCCAAAAGCATAGTCTATAAGGACTCTTAGATGTGGGGGTGGCATTTCTTGACGAGTATAACACCAACGCTAAAGATTACCCATATAGCATATGTTGGATACTCGTGGGTAGTGTACTTGCCATGAATTGTATCCATTTTACATACGGAGCAATCATTCATTTTTTTTTTCATTTTTCTTGTTTCATATTCTATTCTTTTGTGCTCAATTTTTTATCCTTGGCAAATACACATCATATCCCTTAGATTTATCAGTTATTTTCAACCTACATTCACTTTCCAACATTTCATAAAAGAATCTCCAATTGTGCAACAATATTTAATACTAGTGGAAGTGAAGGTGTAGGTGTAGAAATCAAGTTATTCAATTCATTAAATATGTCATGGCTACTTAGGAATTCTAACATTTGCATGTAGCTATAACAATAATACAATGATTTCTACAAGGATATGAATGGCATTCAATAATATTACTTGAATGATATAAAGAGAAAAGATATTCATTAAGCACCCCCGTTTTTTGGCTTTTTGACTTTTTCAATTTTTTTATTTTTATATATAATGAATCAAGCTAACTAGAATCAAGCAAACTAGTACACAGATAAAAAAATAGTTCAAGCATGCAAAATCTATGAAGGTATGTATTAATTTCAAAGATGGAAAAAGATATACCTTCGCGTCGTCGTTTGGTTAAGAAGCTTAAATAATGAAAACGTTCAATCCAAAGCTCCTCGCCAAATCTCCATCGTACTTACACGATAGATGCTATGTGTGACCTTGGAATCCAACAAGGTCTACTCATGTTAGTCATCAAAGATTTAGGAACCCATACTTATTTGAATTTCATATTCGTGTTCCTAAACTTGCAATAATAAGATGTATGGCCAACACTATCACAAGTAAAGCACTTTGCATAAATATTTTTCACTTTCAATGGCTCATTGTGAATTTTCTTATAAATAGGTTTTTAACATGTTTCACGTCATATCCAAAACCACGTCTATTATTGCCATAAAGTTGATTCTCTAGAATACTATCCAATGATTGTTTTTATATAGAGAATTTCTTTAATGATAATTCTTGACTTGTGATTTTGGATTTCAATAAAGCGTTTTCATTGACAATCAAAGTGCATTTACTTATAAAAGCTTTCTTGTTTTCCTCTTCCCTTTTTGCAAAAGCAAACAATTTTTATTTAAGCTCAGTTTTTAGCATGCACAATTTGTCATTAAGCTCTTTAATCACATAATTCTTTTCAGTTTCAAGCTTAATTAAATCTAGCTTAAGCATGCTAATTTCATTCAATAAAGATGGACATGAAAGACAATAAACTTTTTCATGCAACCTAGAGTTCTCTTTTTCCAACAAAGCAATAGTAGAATCACTTTCAACAATTTTTCCTTTAGTTCCTTAATTTCTAATATCATGTTATAAGTGTCTTGTTGCATTTCATCGTTGGAATTTCTATAATCTTCTATTATGAATTCTAGCTCTTCAATTTCCTCGTGCATGCATTTACAAATAATTAGAAGTTCAGCTTTACTACCAGATTTTACCTCATCTTCTTTGCCATGAGGCAGAGGGAAGAGTGTGCACAATCCTCATTCTCGTCCTCGCTATCCATGTCCTACGTTCGCACCACAGCTTTTCCTTTCTTCTTCGCAACATTAGCTGTGTCTTGTGGGCAATCCTTTATAACGTGTCACTGCTTTTAACGTTTAAAGCATTTAACTTTATTAATAGTAGTCTGTTCAGATAAATTTCTTGAAGGATTGTAATGGTTAGAACGATTAAACCTTTGTTGCATGTCAGCTCTTCCTTGAGGAGTCTTGATGTATTTTCTGAAGCCTCTGACCATCAATGCTATCTTCTCCTCCTTATCGTCATCTTCACTAGCTTGAAGAGCTAATGGCTTTGGAGCTTTTTCCTTCTCCTCTATTTCTCTCAAGCCTCGATATTCTGTAGCTCAACCTCGTGAGACATTAAGTTGCATATCAAGTCATCCACTCTCATCTGTGATAGATCGTTTGCTTCTTGGATGGCAGTGACCTTAGGCCTGAAAGAGCTTGGCAGCACCCTTAAGATTTTCCTTACCTGTTCAAGGCTAGAATATGGCTTTCCAAGGGTGCTAGACTTGTAGATGATGTTGGTGAATCTTGCAAACATTTCTGATATGGACTCTGATGGTAGGATGGAAAGCTCTCGTACTCTGTACTCAGAAGTCCAAGTCTAGACTCCTTCACTAGTGACGTTCCCTCGTGCGTCACCTCCAATGTATGCCATATTTCCTGCCCAGTTTGACAATGTGAGATATGATTAAATTCAGATTTATCAAAAGAGCTTATAAGAGCATGCATAGATTTTCCATTTAAAGAATATAATCTCCAATCATTGTCATCTCACTTGTCTTTAGGTTTAAGCATATCAATATTTTCAATTTTAATAACATGTGGCTTCTAACCTTTTTCGACAATGTGCCAAACTTTATAATCAAAATATTATCAAGTAGATTTTCATCCTAGATTTCCAATAAGCATAATCTACTCCATTAAATTTTGGGGATCATGATATATACTGACCTTCAGAAAAATCACAATCAATAGAGTTATTCATGGTCAATCTAGGCTAGATCCTATAACCTGCTCTGATACCACTTGTTCGATCTGGATCTAAGCCTAAAGGGGGGTGAATAGGCTAATAAAAAATTCTCGTGCAACCCACGAGTAATCACACACAGTTATAATAGATTCAGAGTAAATAAAAAGCAGTCATAGATGCCCAACAGATTTACCCTGGTTCGGTCGATCACCACGACTTACGTCCAGCCCCCGAAAGCAAATATTATATTAATAGTGTACATGCACAACCGTAATAGCTAGAGAACCAACGTCTCTACACTCACCAGGCTCAGTATCCCACTCATCATGTTCAATACTATCAATCCTAATATATGCTCTCACTTGACGACACCCGTCAAGTTCCTCTTGTCTAGACCACCACTAGACAAGACCCCAAATAGTCACACAAAAAGCGGTAAAGTTTTTCCTACAGAGATCAATACACTACAATCACAAAGATAATAAATATGAGTTTAGAATAGCTCAGTGATGGTGTAATCTCTGTCAATCAATGCGTCGTCAGCTTCAGTCTGACGCAAACGGTATCTCGATTTGACCCCTGGATATTAAGATATGGCTTGACGAACTCGAAGATGCAGGCTGGTCAGTGCGTATAGAAATTCCAGTTCAAATCAAATCTGAAGTGGTGGTGTGCAGAGTAATTCTTTCAACACTCTCTCTCCTTCTCAATTGTAGTGCCCCTTTATTTTTTTGTTCAGCCTTTTTACTTTCTTCAATGAATGCAGGCTCCTCAAAGCAATGTTGTGTGCACTTGAAGTTTTCTCCTGCAAAAAGCAAACCAAAGCATATTATTCAATATATAAATGTGTGATGCACCTTCCCCTTATTAATTAATGAATGGCATGTTGTTTGGAGATGAAATCTGTTGATTTTCTTTGTTTTTGGAGAAGGATGCTTCAATTGGCTTTGAGCTATGGAGTTGAAGCAATGTGTGGCTTGGTTGCGAAGTCGACATCAGTAAGATGGGTTCGGCAACCAGTATAAGGAGGATCACAGCCAGGAGGAAGACTTGGTAATGAAGGAGCTTGCGATCTAAAGCAGGGGATTCTGACTTGAAGCAGGTGCGCAAGGTGATCGCAAGGAGTTCCTACGGCAACAACGGTAGAAGGAGGATTAGCGGTGGCAACGTATGGCTTCTTCGCGGCGAATGCACGGAGATCGGCAGTTGTGGTCAAGGCAAGGGCAGTCTTGTCGACAGTTCGATAGCAAGGTAAGTTTCTCGGCTTCTCCTCTTTCTTCACACATGTATGGGATGTCAATCGCTGATGATTGCGAGAAGAACACGGTAGCCACGACACCAATAGGAGTGTGCTACGAACCAAGAGGACGTCTACGGCAATGGAGAGCGGCGGCTCGGGTTGCATCGACATTCACAGCTGCAAGGAGATTGATGGCAAAACCCCTGATAATGGCGAAACCCCTGATAATGGCTGCAAGGAGATTTGTGTGCGCCCTTTGCTCTTGGGGAATAATGTATGGCAGCCTCTGTTGTTGGTGTATGCCGCACTCTCAAAAATTTTCTCAGCCGCCCTCTTTTTGTTTTCTGGCCATCTGAAGAAAACTAAGCCCCAACTTCTTTATATAGGTATGCACCACCAACCTATTTCTACATAATTGCCATTATGCCATCTTGAATTTGCTTGGCAAAAAGAAAACCAGCCGCACATCTAGAAGTTTTCATAATATACAATTTTTTCATTCAAATTAATGGCACATCTGACCTTCTTCTAAGTTTCTATTTAATTACACTTTTGCCCCTTTTCAAATAGAGTTGATTCCCTTTTAATTTCGTTGGCAACAAGGGCTTTGTTTGTGGCCTCCACTAACTTTTTCAAGCTACCAATTATGGCCAATTTTTCTCTTAGTTAATTTCTCCTTGGGAAATTTATACCTAAAACACTTAACACACATATTAGAATGTTCACACACATTTGTTATCATCAAACACGAAGCATCGATCGTTGTATCCAACATGCGTTGTATCCAACAGACAGCGCCAAACTGTTAAGACCAAAAACGACCAATACAGTTGTCTAGCTGACATGGATCATTTGCACTGAGCCGGAGCCTCGTCAGCAAGTTGAATTGGACCTAGGTTGGAATAACCAGGGTCGGTTGATGGATGGTAAATGTCGTGCGATGCTCGATCGACCTTCGAGCGGCCTGTATGTCGACGGATCGAGGCAAAAACTTGGTAACGACCCTCTCGAAAGGTCAAGGATCGGCGATCTGCACCACAAGAAAGTGTCAAGGGGGTCGGATCTGGGACCTCATCCAAATCCCCTCCGATGCTTAAGTTAGTACATGAACTTAATGAAGAGAGGGAGTTTGGAGCAGCTGAGATCGACCCACGAAGGTTCGTCTCAAATCTGACGTTGCAAGCTCTATAATGGAAGAATTATTAGCTGAAAAAGTAGAGTCGATGTATTAGATCTCGTACCTTGGGAATTGGAACCTTTTTGGTATTTATACACCTCATGGTTCCTTTTAGTGACGTTGGGGAGATAACGGTCATCCCTTATGGTGCCATGATCTTCTATGTTTAATAAGAGCGAATGTTGCCCTTGTTCCCGCTATTTATGAGGCCGCCATCAATCCCATGTTCGAGTGATGGGAGTGCAACTGGCGACTGGCTGGTGGGCTTTGACCGAGTCGATGTCGGGCTTCTCTTGTGGGACTAACCTCCGTCGGTTGATTCATCTTGAGTGTCGGCCCAATGGTTCAAAATTAGGGTATGCTTCTCTTTACTAGAATAGGTTACGTACTAACATTTGGCATAGTCTAGGAAATTTCATGGACTTGATATCAATAGAGTTGCTAAGACACTTTTGCATTGACACATTTACTTTTCCCCCCTTTACTTTTTGTCATTACTCTTAGCTATAGATTTATTTCAGCGTGCAACATACATTACATGTTATTTCAGTTTGTCATTAATGCTCAGTACTTGTCTTCATTTCTGGATAGAGATAAATTTCATTTAAAATGCTCATTTATTTATTCACGTGATGCCTGGTGTCTTGGTTGGATGTGACAATCTTAAATATAACAGTATGTACTTATGTTGTGGTTTCTGTTACTGCACGGGTACGATTACGGGTGAAATATCCGTGTGCCAACAACCCGATACCCGTCGCTCAGAGTAAGGTAACACTGAGTCAAGCGAATGGCCCAATCAACATTTAGGCTCCCGCTGATATTCAGGGAGAGGTTAATGGAGCCGAGTAAATGGGCAGTCGTTATCTCGAATCCCAGAGGAGATCGTGCCTAAATCAATGAGAGACGATTACATACAATCAAAGAGGAACAACCTATAAATAGACGAGAGGAGAAAGGTAAAGGGGTTCTAATTCCATGGTACGAGATCTAAGACATAGAACTCTACTTCTCAGCTGATATTTCTTACATTATAGAGCTTGCGACGTCAGATCTGAAATGAATCTCGAGGGTCGATCTCAGCTGCTCCAAGATCCCTCTCTTCCTTTAGTTCCCATAATATTAGAGGGAATTTAGGTCAGAACCCAGGTTCGACCCCTCTAACGTGTCTCTATTGTATAGATCGATGAGTCTCCATCTCCTACGAGGATCGCTCTCAAGTCTCCTAACCTCGAGCGATCGACGTACAAGTTGATCGAGGGTCAAACAAGCACCGCATCATCATCTACCTCCTTCATTCGACCCATGTTCTCCCAATCTAGGGTCCCACTTCACCTTCTGACAATGCTCCTTCTCAGCACGAAGAGCCCACTTCAGCTTAACAACCGTCTCGGTCATTTTTGGCCTTAATAGTTTGGCGTCGTCTATGGGAACCATGAGTCGACATCCCGATCGACGATATACTTCAACCATGTCGACTCACCCATCAACATCCTCCAGGGATGCCTCGACTCCTCCTGGTGTCAGCCTCGTCAACATGATAATAGGAGGTCCTCCACACCCGAAGCCGTCAACCTCGTTCCAAAGCTCCTACGCTAGAAGATTGATGACAGTGTCCGTGGGGCGAAAGCACCCCCGAGATTCTATGCCTCCCATCTCCTTCTTGGATGAAGGTCTGGAGAGTGTAGAACTACTGCATGATGATGTTGTCGTCATCACTGCCACCATCAACAAGATTACTGTAAAAAGGCTACTTTTCGACATCGGAGGCTCGTGCGATATACTCTTCTTCACCACGTTGGAGAGAATGAGGTTATCCTCCATGGAGTTGACCCCTGCTCGGGGCCCCTAGTGGAATTCACCGGACACTTTGCCCTAATAGTAGGCATCATCACCTTACCGGTGACCCTCGACACGTATCCACGACAAGTCACCCGCCTGACCAGGTTCATGGTGGTGAAGATCAACTCGGCATATAGCGGAATCATCGGGAGACCATTACTGAACGCTGTAGAAGCGGTAGTCTCGACTTTCCATCAGATGATCAAATTCCAGACCCCCGAATGAGTCGAGAAAGCAAGAGAAAATCAGAAGCAGGAGCGGTCATGATATACACTGTCCACCGCTTTGAGAAGGATCGAGCAAGCAGACCTAGTCGATCCCGAAGGCGAAGATGGACGGCCTGTAGTAGTCGAAGAAATAGAGAACATCCAGATCTCCGAATAAGAGGGAAAAACTGTCTCTATTGGGTCAATGCTCGACATAAGGGAACAGTTGATCGCTCTCCTGAGAGAGCATTCAGACGTTTTCGCCTGGTCCCCAAAGGATATGCCCGTCATCGACCCCGAGGTGATATCCCACGAGATGGAGGTCGACCTGACTTCAAGGCCCATGAAGCAAAAGAAGAGAAATATGTGGGGCGAAAAGATGTGGGCTGCAATTGAGGAAGTGGATCGACTTCTGGAGGCAGGCTTCATTCAGAAAGTCAAATATCCCAATTGAGGAAGTTGATCAACTTCTGATCACTCCATATTTTATACCTTTTTTCTGCATGTTTACATGCCATTTTGATCGCTCGAATCGCGTTTTTTAAGATTTTTTGGCAATATTGCGATGCTTTTCACGATTTCTTGTTTTTGTCGAATTTCAGGAGATTTTGAGCGATTTGGAGTGATTCTAAGATGCACCCACTCCGGGACGTCACCCGTGACTCTTTCAAGGGGAATTTTGCTATTGGAGAGGAGTGGAAGAAGAAAGAACGTCATAGGAGCGACAAGGGAGCAAAAATACGAAAATTGGGCATTTTGAGCATGTCACTCGGCCGAGTGAAGGAGTCACTCGGCTGACCATCGAGAGCCCGCTCGGCCGGCCAGATCTGACACGCAGAAGACTGAGTATCAGCGTGCACTCGGTCGAACGTCGCCAGCCCACTCGGCCGAACCACGGAGACACCACTCGCCCGAGTGGCATCAAGACGACGGCAACAAAAAGTCCATACTTACTGTAATTTTACAGTCGATTCCCGAGTTCCGACTCGGCCGAGTGAAGAAGTCCCCTCGGCCGAAGCAAAGAAAGTCACTCGGTCGAGTGACTCCCGAGGAGCCGACCCCCAAAAGTCCAAAGTTACTGGAATTTGTCAGGGTTTGTCACTCGGCCAAATGACATTTGTCACTCGGCCGAGTGAGCAGCGCTGCCTGTAGTGTACATTGCGATTTTGAGGCTGCGCAGGGGCATTTTCGTCACGGTTTTTTGGGCGATTTTGGGGGGTATTTAACCCCAGTTTTTAACCTAGTTTAGAGAGCCTTTTCAGAACTTTTTGGCAGCCTTTTTTAGATTACTTTTAGGAGATTAGATTGAGCTTCTAGGGGAGAGAGAAAAGTGTTATTTTGTTGGATGCTATTGATTTCTTCATTGGTTTGTCTCTCTCTCTATCAAAAACTCCATTTTTATTGATATATTGAATATTGCAATGAATTCTACTGATTTTATTTGTGAATTTCTATTGAATTTTATTATGAATTGTGAGTAGTTTTACCGTCTTAGGACGTAGGGATGAACCCTACGAACCCTGTTTCTAATTTGTGATGAATTGGTGAAATTATTGTTAGAATTGATTAGGGTTAGTTTGGGATTGATTTAATATGAATAGCTAGGGATTCATACCGATTGGGATTTGCAAGAGATTGGATCCCAACTCGATAGGAAGCCCTAGAAATTCAAATTGGGTTACAATTGGATTTCTTCGGAATCGATTTGCAAGAGATTGGACCGAAACTAGGGTTTTCGATTGCAATTCTATACCAATACCCGTTTGCAAGAGATTGGACGGGTAGGAACTATCCCAACCTAGGTCGTAGCTCGAGTTTGCACGAGAGTGGGCTCGAGATGCGATTGAACGATGATGTTGTTCTTCACGCTAGCTTGCCTAGGTTAGGGTTTGCAAGAGATTGGACTCTACCCTAGGTTTGCTATAGACCGGCAATAGCGCGAGAGCGTGAGCTTGGTTCTACATTTAGTTGCAACTAGTTCACCTGAATTTCAAGTCTAGCAATTGTGACACCTACGAATCACAATGACGAGATACGGTTTGTAGCGGGGATTCCCCACCCCTAGGCGACTTTATTAATTTGATATTCCTTTTATACAATTGAATGACTGTGACCGCTTTATTGCGAACATTTCTCGACTATTCTTATAGCCAGGTGAGTTGAAGAAGACACTGTCATTTGGCCTCCTCGTGTTCGATACCTGCTCGCCACTATGCCATGCGCTTGCGGTAAGACTAGCGAGTCGCGTGCCCCGGTTGCGTGTTTGCGCACCCTCGGGGCTCCGATCAAGTTTTTGGCGCCGTTGCCGGGGAGGCTATTTTGACGGAGTCCAATTTGGATAACCCGGTTATTTTTCAATTTCTTTCTTTATTTCTTCATTCTTTTCTAACTCTGTTTACAGCCCTATTTTGCACGTTCTCCCGAAATTTTCCAGAAGATCTTAACAGGTAAAATGGGGGATGCAATTCCAATGACTGAGTCTGGCCAGGGAGATGATGAATCCTTTGCGGAGCTCCTTAAGGAACTTATTGATGAGGTCCACACTACCGAAGCTTTTGCTATTAATATCGAGGACCCCGTCGAACAACTGTTTGCTAGCTTTGTGATGGATCAAATCTCCCCGGATGGGACTATTGGGGGCGATATCAGAGTTGATGTGAGGGACGACCATATATATTTCGAAATCGGTAGAACATGCGTCGAAGAGTACTACACCCCCCGAGGAATCCTTCGAGCAAACCGATATTCAGGGAGTTACACTCTACGACCCCCACTCTTGCAATTATGAATCTGCTGACGCATTTCTTGATCTCAGGAATGAACCGGAGCAAGGTGGTGGTCCTATCGATGCTAGCGCAGAATTGGAGAGCGTCTATTCCGATGCACCGTCCTCACTAAGGAGCGAATCTGAGCCTCCACTTGAGAGTGAGCTAAACTCAGATGTTGAAGGAGAGGCCAAACTCTCACAAGCGGAGGAAGTGGAGAGTACAGCACCCTTTGAGGTAGAGCTTAAACAATTACCGCCGAATCTAAGGTATGCTTTCTTGGGTAGTAAATTGACCTTCCCGGTGATTGTTAATTCCCACCTCAGCCATGATCAACTTGAAAAACTACTAGAAGTCCTTAGGGATCACAAGGATGTCCTCAGCTACACTATCTCTGATCTTAAGGGAATAAGCCCTAGGCTATGCACACATAGAATCCACTTGGAAAACACTGAAGCCACTTCTATTGAGCCTCAAAGGCGGTTGAACCCGAATATGAAAGAGGTAGTCAAAAAGGAAATCCTTAAATTGCTTGAGGCCGGCATAATTTATCCAATCTCAGATAGTAGATGGGTTAGCCTCATTCACGTCGTCCCCAAGAAAGGAGGATGACTGTTATAAAAAATGAAAAAGGAGAGCCCATTTCTACACGCACTGTCACGGGATGGAGGATGTGCATTGATTACCGAAAACTAAATAAAGCCACCCGAAAAGACCATTACCCACTACCCTTCATAGATCAAATGCTTGAACGGCTTGCTAAACATAAATACTTTTGCTACTTGGATGGGTATTCGGGGTTTTTCCAAATCCCTTTGCATGAAGACGACCAAGAAAAGACTACTTTCACTTGTCCTTATGGCACTTACGCCTACCGTAGAATGCCCTTTGGTCTTTGTAATGCACCCGCCACCTTTCAGAGGTGCATGACCTCCATCTTTTCCGACTATATTGAAAATATTATGGAAGTTTTCATGGATGATTTCTCAGTTTACGGAAGTGAGTTTGATTCTTGTTTGGCTAATCTTACCAAAGTCCTTAAAAGATGTCAACAAAATAATCTTACTCTTAATTGGGAGAAATGTCATTTCATGGTCATCGAAGGGATAGTGCTTGGGCACCTTGTCTCCTCAAGAGGGATTGAGGTTGATAAGGCAAAGATTGAGGTAATCGAGAAACTCCCTCCTCCTATTAATGTTAAGGGCATTAGGGGCTTTTTTGGTCATGCGGGGTTTTACCGCCGCTTTATCAAGGATTTTGTCTTGATTGCCCGGCCCCTTACCTCCTTGCTTGCTAAAGATGCCCCGTTTGTTTTTTCAGGTGAATGCTTGCAAGCGTTCAATACATTGAAGGAAGCACTAATTTCTGCGCCCATCATACAACCACCGGATTGGAGCCTCCCCTTTGAGCTCATGTGTGATGCAAGTGACCAAGCCATTGGAGCGGTATTGGGGCAAAGGAAAGATAGAAAGCTTCATGCAATATTCTATGCAAGCAAAACGTTGGATGACGCACAGAAAAATTATACAACTACAGAGAAAGCTTCTAGCGGTGTTTATTCCATTGAAAAGTTCCGCTCCTACCTCCTTGGATCCAAGGTAATTGTCCACACCGACCATGCGGCATTGAAGTATCTTCTAAACAAGAAAGAGGCCAAACCTAGGTTAATTAGGTGGATACTTCTATTGCAAGAGTTTGATTTGGAAATCAGAGATAAGAAGGGTACGGACAACGTTGTGGCAGACCATTTGTCAGGCTTATTCGTGACAAGGAGGACGAAAGCTTGCCCATCGATGACTCCTTTGTTGATGAGAGGCTATATGCCGTAAGGCCCGGGGAAGTTCCTTGGTATGCGGACTTTGTCAATTACTTGGCTTGTGGGATTAAACCATGCGGGATGCCCACACAACAAAAGAGGAGATTTATGCATGAAGTCCGTAGCTATTTTTGGGAAGATCCGTATCTCTTTAAGATATGCAAGGATGGGGTTATTCGGAGATGTATTTCTAAGGAGGAGGCCACCTCCATCATCTTGCATTGCCATGGTATGCCATGCGGGGGACATCACGCCGCTTTTAAGACTATCGTGAAGATATTGCAGAGTGGATTCTTTTGGCCAACCATGTTCAGAGACACGCACGACTTCGTCAAGGGGTGTGATAGATGCCAACGGACCGGGAATATTTCCAAACGAAATGAGATGCCAATGAAGCCCATTCTAGAGATTGAGCTCTTTAATTGTTGGGGAGTGGACTTCATGGGACCATTTCTGTGAAGCAAGGGTAACATGTATATCTTATTAGCCGTGGACTACGTCTCCAAATGGGTAGAAGACATCGCCACCCCTACCAATGATGCGAGGTTTGTCTCCAAGTTTTTCAAGCAGAATATTTTCCCGCGCTTTGGGGTGCCCCGTACTTTGATAAGCGATGGGAGAAGTCACTTTATAGAAAACAAATTTGAAGCCATGTTGAAAAAGTACAGGGTAAACCATAGAATTGGCATGGCCTACCACCCTCAGACGAGCGGACAAGTGGACGTTTCAAATAGAGAAATCAAGCAAATTCTTGAAAAGACCGTAGATCGATCTAGAAAAGATTGGTCCATGAAGTTAAACGATGCTCTATGGGCATATCGCACGGCCTTTCGCACTCCCATTGGCACCATGTCGTTCCGACTTGTTTATGGGAAAGCTTGTCACTTGCCGGTAGAGTTGGAGCACCGCGCATATTGGGCCATCAAGACCCTTAATTATGACTATAAGAGTGCGGCGGTGAGGCGGCTCCTAGATATCAATGAGCTTGACGAAATTAGAAGAGATGCCTACGAGAGCTCAAGAATTTACAAAGAAAGGACCAAGATTCTCCACGACGCACGCATAACTGTCACGGACTTCAAGGTCGGAGACAAAGTCTTGCTATATAATTTCCGACTCCGACTATTCCCTGAGAAGTTGAGGTCACGGTGGTCCGGACCTTTCACCATCAAGCACATACAACCGGGATGAGCTTTTGAATTGGAAGGGAAAGACGGAGCCACTTTCAAGGTGAATGGGCAACGGCTAAAGCATTATTCCGAAGGAGTCCCTATGGGTGAAGTAAATAGAATATATCTACTCAAGGGACGGCCGGATGACCTTTCATACCTCCTTGATGAGGTCATTGAAGAGGCCATCCCCTACTCCATCGGTGCACTCCATGACGACGGCTTCAAAGAAAGCCAAGATTTGAGCGAAGAAGAGAAGAGGGAGAACTCTCCCGATAGCTCCACGATGAATGATGATGGCGACGCTGATGTCACGAGAATACGAGAGCTTTGCAAACTCTCGACATTGAAGAACCCAAAGAAAGCTCCACCGATTCGAAGATCGGTGTCACCGGCGAAGTCGAAGACTGGAACAAGCTCAAGCTTGGGGGAGCCATCCCCCAACATTGCTCATGATGAAGGGGCGCTGAGGAAGGCCACTCACTACCACGATCCAAATCCGAGCGGTCTTCCCGGCAAGTTCGACGGGTGCATCTCATATGCACCCAACATCAAGCGTTAATTGAAAATCCAAAAGGGTCGAGCTCAAGGCCTTAAACGAGCGCTTATCGGGAGGCAACTTGATGGGTTTTGCATTCTTTTTATTTTGGTTTTTATTTTTGTTTTAGATTTTATTAGTGTTTTGAGTCTTTTTGCCCATAAAAACCGTGACAACGGGTCTGAATTTCTATGACAGGAGAGGAGAAAAGGAGATCTCTCATGTGGAGGAAGATAGAGGAAAGGAAGAGCGCTCCAGGAATGCACTCAGGCCTTGGGAGGAGGAAGAAACCAACTGGAGGAAGAAAACAGAGAGTAGAGCGAAAACGGAGCCCCGAAGCAGAAAACAGCATGCCACTCGGTCGAGTATCATATGCGACTCGGCCGAGCAAAGGACCACATTCGGTCGAGTGTGGCACCGACAAGGGAAGTCTGCTGAACCCAACTCTCTGTCTTTTTTGTGCATTTCATATTAACTGTCACTCGGCCGAGTACGTTTAGTCACTCGGCCGAGGGAAACGGATACCCTCCTAGCCTGAATATTGCCGAGTAGCTTGTGCCACTCGGCCGAAGGCGTTTTCTCCCTTCGGCCGAGTGCACAGAAGCCACTCAACCAAGTCATAAGTGGCGGGGAGAAATTTAAAACTCATTTTTCGTTACGTCACTCGGCCGAGCAACATAGTCACTCGGCCGAGTCGTAACTATCCCTATATAAGTCGCAGCGGGCTCGGCGCGAATTTCAACGCAGCTAATCCCAATCTTCCGCCCGAGCCCGCGACTTTTCAACTCCCCTCGCCAGCGACTGCACCCTCCCTCGCCCGATTCGCCTCGCCGCCGGCCCGATCGGCCGACCACCGTCGGCGATCGCCCGACCGTCGACGCCCCGACCTCCGGTGACACCCCCCGCCGCCGGCCGACCCCCCTATCACCTCGGTTTGCCCCCAAACGCCATTTTCTCCTATTTTCTCGATCCGTAGACCTGTTGAGCCCAAAAATCAAATTAATTTATTTATCTATCTATTTTACCACATCTCCCCCATTTATTTTGAATATTATCCGCTGATATCATTGTTTGATTTGCAGGCTATCTTGGGGGAGCTTAGGGGAGCTTCACGATGCACTTTTAGCTTCGCGGAGGCGGCACTCTTCGCACGATTTGCTCTCGCAGCGTGTTCAGGTACACTCGCTCCTTTTATTGAGCACGCCGCACTATATTTTTATTGGGTGAGCACTCGCGGCACACATGCTGCCCCGCACTAGGCCACGCACGCTGGGAGCCTCTTCCAAGCAGAAGAGGAACGATGATGTCGGTCCCTCTCACGCTAGGGAGGACTCCCCTCCACCTAGTCCACCACCCCCCACACAGCTGACGTGCGTTTATATTTCATATATTTGCACATGTTTTCTCCCGTGTTTTTCCATTATTTACCGCCGTCTTGTATTCGTTTTCTCTTGTTTTCTCGTTTTCTTTCACTTTTCCGTGTTTTTGGTAATTTACAGGAATTTACAGCATTTGGGACATAAAACAATGATATCATGAGTCCCCGGAGCAACGGGAGGGGTCACGCGTGATCCAGGGGGTCAAACGACCAAGATTGCCATCTTTCAGCCCCAACCCGATCGGTTGGACACAGCCAACCGATCGGGTGATGCACGCGTGTCCGACCCAGGTGGAAGCTGAAGCCAAGTGAAGATCAATCGACCGGTTCGTCGACCGGTTGAACACAGCTGAGTTCTCGAGAATTTGGGCGTAATTCCAACCGATCGGGTGACTTATCACCCGATCGGTTCATCTGTAGCCGCATCGCCTCAAATATCGAACCGACGGTTCCACCCGCTCTCCTCAGTGACCGGTTGAAGCTCCCGAAGGCGACGGCCGAAGCAACAAGCTGCTCACCCGATCGGTTGACATTTCAACCGATCGGGTGGCCTTTTCGTCCCCTTTCGCGCACCGCTTCTCATTCATTGAAGATCTGCTATCATTCCAGAAGGATTTTGGGTGATCTCTTATTTTTCTAGTGTCGGCATCGTCATTAGCTTTCCAACGATAGGTCGCATGCCCAAATCCGATTTTTCTATATTTTTCTGGAATTTTCTGAGCGCAGCTGTGTGCTGAAATTGGCTACTGTCTGAAATTTCACTTCAACCGATCGGTTGGGAGTCCAACCGATCGGTTGAAGTCAATTTCAGCAGTTTCGTGCTCTCTGTTTATTCCACCTGATCGGGTGAGTTTTCACCCGATCGGGTGGGCCTTTTTTGACAGTTCTGAACCCGACCCAAGAGGGTTTTTGAGGGGTTTATAAATAGATATTGGGGGCACGACTTGGAGACTTCTTCTTCAGTTTTTCTAGGGCTTTTTGCCCCTTTCTTTTGTGAGATTTAGACTAGTTTAGATTAGGTTTTCTTTGTTAATAAATCTTGTAATGGATTGAAGACTCAATTGCAAGCTAAGTATTTTCTTCTCTCATTTTCTATTGTTTTGTGTTATTTTCTTTGTTGCTTGATGGTGAATGTTTGTTTGTCATTATTATTGCTTTCTATCATGTTCTTCACCATCGAGTAGTGTTTGATGAACCCTAATACAGGTTAGGGTAGGATTGATGCTTGGAAATTTACATTTGGCTTGGTTGCATGGCATGTGTTCGATGAAATGTGTCAATGGGGATTTCTAGCAATCTGGGTCCAATTCGTACGGCAACACGCTAGACGTGTTGGGGGTTGGGGTCCGGTGCTTGTCCAGTCAAGATCCGCTTCGATGTATTGCTAGAAATCACATTTGATCTATTTGGCCATTAGGGTTACGCGGGGGTGTTTCATTGTCATTGGCAGGAGAAAGACCGCCTCTGACCGTCGGGCCAAGTGGGAATAAACTTGGCGGTTGACTCCCTAGCCATAGCTCACGCCCCTAGTGTAGACATGGAGTCCTCGCGCGTGGGAACGGCTTGGATGAAATGTTGGGAGATATCATTGTGGCCTTAATGCTCCCGGTTGCGGAAGGTGTTAATGGACATGGGAATGCCCACCGTTCGGAACCGTGTAGGCCTAGCGTGCTTGGCACCGACCGGAATATCGGGCCATGGACGCTAGGTACCACCTTTTGGGGCAATGTCTCACCCTGGGTCAAGTCAAATGCCAAGTGTCATGAGTGCTCTAGCCCGTGTTAGAGGGGATTCATTTTGTGTCATTTTCATTTCTTTCCTTTATTTCTACACTTCACCCACATTATCCGCGTAGCTAGCACACAACCTAGGCGAGGCTAGTAGCCATTCAAACCATCCACCTCCCTGAGTTCGATAAACCCGCACCCTACACTAACCGTGCACTTGCGGTAAAACGACACCGCGCCCAAACCGTAAACGGGGCGCCGGTCAAGTTTTTGGCGCCGTTGCCGGGGAGGCGTTCGGTTTGATATTAGCTTAGCTTGGGTTCGTTAGACTACGCATAAAAACACAAAAAAATTCTTTTTCTTTTTTTTATTTTTTTTTAAAAAATATTCAATAACCAAGAAATTTTTCCCCCGCCATTATATTATCTTTTTGTTATTCTCTTGTACTATTGACGCTCCTCTCTAGTTTTCTTATTTTTGTTGTCCAGGTATCTTTGATATTGCCATGTGGAGATCAGATTTCGATGCTCAGATGGGAGGATACGATCCCTATTCATTTGTGGTTTGTGAGACTTGTGGGATGGCAGGGCACGTGTATTATGATTGCCCATTTACGTTTGAGAGCCTCCCCCCACTCCAAGGCCAAACATTTTCCCACAACCTTAGCCCAAACACCTCCTATCCATTTCCTCAACCTTATACCCCTCCACAAATACAAGAAGAATCAAGCCTCGTGTCTCTCCTTGAAAGTGCCATGTTTAACCAAGGCCAAATATTACAAAACTTGATGGTTCCAATCACCGAGCCGACATCGAGGAGAGGGGATGAAGGAGAGGATATACCCACTTTCATGGTTGAGACCACCATCTCATCGACCACCATAGACACATCTCATGCCGATGCCCCAATTTTCCCACAATACCACTTGGATGACGAAGCATTTTTTGGTGATGATAGTGAGGATGGGGAGATTTCTCTAGGATCTGTGGGAGAGACTTTTCATCTTTATTTGGATACCCCTTATGAGTCCTATGAGAGCACCGAGGAGACCACAGAGCTTATGCATACCGGCGAGGAGGATGTGCGTGAGGACGATGACACCACGACCACATACGAGTGGTCCGCTCCACATTCACCTCCACAGCCATCTCTGTCACAGCTTCCTCCTTGGTCGGTGGTCAATCATGAGGATGTCATTCAAGACATCGGGCAGATGGTGGAGCATGAGCATATCGTCAAGGAGGATGTGCATGAGGGCTTGGATACGATGGTCCACTCCATGGAGCCCGAGTCACATCTACCTTTACCGTCGCTCTCCACTTCTTCTGCGGCTGAGCATCTACTTGAGCATATTGCCCCTATTCAGGGAGATTTTCATACTCACTCTCACTCCACTTTTGAGTCTCGCTTTTCACTTCCTATTTCTTTAGACTCATATATATTTGACACACCATATCTCTCGCATGACACAGGATCTATTTTTCTTGAGGTATGCTGCGGTGTGTCACTACCTGGAGAGCCACTTCTCATGGAGAGCGAGGATTTGGTCGTCGCTAGTACAGATGATAGCGACCCATTCTCAGGGAGTATTCGTCACCCTTTTATTATTTTTCCATCTTATGTTGACGATTATCTCTGGGATACATTTATTTTGGGAAATAATTTCTTGCCATGGACTAATGCACCTCGTCCTTTGCAGGTCACAAGTGGACACCTACGAGGGATGCTTAGAGGTGCATTGCTTGGGTCCATTGGCACACGTGGCACAGCGCTTCTAGCGGAGCCACAGAAGGAGCAGTTAGAGCAGCTACCTGCCCCACTTCAGATCTTGGATCCGCCTATGCTCAGGTGTATCCTAATCCAGTAGTGTAAAAATTTACCGCTTTCTAGTTTAGATTTGAATAATCTCGTCTCCTCTCATTAGCGAGGGGAGCGTATCCAGGATTTGCTTTTGCATCTTAATAACCCTTCATGTCGTGCCCTTCTATCATTTCACCCCTCTTCCTCTTCCGAGGAGAACGAGCAGACTGTCTCTCCTGCATTCTGATTTCTTTCTTTTCCGATTTTCCCCTAGCATATTTCTGCATCACATTGATCATATCATTTTGCTAGCATTATCATTTTCAGCTTGGGGGAAATCGACTTTTTGTGCATTTTTTTTGTGTGTCGTTGTCGTGTGTTTGTGTCTTTGAGTCCTTCGTCGTGTTTTATATCTTTTATTCTGTATGTTTCTTTTTCTTTATTTTCCAGTTTCGTTCGTGTGTTTTTCGTGTTTTTCATTTTTTGTGTCGGTGTGTAACTCCCCTCCCCCATTTTCATTGCCCTCCCGTATTCACTACTATTGCATTGAGGACAATGCAAGTTTCAACTTGGGGGAGTCGCACTTCGTGCGTCATTTGTCTCTTTTTCTTCGTTATTTGAGTCGTTCTTCTCCGTGTTTTTCTTTTTTTTCTTTTTCTTTTCTTCTTTTTATCTCTTTCTCCCAGAGATGAACCCTATGATGAATTGCCACGAAAATCACACGCACACCTTGCACGGCTTCGATAATCACATTCACTAACCTCAGGAAGCCGAGTCCTCTTGCATTTCATGCATCGCGGGTCCACTTAGCTTTTTGTGAGTCGTGCGTCGTGCCTAGCTATTTGGTGTGCTTCTACTTTGTGATTTTACTTTATATACATGTCCAGAAATGACCCCTAGATTATCATGCTTCGATTTGAATATGCGGTATTTATTTCCCATGTTTGCTTCTGCATGCTATATATATATATATATATATATATATATATATATATATATATATATATATATATATATATATATATATATATATATATATATATATATATATATATATATATATATCGTGTACTTCATTTTGCATGTGTCGGGATTCCACAATTAAGGACTAGGATAACCCATTTAGCCTATGCTCTGATTAGCAAGAAATATCTCCTTTGCCCAAGTGTTTAGAATCCGATTTCATTTTTATTTTACTTGGTGCAAATCCCCTCGTCGTGTACCGTTCTCCCACTTGGGAGAGTACACATGTGTATAGCCAAAAACCCAAAAATCCAAAAAAAAGAGAAAAGAAAAGAAAAATTTTGTATAGCCCAAAATTCAAAAAAAAATATATACAAATACCCAAAACCCAAAAATTTCAAGTGTGAATATTTTTCCTATCTACCGAGAATAAAGGGAAGGCGAGAATTTGCACCGAGTGTTCTACTCCACATCATCTCAACCCCCATCGTTTTCGAAAACACTTGGCTTAGGAACTTTTTAGCTATTATCTAGGCTTTAGTGTGGTGATTTCCTTAACCCTAGTTGTGGAGTCCCTAACGCATGATATGTTTCGATTCTCTCTCTATTCTCATGCATGATTGAACCATATATTCACCGCTTAATTCAATTCGAATCGATATTTGGGTCATATCTTGGATTTGTGTATATCGAGCTTTATTGCATAATGTAGATAGTGACACCGTTTGCTAGCACACGACCACGCTCACTCGCGCTTCACCGCGTGGGCCCACGGCACTCGTCTGGACTCATATTCCTTGGTTTAGTGATGTGATTTGGCGTTCGCTTGCTTGGTGTGTCATTTTTGATTTTGTTGGCCCTCACGTGTGATCTAGGATATAGAGTTTTCTTTTTCTCTCTTTCTCTCTATTTTCTCTCTCTGAGCTCCTACTCTCACTCGTCTTCCTCGAGGACGAGGAAGAGTTCAGCTTGGGGGATTTTGACGTGTGTTTATATTTCATATATTTGCGCACGTTTTCTCCCATGTTTTTCCATTATTTACCGTCGTCTTGTATTCGTTTTCTCGTGTTTTCTCGTTTTCTTTCACTTTTCCGTGTTTTTGGTAATTTGCAGGAATTTACAGCATTTGGGACATAAAACAACGATATCATGAGTCCCCGGAGCAACGGGAGGGGTCACGCGTGATCCAGGGGGTCAAACGACCAAGATTGCCATCTTTCAGCCCCCACCCGATCGGTTGGACACAGCCAACCGATCGGGTGATGCACGCGTGTCCGACCCAGGCGGAAGCTGAAGCCAAGTGAAGATCAACCGACCGGTTCGTCGACCGGTTGAACACAGCTGAGTTCTCGGGAATTTGGGCGTAATTCCAACCGATCGGGTGACTTATCACCCGATCGGTTCATCTGTAGCCGCATCGCCTCAAATATCAAACCGATGGCTCCACCCGCTCTCCTCAGTGACCGGTTGAAGCTCCCGAAGGCGACGGCCGAAGCAACAAGCTGCTCACCCGATCGGTTGACATTTCAACCGATCGGGTGGCCTTTTCGTCCCCTTTCGCGCACCGCTGCTCATTCATTGAAGATCTGCTATCATTCCAGAAGGATTTTGGGTGATCTCTTATTTTTCTAGCGTCGGCATCGTCGTTAGCTTTCCAACAATAGGTCGCATGCCCAAATCCGATTTTTCTAGATTTTTCTGGAATTTTCTGAGCGCAGCTGTGTGCTGAAATTGGCTGCTGTCTGAAATTTCACTTCAACCGATCGGTTGAAGTCAATTTCAGCAGTTTCGTGCTCTCTGTTTATTCCACCCGATCGGGTGAGTTTTCACCCGATCGGGTGGGCCTTTTTTGACAGTTCTGAACCCGACCCATGAGGGTTTTTGAGGGGTTTATAAATAGAGATTGGGGGCACGACTTGGAGACTTCTTCTTCAGTTTTTCTAGGGCTTTTTGCCCCTTTCTCTTGTGAGATTTAGACTAGTTTAGATTAGGTTTTCTTTGTTAATAAATCTTGTAATGGATTGAAGACTCAATTGCAAGCTAAGTATTTTCTTCTCTCATTTTCTATTGTTTTGTGTTAATTTCTTTGTTGCTTGATGGTGAATGTTTGTTTGTCATTATTATTGCTTTCTATCATGTTCTTCACCATCGAGTAGTGTTTGATGAACCCTAATACGGGTTAGGGTAGGATTGATGCTTGGAAATTTACATTTGGCTTGGTTGCATGGCATGTATTTGATGAAATGTGTCAATGGGGATTTCTAGCAATCTGGGTCCAATTCGTACGGCAACACGCTAGACGTGTTGGGGGTTGGGGTCCGGTGCTTGTCCAGTCAAGATCCGCTTCGATGTATTGCTAGAAATCACATTTGATCTATTTGGCCATTAGGGTTACGCGGGGGTGTTTCATTGTCATTGGCGGGAGAAAGACCGCCTCTGACCGTCAGGCCAAGGGGGAATAAACTTGGCGGTTGACTCCCTAGCCATAGCTCACGCCCCTAGTGTAGACATGGAGTCCTCGCGCGTGGGAACGGCTTGGACGAAATGTTGGGAGATATCATTGTGGCCTTAATGCTCCCGGTTGCGGAAGGTGTTAATGGACATGGGAATGCCCACCGTCCGGAACCGGGTAGGCCTAGCGTGCTTGGCACCGACCGGAATATCGGGCCATGGACGCTAGGTACCACCTTTTGGGGCAATGTCTCACCCTGGGTCAAGTCAAATGCCAAGTGTCATGAGTGCTCTAGCCCGTGTTAGAGGGGATTCATTTTGTGTCATTTTCATTTCTTTCCTTTATTTCTACACTTCACCCACATTATCCGCGTAGCTAGCACACAACCTAGGCGAGGCTAGTAGCCATTCAAACCATCCACCTCTCTGAGTTCGATAAACCCGCACCCTACACTAACCGTGCACTTGCGGTAAAACGACACCGCGCCCAAACCGTAAACGGGGCGCCGGTCAACAGCCGCTTCCCACCGATCCCATCCACGCACAGCCCATCCCCACCGATCCTATCCCACCACTGGCTCCCGTTGTCGGGCCGCTGGGGATCACGTTCAGAGACGACGCACAGCGCGTCCGATTTGAGCGTATCGCCCAGCGATCTATAGTGCCCTCTAGGTTCGCACACTTAGCTAACCTGGACTGCCTAGGGGTGCTAGAGGGGATGCTCACGTTGTACCACAATGTGGGTTGGCGCGATTTTTTGTCTGTGTCGACGGACACCTATGTCCGTCTGACACTTGAGGTACTTAGATCGATCGCCCGGACCCCTAGTGGATGAACATTTCGCCTTATGGACCGAGAGTGCGAGGTCACTCTCGACATGCTTCGTGCATTCTTCCAGTGTCCCGCTGTCCCCGTCCCCGACCGAGCCTAAACACCCACTCACATCCCACCACCATCATTCGACACTTCCACGTTCTGGACACATATAGGGCCGGCCCACGAGGATTGGATCCCAGCGATGGATCTCATCATCCCAGCTGCTTACGTTCTTGAGGCTGAGGGCGCTGAGCAGGCACCCCCTGCACACCCTGTACCTCCTGCTGACCCCGTGATCGCTCAGCCTAAGCATGCACTTTCTGCACCTCCCGGCACTTCTGTCCCCACTTCTGCCAGTGTCGGGAGTACCCTTGCTGAGCCGCCCACCACGTCCGCCACCACCCCCACCACTGATGTGCCTATCTCGGTTGAGCCTATTTCTTCACTTCTTCCCGAGCGTCCACCCACCATACTTGAGAGCGGCGAGCCTTCCTTCGCTGCCGTCGTGGGGACCCTGTCCGGTTTGATGTCCGCTGTGGTGTCACCTTTTGGTCCTTACACTTCCTCCCCAGCGGTCGACCTTTCTGTCTCCACCGCAGCTGTCCTATCCGAGAGTGTCGTGACGTCTGTCCCTGCTTCTGTGTCACCGACCTCTCTTGTTGCATCGTTGCCGATTTTGTCTTCCACCACTTTTGCTTCCTCCTCGTCCCAGCCTGCGTCCCAGCCTCGCACTGAGGCTGGGCATCCACTAGTGAGCACAGCACCTTTTTCACACCTACATGCTGGCCCGATCACTTACACTGCCCGTATCAGACAGCCCCGACCTTCACAGCCTAGACCTGTTCGTCCCTCCGATCCACCACCCCCTGACGCCCTAGTTCAGAGCATTCGTGCTCTTGAGGGGGCTGTGAGTGGACTCAGGGGTGATTTTAGGGCTCTCTCTGCCGCGGTCAGTTCCATGGAGACCTGCGTCACCATGCTTCCCGATATTCAGGTTTGCCTTAATCAGATCCTAGCGCGACTACCTCCACTACACCCACCCACCCAGCAGACACGTCCACCACCCACCCAGCAGACACGTCCACCTCCACCTCCGCCACACGACAGAGATGGTGCAGCACCACCAGCTTAGGCACACCCTTGATACCATTGATCTTTTTTGTCGTTATGCTGCCCATTCTCTGCTGGTCATGTCGATAGATTTTTGCCCACCCCCTCCTCCCCTCACTATTTTTGGCCCTATCTTGCTCACATCATTTTGTATCCATTTTGGGAGAGAGGGAGAGTTAGTTTTGGTGACACATATCTGCATCACTCCCATCTTTGCATGCATCATTCACATCATCATATTTTCTTTTTATTTTTACTTTTTTTTTATTTATCATGCATGCATCCTCACCCTCCCCACCCATTTCCCGTCTCGCAGTGTGCCACACTTTGCACATTGAGGACACTGTGCACTTTAGCTTAGGGGAGTGAGTTCTCACACTTTTTGCTTTTATCACCTTTATTTTTAGTTTTTTCACGTTTTTCCGCTTTTGCACCCATTTTTCATCACTTTTTCATTTTTTACCATGCATCACGTTTTTCTTATTTTTCTTTGTGTGCTGCATTGTAAATATCTTTGTTTTCCTTTATCTTTATTTCTTTCATCTTTTGCTATAGATGATTTTTCTGTGATGACGATGACGTGGTGTTAGCTTTTCTCTATATGCGTGCTAATTTTGTCATGTCATAGCTTTTGTTTCTGATATCATATGCTATGTCCTGTTTTGCATTTAGAAATAGTAACCCACTTCTTTTTCCGTATGAAAATGGGTGAAATTCTATTATTAGCTGATGTCTGATGATTCATATGTATGATATCGTTGAAAACACACCAAGATTCACGCATTGATGCTTATATCTGCAGTACTGCTTTCTTTTCTCATATCACTTCTTATTGCATGATTTGTACGCTTCACTTCAGGTTGATTGAATGTTTGCTAGCATTGACAAATCTGGATTAGTTTACTTTTTGAGATCAAACTGAGTAGATTAGATTACCCTGCTGAAGTTGTCATGCACGTCCTATAGAGTGAATCGAGAGATACATTTATTTATTTCTCCACATATCTTGAACATTATTTCTCTATTTTAAATTCATTGGTGAATCTCCCCTTAGCAATTCTATTATTGGCATCCCCCCGTTATTATATCACATGCTCCAAATTCCCCAAAACCCAAAGAAAAAAATACTTGTATATCCTTCTCTTTGATTTGGGATCATTAGTATATATATTCTACTGAAAAAAAAGAGAAATAAAAAGAAAAAGAAAAAGAAAAAGATTTGAGAATAAGAAAAGAAAAGAGAAAAGAAGTTCGAAAACGATCCCATTTCATGTCCTTTCTCTCTTTCTTCCCTCTTTTGTTTTTATTTTTGTTTTCTTTGACTTTTGGAGCTTCATAAGAAACGGGAATGTAAATATTGTTTTGTATATGCCACCACGCTTATGGATAAGCTTGGGGGAGAGGATCCAATGATGTGTGAGAGAGTGAATACTTGACGGTGCATGACAACCTAGGCTAAGTAATATTTTTATACTCAATGAGATTGCTTAAAGTTTTACGAAATCTAGAAATCTACGCTTAGCATTCATTTCATGAAAACCATACTTTTCTATTCTTACTACTCTATTGTGTGATATCTCTTATACTCCTTATAGAAAGTATTCAATTGAAAAGTGTGTGATCTACGATATTGTATACCGCTTTAAATGCTTCAGACGATGCTAATTCTAGAATTATTCCATTTTTCATGCTATATTGATATTCTTGGGTTTTCTATTTCAAATGCACATTTATACTATGATATCGAGATAAAAGTCTTTGACATGTGTTTGGTATTCGATGCGTGCTATTTGAGTAAGCAAAACCCTCGTCCTGAGAAAAATGATCTAGAAACTTCCCTCTTCGTTTTCTATTTTGTTTTTCGTTTTTCATTTTCCGCCTTTCCATCGTTTCTATTTTCTTTATCCACCGGGTTCGCTTTTTACTCATCTTCCTCGAGGACGAGTAAGAGATAAGCTTGGGGGATTTTGATCACTCCATATTTTACACCTTTTTTCTGCATGTTTGCATGCTATTTTGATCGCTCGAATCGTGTTTTTTACGATTTTTCGACAATATTGCGATGCTTCTCACGATTTCTTGTTTTTGTCGAATTTCAGGAGATTTCGAGCGATTTGGAGTAATTCTGAGATGCACCCACTCCGGGACGTCACCCGTGACTCTTTCGAGGGGAATTTTGCTATTGGAGAGGAGTGGAAGAAGAAAGAACGTCGTAGGAGCGACGAGGGAGCAAAAATACGAAAATTGGGCATTTTGAGCATGTCACTCGGCCGAGTGAAGGAGTCACTCGGCCGACCATCGAGAGCCCACTCGGTCGGCCAGATCTGACACGCAGAAGACTGAGTATCAGCGTGCACTCGGCCGAACGTCGCCAGCCCACTCGGCCGAACCACGGAGACACCACTCGCCCAAGTGGCATCAAGACGACGACAACAAAAAGTCCAGACTTACTGTAATTTTACAGTCGATTCCCGAGTTCCGACTCGGCCGAGTGAAGAAGTCCCCTCGACCGAAGCAAAGAAAGTCACTCGGCCGAGTGACTCCCGAGGAGCCGACCCCCAAAAGTCCGAAGTTACTGGAATTTGTCAGGGTTTTTCACTCGGCCGAATGACATTTTTCACTCGGTCGAGTGAGCCGTGCTGCCTGTAGCGTAAATTGCGATTTTGAGGCTACGCAGGGGCATTTTCGTCACAGTTTTTTGGGCGATTTTGGGGGGTATTTAACCCCAGTTTTTAACCTAGTTTAGAGAGCCTTTTCAGAACTTTTTGGCAGCCTTTTTTAGATTACTTTTAGGAGATTAGATTGAGCTTTTAGGGGAGAGAGAAAAGTGTTATTTTGTTGGATGCTATTGATTTCTTCATTGGTTTGTCTCTCTCTCTATCAAAAACTCCATTTTTATTGATATATTGAATATTGTAATGAATTTTACTGATTTTATTTGTGAATTTCTATTGAATTTTATTATGAATTGTGAGTAGTTT
This sequence comes from Scilla litardierei, assembly GCA_030789695.1. Classification (NCBI taxonomy): domain Eukaryota; kingdom Viridiplantae; phylum Streptophyta; class Magnoliopsida; order Asparagales; family Asparagaceae; genus Scilla; species Scilla litardierei. The sequence continues at coordinate 42,622,615 of CM061140.1, read as the reverse complement.
TACCGTCTTAGGGCGTAGGGATGAACCCTACGAACCCTATTTCTAATTTGTGATGAATTGGTGATTATTGTTAGAATTGATTAGGGTTAGTTTGGGATTGATTTAATACAAATAGCTAGGGATTCATACCGATTGGGATTTGCAAGAGATTGGATCCCAACTCGATAGGAAGCCCTAGAAATTCAAATTGGGTTACAATTGGATTTCTCTGGAATCGGTTCGCAAGAGATTGGACCGAAACTAGTGTTTTCGATTGCAATTCTATACCAATACCCGTTTGCAAGAGATTGGATGGGTAGGAACTATCCTAACCTAGGTCGTAGCTCGAGTTTGCACGAGAGTGGGCTCGAGATGCGATTGAACGATGATGTTGTTCTTCACGCTAGCTTGCCTAGGTTAGGGTTTACAAGAGATTGGACTCTACCCTAGGTTTGCAATAGACCGACAATAGCGCGAGAGCGTGAGCTTGGTTCTACATTTAGTTGCAACTAGTTCACCTGAATTTCAAGTCTAGCAATTGTGACACCTACGAATCACAATGACGAGATACTGTTTGTCGCGGGGATTCCCCACCCCTGGGCGTCTTTATTAATTTGATATTCCTTTTATACAATTGAACGACTATGATCGCTTTATTACGAACATTTCTCTACTGTTCTTATAGCCAGGTGAGTTGAAGAAGACACTGTCATTTGGCCTCCTCGTGTTCGATACCCGCTCACCACTACGCCGTGCGCTTGCGGTAAGACTAGCGAGTCGCGTGCCCCGGTTGCGTGTTTGCGCACCCTCGGGGCTCCGATCAACTTCTGGAGGCAGGCTTCATTCAGAAAGTCAAATATCCTAATTGGCTCTCGAATATCGTGATGGTGAAGAAGGCGAATGGTAAATGGAAAATATGTGTCGACTTCACCGATCTCAATAAAGCATGTCCAAAGGATAGTTATCCACTGCCCCGGATCGACCATCTGGTTGACAGTGCTTTGGGCTACGAACTCCTAAGCTTCATTAACGCATTCTCAGAATATAACCAGATCCAGATGGTACCGGAGGGCAAAGAGAAGACTTCTTTCAACACTGATCGATGTATTTTCTATTACACCAAAATGCCATTTGGTTTAAAGAATGCAGGGGTCACGTACCAACGCATGATGAACGAGGTTTTTGAGGCTCAAATTGGATGGTACCTAAAAGTCTAAGTTGACGGCATGTTGGTCAAGTCGAAGAAGCTGACGGACCACATTGCAGATCTACGAGAGATATTCACATAGATCCAGTGATACAACCTTTTGCTGAACCCTGCCAAATAAATCTTTGGGGTTCGATTGAGAAAGTTCCTTGGTTTCATGCTGACAAATCGAGGGGTCGAGGCATACCCCGTAAGATCTTTGCGATCGTCACGATGAAGGAGCCATCGACTCTCAGAGAACTCCAATGGCTGAATGAAAGAATAGCTGCTTTGGGCCGATTCTTATCTAAGTCAGCCGAGAGGTCATTGCCTTTCTTCAAAGTATTGATGAAGGCAATAGCCTCCGCATTTAATGGCAAGAGAGTCATCGAGTGGGATGCAGACTGCAAGAAAGCCTTCTCCGAGTTAAAGGAGTACCTCTGCAGCCCACCACTCCTAACCAAGCCAGATAAAGATAACCAACTCATCATCTATCTGGCTGCTACCATGGAGGCTGTAAGCCCGGCACTCGTCAAAGAAGACTCAAGAGTGCAACAGCCCATCTACTACGTCATTCAGGTTCTCCAAGATGCGAAGATTATCTACTCGAGGATAGAGAAGATGGCTTTCATGCTGATCCAATCTATGAGGAGGCTGCGACCGTAATTCCAAGCGTACACCATCTTGGTCCTCACCGATACTCCTTTGGAACAGACCCTGAAGAGGCTGGATCATTCAGGGAGAATGACGAAATGGGGAGTCGAGCTGAGTGAATTCGACATCCAGTTCAAACCAAGGACTGCCATCAAAGGGTAGGCTCTCGCCGACTTCATTGTCGAACTCACTTATGACGACGGCCTAGAGGAAGAGGTATGTGTTACTAACATACTACCCGAGGCTACCCCTCACCCTCGACAGATATCAATCCGCCAACCGATACAATTGAAGAAGAGGGAACATGTATCGTACAAGTTGACAGTTTGGCCACTCAAACCCAGAGCGGAGCTGGAATAATTGTCCAAGCGTCAACGAGCAATATATTCAAGTACGCTCTCTGCTTTGATTTTCAAACCACAAATAATGGTGCTGAGTACGAAGAGGCCATCAACGGACTCCGATTGGCTCGAGCCCTATGAGTAAAAGTGGTCCAACTACTCAGCGATTCCAGCCTCGTAGTCCACCAACTAAACGGAACCTTCGAGGCCTATGATGACTCAATGCAAAGCTACATGCAAGTTGCTAAAGTGAAGCTCGCCAAGTTCAGATGCTTTGAAATCCATCATGTACCAAGGTCGAAGAATCAACGAGATGACGCTCTGTCGAAGCTCGCGTCATCCTCCCACGTGCGGCTCGGTCGGACAGTGTATGTACAACGTCTACCACACCCCAGCGGGCTGGAGCAGTAGTTACTAAGCCTCGATCGAGGATTCACTTGGATGGATCCCATAATCCATTACCTAAACACGGGGGAGAAGACGACCAACCCAGTGGAGGCACGAAAGCTAGAACGAAAGGCATACCAATTCCTTCTGCTAGATGGTTCATTATACAAAAGGCGATTAACCAGCTATGACGTTTTCCCCTACCTCAAATGTTTATCCCCGCAGGAAGTGCATTATATGATCTAAGAGATCCATAAGGGTGATTGCGGAAACCATTACGGGGGGAAGCTAGAGCTTTGAAGGCCATGAGACAATGCTATTTTTGGCCAATGATATTCAAGGATGCCGTCGAATATGTACGAAAGTGCCTGACTTGCCAAATTCTCAAAGATCAGTTCAGCCCCCTCCCTTCCCCAACAGATATAATCCACATCATCAGCCCAGTACCTTTCTCCAAGTGGGGATTGGACCTCCTTGGTCCGTTCAAACAGGCGAGCGGGCAACGGAAGTTCCTAATAGTGGCGATTGACTACTTCACGAAGTGGATCGAGGCAGAGACCCTGTCCCGAATCAACTGGAAGGAAGCCCGAAGCTTCATCTAGAAATACATTGTATGTCGCTTTGGCATCCCACAATCCATTGTGACATACAATGGGACATTATTCGACAGTACCGGCTTCAAAGACTTCTGATCCGAGCTGAAGATCAAGGTGCATTTCACCTCTATCGCCCATCTCCAGTCAAATAGATTGGCTGAGGCAGTCAACAAATGCATCCTCGGACCCCTTGGAAGAGAATAATTGGGCTTGAGGGGACCTGGCTAGAAGAAATCCCCGGCATACTATGGTTGTACCGAACGACCCATAAAACCTTGACAGGAGAAACGACATTCATGCTGGCTTATGGATGTGAGGCTGTCGTCCCAGTGGAAGTTAATGAACGAACACTTTGCCTCCAATACTATGACGAAGAAAGAAACTCGGAAGGACTCGAACTCAACCTACAATTGTTTGACGATGTCTACGAACGGGCTTTGGCGACCCTCATTGATAAAAAAGGATGCATGGCCCGATATTTCAACTCAAGGGTTAGCGAACGTAGCTTCCGTGTAGATGACTTGGTGCTGTGGAAGGCTGCTTTCATTCCCGATATTCTCAAGCAAGGAAAGCTCGCTACGAAGTGGGAATGACCTTACACAGTGATCGTTGTACTCTGTCCTGCCACTTACCGGCTCGCTACATTGGATGATATAGACCTTCCTCACCCTTGGAATACTGAGCATTTGCGGAAGTACTATCACTGATTGTACCAACAAGGGTAAATGCACCAATTGATCGAAACTTATCATTGTCTTTTATCTTATGCATATTCATGATAAATACAAAGTCGATCATCTTTCAATATTTGTCTGATGATTTTCTAACCCTAGTCGTCAGCCGTAAGCCGAGGGATCCTCCCTCGCACTGAACGACCCATGATACTCGTCGGCTGTAAGTCAAAGGGGCCTCGCCCCTCGCCACCGAACGACCCTAGTCGTCAGCCGTAAGCCGAGGGATCCCTCCTCATCACTAAATGACCCACGATGCTCGTCGGTTATAAGTCAAAGGGGCTTCGTCCCTTGCCACCGAACGACCCTAGTCGTCAGCCGTAAGCCGAGGGATTTCCCCTCGCCACTGAACGACCCACGACGCTCGGCGGCCGTAAGTCGAAGGGGCCTCGCCCCTTACCACCGAACAACCCTAGTCGTCAGCCATAAACCGAGGGACCCCCTTGCCACTGAACGACCCACGACGCTCGTCAACCATAAGTCAAAAGGGCCTCGCCCCTCGCCACCGAACGACCCACGATGCTCGTTGGCCGTAAGTCGAAAGGGCCTCGTCCCTCGCCACCGAATGACCCCAGTCGTCAGCCATAAGCCGATGGATCCCCCCTCGCCACTGAACGACCCACCATAGTCATTGGCTCTAAGTCAAAGGGGCCAGGCCCCTCGCTACCAAACGAAGCGTGATTTATGGTTTAAAAGATTGCACTCATCGATTGAATGTGCCTAACTTATCAACGACAAAACTTACCTTCGATTTCTATGAAATTAGAAGTTGGGTCATTGAGGTGCCATACACACGCATATATTCAAGTAAAGGAAAATGCAAAAAGTACACCAAATTTGCAAAAGGTTTCATTGTTTATTTTCATTTCAAATTTAAAAGTAATGAAAACAAGAAAATTACAAGAACCCTAAGCTAAGGCCTAACGGTCTAAGAGGGAGGAGGAGCGCCTCCGGGTGCAAAAGCTTTGGAGAAAGCTTCCATCGCCTTTGTGAACATTATCGTGAGCTCTGCCTTCTCCCTCGCAGTGGCCTCCTCGAGCTCGACGACTCTGGCCAGGAACTCAGTGACCTCCGTCTTGCAAGCCTCTGCCCATCTCTCAGATTTGGAAACTTTGGCTCGAAGCTCGATCGCTTCCATCTTAAAAGTGTCGAGCTCTGCCTCGTGCTGAGCCTTCTCCATCCTCCACTGGGGCTCGGCAGACTTACGGAGGTCCGACATAGACGAGAGACTATTCTTAGCCTCTACAGCCGCCCACTCGGCCTCCGCTTTAGTCGTGATGGCTTTCTCCAGGTCCTCCTCCACATTCCTCGTCCGAGCCTCAAGCTCGAATGCCTTGCACTCTGCATCTGCCACCCGCCGACCTCCTTCGATCAAGTCGATAGCTTGACGATGCAACACGGCACTGAGAATGGACATCTGCAGAAAATATTAGTCAGGGATGGCTAACTCAGGCGTCAATAGACAGAAAGCAGATGACATGCCTGGTATCCGCTCCCCACAAAGAAGTTGGGAGAAAGGAGTTCTCCACCAATCTGCATATGATATGTCAGGGACAACCAACCTCTGAAGAAGCTACAGGTCCTTGGGGAGAATCGAGTTCTCCACCAATCGAGCTGTCGTCCCAAAATCCAATAGGGCCGACTCATCCCTTCAAATGTCGAAGGGATGTTGGTAAAGGTCATCCCGTATGGGCCCTGAGGAGCAAGATGAAAGCTGATTGAGTAGTAAAGCTCCATCAAGCTCCACATGGATTGGGCCGACAGAGGGATGGGTGACATAATACCGCCCTACAGCCATCAATCCAAAAGAGGCATCACGTGAGCCTGAGGCACCGAAGAAGTCTCGATTGCCCCCTGAGACTCGAGAGGGGTGACCCCCATACCCTTCTCCATGGGCGAAGGGAGAGGATCATCGTCCTCCACTCGCCTCCTTTTTAGTGGATCCTCCTCCCCTTGGGAGGGCATCTTTCGTTTCTGGCCAACAGCTTCGGTCGGCTCAGCGACGTCGGTAACATCGACATCAATCACCACCACCAGCTCCGAGACCACGATGGAGGCCAGGGGCACAACAGGTCGAACGGAGGCCTGACTCGAAGTCTCCCTTGAGGGGCACGAGAAGAAGGCCTTGAGGTCCGCCTGACCTCCCCTCAGAAGAAGAGATCTGGTTGACTGGGAGGGGAGCACGAGCTCCCGACCCTTCAGCATGAGCGCCTGACCCTTCAGCACGAGTGCCTGACCTCTCGGCACTCCACTTTTTCTTCTAATGCTCCCTCCAGACCTGATCCACTCCAGAATCATCACTCCGACGGTTTTTGTTAGTCATATCTGCAGACAACGGATATAATTATCGTGAGTGGCGAAGATAAATACATATAGTCGAAATACATTACCCGGGCTCAACAAAAGGGTCTTCAACTTATGAACATCCAACAGATACTGAGTCGACATCTCTCACCTTGGTCGACCCAGAGGAAGCTTTTCTGCCTCAACCTCGTCCAGCGACAACCTGGCTTTAAACTCATCCAGTGATAATCGGGACTCTTCAGCAAGCTCAGGATTCGGAGAACTCCAACTATTGAGCATCGGTCCCAGGTCGGTAAGGACGACAAACACAAAAGTGTCTTTCCACCCAGGGTCGGAAATCGAAAGGTCGTGTATAAGCTTCACTTTCGGACGAGCAATGATATAGTACCACACTTGACGACGGCCGAGTATTATCCAGAAGAAATACTTGAATAGTCCAAGGGATGGTCGAACCCCACTGAGCTCACAAAGCACGGTGAAGCCAACCAAGGGGGAAAAGCTTAGGGAGCGAGTCGACAAATGAAAATCACCGAAGAGCACAGAACCTCTACGATGAAGGGATGAAGAGGAAACCAGAGTCCTGGGCGAAAAGCTTTAAGATACACTCCAACCTCATTCTTTTGTGGAAAACACACTCTCTCATCCGAATTAGGCACCCTAACCCTAAAAGGATGGCAAAGACAACCTCGCCAAACCTCTGCAGTCAGATTGAGGGAAAACCTAGGGGCCATCTCTAAGATAACTCCAGGAACTTTCAAGCTCAGATCCCTCAAACAAATGGGAAGGTTTGGTTTGATCCAAATCCCTTTCCCTTTATAGGAACTTCCTCGCATTGAGGGGGCCGAAGGCATGCCATGAGCTCCTCGTAGGTCGGCTCCTTCATTATGACTGGAGCGAACATACCTAAAGGATCTAAAGAAGAGTCAAGGTCAATCGAGAGAAAGTACCTTAGGAAGAACAAGCAATCTCCGGAGTAGGCAACGGTGATTCAAGCTTTCGTCTCAAGGAAGAAGGCGGAACAGAAAAAACATTTCTCCTCCCACACTTTTCTTTTATATGAAAAAGTTCAACCGACTAACGATCGATGAATGACGCGTGTCTGAAGACTACCTCAAGAAGCGGTGAAGATCGATTCAAAGACGAAGGGTGTTTTGGCAGCACAAATCAAATCAAATGTTTTGAACCATGCACATTTAATGAGATTGCACATCATTCAGTCTCAATCAACGCAGTTTCTGAGGCACGAATGATGGGGGCTATTGTTAGTGCACGGGTACAATTCCGGGTGAAATATCTACATACCCGATCCAAATGGTGCCAACAACCCGATACCCATCGCTAAGAGTAAGGTATTACCGAGTCAAGCGAATGGCCCACTCGACAGTTAGGCTCCCGCTGGTAATCAGGGAGAGGTTAATGGGGCTGAGTAAATGGGCGGCCGTTATCTCGAATCCAGGAGGAGATCGTGCCCAAATCAATGAGAGACGGTTACATACAATCAAATGGGAACAACCTATAAATAGATGAGAGGAGAAAGGTAAAGGGGTTCCAATTCTACGGTACGAGATCTAAGTCATAGAACTATACTTTCTCAGCTGATATTTCTTACATTATAGAGCTTGCGACGTCAGATCTGAGACGAATATCCATGGGTTGATCTCAGCTGCTCCAAGCTCCCTCTCTTCCTTAAGTTCCTATACTAACTTAAGCATCAGAGGGGCTTTGGGTTGGAACCTAGATCCGGCCCCCTAACGTGTCTCTATGGTGTAGATCGACGAGTCTCCATCTCTTGCGAGGGTCGCTCTCGAGTCTCCCAAACTGGAGCGATCGATCTACAAGCTGATCGATGGTCGATCAAGTACTACATCATCATCTACCACCATCATTTAACCCATGTTCTCACAACCTAGGGTGTCACGCCCCGCTTCCCAAAACGACGGAAGCGAGACGTGACAAAGGTCTGCATGGGCTGGGGCTGAGAAGTCCAGACCCAATAAGCGTCTGTAGGGTTACCATGAAGAAGTATAGGTTCTTGCATATAAAAGTTCTAAACAAAGAAATAAGAGTACAAGAAAGAAAGATGCATTCATTAATATAAAGAGATAATATCCAACGAGTACAAAAGTCTAAACAGATGCCCAGCATGGCTACAACAGCAGAAAAGGAAACCAATGGTGCTACGCACCCAACCTAAAACAGAAAGTAAAGAGTGCTATGCACCCAACCTATGAACAACGGAAACTCCAAGGTCAGCAACTGAGGAACCCCAAAGACTAGTCCTCACTCGGGTCGTACTTCTGATCAGCAACGTACTCTGCTCCAAGTCCTCTAGCACTGGATCGTCCATGTACTCTAGCTCAACACCTGACGTACAGTACCCAAGAGAAAAGGAACTATACGTCAGGTAAAGTCTACAAGGTAGAGGTGAGAGACTGCACTGTAAGTGTAAAGTAATTTAAGAGCAACATTTTACTGGTTGATTAACATGCTGTTGTGATGACATGACAGTTATACTATGCAAGAAGTAAAGCGGTGCAGGAAAGTAAAACGTGACAGGCAGTAGCCGTAGCGTGTGCTACTGGCTACGGGACTAAGCTAGACGGGATAGGACAACAAGACAAGACGTGTGTGTGTGACACCAAGGAGAGTGCACGCCTGCAGCATAGAGAGTGGCCAAACCCTCTATATGGTGGCTGTCACCCAACCCCACCCCAAGTGCTCAAGACAAGACAAGACTGGACTGTACGAGTACCGCTCACTTCCTTGGTGAGTGCCTCTCCTCATGGTCAGCCGGGACGCTCACTCCCTTGGTGAGACATCGAAACTTCCTGCAAGGTGTACACGAAAGGAACACCGACTCCCTTGGTGGGCTCCCCAAGATTTCCCACAGTCTGCCGGGACGCTCACTCCCCTGGTGAGACGCCGAGACACTCGTAAGGTATACACGGTCTGCCGGGATGCTCACTCCCCTGGTGAGACGCCTAGACACCCGTAAGGTATACACGATCTGTCGGGACGCTCACTCCCCTGGTGAGACGCCGAGACACCCGTAAGGTATACTACATGAACTGAAGAAGACAAGATATGACCACTTATGAATGTTCTGTTGTTCAATTGTTGTTCTAGGGGGTCCACATGCATGCACACACAGATGAAACCTATCATAGCAATTGTTGTTGTTGTTGATTCTCGGGGGTCCACACGCATGCGCGCGCACGCACACACACACACACACACACACACACACACACACACACACACACACACACACACACACAGATACGTCCTATGGTGTCAGCTGTTGTTGTTGTTTGTGCTTAGACTTCGTCGTCAAGTCTAAGCTATCAAGGGGGTCCCGGATGCTATCATTTTACGTCCGGTTCTCTTTAGACGTACTTTAACTTTTTACGTAGGTGATGGCCTAAACGTGGCCGTAAGAACACAAGTGTAAACGCTTGCCTACGGAGACGAGTGCGTCGTCGGTCTGGAGCGTCTCGTCGAAGCGGCGCGTCAGCGAGGGTCCATCTGAAACAGGACAACGGCGATGTCAAATCGCGTTTTTCATCAATCCTATTATGGTAAGTTTCTAAGTTCAGCGGGACTACCCTAACAGTCAAAAGTCATGATTTTTGATTCGTTCCGCCTAATCGACGACTATCCTATGTGCACAGATATCAAGTCCGTTCGTCGATGTCTAAGATTGAACAACGTTTTAAAGAGCATAAATTAAACTTTAGTTATTGTTGATGATTTTTAGATTAGATTTTAGATTCTCTACGGTGTGGGTTTTTACTACGCGTTAGAGGGCTAACCTTTTCGGCGTTTAATCGTAGAGCAGATGTCGGGTCTGAACGACGATGGATCTGCATCATCAGCAATGTCTTGGCCATGGATATGCAGCAAGACACGTCCAGACAGCAAGGTGGAGGCATGAACACCGAGCAAGCGTCGAGATCTCTCCGGTTGCGGGTAGCGCAACGGATCTACACGGTGGTGGCAACGTCGGGGGAAAACACGTGAGATCGGCAACGTGCATGAACTCCTAGGAGCAAAGGGGGCCACCAAGGATTGAAGGAGGTCGATGGGGGGTTGTTTGGTCTGGTGGGTGGCTGACTGCGGCTGCACACGGTGGTGGCCGGTCGTGAGAAGACGAAGAGGACAGATTTGCACAACGGGTCACTATTTTGGTTCGTCGCAAAGATGCGACGACCTGAGGGGACAACGGACACTTGCAGTAGGTAGAGGGGGGTCAACGGGAGTTTGATGGTGGTAGGGTGGTCGCCAGTGGCTGTCGGACGGTGGCAGGCGTGGCATTTTTCTGGCGATGGACAGATCTGTCCAAAACCGGGTTTGAGAGGGTTTGAGAGGTGTTTTGAGGGAGAAAGAGTGTGGGGAATGGGAGAGGATGTTGTCATGGGATGAGGGGATGCCAGGGGGTGGCCGTGGCTCGCCAGCAGTGACTGAAGATAGCCAGAAAAGGTTGGCCGGTGGCTATGAAGGGCTGGCGTAAAACTGTCGATTTCAGCGGCCTGGGCTTGGGTTTGTGGGGTTTTTGAGGTGAGAGAGAATAGAGGGAGTAGAGAGGGAAGAGAGGGGAGGGAAGAGGGTGGTCGTGGGTTGCCGGAGGGTGGCCGGAGGTGGCCGGAATGGCTAGCCGTGCGGGTTGAGACCTGGGCGGTTTTGGGTTGCGGCAATGAACAGCTCCGTGCTGTTTTCAAGGAGAGAGAGAAGTGAGAGGGGAGAGAGAGGGAGAGAGAGAGAGAGAGAGAGAGAGAGAGAGAGAGGACTGGAGTTCACCGGATGATGGCTGGCACGGCAGCGGGAAGGAGAAGGCCGAGGGTTTTCAAGGGGAGTGGCGGCTGCGTGCTCTTCCTAGGTTTTGTTTGGGTTTGAGTTTTAAGATGATGAGTTTGCTATTTAGGTTTTAGAATGGGGTGTAGTTTAGGTGACTAGGAGAGAGAGTGTGAGAGATGGGGTGTACAAAGAGGGTTTAAGTTAGGTGAGGATAGCTCAGAGAATAATTCATGATAGGTAAGAATCCAAGAGGTTAGTTAATTTGAAATTCAAATTAGGTTGGGCTAATCGGGTTTCGAATGTAATTAGTGGGTTTGGGTGGGCTAACGGTGTCCGAAAATTATGAAAAAAATATCGGGACGACCGTGACGACGAGAGGCTCGAGAGTATGGTGGTTGATCGCTTGCTAGGTTCACAGAAAATAAACTAAAAATAAAAAAGTCCGGCGTCGAAGTCTAAAGTCACGATGTCTCTACAATCAATTAAAGCCGATTTGTGGTAGAACGACCCGTGAAATGATGTTCACTAAAAATCCCACAAATAACTACTCTACCATACTGTCACCATGATATATACCATCGCGTATTCCGTATAGAAGAAAGGGCAAAGAAAAAACACGCGTACAAAAGAGTAAAGTACGTGCGAAAAACGAACAGTCGGAAAGCGGCCGTTACATTCTACCCACGTTAGAATAAAGTCCGTCCTCGGACTTTCTAACTATAAATATATCTAGCCCCTTTAGTAACTACCCCAATCTCATAACACAATAATTTAAAGCAGGTACACCTGCTGACGAGGCTCATTATCAGCACGAAGAGCCCACTTCAGATTGACAACTGCCTCGGTCATTTTTGGGCTTAATACCTACTGGGCACACGTTGACGTGTCCGCCCCCTTTTTCCAGGTTTAGGACTTGAGACTTCAGAGCGGGTTCTCCTCCAACAGACTGACCAGACTTCCGAGCTAGAGGTTGGGCCCTCTGATGGCAATTTCATGGAGTTGGTTACTTATGGCTAGATTATGGAGTGAGTTGTACTTGGATTGTGGACATAGTTCGAGGGTTTGGGAAATGATGGGCTCATATTTTACACTTTATTTCAGCATTTTTCCATCCAATAATGATTGTCCGTATCGCGATTTTAAGGATTATACGATGTTTTCACGATATATTCACTATTCCTTTGTTTCGTCTCATTCAGGAAATTGGAGCAATTTGGAGCAATTTGGAGCCACAAACGCATACACGCATGGTGGAGCATCATTGACAATGATATCGGAGATTTAACAGTGCTGGAGGATGTGTATAAGAAGAAGGAAGGCGAAAGAAACGACGAGGAAGTGAGAAGAAGGAAAGAAGAGTACAAAAACATGCCACTCGGCCGAGTGAAGCAGCCCACTTGACCGAGTGAAGCTGACATGCCCAATCCAGCCTGAAGAAGAGCCAGAATGTACTCGACCGAGTGGGAATTTCCACTCGACTGAGTAAGAAGCCCACTCGACATAGTGGGGATAAAAATTGTGAAGAAATCCTTCGACGCTTCTCTGTATTTAGAGAGGATCTGCAATATGTCCTACTCGACCGAGTATGCATCTCACTCGATCGAGTGAGAAGACTACTCGGCCGAGTGGTCTGAACTTCCAAAACGCTAAACCCCCCAATTTCTATAGATTCTCACTCGACCGAGTGAGCAATTCACTCGGCCAAGTGCGCCGTCGGCCAGATTCCCAAATCTAGGGTTTGCAGCTGTTCAGGGGAAAATCTGTCAGGATTTTCTGAATATTTTGGGCAGCTACAAATACCCAGTTTTGAGGGCAACCCAAAGAGAGACTCTTTCTAACAATTTTCTTAGTTTTAATTTTAGTTCTAGTTTTCTTTTGGCTAAAGGATTGGAGAGAAGGATCTAATTTCTTATTTTTGAAGCTTGTATTCCACAATTGGTTTGTCTAAACTCTTGCAAGTTGATATCTTTATGATATATTTCTCTCTAAATCTGAGTTTTATGATGAATTCTATTGCACATCTTATTTCTATTGTGCTTTCTATGATGAGTTGTGGGTAGTCTCTTTGCTTTAGGGCAAAGGAATGAACTCTATGGATTTAAAATATGATTTGTGACATCTATTGATTTACTATGTCGCTAAACATGTTAAGGGTTAGATTGTGATCTGTAAGGGACCCTGCGGGGCTACACACACTAGAGGGGGTAAATAGTGTAATGGCAAGCAAAGTGCTTAATTAAAAGTTACTGAAATTAAAGCACAATAAATAGCGGAAAATAAACAGAGTGCTCAACAACAACAAACGCAAACACAAGGATTTTACCCTGGTTTCCCAAAACTTAGGTACGTCCAGCCACACAAATATTCACTATAATTTCCACAAAGAGAAGTGAATACAATCTCACACAGAGATACCTCACACAGAGGATTTAGGATTCCCACAAAGATATATCTTTACTCTCACACAGAGGATTTGGATTCTCACACAGAGAAATCCTAACTCTCACACAGAGAGACCTCACAAAGAGGATTTGTTCTTTCACACAGAAAGAACCAAACTCTCACACAGAGAATAACTCCCACAAAGAGAGTTAAGGGTATCACAAAGGTGAAATGAAATAACACTTACATATGCCTTGATATGATATTACCAATGCGATGAAGAAGGCATGCAAGTGAAACTCAAGTGCTTGAGATGAGGCTTTGATTGCACTTGATGATCTTTCTCTATTCTTGGAATGAATCCTAACACTTCTCACTTGACTGTATGAAAATAAAGAAAAGAAAGATGATCTCCAAGAAAGGAATAAGAATTAGATCCCTTGGAGAATTTCCCTGTGAGCTAGCTTCAATGCATGAAGAGGAATGTGCTCCTGAGAGGGAACTGGGAGAGATTAGGAGTGGCTAATGATTCTCAAAGATATTCAATATCAACCAAGAGTTCTAAATGAACTAAGCCAACTCCTATATATAGGAAGCCAAGAAGAGCCCATAAAACCAGCCAAAACCCAAAGGGAAGAAATCTACAACGGCTAGATTTTGGCAGTTTACGACACAAACAATCGACTGATGAACAAATGACAGTCGACTGTTCAACGGCTAGAAAATCCCCAACGGCAATAAACTGAGCCAGGACAGTCGACTGTAGAAGACTACACAGGCGACTGTAAAACAGACAGTCGACTGTATATCCTTCATCAGGCGACTGCTGTAGGGGATGGAGAAAAACAGAGAGTTGCAACTTTCTCCCAGTATGCATACAGGATGACCAAAGTACAGTCGACGGTAAAATAGACAGGCGACTGTATATCCTTCATCAGTCGACTGCTGCAGGAGATGGAGAAAAACAGAGAGAGATGCATTTTTCTTTCAGAAGACTGATGGCCATTTCACAGGCGACTGTAAAAACAGTAACAGGTGACTGCCTTGCAAATTGGGATGAAGCCCAGAAAATGCAAGAAGCGCACAGTCGACTGTCGATCAATTCACCGGCGACTGTAAATTGAACATTAGTCGACTGATGCGAAAAGCTCAAGAAGAGCCAGTAGAAATGTTGACTTGAGCTATGCATCACAGTCGACTGTAGAAGGCTCGAAAGGCGACTGGAATCACCCAGTCGACTGTAAAACCTTCATCAAGCGACTGTTGGAGAGCCAGACACTCCAAATGAGTTTTTGGGCTAGATGAACCTATAGGGTTGGATTCTATGATAATCCTAAGGCTCACTAAGATGGTGAAATGCATATGCATGAGAGTATGACCATCTATCAAGGCATTATAATAATCCTATACTCAAAAAGAGAAATGCAAGTAATTGAAATTACATGGATTACATATTGCATCTCCTAGAGTCTAAGTCTTCAAGCTCACGATACCTTAATGCTCCCCATCATCTCCAAGCTTTGGCACTCCTTGATGAGTTTCCCTTCATCAAGCTCCAAGCTTTGGCAATGCTCCTCTAGATGTCCATCCATGATCATGCTCCAAGCTTTGGCTTCATTAGATGATCTTCATGACTTCATCTAAGCTCTAGCACACCATTACTCTTGGAGGTCTTTAAGATATCCCTTGTAATATCCTCCAATCATTATGCTTTGTCTCATCAACATTTAATCATTAACTAAGAGTAAAACATAAGAATGATTAGCACACTAATATAATGTATTGATTATCATCAAAATAATATTAATCTTGAACCCAAAAACTAACATGATCGATTTACTACAGATAGCTAGGGATTTCTATTGGATCTTGAGAGCTCGATAGAGGATCTTGATCTAGGGGAAGCCCTAGATCTTCAATTTAGATCTATAATCGACATTCCCTAGAATTGGTGCGCGAGAACGACCAAAGCTAGCATCTTTATTATATTTCTATGATTATATTCGTTTGTACGACGGTAAAACGGATACGAACTATCACGATCTAGATTCGAACTCAAGTTGTACGAGAGAGAGCTTGAGTTGCAATTGGATATTATTGTCGATCTTAATGCTAGTAATTTGAACTAGGCTTACGTGAAACGAGGCTCTAGTTTAGATTATTATAGACTTGCATAGCGCGAGAGCGTGCGTTGGTTTCCAATTTAGTTGCGACAAGTTCGCCCTAAATCAAGAGTAGTAGTATAGAAATTCGTGGCTCACGTTGATTTCTTGAAATCTATAGTGGGGATTCCTAAGCCCTAGGCACTCTTATAAATTGAATTTACAACCAACACTTTAAACGATTGTAACACCAATATTCCTTCGCTACCATTCCACAATAGCTTAGTAATCTATATATATACCATTAGTTCCTCCCCGTGATTCGATACCCGCTTATTACTTAACCGTGTGCTTGCGGTAAAACTACATTGTTTTCGGAGTTACTATCAGGGATGACCAAGTTTTTGTGCCGTTGCCGGGGAGGCGACGGTATTCTATATTTTAACTTAGCTATTCTTTTTTTATTTTTTATTTCTTTTTCCTTTTATTCCTTTATTGTGCTAACACTTCTTTGCAGATTCTCTTTTTCTGTGCATGAACACACGATTGAGGGCAACCGAGGAAGATATATTATTTGATCCTGAGATCAAGCGCACCGCAAGGAAATTAAGAGCAAAAAAGAGGCAAACTTCAGAGGATAATCAGATGGTGGAAGAAAATATTCCACGAGAACTGCTAGGCTTATTTCCATCCGGGATAGGCTTACTCCAAACAACTCGGCTACTTCATCCATACTTATGCCAGAGTTGCCGCCAGAGAAGAATTTTGATCTAAAAACAGGACTTGTTATGATGATGCAACAAGATCCCTTCCATGGGAATGCACATGAAAATCCGCATTACCATATCCAGATGTCCTTGGTGAAGTGTGCCACCTTTCAGATCCCTAATGTACCAGAGGATGTCATCTGACTGCAACTTTTTCCCTTCACTCTTCGAGATAAAGCTCAATATTAGTTAAGGACGTAAGCACGTGGCACATTTACTACTTGGGACGAGCTAGCAAGCATCTTCGTCAACAAGTTCTATCCGCCTTCGAAGACTGTAAAGAAACGGAATGCTTTGATGTCTTTCAGGCAGGGCCCTCGAGAATCATTATATGAGGCATGGGAGTGCTTCAAAGATCTACAACATCAATGCCCCCACCATAACATAGATGATTGGGAGCTCGTGCACAGTTTCTACAATGGTTTGAAAGCGAATACGAAGATGATTATTGACACCACCGCTAATCGGGCAATATTGTCAAAGACACCGAAAGATGATATAGCGTTACTACAGGAGATGGCCTCTAACAATCAGCAGTGGGCTAATGAGAGGGCCTCTGTGAAGCCGGCAAGCATATATGAAGCCAAGGCAGTGGCAGAATTGGTGACAAATTTTGACTCTCTATCTAGAGTGGTGGAGAGACTTGAGAAGAAGTTGTGCGAGCCTTATGTTGTGCCTGACACGTCGACATCAAATGGGCACACAAATGATTGGCAATGACATGTTATGCACGTAGGCGTCGAGACACATGAGGAACCTGTTCATCAGGTTCAGTATGTTTCTGATTACAAGCCAGGTGGAGGAAATAATGGGTCTTGGGTGAATCCGATGTGGAAGTCTCACCCCGGATTTTCATTTGCAAACAATAGTGGAGCTTTAAAACCTCCTCAATAACCACCACAACAACAAGCTCGCCCGCCACCTCAACAACAATCCTATCAACAAAGGCCGCCACAACAACAACAGTTCCAGCAAAGGCAACAAGCGGGGCCTTATAGAACCCCCTCGGATTTAATCAAGGATGGAGGCCATAAAACCCTGATGGGAAATCAAATCCCACCCCTAAGTAGTTTTGATGATGAGCACACCAAATGATGTTAGTGTCCTTATAAACACTATCTAAAGTGTGCAGGTTGTGCGACCAATAGCTTTACGCATACTCCAAAGAAGCTCAACCACACTCAGAGGATGGAGACAAATTTGATAGCTCTAAGTCAAGCACAAGTGAAGTTCAAAGATGAAGCTCATGGAACGTGCTCAAGCCTAATAAAAGAGGAGCTCAAATTCAAAGTGAAGCACGCATCTACATCAACATCTGATCGGCTTCAAGTAGTCTTCATTTAAGTCTAGTGTGTGAGTTGGTCTTTCTAGGAATATGTTAAAGCCAAGTCTTATTGCAAACACACACACACACACACACACACACACACACACACACACACACACACACACACACACACAAAATGATTTACGAAACAAAAGTTTTTAAACTCATTTTAAAAACTCTTTGAGAGCATAAGCTATTCGCTTAATTCTTCATATTCAATCTCCAGACACCCAGGTGTTGATTACATGTCTTTTCAGCTGAGTTTCAGTGAAAACATGCTCTGGGCGTCTACTACCAAAGGAGGGAGTCGACTACCACGTGTGAGCGGAGTTTTAAGTGAAAACTCTCTGGGAGTCGACTACCTCCCTAGAAAGTCGACTACCAGCTCTGTTTTTGCTGCGTTTTGACTTCCTGATTTTGTTTTTAGTCCCTTAATTTATGGGCAGAAGTCAAACGTTTTTGAAATTCAAAAACACTTTTGAAACTCTATAAATAGAGCTTCTTAAGAACATTTCTAAACAAAATTCTCTATCATTTTTGAGCTAAAGCTATAATCTTAAAAGTTCTCAACGCTCTCAATTGCTCTCATCTTCGTATCCAAAATTCTGGTTCTAAATTTCTGATCTCAAGTTTTTTTGTAATATCTGAAATTCTTTCTGAGATCAATTTTATTTTTGGCTATTGAAAGTTGTTTTTCAAAATCTCTCACTCTTGTTTTAATATTCTTTGAAAGAGTTTTTGAAAAACAAAAGGATCTAGATCCCATCGAATCAAACTATATTCTTTGTGTGATCTAAAATCACTTTGAATTCTTTTTAGCCACATAAGCACAAATTGCAATATTATCATGGCTATAGAATTCTTGTTGGGTGTAAACCAATCTCCATCAAATATTCTGGAGAATTGGATCTTATTTTTATTTGGGATTCCCTTTGTGATAAGTGTTGTGAAAATCCTAGACAAGTCTAGGTGGTTGGAAATCCTGGTAGGGATACTAGGTCGTTGGAAATCCTAGCGAGTGAAGCTAAGTAATTGTATTGCCAAGGCAATAGTGGATTGAATCTCGTACCGAATTGGTCGGGGACTGAACGTATCCAGGTTGTGGGGAACCAGAATAAAAATCTCGTGTCTCTGCATGGTTGCTGTGTTTGTTTATTTAATTGTGCAAGATATTTGTTTGTTGTCAATAAATCATCTTTTTAATCATTTATCAATATATTACAAAATTGTTCTCTTCATTCCGATGTATTAATATCCCAGTAATAGGACAACTGGGGGATTCTGGACGCAGGATGAGTTTCTGCATAGGCTGTTTTGGCATTTATTAGTTTCGCATCCAGCCTAGGAGTGGAGAATTTTGGCCTGTTTATTTTTGCTTCGGCCTGGGAGTTTGAGAATATTTCCATGTTACATTTTGCAATCTGCCTGGGAGTTTAGATGCACTGCTATTTTATTCGTTGATTTTTGTCCGAGTAGTGTGAGTGGTTAGAACTTAGGTACAGGTTGATTGTAGGGAGTGACAACGCCTGTGTCCGCTCCTCTCTCTATTAAACCCGGTATCCTACGGTCTACCACTATGTATAGGAGCGTACAATATTAATATATTTTTACCTTTCAAAAAATATTCATCTGTTTATAATTATTCTGTGTAATTGCTCTATCTTACTTTGTTGATTAAGAACCAAGCATAGATCACTCTACTTGGTTTCTTAGGTAACATTGGAAGGGAATTATTGTGTTGTACTGATCAACGAAAAAGTTTTATAATTCATAACAACACTATTCAACCCCCCTTCTAGTGTTGTTTTCCATCCACAGGATCCAACACTTGGTATCAGAACAGGTTTAAAAGACGATGGCATCAACATCCTTCCACTCTGCAGGACTCAACACAATACGACCACTGTTGTTTAATGGAACAAACTACGCAAGCTGGAAGATACGCATGAAGACTCATTTAAAGTCACTTGACATTGAAGCATGGATCATCACCAAGGATCCATACAAAACACACTTTGAAGTCGACAACAAAAAATGGTCTGCCGACGAAAAGAAGAAAGCTAACCTCAACGCCAAAGCCATGAACACACTATTCTGTACTGTGACAGGTAATGAGTTTAATCGTGTCTCTCAATGTGAGATGGTACATCATATCTGGCATACTGTTCAGGTAAGTCACGAAGGAACCGAGAAGGTAAAAGAATCTCGAATTAATGTTTTACATTCTAAATTTGAATCTTTTAAAATAGAAGAAGGAGAGAGTATTACCGAGGTGAATACTTGCTTTACTAACATCACAAATGAGCTTGCAAGTCTAGGCAAAAAGCTATCTGAATATGATCAGGTAATGATGATATTAAGATCTCTTAAACCCGAATGGAAAGGAAAGACAACGGCCATTCGAGAAGCTCACAACGTAAAAGACCTCACCATTAAAGAACTAATAGGAAATCGTATGGCATATGAGATAGAGCTTGAAGAAGACAAGAAGATAGAAGAAAACCCGAAGAAAAGGAACCTTGTGTTCAAAGAATAAGAAGAAGACTTCGACTACACCGACAAAAAAGATCATATTGTCTTTGTCTCGAAAAACTTCAAAGACTTCATGACAAGTAAGTATGGTATACGATCATTCAGTCCTACTAATAGTATTATTTGTTTTAGTTGCAACAAACCAGGGTATGTAAAAAGAGACTGTCCCTTGGAGAAGAACAACCGAGGCATCAAAGATCGTGACAAAAGCAGAGAGAACGATGAGAGAAGGAACGATAGAAGGAATAGCTTCGACGACCAAGGAAGGAAGCATATGCAGCCTTTGATCAAAGCGATGTATCTCTCTCCGACGAATCATCATCAGATGACAAAGAAGAGAGAAGAGAAACAGCTCATATGTGTTTCTTGGCCTCCATTCATCATTTAGTGAAAATGATTCATCGTCAAGTGATGATGAAGACATGGATTATAGAGGAGGGTATAAGGAGATTTTTGCAATGCATGAAAAGCTCATTAAAGAACATAGAAGAACACTTAGATTAGTTAAAAAAGATGCAAAAGAAAAAGAAGAACTTCTTAAAGAAAATGTTGTTTTAAAAGAAAAGAATGATTTATTAGAAAAGGATGTACAATCCATGAAAGTGAAAATTGAAGGTTTGGATAATCTTCTCGTGTCTATTAAAGACAAAGACGATTCTACGATGAAGATTGTTGAAAACTTCAATAAAGGGAAAGGAAAGTGTAACGGCCACTTCCGGTCGTGAGTATTTTTAGCGCGTAGCTGTGATTCATGTGCGTTTTGTGTATTTGATTTTTATTACTGCCGTTCGCAGTTCAGACGCGTGTCCGAACCCTGTATTCACAATCCTCTCGGAGGCGCGATCACTGCGGCTTCTTCCTTGTAATTTTTGGGCGTCAACGAACCAAATTGCTTATCCCATCACAATTTTTAAAATAAATAAATAAATAAAATACTTTTTACATAAATGGCTCTGTGCGTTTTCTTTTAAAGGCTAACTCTGATAGTGCTAACAATCTTGTAATGATGTATTTGTTTTTTTAGGAATCTGATTCATTATATTAAATCAAAACAAACTTTTAATAATAATCTAATCCTTTTAAAACTTAGCTGGCGATTGAATTTCAAATCAAAACTGTTAAGACTTGTTATTAAACCAAGCCGGTTGTTACGCCTATTTGGCCGAGACCCGTAAAGCACGAGCCCAGGAGCCCGACTACTGGTCAAAATCCCATCTGCGTCCTCAAAGCCCATTCGACAAGGGCCCTACAAGGGACCTTCTCGAACATCGATCCGACCCGGCCCCAATAACCCGTTGGTCGCTCGCCCACTCCTGCGAAAACCACTCCCCCGGACGCGCGACCACTAAATAGCGATAATGGGGAGGTGCTGGCAGGGCGGAGAGAGCGGCGGCAAGGGGGGACTGATGGGGCACGATCAATGGCGGACATGGGACGTGGGTCAGAGGCGATCACGCCGGGGCTCTACAAAAGGGCCAGGAAGACGACGAAGAAAGGGACCGCATCTCAGGTAACAAAACCTAAGGTACTCCATCAACGACCTCGTTCCCCCAATTCATCTCCTTCCTCCCCCGCTCGCGCCGAGAGACGCCGTTACGATCTCCTCACGAGTCAGACCGTCTCCGCCGGGCCTCCTTTCTCAGATCTCTATCTGACTTAGGCATCGGAGGGGATTTGGCCGGAACCAAGGTCCGGCCCCCTGACGAGCGTTCTCGTCTGCGCAGGTGGACAACAGATCAACGGGTCGAGGCTACCCCTCGCCCCTCTCCGGCCACTCGATCAACCGGACAGTGAGGCTTCCCCTCGCCGTCAGCCTACCGTGGCCGAGCACGTCCTACCGAGGCCGAGCGTCCTAATCGGGTTCGAGACTCTCCCTCGCCACCCGTCGGCCGTGCGTCTACCCGGGTGACTGAGGCTTCCCCTCGTCCCCCTTCCAGCCGAGGCCGAGCACGTCTGTCCGAGGCCGAGCGTCTCAACCTGGGCCGAGGCTTCCCCTCGCCCCTTCTGCACCAATTTGAAGCCCCCGAGGGACCCAAAGCGGGCCCCTTGACCACGTTGACCGGGTTCTCCACGGTCAATGCTTTGTAGTGAGAAAACACTCTGAAACATCTGGCGCCGTCTGTGGGAACGAGAAACCGTCCCACGAAGAAGCAAACCACACCAACAAAGGCACGAGCCAGCAATGGGAGGAAGCGCATGCCCCCCATCCCAGAGGAGGGGAATGGCACAACAAACAGCAATCCCGAGGACACACCCGTCAGCGGCCACCCCACCCTCTCCACCGAAGAAGCCGGCGGCTCAAAACTGGCCACGCAGGGACAGCTCCGCGCCCTAGCTCAGGAGACCAATGCGAGCCTCCAGACGTTGGTCGCAACGGTGCAGCAGCTCGTCGGCCCTGCGCCACCCAACGGAGGCACGTTGGATGACAGCCATCGATGGGCGGGGGGTCCCCCACACTTGCGGTCCACCGTGGTCGACGACCACGGGACCCGAAAACCGAACATGGAGCGTCGGTTCACGCTGTCCGGCTCTCGTCAGGCGAGGTCACGCGCCTCCTCACCCAATCGTGAAAGGAGCCGAAGAGAGACCGAAGGGACGGACGGCGAATCAAGGACGGCCTCGTCTCATCGATCGCGGTCGTCCCGCCGCAGGAGAAGCGAACGACACCACTCGAGAGACCGATCGCGGCGGAGCAGGAGCTCCCGCAGGAGGAGTCGGGAACGTCGGGACAGCCCGGCCCCCAGCGTGGCGAAGGCTGCGGAGCCAGCCCCGCTGGCGCCGGTGGTACCCCCACCCCCGGTCGATCCAGAGGCAGGCGAGTACCGCATCCCCGGAGGCATCCACGGAGATCGATGCCCCTTGTCACGGAGAATAACCGACGCACGGGTCCCCTCCCGATTCCGGATCCCGGTACTGGGAAAGTACGATGGAATAGGAGACCCGGCGCACCACGTGATGGACTACAAGGGGGACATGGCCTTCCAGGGAGCTGACGATGACCTGCTTTGCCGGGGCTTCTATTCTACCCTCAGGGGAGCGGCGAGGATCTGGTACCACAGCCTGCCCGGCCGCTCCATCGACAGCTTCGAATAACTCGCCCAGTTGTTCTGCAAGCAGTTCATGGCGGGGAGGCTGATCAAACCTGGTGCTGAACATCTGTTCAACATAGTACAAGGCCCGGCCGAACCACTCCGATAGTTCATGCGCCGCTTCAATGCGGAAAGGCTAAACGTGAACAACCCACCCGACCTGGTGGTCCAGACGGCTCTTAAGAAAGGGCTTCGCCACAGGGGCCTCAAGAAGTCCCTGCACAACGACCCCCCAAAGGACCTCCTCGGGATCATGGCAAGGGCCGAGCGCTTTATGCTGACCGAGGAGGCCTTGGCCGAGGATGCAGGAAAAACCGCTCGAGGGACCAAGCGTGGCGACGGCGGATGAGCAAGCCCCGAAGGATACCGGACCGAAAAGAGACAAAGGAACAGGCAACGGGGGGAAAGCGCGAGGGACACCACCCCAGATGCCATTCTCGCCCAAGTACAGAAGGAAGAGCGAGCTGATCGCCCCCCGCCGAAGGCTAAAAGAGGCAGGAAGAACAGGGAGAAGTACTGTAAGTACCATAAGGACGATGGTCACGACACGGAAGATTGCTGGCATTTGAAGAAGGACATTGAGAAGCTGATGAGCCGAGGACACGCCAGGAATCAGGCCGACGAGCCGGCCCATGGAGAAGGGACCTCCACACAGCCGGACAAGGGGAAGAAGATCAACACCATCCAAGGCCCCCTCCGCATCGTAGAGTGAGCAGGCAACATCCTTCCCCCCGGGGGGCAGCCTAAGTATGAGGGAGATATCTAGTTTTACATCCTTCTGTTTAGCTTCATTTCCCCTTTTCCGTTTCCTCCAAATGTACCGGTCCAACTGGACCCATGAGAGTACAAACGCCTTCTTTTTATTGCCTTTAGTTAAAATTCCGACGGAGTTGACATGTCGCCAGTAACGCAAAAGGCCGGGGACCGCCGCCTCACTGGAGGAGGAAGAGGAGCTTTGCCCTCACCGACTATCTCCGGCACTCATAAGTCTGGGAGCAATTCCCCCAGCAGACGCGGACGCCGACCGGTCCTAAGCCGAGGAGCTTGGCCCTTGCCGACCGACCCCAGTGCACATAAGTCTGGGGGCGACTCCCCCAGCAAAGCACGGGCGCCGACCGGTCCTAAGCCGAGGAGCTATGCCCTCGCCGACCGACTCCAGTGCCCATAAGTCTGGGGGCGATTCCCCCAGCAGGCACGGACGCCGACCGGTCCTAAGCCGAAGGGCTTGGCCCTCGCCGACCGAGTCCAGAGCTCATAAGTCTGTGGGCGACTCCCCCAGCAGGCACGACGCCGACTGGTCCTAAGCCGAGGAGCTTTGCCCTCGCCGACTGACTCCAGCGCTCATAAGACTGGGGGCAATTCCCCCAGCAGGCACGGACGCCGACCGGTCCTAAGCCGAGGAGCTTTGCCCTCGCCGACCGACTCCAGCGCTCATAAGTCTGGGGGCAGTTTCCCCAGGAGGCACGGACGCCAACCGGTCCTAAGTCGAGAAGCTTCGCCCTCGCTGACCGACTCCTGCGCCCCTAAGTCTGGGGAGAATCCCCCCAGCCAACGCCAGTTTCGTCCATTCCCAAGCCAAGAACAAGGCAACAAAAATTCCAAGTAAGTCGATTTCATTTATAATAGTTAACCCGAGTACAAAAATGCGTCTTATTTACAGGGGATCGAGGCGAAGGGAACACCCTACAAACAGTCTACTCGTGACAAATGACAGAGTTCAGATCGACACCGACAAAGCAAAATTGGTTGACAAAAGACCCAGAGTAGGTGACCCAAGCTAGCGGCCATGCAACCAGCAATTGTTGGCCGCGGGGCTGAAGGAGAGGGCGGGGGCCGGGGATCCATCTCAAGTAGACTGGCCCAAAGCGAAGCGGATGCTTAAAAATTTGAGGATAATGCTGGGAGGGACTGCTTAAGGAGCCCGAGCTCGGGAGGACACATCCTCGGGCACTTCGCCCTGCTCGGAGCGAGGGGACTCGACTGGCGGAGGGGCTTGCCGGACACGTTCCGCACATTCCCGGAAGGAAGACTGGACGACTTCGACGATCCGGGGGGCGATGATGTCTATATACTTACCGAAGGCCCCCCTGAGAACCTCGAAGATCTCCTTCCCCAGGGTCTCGACGACGCCCTTCTCGACCTCCTCCGCCAGCCGCATTACCTGACGCCGGTCCGACAGCTCCCTCTGAAGCTCCTCCCTCTCCAGACAGAACGATTCCGCCGCTTCCTCAGCCGACTGATGAGCATCCCCTAGCTTTCCCTCAAGGTCACCCACTTGCCCCTCCAACGCAGCCACACGAAGGGCGAGGCGCCGAGACTCCATCTGGGCCTCCATCATGGCCACCTCGGCCGCCCCGGCCCGCTCCTGAGCCCTCATGGAAGACTCCTCCATCTCCCTCAAGCAGACGGCTCGACACTGCAACTCCACAGCGAGCGCTGAACCCTGAAAAGACGAGACATGGTCTAAGAAGAGGATAAAGAGAAAGAGAGGATAGCAAGATAACCGAACCTGTTGGAGGATCCAGACCAAGGAGTCCGACATCTTGTCGGCCGGGATCTTCTTGAGGAGGCTGCGGTCCCGGGGAGGGACGGAGACCTCGGCAACCTGCTGGGCCACTGCTCGGTCAGCAAACATCGAACTCCCAGGGACGACAATCGAAGCCAAGTCGCTCGCCAACAAGGCCCCGACCCCTGGTGATACGGGCGAAGACGCTGCGAGGGGGGTGGCTGGCAAAGCTATCGGAGGATCCCGGCGGTCGCCACGGGAAGCGCGGAACCTGCCGGGCCGGAGGGATCCACGTCCTCCTTCCTCTTCTTTCCACCGTGGAGCTCCGAAGGCGCCGGAGGAGAACGCTTCCGCCTCGCACCATCCTCACCCCCCGGAAGGGGATCGCCAGAAGAAGAGGCGGGAGGCGCGGCCACCACTTTACCCACGGCAGGCTCGGCTCGGCGCACCTCCTCCTCAACGGTCCTCCGAGGCGCCCTTCCAGAGGTACTACCTCGGCTCCGAGCGGCTCCACGACGGATCAGCTCGTCAACGTCACGGACGAATTCGCGGCCAGCCATCCCTGCAAAGGAGACCGAAATTAGGATGAGTCATAGGGCGATCCGGGGATGAAAAAGCGACCTACCCGGAGACCACAAGACGGCCTTCAGGAGTAGGTCGTCCAGCAAAGACCAAATGGACTTCGTTTCCAAAGGAAGAGCCAACAGAAGCGCAGTGGCTGCCCGGTCGGCGTCCGAGAGAACTAACGACGGGCGAGAATGGACAGAACTGCCCCAGCTTGTCAGAATCTGGGCCTCGCCCAAGAAGACCACGAAGACATAATCCAAGTTCCAATCCCCTGACCAGCGGGGTAACCCGATCAGGCATTCCCTCCTCGAACGAGCTCGGAGTAGCAGCCATGACCCCGGACCGACCGTCTGGGCCTGGTAAAAGTAGAAGAGAAGGGGGAGAGTCGGCTCCAGACCACGGGTACAGCAGAGCGTCACGAAGCCCGTCAGTACCGCGATCGAACACGGGGTGAACTGACACAGGGACACTGTGAAATGTTCCATGACCTGGATGAAGAAGGGATGGAGCGGGAAGCGAAGACCCAGGCGGAACATCTCGACGTAGACGCCGACCTCATTGCTCCTCGGGAGGCAAATCCGCTCGTCGACGAATGGAACCCGAACCTCGTATGGGAAGCAGAGATATCTTTCCCGGATCTCTGCGGCCACCGAAGGAGGGGTCCTCGACGGCGTACGGAGGACAACCGGGGGCACATTAAGCCGTACGGCAGCCAACGCCACATCATCACGGGCGTAGTCTGGAAAAAGTTTCTCCTTCCCCTTATCTTGAAGAGAACGACTCCCGGCGGGGGAACCAGACTCCCCTAGCCGGGGTTCGCCCCGTCCGGACTCCGGAGGACCCCTCGTCCTCCGGCCAGAACCGCCTATCCTAAGAGCAGCCATAGGATGAAAGCAAGAGAGGAATTACCTATTTTCAACTATTTTGGAGAGGACAAAGAAGCGAAGGCGACGGGAAACTCCGGGTTGCTGAAGGCTCTGAATACCGGGAGGAGCGAAGAAGAAGTGGAGATCAACACAACTGGGGATCTTATACGCCAGGGGAGAATTCGAAGCGCCTGACAAGAATGCGTGGCGAGGCTCGAAGAGTCGGCGGTGTTCCGAAATTGGCGCCAGTTGAAGACCAATCGATCCGCCTCATCATGACCTGCATTTATGGCCTCGCCTCGATTGAAGCGCCGCTCGGAATCCCAGGAGACATAACGGGTGATCCGAGCGAGCCGAGGCTGATCGACCCCACCAATGGCGGCTCACAAACCCTTCGGCTTCTCGAATTTAAGGCGACTACGCGAGCGGCGGGGATAAGCTTGCCGCTACACGTGGCAGCATCAGAAGGCCGACGGCGCTTCGGAACCCGCGCCTTAAAAACATCGAACGGGCCAACTCATGATGACGACTAATAAATGAGTCGGCATCGACTGGCGAGCTGGTCACAATCGGCAGAGGTCACATCGGCCGAGCCGAACCGGCCAAGGCCGATCAACCCGACCGATGGGGGCAATTGTTACGCCTATTTGGCCGAGACCCGTAAAGCACGAGCCCAGGAGCCCGACTACTGGTCAAAAGCCCATCTGCGTCCTCAAAGCCCATTCGACAAGGGCCCTACAAGGGACCTTCTCGAACGTCGATCCGACCCGGCCCCAATAACCCGTTGGTCGCTCGCCCACTCCAGCGAAAACCACTCCCCCGGACGCGCGACCACTAAATAGCGATAATGGGGAGGTGCTGGCAGGGCGGAGAGAGCGGTGGCAAGGGGGGACTGATGGGGCACGATCAATGGCGGACATGGGACGTAGGTCAGAGGCGATCACGCCGGGGCTCTACAAAAGGGCCAGGAAGACGACGAAGAAAGGGACCGCATCTCAGGTAACAAAACCTAAGGTACTCCATCAACGACCTCGTTCCCCCAATTCATCTCCTTCCTCCCCCGCTCGCGCCGAGAGACGCCGTTACGATCTCCTCACGAGTCGGACCGTCTCCGCCGGGCCTCCTTTCTCAGATCTCTATCTGACTTAGGCATCGGAGGGGATTTGGCCGGAACCAAGGTCCGGCCCCCTAACGAGCGTTCTCGTCTGCGCAGGTGGACAACAGATCAACGGGCCGAGGCTACCCCTCGCCCCTCTCCGGCCACTCGATCAACCGGACAGTGAGGCTTCCCCTCACCGTCAGCCTGCCGTGGCCGAGCACGTCCTACCGAGGCCGAGCGTCCTAATCGGGTTCGAGACTCTCCCTCGCCACCCGTCGGCCGTGCGTCTACCCGGGTGACTGAGGCTTCCCCTCGTCCCCCTTCCAGCCGAGGCCGAGCACGTCTGTCCGAGGCCGAGCGTCTCAACCTGGGCCGAGGCTTCCCCTCGCCCCTTCTGCACCAATTTGAAGCCCCCGAGGGACCCAAAGCGGGCCCCTTGACCACGTTGACCGGGTTCTCCATGGTCAACGCTTTGTAGTGAGAAAACACTCTAAAACACCGGTAAATCAAATCAAAACTGTTTTTTATAGGAACCCCCTATCTTTTTCTCTCTCTATCCCACGTCCTTTCCCCAGCCCTACCCTACTCTACAAAGGACAACAGGCCAGGGCTCTTACGCCGTAGCCCCGAGTTTTTTTTCATGTTCCCACGTGAACCCATCTCCAATTCATAAAAGCTCAACCCTAATTAGCAGCAGCTGCTCTAATTATTAAAACCCCAACCCATCTCATTCACGTGACCTACAATAACCTAGGGCTGTGAACTTGTTTGCAGCCGCCGCCACCAACGAAAGAAAACCGAGCTCTCATCTCTCTCTCCCTCCCGTGCTTTCGACTCACGCCGATGACCTCACCCGACGCCCCTCCACCGCGGCCTGACTGTCGTTGCCGCCTGCACGCGGCCGCCTGAGCCTCACCGCACCTTTGGCCTGTAGCTCCACCCGAGGCCTCCCCGCGCAGTCGCTTCCCTCGCACGAACGACAGTCGCCGCTGCAGTGCTTTCGCGGTCGCCGCGGGCCAGATCCCATACGGCGGCCACCGTCGGCGTCCCGACGCACCCCGCATCCCCGTCAGCCTCGCACGAGCCGCCGCCATCCCCTCGCATGCCTTCTGCCTCCCCGACGGCAACCGCAACACCGCACTCCACCCTCTCCTCCGAGCAGTGACGCCCTTTTTCTTGGGTGATGTACGTCAGGTGTTCAGCCAGAGATCGTGGGCGAGGCAGACTCGCTGGAGTACGAGGAGCCGAGGACGTCGACCCAGAGCACGTGCCTGACGAGGACCAGACCTTGAGGTCTTTTAGTCGTCACTTTCAGAGGTTACTACTTTCCGTTTTCTTTCAGATAGTTTGTTGCCACGCTTAGGCTTCTTTTTAGACTTTGTACCTGTTGGATATCATATCTCTAATTTAATGAATGCAAATTTCTTTTCTGTACTTTTGTTGTTTCGAACTATAAAAATGCAAGAACCTGAAAATCTTTTAAAATGGTACCTCTACAGACGCTTATTGGGTCTGAGCTTCTCAGCTCTGGCCTAAGCGGGCCTCGTCACGTTTCGCTTCCGTCCATTTTGGGAAGCGGGGCGTGACAGGTTTTAGTGGTGGCTCAT
The DNA here is from genome assembly GCA_030789695.1 of Scilla litardierei. Classification (NCBI taxonomy): domain Eukaryota; kingdom Viridiplantae; phylum Streptophyta; class Magnoliopsida; order Asparagales; family Asparagaceae; genus Scilla; species Scilla litardierei. The sequence continues at coordinate 42,592,799 of CM061140.1, read as the reverse complement.
GCAGGTCATGCAAAAGTTCGGAACAATAAAAGTACCGCATTCATTTGATATCCACGTACAAGTCTGAATTGGCTTCCCAGTCTTAGATAGTAGGAAGACTTAGGTAGACGTCACAGGTTGATAGTCGGATGCCTTGGTTAAGACTTAGTCGTCCTCGTCCTAGACTATTTTAGCATCCCCATTTGATCCTGATCATATTAGATATCTAGAGTATTTCCTTTAGTTAGTCGCTCACCCAGCTCCATCGTCTTCGGGCTCAGCAGAACGTAACCTCGATTCTCTTAGAAACCTTCTCTTTAGATCATGATTATATTCTAGCTCATTAGGAAGTTTTAGAGCTGAGTTATCCTAAATCTTTAGACGACCCGATAATTAGAACCCTTGTCCTCTAGCATCCCTCTGATCCTTGCAAATTTTGTGCTATCGACCATAGAGTCCCATCGTAGCTCTTCACGATTCATATCTTACGCATAATCTTCATGCGATCATTTTTCCTTCCTCCCTATTCTCGTGATCGTTTCCTGACGATCATCATCGATCTTTCGAATCCCTTCCTTGACAAATTCTACCTTCCCCAAAATTATTTTCGACTTTCCTTATTAAGTTTTCGCTCTAGCCTGATTTCTTTGAAAACCCCTATATTATCTATTAAAAAAAATTCTTGTTTTTCAGTTGGGTTAAATTCTTTCACTAATCTTGAAACCTCCCTGGTCGTAAAATTATTTTTACTATCTCGTACCTGTTTTCAAATCGGTATCTTTCATACTTCAGTTTTAAACCTTATTATCAAATTCTATAATCCAATATATATATATATATATTACTTTTCTAAACTACAAAAATAAATTATTTCTAAATCACTTACTGTACATACTTTTAAAATATTTTCTAAACTGGAGGGAACTCCAATTATTTTATTATTAGTATTATACCAGATTTATGCTCTTCGTGACCACATTTCAAAATCTTTGTGTAAACCTATCTTCATTTGCAAAACAATCGTTTCTCACCCTACCCATTTTTCCTTCGTCCTACTTTTCCAAAACTTTGATTTGCTACATCTACTCACTTTTAAGTATATGAATATATATATATATATATATATTTAAAGGTATATGATACCATATTTTGCACCAAATCCTTCTTTCAACGTTAAATCTTTTTGCAATATTTTTGTCCCGTCCATCCGACTATCTTCTTTTCCTCGCCTTACCTGACTTCGTTCTTTCGATCTTGTTTCATGCCGTTTTTGGTTTCGGTCTCCCTCTTGTATGTAGACATCAGCGCCTGTAGTTGCATATGTCATCCCTAGCTAGGAGTAGGCCCTTGGTAGGTGATGTTGTCGTGATACATGAGTATAGGTAGAGTGCGTAGACCTGTATGAGTGGGTGTTCTTTAGGATCCCAATGATTGCCTTTTGTGTCTTGAATGTGTACTCAGTGTTAACCATGATACGATTGAAGTTGTCTGAATGACGGTATTCATACGTATATGAATAGGGTCATAGCAGGCAACTTCCTTAGACGTAGTTTTTCACGATTATAGAATAGCTTAACTTTGACTGAATGTGATTGTATCAAAACTTTGTTTTCTTTTAAACCAAATCTTTAAAGTTTTGAGACTAGCTCACGAGATCACCAATCACATATCCTCCCTCATCCTTGCCACAACTCTACACGTTTTCCAAATTTTTTTTTTTTTGAAATGTGTCTTGGCTTTTAAGTTTCCCTTTTCTCTTCTTTTCTCTCCATTTAGAAATGTTATTTTTTGGTTGTTATAGTTTTGGGACTAGCCATTATTGTTGTAGGACTTGTTTGCGGGTAGACTCAGGGAGAGATGAGATTTGTTATAGAAATGATTGACCGAATTTGGAACGATAGGATATTGGAATAGATTTCTTTCGGATGGAAAGAATGGGCTGTCCAAGACTTATTTATAAAACCGAAGTGTGGCGAACGCGATGGAGAATTCTGGTTGAATGAGATTATATGCGTGAAGATGAAAACTAATCAGATTTGAGGCTTAGACGAATGGTAGATAGGGATGACTATAGAGTATGGTGGGAGTTAGGGTGATCTTGAGATTGAGTAGAGCTTTTGTAAGCATCAAGACTTGGTTGTCGAGTGGACGCGAGAAGGCTTTGAGAATGATATGACGCGTTGAGATAAATGGATGGTTAGGTTGTCGGATTTAATATTGGTTGAAAATAATTATAATAAGAAGGAGGAGATGTGATTTTGATAGTTCGATTATTTGGCGGATAAATTTATGGGAAGATATGACACTGAATGTATTGAGGACACGGCGGTTGTTGATTTGTGAAGGTATTATAAGAAAGACAAAATTTTCGTCTTGGATTGGTGATCGACTAGAACATCATTTTAGCGACTGATTAATATTGGGAAGAGATTGAGAAAATTTAAAGATGTTATTGAGCGATGATGTTTAGCGGAGTGGTATGGTATGAGGAGATGATTATTATTCTGTTAAGAGAACTTGGGGTTGGAAATTTGAACAGCAGTGATGGATCTATAGTTAAGTGTTAGGATGTGAGATTAGTCGTGGCATTATTCAGTGAAAAGATGGGTCCTGATGGATTAGTTGAGGAACGATGTTGAAGTTATAGGATTAGAGAATCCTTGTGGGGAAGATCGGAGTTATAAGCTTAAGTATTTATGGATTTTATTAATTAGTCTTAGTATAAGTGATTCCGAGGGCGGAATCATTTATAAGGTGGGTAGAATGTAACGGCCACTTCCGGTCGTGAGTATTTTAGCGCGTAGCTGTGATTCATGTGCGTTTTGTGTATTTGATTTTTATTACTGCCGTTCGCAGTTCAGACGCGTGTCCGAACCCTGTATTCACAATCCTCTCGGAGGCGCGATCACTCCGGCTTCTTCCTTGTAATTTTTGGGCGTCAACGAACCAAATTGCTTATCCCATCACAATTTTTAAAATAAATAAATAAATAAAATACTTTTTACATAAATGGCTCTGTGCGTTTTCTTTTAAAGGCTAACTCTGATAGTGCTAACAATCTTGTAATGATGTATTTGTTTTTTTAGGAATCTGATTCATTATATTAAATCAAAACAAACTTTTAATAATAATCTAATCCTTTTAAAACTTAGCTGGCGATTGAATTTCAAATCAAAACTGTTAAGACTTGTTATTAAACCAAGCCGGTAAATCAAATCAAAACTGTTTTTTTATAGGAACCCCCTATCTTTTTCTCTCTCTATCCCACGTCCTTTCCCCAGCCCTACCCTACTCTACAAAGGACAACAGGCCAGGGCTCTTACGCCGTAGCCCCGAGTTTTTTTTCATGTTCCCACGTGAACCCATCTCCAATTCATAAAAGCTCAACCCTAATTAGCAGCAGCTGCTCTAATTATTAAAACCCCAACCCATCTCATTCACGTGACCTACAATAACCTAGGGCTGTGAACTTGTTTGCAGCCGCCGCTACCAACGAAAGAAAACCGAGCTCTCATCTCTCTCTCCCTCCCGTGCTTTCGACTCACGCCGATGACCTCACCCGACGCCCCTCCACCGCGGCCTGACTGCCGTTGCCGCCTGCACGCGGCCGCCTGAGCCTCACCGCACCTTTGGCCTGTAGCTCCACCCGAGGCCTCCCCGCGCAGTCGCTTCCCTTGCACGAACGACAGTCGCCGCTGCCGTGCTTTCGCGGTCGCCACTGGCCAGATCCCCTACGGCGGCCACCGTCGGCGTCCCGACGCACCCCGCATCCCCGTCAGCCTCGCACGAGCCGCCGCCATCCCCTCGCATGCCTTCTGCCTCCCCGACGGCAACCGCAACACCGCACTCCACCCTCTCCTCCGAGCAGCGACGCCCTTTTCCAACGCCCTGTTCGACACCTCGCCGCGCCTCCTCCGAAGCTTGACAGCTCGATCCCTCGTCGCCACCCTCTTCAACCACCCCGACGAACCCACGCGTCACCCTTCACCGGCAACGACACCATCGCTGGACTTCACCGACGCGCAGATCCGAGTTTTCGATGTCCAGGCCATCTCTTCAAACTCCTCCGGTGAACTTTCGAAGGCGCTCGGCCTCCAGCGCCTCACAACCCCCCTGGCCGCTTGTTTCCGTTGAGCGCCGTCCCTCACCTCGGATGTGCCTCTTCCCCTCTGCAAGAAACAAATGATGAAGAAGGGGCGTTGGGTAAGTGCTAAACTTAGTGTTTTAATTTATTGCTAGTTATAATCAGTACCTTAGCTTAGCTGGTACCCTTTGAGCATAGGGGTTTGATAAGACATATAAGTTAGTACATAATCTTGATGAGCTAGTGTGTTGTTATTTTAAAATTTGTTGGTGCAGTATCTTTAGAATGTTATTACTATATGTTAACAAATTTGTATTAGTTATAAGTTTATATATTAGCCTAAGTTATGTAATAGCTTGTATGTTAGTTAAATGTATGTGTACTAGTATATGCATAAACTTTTTTTACAGTAGCTATATCTAGTATTCTTGATTATTCTTGATTGAGTGAGAACTATTAATTTAACTTTGTGAATCCGATGTCGCAGATAATTAGGTCTCGTTGCTATCGTTTGGACATTCAAAATTGCATCGATCAGACATTCCGGGAACAGTGACGACGTGTTTCATTGTTACTTCCAGATCCTACGCTGACATGTGCGCGTTCGTCGCACTAGGTTGGTCTTTTCACTCGTAGCAACCCAAACTGTACGACATTGAACACCTAATTAAAAACTGACAACCTAATCACTAAATTTACTTCCTGCACCATTAAACTATTGTGAAAAATCTAGAATCGACGATCGGACTGGTTTGACTGTGCACATAAGATAGAATCGTCGGATAGGCTGAACGGATATCTTGACATATGACTGTTAGGGTAGCCACGTTTAACCTAGAAATGAACTCTAATAGGACTTATTGAAAATCGCGACCTGACACCGTCGCCGTGACCCCCTTGTTTCAAACGGACTACCGCGGACGAGACGCTTGGACGAGACACTTCGAGAGGACGACGCACTCGCCGTTTCAGGCAAGTGTACCCACTTGCGTTTTTGACAGTGCTTTGTTCTTAGGTTGCTAGAACTATTAGACTGTGAATGTATAGAACCGGACGTGAAATGATAGCGTCCGGGACGACTCCTGACGGCTCAGACTTGACGACGAAGTCTGAGCCTGACAACAACAATTTTTGACATCATAGGGCTATCATGTGTGTGCGTGTGTGTGGACACCCTAGAATAACCCTTCCCGTCTTGTCACGTCACGTCCCGTCTTGCACAGCCCGCTGGGCAACAGGGCACTCGCCGAGTGATCCCTTGTACTGATTCACAGCCTGCGGGCAATAGGGCACTCTCCAAGTTGAGAGGGTGATCCCTTGTACTGATACACAGCCCGAGGGCAATAGGGCACTCTCCAAGCTAGAGAGAGTGATCCCTTGTACTGATTCTCAGCCTGCGGGGAATAGGGCACTCGCCAAGCTAGAGCGAGTGATCCCTTGTACTGGTGTCTTGTCTTGTCTTGTCTTGGGGTTTGGGGTTGGGTTGAGCGTGCGCACGGCAAGAGGGTCTGATCCCCCTCGAACCGTAAGGCGTGAACCCTTTCGTGTCTCACTTGTCTTGTCCTGCCTTGTTTCCGTCACGTCACGTCTTGTCTTGACACCTGTAGGCTAGTCCTGTAGTTGGTAGCACACGCTACGACTACTACTTGTCCCGTTTTACTTTCCTGCTGCGTTATTTCCTGTCGTGTTACTCTGTTATAACCACAGCATGTTAATCAACCAGTAAACTGTTGTGTAAAAGAACCTCAGCATGCTAATCAACCCGTAAACCGTTGTTTAAAGTTCGGGGCACTTGCAGTAAAGTCTAACCCTTCTTGTAGACTTTACCTGACGTACAGTTCCTTTTTCTTGGGTGATGTACGTCAGGTGTTCAGCCAGAGATCGTGGGCGAGGCAGACTCGCTGGAGTACGAGGAGCCGAGGACGTCGACCCAGAGCACGTGCCTGACGAGGACCAGACCTTGAGGTCTTTTAGTCGTCACTTTCAGAGGTTACTACTTTCCGTTTTCTTTTAGATAGTTTGTTGCCACGCTTAGGCTTCTTTTTAGACTTTGTACCTGTTGGATATCATATCTCTAATTTAATGAATGCAAATTTCTTTTCTGTACTTTTGTTGTTTCGAACTATAAAAATGCAAGAACCTGAAAATCTTTTAAAACGGTACCTCTACAGACGCTTATTGGGTCCGAGCTTCTCAGCTCTGGCCTAAGCGGGCCTCGTCACGTTTCGCTTCCGTCCATTTTGGGAAGCGGGGCGTGACAGAAAGGTAGATAGTTTAATAAATAGTCAAAAAGCATCATCTAGCAAAACTGGACTTGGTTATGATTCTAATCAAACCAAGAAAAGGATTAAGCATACTAGGATGCATCATACTAACCCAAATTTTTTGAGCATATGGGTTCCCGAGAATTTGACGGATCATAAGCGAAAAAGGTACGCAGTCGATTTTGTTCAGAATGTTCATATAAATAAAAATTATAAGTATTTTTCTATTGAAGGAACTAAACCATATTAGGTTAGGTTTCCTAAAGTCTAACCCCTTGGACTCAATGAATAAAGAGTACTATAAACGATCATATTTTTCAGGTACTCTAAAGCAAGGAGGAGGAACACAAATCATAGCAACGCTTTGCGAGAAAAATAAAATTGCTTCGCAAAACTTAATTATATGAATGTTTAAATGTTTGTTTAAAATTATTTTTGATTCATATACGTTCTTATATATGTTGATTATATTTTCTCGTGAAGGATTTTGGCCAAACATTCAAACCATTGTGTTAAAACACCCTCGGGATAAGAAACTGCCCAACCCAGCAGGGAGTCGACTACCTGTTGGATATGGACGACATGTATACACCCATGAGGGGATGTATGAGGGTATATGGACCTCGGATGTCGCGTACATGAAAGCATGTGCGAAGGGAACCTTTTCATGTATGAAAAGGACCACTCGATAAGTGGAAAAAGTCACTTTATAAGTGCATAAGGAAGAGGATAAGGAAATGTGCTAATATAGGCTAATAAGCTTATATATGGTTATTTCCTACAATAACTACCCCTTAGGCCTATAAATAGGACCCAAGGGTAAGGCTTTTCATGCTAATCCTTAATGCCATAAGTTTGCATAAGGCAATCTTCTTTCCTCTTCTCCCTTCCATTAAAGTTCTTCATCCAAGTAGAGATTTAGACGGTGAAACGCTGCTTCGATCCTCTGTGACGAAGTACTGACAGTTGTTGCGAATCCAAGGGCAAAGTTCAGAGACTACAGCGAAGCGTATGCTAACGTAAGTTCTCTTTCGATCCTCCATCTGCGCGACAGGATCCTACATTGGTATCAGAGCCATACAGGTTCTCTCCGGTCTCACCGATGAATGACGCGTTGTCTCTTTCATCAATGAGTTTCCTTCCATTATGGATATGGTAGGAGCGCATCGTGACGGAGAGAACGCCAAAAGTTGTTCTTTTCACGTTAGGGTCTTTTGCCATTACGAATATGGCAAGAACTCTCCGTGACGGGAAGAACTGACCGTTCATCTCTCCAAACTCGCACTCTTCATGGATGCTGAGTCTCCATTCAATAGGGAATGTGAACTCTCTTCATGTGGAGCGTGTAGTTTACGACCGAGAAAGTGTGTTTTTGGCACACGGCCATTAAAGCCCAACCACTTTCTCGACGAACGTGTGTCTCATCGGAGAAGATGGTGGTTACACTTCTCATCGGAGAAGAAGATCTCTTTGGTGCATGATTGCCATGGCCATGCGGGTAATGGTGGCTATGCACCCCCCTTCCCAAAGGGGAAGGGGTTGGCTTCGGCCAATGACAACCAAGCAACAACCCCCCCCCCCCCCCCCCCCCCGAAAGGGGGGAGGACTCCTAGAAGGAAAGGCCGGCCGGCCATGGCCATGGCCAGCCCTGGCCAGCCAGGGCCAAGGTGCCCTGCATCGGCCAGGGCACCGGCCCTGGCTTCGGCCAGGGCCTGGCTGGCCGGCCCTGGCTTCGGCAAGTGATATTAGAATTGATCCAAATTCGAGTCAACAAGGACTTGAAGAATCTCAAATACGACGTAGTAGTCGTACAAGGTTAACTCCTCTTAGATTTGAGGATGAATTCCCACAAACCTTTATGAATTTACTACAAGAAGATGACGAGCCTGCTACTTTCAAACAGGCCGTACCTTGCCCTACAAAAGACAAATGGATGGAAGCGATGAAGGAGGAATAGAATCCATGAAAATTAACCGAGTCTGGGACTTGGTTGACTTACCCAGAGGACGTGGAGCTATTGGGAACAAATGGGTTCTCAAGATCAAGCATAAGGCTGATGGTTCTATAGACAGATATAAAGCTCGCCTTGTCGCGAAAGGTTTTACGCAACAGGAAGGGATAGACTACGAAGAGACCTTCTCACCTGTTGTTCGTTTTACCTCGATTCGCTTGATTCTGGATTTGGTAGCTTGCTTAGACCTCGAGTTACATCAAATGGATGTAAAGACTGCCTTTCTCAATGGAGAATTGGACGAGGAGATCTATATGGAACAACCAACAGGGTTTGTAAAAGAAGGAAACGAACATAAGGTTTGTAAACTGCGTAAGTCCATATATGGTCTTAAACAATCCTCGAGGTAATGGTATATACGATTTCAAGAAGTTGTCTTATCAAATGGTTTTACCATGCTTGATGAAGATAACTGTGTATATATCAAGAGGATCAAAAGCAAGTATGTTATTATGTCTCTATATGTAGATGTCATTTTAGTAGCCGGAAATGACAAGGGCTTTGTGATGGATATCAAGGCTTGGCTTTCATCAGTATTTGAGATGAAAGACATGGAAGAAGCCGCATATATCCTTGTAGTTAAGATTTCAAGGAATCGTTCGAAGAAACTTTTTTCTCTTTCACAAGAGACTTATATAAAGAAGGTTCTAGAACGTTTTAATATGCAGGACTGTAAGTCCATTGATACTCCTATAAGCAAATGCGATAATTTATGTCTGAAAATGTGTCCAAAGAACCAAAAGGAAAAGGAAATTATGGAAAAAGTTCCATATTCCAGTGCAGTTGGTAGTCTTATGTACGTTATGATGTGTACAAGACCGGACATCTGTTTTGCCGTTGGAATGGTAAGTCGTTACCAATCCAATCTAGGGCAAACACACTGGAAAGTGGTTAAGAGGATAATGTGGTATCTTAAAGGGACTGCGGACTATGCTTTATGCTATCAAGGAAATGCCTTGAGGCTCGAAGGCTACACTGATGCTGATTGGGCGGGTGATCTCGATGAGCGACGATCGACCTCAGGACATGTTTTTCTACTCGGATCTGGTGCAATATCCTGGAGTAGCAAAAAGCAATCATGTATCGCACTTTCAACTATGGAAGCCGAATTTGTAGCATTTAGCATGGCGGTCCAAGAAGCTGTTTGGCTTAGGAAATTCTTAGACAAGCTAATTGATGCAAGTGACTCAGGTAATGTACCAATATACAGTGACAGTCAAACATCTTAGCCTATGTCAAAGATCCAAAATTCCATTGTAAGACCAAACACATTGATATCCGCTACAAATTTGCAAAAGACTATGATAAGAACAAGAAGGTAGACATAAGATACATATCTACGCATGAGATGATAGCGGATCCGCTTACGAATGCGATCCCCAGAGATGTGTTTTACAAACACTTATCATCTTAAGGATTGCGTAAGAGCTGAGTAGTATCAATGTATATTCCCATGTCTATGAAAGATCAAATTTAATAAAAGAATAAGTTCTTTTTTAACATTGCATATGAGTTTCTTGAAAATGTTTGTGTACATTTCTTTTAATCTCAGCTGGTTTTTTGTATGTCGGACAGATTGAGGTTGGCTCTCTCTCATGAGCAACCGCCTTTATTCTATCAGACGGATAAGATAAAGATGAGACATGTTTAAAGTCAAAATCATCAGACGGATGATTTAGAGTCATGACTTAAACAAAATGGTCGTATGAAAGATCTGCGTCATATGGATGTTTACAAAAGATCTAAGAAGATTTTTTAATCTTATATGCCTTATGCGGTATGTGGGTCCAAGAGATTACTGAGTAGTAAAAGGGACTCAAATTCAGACATTGTGGTGTCTGATCATCATCCTTACAACATCATTAAGACATACGCTCCCTGGGAAAGGAGTGATGTTGTAATACGTATTCATAATACGTATACATTTGACCATTGGGTTAGAATAGTAATTGTGTTTACTATTATGTGAGACCCAAAGACCACATGGGTCTTAACTTCTTACCCTTATGGACTCTAATTGGTTCCTTTAGATTTGACTGGGTGATCGCTATCTTAGCATGTTGCTTATGGACTATGATCAATTCGGTCCGGCGGGGCATGTTAGAAAAGCGAGTCAAGTCAAGATCGAAAGGATCGCAAGAAGAGAAAGATTAATTTCATATTCACATTTGGACTTTAAAGATTCAAAGCTGGCCAGCCTACTGTAATCCAGATGGGATTCAATTGTTGAATATAAAGTAAAAGAAATGTGAAGAAATAATCTAGGGTAAAACATGCGTTAATCCACTCAACTTTACACCCCAAAGAGTGTTTTGTATCTCTAACAAGTGCACAACAGCGGACTCTATGCACATGACGGTCACACGGTCTATTTCTCGGTATGATAAATAGAAGAACTAAAGGAAAAGATGTTTCCTTACAATCCCCTCAAGTGTGAGTGGGAGATGTTAGATATGGACGACATGTATACACCCATGAGGGGATGTATGAGGGTATATGGACCTCGGATGTCGCGTACATGAAAGCATGTGCGAAGGGAACCTTTTCATGTATGAAAAGCACCACTCGATAAGTGGAAAAAGTCACTTTATAAGTGCATAAAGGCACTTGATAAGTGCATAAGGAAGAGGATAAGGAAATGTGCTAATATAGGCTAATAAGCTTATATATGGTTATTTCCTACAATAACTACCCCTTAGGCCTATAAATAGGACCCAAGGGTAAGGCTTTTCATGCTAATCCTTAATGCCATAAGTTTGCATAAGGCAATCTTCTTTCCTCTTCTCCCTTCCATTAAAGTTCTTCATCCAAGTAGAGATTTAGATGGCGAAACACTGCTTCGATCCTCTGTGACGAAGTACCGACCGTTGTGGCGAATCCAAGGGCAAAGTTCAGAGACTACAGCGCAGCGTACGCTAATGTAAGTTCTCTTTCGATCCCCCATCCGCACGACGGGATCCTACACTACCATCCCTAGGGAGTCAACTATCAGAGTGCTGAGCCGAAAATCTGTGTTTGATTTCTTGATTTTTGACTAACTCCTATTGGGTTTTGTTGAGCTTATTTGGTTCATTCCAAGGAATGACTTAAATCCACTAAGAGAAATTGATCCTAACCCTTCACTCTCAAGATCCAAAGGCTATCATTCATCACTTCTCTTCATCCTAAAATTTAAAACACCCTTAACCCATGCCCTAGGTAACCGACTACCCCCTTTGATATCATCTCCATTGAAATTTTTTTGGGTTCTTGCTTTGTCTTCCTAGGAGCTCTCATTCCCTCATCTTCTTTCAAAGAGAACTGACGTGCGTTTATATTTCATATATTCACGCACGTTTTCTTTTGTGTTTCTCCGTGTTTTCCGCCGTCTTTTATTCGTTTTCTCGTATTTTCTCATTTTCTTTCACTTTTCTTTGTTTCTCCATGTTTGCAGGAGATTGACCGCGTAGGGGACGTTTAACGACGATATCGCAAGTCCCCGGAGCAATGGGAGGAGTCACGCGTGATCCAGGGGGTCAAACGTCAAAGAATACATCTTTCAGCCCCTCACCCGGTCAGTTGGTCATCTCTAACCGATCGGGTGATGCACGCGTGCACCACCCGGTCTCAGCCGGAGCTCAAGTGAAAGTCACCCGACCGGTTCACAGGCCGGCTCAGCAGGGGCCTGTTCTCTGTCTTTTCGAGCCAAATTCCAACCGATCGGGTGACTCTCACCCGATCGGTTCATCTGTAGCTGATGCTGAGGAGCTGAAGACACGGGCACCCAACCGATCCCTTCACCCGATGGCGCCAAGATCCAACCGGTCACTCCAAGAACTCACCCGACCGGTTCATATGACCGGGTGAAAGCTCGCCGTTTTCTGTTCATTATCTGTAACGGATCACCCGATCGGTTGACTTGTCAACCGATCGGGTGATACGAGAGTCTATAAATAGAACCCCTAGGGTTCCAGAAACAGGGAGCTGCTAGTTTTTACTATTTTCTCCTATTGTGACGGCTGTAATTACTGTTCTTTTGTAAGTTTTCGGATCTTTCTCAAATTTTAGTATTGTCTTAATTACTCTATCACTTCCGCATTCCAATCATCTGATTATGATTCCAACGGTTCATTTTCATTTAGATCGCTTTTTAATGAATTTTTGTGAGTAGTTCCCAAATCTGGGATTTTGGTGGAAACCCCTTCGGGGGCTCTTCCTGATGCATCCATAGGGTTAGGAAATCGATAGGGATTAGGATTCTAACGGTTACGCGGGGTGTTTCATTGTCATCGGCGGGAAAAAGACCGCCTTTGACCGTTGGGCCAAGGGGGAATAAACTTGGCAGTTGACTCCCTAGCCATAGCTCACGCCCTTAGCGTAGACGCCGAATCCTAGCGCGCGGGAGCGGCAGGATGAGACGTCGGGAGTTATCGTTGCGAGCTTAGTGCTCCCGGAATCGATCAGTGTTAATGGACACGGGAGTGCCCACTGATCGAATCCGGGAAGTCCGGTGTATCATCCTGGGCACCGACCAGAATATCGGGCCCATGGGATGCCGGTACCACTTTCAGAGGCAACGTCTCACCATTAGACCCTAATTCCGATCGATATCCTACCCGTAGGCCGTATCGACGAGAGTCGCTCGTTGGAGTGGAAACCAAAGTCCCGGGTTTATTTTCTTATTGTTCATACCTTGCATTACTTTCCGTGACAAGCCATCAACCGATTGGGGCTAGCTCGCCCACGGGGTGATTTTGGTCCTCCTTGACACAAGCACATCCTAGCCTCCCTGTGTTCGAGCCCCAAGCCACACTACAACACCGTGCGCTTGCGGTTACAAATATCTATGCCCCCACGCGGGTCCCCCGGCCATTTGCAGATAGCAAGCCGGGGCACACGTCAAGTTTATGGCGCCGTTGCCGGGGAGGCAACGTGCTTGTTATTTTAGGATCTCTTGAACCCTAGTGTCTAGCTCTTATCCCTACCTCGCGATAATTTTCGCATTCTCCTTTTTCCTTTTTATTTTCTTCTTTTTTATTTTTTATCTTATATGTTTCTTTCCCACTTGTCGCTTCACAGGTGTTTGTTGTTTTTCATGCGCAGGAGTTCAAGAAGTCTCGACGACTTGATTCTCGTTGATCCATAGATTAACGCCACCCTTAGGCGTTTGGCCGCCGAGAAGCGAAGAAGAGAGGATCCCGAATCCATGGAGGAGAACACCCCGCCTCACAAGTCCCTGTTGGAGTACTCGATGCCATCTATCGAGTCCACTTCCGCCATCCGTTCTCCAGCTATTGCGGCCCAAAGCTTTGAGCTAAAGCCGTCTTTGGTGACATGGATCCAGCAGGACCAGTTTTTGGGTGCACCCATGGAGAGCCCGATCGAGCATCTAGACTCCTTCTTGGAGAAATGTGACACCTTTCGGATTAATGGTGTCACGACTGAGGTGATCCGTCTGAAGCAACCAAGTTCTAGCAAACAACACAATCTAACATTCAAAACCAGCTAGGAAAGGAACAGCTAGATTGAGGATTACCTGCGATAACCTCATCCACAGCCGCGCTCTTCGCAGCGGTCATCAGAAAAGCCTGCCTCCTCGGTGGAACAGCCTGCTGAAAAGCCTGCCTCTGCGGAACAAGAGCGGCTCCACGACCAGCAGGAACAGACGCTCGCTGCTGCAACGGCTGAGCTGCAACAGGAGCCCTCCGCAGCTGACCCGCATGCCGACAATCCTTCGCGACATGGGAAGCATCGCCACAAACCAGACACTGGCCCAAAAACTTCTGACACTGATCCTTGACGTGGCCAGGCTTGCCGCAGAAATGGAAAATCTTCAGAATAGGCCCTCCTGGCCTCTTAAACTGAGCAGACTGATTAGGCATGAATCCAGGTCTAACCACAGCTCTCGCCTGTTCCACAGGCCTCTTCCCAGCACCAACAGCAGACCCCCTCCTCTGGTTCACGAGCAGCTCCTGCCTCTTTGCTACTACCAGAACCTTCTGATAAGATTCCGGGTCAGAAGAGGTCACAAAACTCTGGAGCTCCGAAGCAAGCCCCTGCAGGAACCTCTGAGCTCGCTCCTCAGCATCCTGCACCATCTTCGGTGCAAACCGACTCAGCCTCATGAACTCTTGGTGATACATGTCCACCGACGAGTTCCCTTGCTTCAAATCGATAAAACGCTGCAGCATCTCCTCCCTGGCAGCTTTCGGGAAGAACTCACCATCAAATCTAGCCTTGAAGGTAGCCCAAGCTATCGGCTCCACCAATAACTTCTCTTCCGCATCCCACCAATTCCGAGCATTATCCTTGAGTTGCCTCTTCGCCAAATCAACCCATCCAGCCGGGGTGATCTTGGCCATCTTCAGATTGTCCTCGATGTTCCGAATCCACTCATCGGCAGCCAGAGGACCCTCAGAACCATCAAAATATGCGGGACCCAGCTCCCGAAATTGCTTCGCTCCTGGCTCAGAGCGAGGAACATCCGGAAGAGCCTGGGCAGCTCGAGCAAGTGGAGCATTCTGGACTTGCAGAAGCACGCCCTGCTGCACTTGCATCATCTGGAGCATCATCCGCATCATCTCACCGCTGGTGGGTTCCCGCTCAGGCTCCTCATCATGAGGGACCGCGCCACTACCCCCACCACGGGTGAAACGTCTTCCTGCCATCTAGTGACACAGAAAACGAATCAGATTAGACTCATAGCTTATGACTCGGACGTCGAACTTAATTTATTGGACATTCTAATATTATTATCGCTATTCCAAACATCGCAGTTACAGAAGGACCTGCATGGGCCACCAACAAAACCTGTCACGACCCGCTTCCCTAAAATGGAGGCGAGACGCGAAAAGGTCCGCACTGGAGTGGAGCTATGAAGCCCCAAACCCGATAAGCGTCAATAATACATAAGCAGGTCCCTGTAACCACAACAGAATAGCAATAATGACACAAGGAGAGACTGAAATAAAATCTCACATCTCATACATTGTCCAACAAGAAAAATAAGTTCAACATCCAGAAAAGCCACCAGGCTAAAAGAAAAGAGTCCAAGGCCCAGAACAAGGCCAACAAAAGAAACGACATAACAAAGTATAGGTGCTACGCACCGATAACAAAACAACTGTCTAACAAAAGTAAAACACAACGAAGACACTAGGACTGGTCCCCAGTGTCCACGTACTCCCCGTCAAACACAAGCTCGGGCTCGGCGTCAGCAAACACCTCGTCCTCAACAAGGTACTCGGGCTCAGGATCTAACATGCGTCACCCAAAAGAGTAAAGGGGCACATGTCAGCAAGTCTAAAAGACTTGAGCAAGGAAACTGAAAGTAAGGCAACTAGCAACCTAGCAGTTTAGTATGCATGGCATGGCAGTTATAACATGAGTGCACAATTTAAACATGGCAAGACAATTTGTACAAGAGAAAAATCATCGGGACAAGACAAGAGTAGCCAAGCTACTATCAATCTCAATCAATTCACATTTTGTAGGTGTTTATGCCCTTCGCTGAATGGTAAACATTCAGACCGATCGGCACTAAACACAAATCACATTTCACGGTTGTTTTGTAGATGTTTACGCCCTTCGCTGAATGGTAAACATTTCAGACCGATCGGCACTAAACACTACCCCACCCCAAAGAGTTTACGCCTTACAACTGCAGTTGTTGATCAAACAGACTCCCAGTTGAATGGCCGCTTAACCCTCACCCACTATACCCACACGTAATGGAGCCTGGGGTCCCCGCACATTGAGCTCAGCTAGTGAGCCTGGGGTTGCCCCACACATGGAGCTCGCATTCTTAGTTCACAATTCAATATATCGAGCGTTGGGGTTAGCAACTCATTATGCTCGATTCTGGTCACGAGCCAGGAACACAAGTAGTGTAGCGATGCTACGCAGTCACAGAATCACTTAAGGATGCAATGACATGACATTTAAGTTGCGTACCGTTAATGAAAGTAAACATGACATGGTAATCGGGCAACATGCTATATGCGTTGGAACTAGCTTCGTTGTCAAGCTAGTTCCCCAATTTGCGCCTAGGCGAGTATCATTTCGTCGCCTAGCCTCTTTTACGCCTACAACAAGCAAATGGCCTAAAGCATGGCCTAAACCCTAAGTGGCAAGTTTCACTTGCCTAGCACCGGGGATTGACGATCACTTCGTCACACGGATGCCAATCTACGGGGAAATCGCTGTTTTGGGGGAACAATCAACAAACAACATGAATTCTTATTAGGGTTTCACAAAAATATAAATAGGCTATGAAAACAACGGTAGATCGATTTCTTACCGAGAGGAGGCGGAAGAAACACTCCGGGGAACCCTAGGATCAGATCTGGAAAAGATTGGAAAAGTTTGGGAGAATTAGGGTTTTGGGGGATTTGGGGATTTTGATGGGTTTTGGTGAGATTTTAGGGAAGATGAGAGGTAGATGGAGTGAATGGATGGTTTGGATGATGGATTTGAGGCTTGGAATGAAGAAATGAAGCTTGGAGGAATATGGGGGCTGAAGGGGGAAGATTTTAGGGTTTTGGGTCGTGTTGGAGAAGAAGAAAACGTTTGGGTTGGGTTTAAATAGGATGGGCTGGCGGCTGCCCAGAAATTAGGGTTTCAACACTAGTTAGTCGGTCAAAGAGCAACCACTGACCGACTAGTTTGGCAACTAGTCGGTCGGTCGACCAACGCAGACCGACTAAGTGCAAACAGTAACTCCTGAACGAAAATAGGATTCCAGAGTTAGTCGGTCCATGAACAAATACTGACCGACTAGTTTAGCATCTAGTCGGTCGATGAACGTTCTTAGACCGACTAAGAGTGAACAGCACTGATACTAAAATTTAGATGATGTGTTAGTCGGTTAAAGAAGCATTGCTGACTGACTAGTTTGCAACCTAGTCGGTCAACCAACGTTCTTAGACCGACTAACGATAAACAGTAACTCCTGAGAAATTTAGAAAGCTAACTAGTCGGTCCAAGAAGGATTGCCGACCGACTAGATCGTCATCTAGTCGGTCGGTGCCCCTTCTTATACCGGCTAATAAGCACCAAAAGTTCCGATACGGAGCGCGGGGCCCCGGGATCGATTCCTAAGACTCCTAGGCTTGATCTATTAGTTAGATACGACCGTTATGAAGTCCGTCATGAATGACATACTTCGAAATCGACGATCCTAAGGAAGAAACGAGAAAATACGACGTATCGATCGAAAATGCAAGCTACGGAGACGAAAACCACACAAGAGGAGAAAATCCACCAAAACATATATTATATTATATTAAATCCAGATACATGAAAAGCAGTCGTTACAACAGCAGAGTCAGATTCAGCAGCAACAATATCAGCAGCAACCTCAGCAACAATTTTACGCCCCCAGGAATCAGCAGCCAATCCAGCAGCAGCAGCAGTATGGCCAACAGAGGGCCGTCTCTCCGATTGAGTCTCTCTTGACTCAATATATAAACAACCAGGAGAAGATCAATCAAAAGCTGGAAATGGGTCAGCGGGCCCTCACGGACCAAGTAACCCAGCTGGGGTTACAAGTGGCGAACCTTTCAATGTCACAAAACCAATTGCCGCCACAACCGGAGGTGAACCCGAGGGGAGCAACCCAAACGTCGGCACTCGTGCACGAGCACGCAAATGTGTCCACTATCATTCTGAGAAGCGGGACACAAATCCCTACTAGAGTGCCCCCTAACAGACCGGAAGCACCATTGGTCGTTGAGCGACCGATTGAAAAATCAAACGACGCCGGTGCTTCGTCTTCAAATCTTACGACCCCGGAGGGAGTCTCTGAAGAAGAGAAGAAGAAGAACGAGGAAGGGAGCCCGAAAGTATTCAAACCTGTTGTGCCTTTTCCACAACGGTTAGCTCAGGCCAAAATTGATGAGAAATATGGCAAGTTCTTCGCCATGGTCAAGGACCTGAGCTTGCAAATCCCCTTCCTGGAAGCAATCGAAACAATCCCCTCCTATGCTAAATTCCTGAAGGATTTGGTGACGAGAGGGTCTAGAAAGGAGAAAGTAGTGTTGACGGTGGAGTGTAGCGCTCTCATCCAGAGGGCAAATCCGCCGAAACTTAATGACCCGGGGAGCTTCTCAATTCCTTGCACGATCGGGGCAGTAAAGATTCATCGCGCGCTCGTCGATCTCGGAGCGAGTGTAAGTTTGATGCCCTTGTCGATGTATAAAAGGATAGGAATGGGTGATCTGGAGCCCACCGGTATGACCCTACAACTAGCTGACCGGTCGGTCAAATATCTGGTGGGGATTGTGGATGACCTCCCCGTCAATGTAAAAGGGGTGCATGTGCCAGTGGACTTTGTAGTCATGGACATGCCTGAAGACGCACACCCCCCATCATCCTGGGACGGCCTTTCATGGCCACTGCTGGTGTTTTGATTAATGTGAAGAACGGAAAACTTTCGCTAAACGTCAGCGGAGAAAAGGTTGAATTTGATCTGGGGTTGTCCATGAAGTATCCCGACCCCCCAGATGACCCTCGGTGTAATTTGCTGGAGGTGGAAGAAGAAAAAGCTGCTGAAGAGAGCTCCTGGGAGATTCTCTTAAGAAACCCCCCGGATGACTTGGGGGATTCAGAAGACCGAGACGGCCCTAAGAACAAAGATGCTGCTGGGAAAGCGAGTGCAGCACGTACAACCCCTCCCGGGTTCCCCAAGGCTCCTCCTGCGAAGAGAACGGGGAAAGAACCCATGGGCCTCACCAAAGACGAGGTCCGGATCCTAAAGAAGATGGTGGTAAGCGCCAATACGAAAGAGAAGCCCCCGGATCCCAAGAACAAGGAGAGGGTAGTCGAGCAAATCTTTCTCCAGCCGCTGACTACTCCAAAGGCCTTAAGCCCTGACGAAGAAGAGATGCCGAACTTCGGTCATCACCCGTATCAACCACCGTGAACATCTCTTGCGGGCATCGAGCCAACGACGTTAAACAAGTGCGCTTCATGGGAGGCAACCCATGTTCTCAACTTTTTCCCCACTTTTTAGTGTTATTTTTTACTTTATTTTATCTATTTTATAAATAAAATCAGCCGCGAGAACATCCGTTCAGGGACTTAAACAAATCTGTTGGTTTTTGCAGGGAACAAAGCCCCAACCGATCGGTTGTTAACTCAACCAATCGGTTGGGATGTATCAGATACAAGCCGAAATCTGTCCCCAAATGAACCGATCGGTTGAAGAATGGAGAGACCGGGTGACAGACCGGGTGAGCTGGGGAGAACTCTCGGGAAATTTTTGGGGAATATCAACCGATCGGTTGAGTTCGAGCGTGATCGGTTGCAGTGACCGGGTGAGCAGCCCTCAATTCTCGGGAAAATGAGTGGAGCGGCCAATCGATCGGTTGACAAGTCAACCGACCGGTTCGCCTGTAGCACGTCTTCGGTAAGAATTTTTGACCTAACCGTCAACCGATCGGGTGACAAGTCACCCGATCGGTTCGACTTAAAACCCTATATAAACCCCCGACCACCCGTTCGCATTCACCCTCGCCCGATCGCCATCGCAGCCGTCGTTTCGCCTCTTTCTCCTCCCCAATGGCCGATTCTCACTCCCCCATAGGCACGCCCTCCTCTTCCTCTGAGGATTCTTTCATTCACAATTCCCCACCCTCCTCTCCCTCCCCCTACCATTCTAGTACCAGCGAATCCGATTGACTCCCCCTTGCATATTTCTGCATTTCACGATCACATTTTATTTGCTAGCACTGTCAGGTATAGCTTGGGGGACGTCTATTTTGGTGTGTTGTCGTGTTTTGTTTGTTTTGTTTTTTCTCATTTTTGTGTGTGTGCTTGTTTTTCCCCTTTTGAGTGTCGTGTTGTGTGGTTTTATTTCTACTTTTGTGTCGTTTGATTTTGATTTTGATCTTTCTTTATTTTCAGTTTCATCTCTGTGTTTTCCTCGTTTTCATTTCTTTTTGTGTCGGTGCGTATTCCCCCCATCAGCATTGCCCTCCCGTACTCACTCATATTGCATTGAGGGCAATGCAAACTTCAGCTTGGGGGAGTCGCACTGTGTGCGTCATTTGAGTCCTTCTTTTTCGTTTTTGTGTCGTTTTCATCGTGTTTTTTATTTTTTCTTCTTTTTTCTCTCTTCTCTTCTTTTTATCTCTTTCTCCTAGAAATGAACCCTATGATGAATCGCCACGAAATCACACACACCTAGCATGGCATCGATAATCACACTCACTGACCCTAGGATTTCGAGTCCTCTTGCATTTCACGCATCGTGGGTCCACTTAGCTTTTTGTGAGTCGTGTGTCGTGCCTATCTGTTTGGTGTGCTTCTACTTTGTGATTTTACTTTATATACCTGTCCAGGAATGACCCCTAGATTATCATGCTTCGATTTGAATATGCGGTATTTGCTTCTACTATATGCATGCTATATTTATATCATATATTTCAATTCGCATGTGTCGGGATTCCACAATTAAGGACTAGGATAACCCATTTAGCCTATGCTCTATTTAGCGAGAATAGTTTCCTTTGCCCAAGTGTTTAGATTTCGACTTCTTTTTTGTTTTACTTGGTGCAAATCCCCTCGTCGTGTACCGTTCTCCCACTTGGGAGAGTACACATGTGTATAGCCAAAAACCCAAAATTCAAAAAAAAATCAAAAAAAAATAGAAAAGAAAAGAAAAACCCAAAAAGATGAGGAAAGAAAAGAAAAGAAAATTTGTATAGCCAAAAAGCCAAAAAAAATACAAATCCCCAAAACCCAAAAAAATTCCCGTGTGAATATTTTCCTACTTGCCGAGAATAAAGGGAAGGCGAGAACTTGCACCGAGTGTTCTACTCCACATCATCTCAACCCCCATCGTTTTCGAAAACACTTGGCTTAGGAACTTTTTAGCTAGTATCTAGGCTATAGTGGCGTGATTTCCTTAACCCTAGTTGTGGAATCCCCGATGCATGATACGCTTCTATTCTTATACTCTTCTCATGCATGCTTGAACTAATATTCGCCGCAATTTCAAATTCGAATAGGTATTTGGGTCATTTCCTGGATTTGCGTATATGAGCTCATAGCACATTGTAGAAAGCGACACCATTTGCTAGCACGACCGCACTCACACGCACTTCACCGCGTGGGCCCACGACACTTATTTGGACTCGTTTTCCTGGGTTTAGTGGTGTGATTTGACGCTTTCTTGCTTGGTGTGTCATTTTTGATTTTGTTGGCTCTAACGGACGATCTAGGATATAGAATTTTCTTTTTCTTTCTTCCTCTCTATTTTCTCCCTCCGAGCTCCTACTCTCACTCGTCTTCCTCGAGGACGAGGAAGAGTTCAGCTTGGGGGATTTTGACGTGCGTTTATATTTCATATATTCACGCACGTTTTCTTTTGTGTTTCTCCGTGTTTTCCGCCGTCTTTTATTCGTTTTCTCGTATTTTCTCGTTTTCTTTCACTTTTCTTTGTTTCTCCATGTTTGCAGGAGATTGACCGCGTAGGGGACGTTTAACGACGATATCGCAAGTCCCCAGAGCAGCGGGAGGAGTCACGCGTGATCCAGGGGGTCAAACATCAAAGAATACATCTTTCAGCCCCTCACCCGGTCAGTTGGTCATCTCCAACCGATCGGGTGATGCACGCGTGCACCACCTGGTCTCAGCCGGAGCTCAAGTGAAAGTCACCCGACCGGTTCACAGGCCGGTTCAGCGGGGGCCTGTTCTCTGTCTTTTCGAGCCAAATTCCATCCGATCGGGTGACTCTCACCCGATCGGTTCATCTGTAGCTGATGCTGAGGAGCTGAAGACACGGGCACCCAACCGATCCCTTCACCCGATGGCGCCAAGATCCAACCGGTCACTCCAAGAACTCACCCGACTGGTTCATATGACCGGGTGAAAGCTCGCCATTTTCTGTTCATTATCTGTAACGGATCACCCGATCGGTTGACTTGTCAACCGATTGGGTGATACGAGAGTCTATAAATAGAACCCCTAGGGTTCCAGAAACGGGGAGCTGCTAGTTTTTACTGTTTTCTCCTATTGTGACGGCTGTAATTACTGTTCTTTTGTAAGTTTTCGGATCTTTCTCAAATTTTAGTATTGTCTTAATTACTCTATCACTTCCGCATTCCAATCGTCTGATTATGATTCCAACTGTTCATTTTCATTTAGATCGCTTTTTAATGAATTTTTGTGAGTAGTTCCCAAATCTGGGATTTTGGTGGAAACCCCTTCTGGGGCTCTTCCCGATGCATCCATAGGGTTAGGAAATCGATAGGGATTAGGATTCTAACGGTTACGCAGGGTGTTTCATTGTCATCGGCGGGAAAAAGACCGCCTTTGACCGTTGGGCCAAGGGGGAATAAACTTGGCGGTTGACTCCCTAGCCATAGCTCACGCCCTTAGCGTAGACGCCGAATCCTAGCGCGCGGGAGCGGCAGGATGAGACGTCGGGAGTTATCGTTGCGAGCTTAGTGCTCCCAGAATCGATCAGTGTTAATGGACACGGGAGTGCCCACTGATCGAATCCGGGAAGTCCGGTGTATCATCCTGGGCACCGACCAGAATATCGGGCCCATGGGATGCCGGTACCACTTTCAGAGGCAACGTCTCACCATTAGACCCTAATTCCGATCGATATCCTACCCGTAGGCCGTATCGGCGAGAGTCGCTCGTTGGAGTGGAAACCAAAGTCCCGGGTTTATTTTCTTATTGTTCATACCTTGCATTACTTTCCGTGACAACCCATCAACCGATTCGGGCTAGCTCGCCCACGGGGTGATTTTGGTCCTCCTTGACACAAGCACATCCTAGCCTCCTGTGTTAGACCCCCAAGCCACACTACAACACCGTGCGCTTGCGGTTACAAATATCTAAACCCCCACGCGGGTCCCCGGCCATTTGCGGATAGCAAGCCGGGGCACACGTCAAGAACTTCAAAGATCAAGGTACAATCTTTATTTCCTCTCTTGAATACTTCATTTTTCCTCATTGAAATAATTCATATTTTAGTTTACTATCAACATGCCTTTTAAGAAAGTAATTGGAAAGAGGAGGAAGATCAATGAATCCTCTCTAAGTGAAAGAGAGATCATTGAACCATATCTCATTAAATCTATTAATTTTGATAAGTTTATCAATATCACCAAAAGGCAAATTCTCCAAGAGATTTGTCAAACTTGAGGATGTTGAAAACTACGGAATTGATAGTATCCTATAGTTCCAAAATCCATCTAACCTGTTTTCATCTGATAACATGTATCTCTGCTACCCAAGACTTGTCCACTTATTCTATGCTAACATGGACACCGACCTTGCTAAATTTCGTTTCATCACCAAAGTTCTTGACACATCACTGTTAAATCATTAGGTCAGGCTTTAGGGATTCCTTTTACAGGAAAACTGCTAGATGAGATTGAAATGACCGATGGAGATACATTGGATAAAATGTACTTGCCTGGAACATTTTTCCTAACTAAATTACCGTGTGGGGATCTTCGATATCCCGGTAGAATTCTGGCAAACACTCTATCATACAATATTACCCAAAAGTTTGTCAGTCACTCTGTTCTGTCTGAGAAGCAAGCTAAGTGCATCTATGCTATGCTTGGAAATATTCGAGTCAATTGGTCCATAGTTATTATGGACTCAATTCTCTCATCTGTTGCTTCCAATAGACTTTCATCCCCTCTAGCTCATGGTCACTTTCTCACAATCCTCTTCAATGCCTATGACATTCCTTTTGATAATGAAACTAAGGTTCTGGAACTCGCCCTTGTGTTTGATGCGCGTGCACTCGGTCCAATAAGTCTTCACAGAGACCTCGACCAAAATGTTCCAGAAGAGAAGCTAGTCGGTGAAGCTACCTCAACCTCGAGGAGGAAAGGTAAGAAACCTGTTGTTGATTCAGATGAATAAGATGAAGAAAGTGATGAAGAAGAAGAAGAAGCGCCACCAGAGGATGTACCTGATTACATCATTGAGCTTCAAGACATTCTCTTGAAGAAAATTGAGAATCTGAAGATTTCTTAAGATAAAGACTTTGAAAAGCTCAACCAAAAGATAGCTAACTTGAAGGAATTTGTGGCTAAAAGCAACGAAATGACCGAGAAGACCCTTGCTATGATCCTTGATGAGATCAATGAGCTAAAGCAGGAGAAGAAGAATGCAGATCTTCTTAAACTCGTTTGGTTTAAATTTTTAAATAACAATACTCTTTTGGAACAATGCACTTCGGTTTTGCAATAATTTTTACTACGGTGTGGTGGACTTTTACTTATGGTATCAACTCTAGGAGTTGGAACAATGCTTATGATTATGCTTTGATATGTTTTAAAACATTGATATATCATTCATGTCATCCTATATATATGTGTATATATATCTTGAACTACTAACTTTTTTTGCAATTATATATATTTGGTTGAAAAAAAATTTCTCCTACATGATAAAATGCTTGATTGATTGTTGAACTTTGCTTAATTGTAAAAATTATATTCAACATACTTTGATGTTATCATGGTTTTCATCTTTTTGATTGATGACAAGGGGGAGAAAGTTTGGTAAATGTAAAACATGAAAATGAATAAGTGCTATATGCTAACTGGCTTTGATACTGGGGGAATATGAGTACATCATACCTCATCTAAGCAGGGGGAGTAAGTTATCTTACTTATCATTCTATTATGCTATTATTCATTTAATTTTTCATTTGGGTGTCATCACCAAAAAGGGGGAGAGTGAGGGAAATCGAATCCCACCCCTAAGTAGTTTTGAAGATGAGCACACCAAATGATGTTAGTGTACTTATAAACACTATCTAAAGTATGCAGGTTGTGCGATCAATGGCTTTACGCATACTCCGAAGAAGCTCAACCACACTCAGAGGATGGAGACGAATTTGATAGCTCTGAGTCAAGCACAAGTGAAGCTCAAAGATGAAGCTCATGGAACGTGCTCAAGCCTAATGAAAGAGGAGCTCAAATTCAAAGTGAAGCGTGCATCTACATCAACATCTGATCGGCATCAAGTAGTCTTCATTTAAGTCTAGTGCGTGAGTTGGCCTTTCTAGGAATATGTTAAAGCCAAGTCTTATTGCACACACACACACACACACACACACACACACACAATGATTTACAAAAAAAAAGTTTTTAAACTCATTTTAAAAACTCTTTAAGAGCATAAGCTATTCGCTTAATTCTTCGTATTCAATCTCCAGACACCCAGGTGTTGATTACATGTCTTTTAAGCTGAGTTTAAGGTAAAACATGCTCTGGGAGTCTACTACCAAAGGAGAGAGTCGACTACCACCTGTGAGCAGAGTTTTATGTGAAAACTCTCTGGGAGTCGACTACCAGCTGTGTTTTTGCTGCGTTTTGACTTCCTGATTTCGTTTTTATTCCCTTGATTTATAGGCAGAAGTCAAACGTTTTTGAAATTCAAAAACACTTTTGAAACTCTATAAATAGAGCTTCTTGAGAACATTTCTAAACAAAATTCTCTATCATTTTTGAGCTAAAGCTATAATCTTAAAAGTTCTCAATCGCTCTCAATTGCTCTCATCTTCATAGCCAAAATTCTGGTCCTAAATTTCTGATCTCATGTTTTTTTAATATCTGAAATTCTTTCTGAGATCAATTTTATTTTTGGATATTGAAAGTTGTTTTTCAAAATCTCTCACTCTTGTTTTAATATTCTTTGAAGGAATTTTTGAAAAACAAAAGGATCTTGATCCCATCGAATCAAACTATATTCTTAGTGTGATCTAAGATCACTTTGAATTCTTTTTAGCCATATAAGCACAAATTGCAATATTATCTTGGCTATAGGATTCTTGTTGGGTGTAACCAATCTCCATCAAATATTGTGGAGAATTGGATCTTGTTTTTATTTGGGATTCCCTTTGTGATAAGGGTTGTGAAAATCCTAGACAAGTCTAGGTGGTTGGAAATCCTGGTAGGGATACTAGGTCGTTGGAAATCCTAGCGAGTGAAGCTAGGTAATTGTATTGCCAAGGCAATAGTGGATTGAATCTCGTACCGAATTGGTCGGAGACTGGACGTACCCAGGTTGTGGGGAACCAGAATAAAAATCTCTTGTCTCTGCGTGCTTTCTGCGTTTTTTATTTAATTGTGCAAGATATTTATCTATTGTCAATAGATCATCTTTGTAATCATTTATCAATATATTACAAAGTTGTTCTCTTTATTCCGTTGTATTAAAATCTATCTGTTTGTAATATTCATCTGTTTATAATTATTCTTTGTAATTGTTCTATCTTACTTTGTTGATTAAGAACCAAGCGTAGATTACTCTACTTGGTTTTTAGGCAACATTGTGTAACGACTGCTTTTCTTGTATCTGATTATAATATAATATAATATATGTTTTGGTGGATTTTCTCCTCTTGTGTGGTTTTCGTCTCCGTAGATTTCATTTTCGATCGATTCGTCGTATTTTCTCGCTTCTTCCTTAGGATTGTCGATTTCGAAGTGTGTCGCTCGTGACGGACTTCATAACGGTCGTATCTAACTATTAGATCAAGCCTAGGAGTCTTAGGAATCGATCCCGGGGTCTCGCGCTCCGTATCGGTACTTTCTGTGCTCATTAGCCGGTGTAAGAAGGGCCACCGACCGACTAGATGACGATCCAATCGGTCGGCAATCCTTCTTGGACCGACTAGTTAGCTTTCTAAATTTCTCAGGAGTTACTGTTTATCGTTAGTCGGTCTAAGAACGTTGGTTGACCGACTAGGTTGCAAACTAGTCGGTCAGCAATGCTTCTTGAACCGACTAACTCATCAAATTATTTTTGTATCAGTTACTGTTCACTCTTAGTCGGTCTAAGAATGTTCATCGACCGACTAGATGCCAAACTAGTCGATCAGTATTTGTTCATGGACCGACTAACTATAGAATCTTAATTTCACCTGTAGCTACTGTTTACACTTAGTCGGTCTGCGTTGGTCGACCGACCGACTAGTTGTCAAACTAGTCGGTCAGTGGTTGTTCTTTGACCGACTAACTAGTGCTGTAAACCCTAGTTTTACCCTAGCCGCCAGCTTAGCCTATAAATACCCAACCCAAACGTTTTCTTCTCCTCCAACTCGACCCTAAACCATAAAATCGCCCCCATTGATCCCCCACCTTCCTCCAAGCTCCATTGCTTCATTCCAAGCCCTAAATCCATCATCCAAACCATCCATCTACCCCATCTACCTCTCATCTTCCCCAAAATCTCACCGAAATCCATCAAATCCCCAAATCCCCCAAAACCCTAGTTTCCCCAAACTTCTCCAATCTTCTCCAGATTTGATCCTAAGGTTCCCCGGAGTGTTCCTTCCGTCTTCTCTCGGTAAGAAATCGATCTACCGTTGTTTTCATAGCTTATTTATAATTTTATGAAAACCCTAATTTATTTCATGTGTTTGTTGATTGTTCCCCCTAAACAGCGATTTCCTCGTAGATAGCATCCGTGTGACGAGGTTGATCGTCATCCCCGGTGCTAGGCAAGTGAAACTTGCCACTTAGGGTTTAGGCCATGTTTTAGGCCATTTGCATGTTGTAGGCGTAAAAGAGGCTAGGCGACGAAATGATACTCGCCTAGGCGCAAATTGGGGAATTAGCTTGACAACGAAGCTAATTCCGACTTTTAGCATGTTGCACAATTACCATGTCATGTTTACTTTCAATTAACGGTACGCGAATATGTTCATGTCATTGCATTTCGCCTGTCACGTTTAATTCAATTAACGGTACGCAAATAAAATGTCATGACCTCGCATTCTTTAGATATTGCTGTGATTGCGTAGCTTCGCTACAATGTTGTGTTCCTGGCTCGTGTTCCAGAAGCGGGCCATGTGTTGGTTGATAGCCAATGCCCGAATTGCGTGTTCCGGCTAGGTGTTCCCTACGCCATACTAGTGTTCCTGGCTCGTGACCAGAAGCGAGCATAATGAGTTGCTAACCCCAACGCTCGATACATTGAATTGTGAACTAAGAATGCGAGCTCAATGGCGGGGCAACCCTAGGCTCACTAGATGAGCTCAATGTGCAGGGACCCCAGGCTCCATATCGTGTGAATATTGGGTAGTGTTTAGTGCCGATCGGTCTGAAATGCTATGCCATTCAGCGAATGGCGTAAACACCTACAAAATGTGAATGTATTGAATTGATAGTAGCTTGGCTACTCTTGTCTTGTCCCGATGATTGTTCTCTTGTACAAATTGTCTCGCCATGTTTTAATTGTGCACTCATGTTATAACTGTCATGTCATGCATACTAAACTGCTAGGTTGCTAGATGCCTCACTTTCAGTTTCCTTGCCCAAGTCTTTTTAGACTTGCTAACATGTGCCCCTTTACTCTTTTGGGTGACACATGTTAGATCCTGAGCCCGAGTACCTCGTTGAGGACGAGGTGTTTGCCGACGCCGAGCCCGAGCTTGTGTTTGACGGGGAGTACGTGGACACTGGGGACCAGTCCTAGTGTCTTCGTGTGTTTTACTTTTGTTAGACAGTTGTTTTGTTATCGGTGCGTAGCACCCATACTTTGTAGTTGTCGTTTCTTTTGTTGGCCTTGTTCTGGGCCTTTAGACTCTTTTCTTTTAGCCTGGTGGCTTCTCTGGATGTTGGACTTTTGTTGATGTTGGACAATTTGTGAGATGTGGAATTTTATTTCAGTCTCTACTTGTGTTATTATTGTTATTCTGTTGTGGTTACAGGGACCTGTTTATGTATTGTGGACGCTTATCGGGTTTGGGGCTTCACAGCTCCACTCTCGTGCGGACCTTTTCACGTACTCGCCTCCATTTTTGGGAAGCGGGTCGTGACAGGTTTTAGTGGTGGCCCATGCAGGTCATTCTGTAACTGCGATTTTTGGAATAGCAATAATAATATTTGAATGTCCAATAAATTAAGTTCGACGTCCGAGTCATAAGCTATGAGTCTAATCTGATTTGTTTTCCGTGTCATTAGATGGCAGGAAGACGTTTCACCCGTGGTGGGGGCAGTGGTGCGCTCCCTCATGATGAGGAGCCTGAGCGGGAACCCACCAGCGGTGAGATGATGCGGATGATGATCCAGATGATGCAAGTGCAGCAGGGCGTGCTTTTGCAAGTCCAGAATGCTCCACCTGCTCGAGCTGCCCGGGCTCTTCCGGATGTTCCTCGCTCTGAGCCAGGAGCGAAGCAATTTCGGGAGCTGGGTCCCGCTTATTTTGATGGTTCTGAGGGTCCTCTGGCTGCCAATGAGTGGATTCGGAACGTCGAGGACAATCTGAAGATGGCCAAGATCACCCCGGCTGGATGGGTTGATTTGGCGAAGAGGCAGCTCAAGGATAACGCCAGGAATTGGTGGGATGCGGAAGAGAAGTTGTTGGTGGAGCCGATTGCTTGGGCTACCTTCAAAGCCAGATTTGAGGGTGAGTTCTTTCCGAAGGCTGCCAAGGAGGAGATGCTGCAGCGTTTTATCGATTTGAAGCAAGGGAACTCGTCGGTGGACTTGTACCACCAGGAGTTCATGAGGCTGAGTCGGTTTGCGCCGAAGATGGTGCAGGACGCTGAGGAGAGAGCTCAGAGGTTTCTGCAGGGGCTTGCTTCGGAGCTCCAGAGTTTTGTGACCTCCTCTGACCGGGAATCTTATCAGAAGGTTCTGGTAGCAGCCAAGAGGCAGGAGCTGCTCGTGAACCAGAGGAAGGGATCGGTTGTTGGTGCTGGGAAGAGGCCTGTGGAGCAGGCGAGGGCTGTGGTTAGACCTGGATTCAGGCCTAATCAGTCCGCTCAGTTTAAGAGGCCAGGAGGGTCTATTCCGAAGATCTGCCATTTCTGCGGCAGGCCTGGTCATGTCAATGATCAGTGTCAGAAGTTTCTGGGCCAGTGTTTGATTTGCGGTGATGCTTCTCATGTCGCGAAGGATTGTCGGCATGCGGATCCGCTGCGGAGGGCTCCTGTTGCAGCTCAGCCGTTGCAGCAGCGAGCGCCTGTTCCTGCTGGACGTGGAGCAGCTCTTGTTCCGCAGAGGCAGGCTTTTCGGCAGGCTGTTCCGCCAAGGAGGCAGGCTTTTCTGATGACCGCTGCGGAGAGCGCGGCTGTGGATGAGGTTATCGCAGGTAATCCTCACTCTAGCTGTTACTTTCCTAGCTGGTTTTGATTGTTAGATTGTGTTGGTTGCTTGAACATGGTTGTTTGCTAGACTAGGGTTTGATTGTTAATTGCTTTATTAGGTGTGATTTTGGTTTGCACATTTCCTGCACGAGTCCTCTTTGACTCTGGTGCATCGATGTGCATTATTTCTCGGAGCTTCGTGGAGAGGCATTCCTTGTCGACGTCCCCTCTCCCCAAGAGTTGGAATATCGTAACAGGGAATGGTGTGGTCTCGGTGCATCGTGGTTGCAATTCTTGCTCGTTGGTGGTCTGTGGACATGAGCTTTTTGCTGATTTCATTGTCCACGACATCATCAACTATGATGCAGTTCTGGGGATGGATTGGCTTGCGAGCTTCTATGCTACGATCGACTGCAGGAGAAAGAAGGTGGTGTTCGAGATTCCCGGACATCCAGTATTTGAGTTCAGTCGTGGTAGCAGTTCGCTTGGTCCTGTCAGATTTCGGGCCAGGCCGGTGGAGGCTGTGGCTATGCAGATGGAGCTGGAGTGGCCAGCTGTGGTGCGTGATTTTGGCGACGTCTTCCCCGAGGAGATGTCTGGTTTGCCGCCTGATCGAGCTCTGGAATTTTCTATCGATCTTGTTCCAAGTGCGCAGCCGATTTCGAAGGCGCCGTATCGTATGGCACCTACAGAGTTGGAAGAGTTGCGGAAGCAGTTGGATGAGCTTTTGCAGAAGGGTTATATTAATCCTAGCGTGTCTCCGTGGGGAGCTCCGGTGTTGTTGGTTAAGAAGAAGGATGGTTCGCGCCGCATGTGCGTGGATTATCGGGAGTTGAATGCGGTGACCATTAAGAATAAATACTCGTTGCCTCGCATCGATGATATTTTTGATCAGCTTGGAGGTTCGAGGGTGTTTTCTAAATTGGATTTGAGGAGTGGTTACCATCAGTTGAAGGTGAAGAAGGGAGATGTTCCGAAGACAGCGTTCAGGACGAAGTATGGATACTATGAGTTCGTGGTTATGCCTTTCGGCGTAACTAACGCGCCTGCAGTTTTCATGAATCTGATGAACCTGATTTTCTACGACTTTTTGGATAAGTTTGTCGTTATCTTTATTGACGACATTCTGATCTATTCGAAGTCGGAGGAAGAGCATGCCTCGCACTTAAGGACGGTGTTGGAGATTTTGAGGAAGCATCGTTTGTATGCTAAGTTTTCGAAGTGCGAGTTTTGGCTGGATAGAGTTGCTTTTCTCGGGCATGTGGTGACTGGAGATGGTATTTCAGTGGATCCCGAGAAGATTCGGGCCATCAGGGAGTGGCCTGTTCCGTCGTCAGCATCTGAGATTCGGAGTTTCCTTGGACTTGCTGGTTATTATCGGCGATTCATTAAGGACTTTTCTCGTATTGCTGAGCCGATGACCAGGTTGACGCGGAAGGATGTTGCTTTTGTTTGGTCGAGTGATTGTGAGGGTGCTTTTGGTGTTCTGAAGGAGAGGTTGACGAGTGCCCCTATTCTTGTTGTGCCTGATCGCAGCGGTGGATTTGAGATCTTTTGCGATGCTTCTGGCAAGGGTCTCGGTTGTGTGTTGCATCAGCATGGGCATGTTGTGGCGTATGCGTCTCGTCAGCTTAAGGTTCATGAGAAGAATTATCCGACGCATGATTTGGAGTTGGCTGCCGTTGTGTTTGCTCTTAAGATTTGGAGGCACTTCTTGCTGAGTGAGAAAGTGAAAATTTTCACCGATCACAAAAGCTTGAAGTACATTTTCACTCAGAAGGAGCTCAACATGCGACAGCGTCGATGGTTAGAGCTTATGGAGGATTATGATATTGATTTGCAGTATCACCCTGGCAAGGTGAATGTGGTTCCGGATGCTTTGAGTAGGCTGCCAGCGGTGATGATTTTGACCTCGCAGTGGAGATTGCAGCAGGATTTTTGCGAGTCGGGTGTGGAGATCGTTCTCCCTGGCGTGGCTTCGTCGTTGATGTACATGCAGGTACAGTCGACGATCGTGGATCGGATTAAGGCTGGCCAGGCTGAGGATCCGAAGCTGGTGAGGATTCGGGAGATGGTGGAAGCCGGTCTGCGGACTGACTTTTTGATCCATGAGGATGGCTCGCTGAGGTTTGGAGCCAGGTTGTGTGTGCCTGCTGGGGATATCAGAGAGGAGCTGATGGTGGAGGCACACAGTTCGCCGTATTCTGTGCATCCTGGTGGCACCAAGATGTACCAGGATCTTCGTCTGAATTATTGGTGGCATGGTATGAAGAGGAGCGTGGCTCGGAGTGTAGCCAAGTGCTTGGTTTGCCAGCAAGTGAAGGCGGAGCATCAGCGTTCGGCCGGGTTGCTACAATCGCTTCCGACTCCGGAGTGGAAGTGGCAACACATCACTATGGATTTCGTGACTGGACTACCTCGGAGTCCGAAGTAGAATGACGCGATTTGGGTGATCGTAGATCGATTGACCAAATCTGCGTATTTTATTCCGTTCCGAGTGGGACAGTCCACTGAGGCGCTAG
Source organism: Scilla litardierei (assembly GCA_030789695.1). Classification (NCBI taxonomy): domain Eukaryota; kingdom Viridiplantae; phylum Streptophyta; class Magnoliopsida; order Asparagales; family Asparagaceae; genus Scilla; species Scilla litardierei. Next base: position 42,559,882 of record CM061140.1, on the reverse strand, counting down.
CAAGGAGATATATGGAGGTAAAATTCTTTTACTCTCCGTTTTTATTTCCTTTTCCTAGTTTGGATAGTGATGTAACGTGAATCGTGCAGGAGGTTATGCGACTTCATGGAGTCCCCGTGAGTATCGTGTCTGACAGAGACACGAGGTTCACATCTCATTTCTGGCAGAGTTTGCAGAAGAGCTTGGGTACGCGTCTGAGTTTCAGCACGGCGTACCATCCGCAGACAGATGGCCAGTCCGAGAGGACGATTCAGATTTTGGAAGACATGCTGAGGGCGTGCATGTTGGATTTCAAGGGTTCGTGGGAGGACCATCTACATTTGGTGGAGTTTTCCTACAACAACAGCTTCCAGGCGAGTATTGGCATGGCGCCTTTCGCCGCTCTTTATGGGAGGAAATGTCGATCGCCATTGAGTTGGGATGACGTTGGTGATCGGGAGTTGTTGGGACCTGAGATGATCGTGGAGGCCATGGATATCGTCAGGAATATTCGGGAGAGGTTGAGAATTGCTCAGGACCGTTTTAAGGATTGGGCGGATGCTAAACGTCGTCCTTTGGAGTTTCAGCCGGGCGACCATGTGTTCTTGAAGATTTCCCCGAATCGTGGTGTGATTCGTTTCGGGAAGCGTGGAAAGTTGAGCCCGCGATACATTGGACCGTTTGACGTTTTGGAGAGGGTTGGCGAGGTAGCTTATCGCTTGGCCTTGCCGCCGTCTTTGGAAGGAGTTCACAATGTTTTCCATGTGTCGCAGCTTCGTCGATACATTAGCGATCCGTCTCATGCGGTAGATTTTTCGGAGATTACCGTTCGCCCCGATATGACGTATGACCAGCATCCAGTGCAGATTCTGGACAGGCGTCAGAAATCGCTTCGGAACAAGATTGTCAATCTTGTGAGGGTGATGTGGCGACACGGTTCACCTGGAGAGTCTACTTGGGAGAATGAGGATGAGATGCGAGAGCGTTTCCCACTTTTGTTTCCGGACTCGTGAGTATTTGGAAATTCCGAGGACGGAATTTTTCTTAAGTTGGGGAGGATGTAACGACTGCTTTTCTTGTATCTGATTATAATATAATATAATATATGTTTTGGTGGATTTTCTCCTCTTGTGTGGTTTTCGTCTCCGTAGATTTCATTTTCGATCGATTCGTCGTATTTTATCGCTTCTTCCTTAGGATTGTCGATTTTGAAGTGTGTCGCTCGTGACGGACTTCATAACGGTCGTATCTAACTATTAGATCAAGCCTAGGAGTCTTAGGAATCGATCCCGGGGTCTCGCGCTCCGTATCGGTACTTTTTGTGCTCATTAGCCGGTGTAAGAAGGGCCACCGACCGACTAGATGACGATTTAGTCGGTCGGCAATCCTTCTTGGACCGACTAGTTAGCTTTCTAAATTTCTCAGGAGTTACTGTTTATCGTTAGTCGGTCTAAGAACGTTGGTTGACCGACTAGGTTGCAAACTAGTCGGTCAGCAATGCTTCTTGAACCGACTAACTCATCAAATTATTTTTGTATCAGTTACTGTTCACTCTTAGTCGGTCTAAGAACGTTCATCGACCGACTAGATGCCAAACTAGTCGATCAGTATTTGTTCATGGACCGACTAACTATAGAATCCTAATTTCACCTGTAGCTACTGTTTACACTTAGTCGGTCTGCGTTGGTCGACCGACCGACTAGTTGTCAAACTAGTCGGTCAGTGGTTGTTCTTTGACCGACTAACTAGTGCTGTAAACCCTAGTTTTACCCTAGCCGCCAGCTTAGCCTATAAATACCCAACCCAAACGTTTTCTTCCCCTCCAACTCGACCCTAAACCATAAAATCGCCCCCATTGATCCCCCACCTTCCTCCAAGCTCCATTGCTTCATTCCAAGCCCTAAATCCATCATCCAAACCATCCATCTACCCCATCTACCTCTCATCTTCCCCAAAATCTCACCGAAATCCATCAAATCCCCAAATCCCCCAAAACCCTAGTTTCCCCAAACTTCTCCAATCTTCTCCAGATTTGATCCTAGGGTTCCCCGGAGTGTTCCTTCCGTCTTCTCTCGGTAAGAAATCGATCTACCGTTGTTTTCATAGCTTATTTATAATTTTATGAAAACCCTAATTTATTTCATGTGTTTGTTGATTGTTCCCCCTAAACAGCGATTTCCTCGTAGATAGCATCCGTGTGACGAGGTTGATCGTCATCCCCGGTGCTAGGCAAGTGAAACTTGCCACTTAGGGTTTAGGCCATGTTTTAGGCCATTTGCATGTTGTAGGCGTAAAAGAGGCTAGGCGACGAAATGATACTCGCCTAGGCGCAAATTGGGGAATTAGCTTGACAACGAAGCTAATTCCGACTTTTAGCATGTTGCACAATTACCATGTCATGTTTACTTTCAATTAACGGTACGCGAATATGTTCATGTCATTGCATTTCGCCTGTCACGTTTAATTCAATTAACGGTACGCAAATAAAATGTCATGACCTCGCATTCTTTAGATATTGCTGTGATTGCGTAGCTTCGCTACAATGTTGTGTTCCTGGCTCGTGTTCCAGAAGCGGGCCATGTGTTGGTTGATAGCCAATGCCCGAATTGCGTGTTCCGGCTAGGTGTTCCCTACGCCATACTAGTGTTCCTGGCTCGTGACCAGAAGCGAGCATAATGAGTTGCTAACCCCAACGCTCGATACATTGAATTGTGAACTAAGAATGCGAGCTCAATGGCGGGGCAACCCTAGGCTCACTAGATGAGCTCAATGTGCAGGGACCCCAGGCTCCATATCGTGTGAATATTGGGTAGTGTTTAGTGCCGATCGGTCTGAAATGCTATGCCATTCAGCGAATGGCGTAAACACCTACAAAATGTGAATGTATTGAATTGATAGTAGCTTGGCTACTCTTGTCTTGTCCCGATGATTGTTCTCTTGTACAAATTGTCTCGCCATGTTTTAATTGTGCACTCATGTTATAACTGCCATGTCATGCATACTAAACTGCTAGGTTGCTAGATGCCTCACTTTCAGTTTCCTTGCCCAAGTCTTTTTAGACTTGCTGACATGTGCCCCTTTACTCTTTTGGGTGACACATGTTAGATCCTGAGCCCGAGTACCTCGTTGAGGACGAGGTGTTTACCGACGCCGAGCCCGAGCTTGTGTTTGACGGGGAGTACGTGGACACTGGGGACCAGTCCTAGTGTCTTCGTGTGTTTTACTTTTGTTAGACAGTTGTTTTGTTATCGGTGCGTAGCACCCATACTTTGTAGTTGTCGTTTCTTTTGTTGGCCTTGTTCTGGGCCTTTAGACTCTTTTCTTTTAGCCTGGTGGCTTCTCTGGATGTTGGACTTTTGTTGATGTTGGACAATTTGTGAGATGTGGAATTTTATTTCAGTCTCTACTTGTGTTATTATTGTTATTCTGTTGTGGTTACAGGGACCTGTTTATGTATTGTGGACGCTTATCGGGTTTGGGGCTTCACAGCTCCACTCTCGTGCGGACCTTTTCACGTACTCGCCTCCATTTTTGGGAAGCGGGTCGTGACACATTGGAAGGGAATTATTGTGTTGTACTAATCAACGAAAAAGTTTTTTAATTCATAACAACACTATTCAACCCCCCCCTTCTAGTGTTGTTTGCCATCCACAGGATCCAACAAACCCACCGCCGGCGCTGCAAAGATCAGAGCATGAGATTAGAGTTGAGGAATTTATGGCCGAGCAGAAGAAGATCAACGCTAAACTGTCGGCAGGCCAAGATAGCCTCAACACCATCGTGGCGCAATTGGCGGAGCAAATCACATTGCTCAACAAGGCACAAAATCAATTGCCGGCTCCACCGGAGCCAAAACCAAGGAGCAATATCGGCCACATCAATGTGGTAGTGGCGGTGACTACTAGAGGCGGAAAGGATACTACTCCCGCCATGGTTCAAACTAGGAGCCCAAGGAATGAATTTTCGGTTGAACAAGAGAGAAGAAATGAAGAGGAAAGCCCACGATGGCGACAAACCATGAGGAAAATCTGAAGTTGATGAGCCCCCGAAGGAGAGGATATATGTGCCACTGGTACCATTCCTACCACGGTTGGTAAAGACCAAATTGGAGAACATGTTTGCTCGATTTCTGAAGGACTTGAGAGGTATAAGCTTGAACATCATGTTCCTTGATGCTATTATTGAAATACCGACGTATGCGAAGTTCCTCAAAGATTTGATTACAGGAAGGAAACGAACGGAGAAGATCATGCTTGCCGAACAAGGTACTTGGTTCGTTAACAAAGACAAGTTGCCGAAGAAATTAAAGGATCCTGGAAGCTTTAGAATTCCGTGCACACTTGACAGAGTCCCCCTACAAAAAGCTTTGGTAGATTTGAGTGCGAGCGTCAGCCTCATGCCTCTCACCATGTTCAAGAAGCTCAATACGGGAACTGACCTTAAGGCCACCAATAAGAAGATTCAACTCGCCGATGGGCGTATCACTAGGCCGGTGGAAATCGCAGAAAATGTGCCACTTCAAATACTGGGAGGACTTTGTGTTCCATGTGACGTCGTCATGATGGACATAAAAGAAGAGGGAGATACATCTCTGATACCTGGGTGCCCCTTCTTAGCTACCGCTGGAGTCATTGTGGACGTGAGAGAGGGAACGTTTAGCCTAAATGTTGGAAATATCGAAGTCGAGTTCCATCTCGACGCGCCATGAAGAATAGATCCTTGCTGGAGGAAAGCGACTATGTAGACCTACTTGATGAGGTCATCGATGAAGCCATGCCATATGCCATTGAAGCTTTGCACGCAGATAGTCTTGACGGAGTACTAATTTCTAAAAATGGCGCTCCAAATGGAGATACCCTGGATTCTCTCACCGAGGAAGAGGAGAACGACGCTGATGCCGTGAGGATTAGAGAGCTCTGCAAGCTCTCTTCGGTGAAGGAAGGAAAGAACGCACCACCTGAAAATACTTCACCACCGCTGGGAAAGAACAAAGGAGCCAAGAACCGAAATTTAGGGGAGTCATCCCTCGCCATCATTAGAGAGGAAGCGCAGTTAAAGGAGGCCAAGCAAGAAGAAGCGCAGCATCTGAATCCTACCAGCCTCCCCGTAAAGTTTGACACGCGCATCTTCTATGCGCCGAATATCACGTGCCCAATGTAAAATCTTAAGGGTCGAGCTCAAGACCTAAAACGAGTGCTTATCGGGAGGCAATCCGATGTTTATATCTTATTTATTTAATATGTATTTTAGTTTTTATGTTTGTTTTAGATTTTTATTAGTTTAGAGAGTCACGAGTCTAGGAAAAATCTGACAACGGGCAACATTTTTCATTGCAGGAAGAAGGTATGAGGAATCCACTCGAATGGAGGGTAGCCATGTCGATGTAGAGCAGCCCAGGGATGCGCTGAAATGCCAAAGAAAGGAAGAAACTGACAGGGGAGGAAGAAACAGAAGACGCTGCAAAATAGAGAGTAGAGAGCTGAAACAGCCAGGCTACTCGGCCGAGTGAGATTCTCACTTTGCCAAGTGAAGAAGTCACTCGACCGAGTGACGCACTGAACAGGGAAGTCCCAAAAACCACACTCTGTAGATTTTATGCCACTTGACCGAGTGGCTTGTCACTCGACCGAGTGCACCCTGTAGCACACAGCTCTAATATATTGCTCTGTAAGGTCTATCTACTCGGCTGAGTGATTAGTTCACTCGACCGAGTAGGAGACAGCATCAAAAACACACACAAAATTATTTCTCACTCGACCGAGTTGAACTTGTTACTCGTCTGAGAGACTCGAACCTCTCAGCCGAGTCACTCAACTCAGCCGAAGCGCCAAATTTCAAAATTTTCAAACATTGGGCTACTCGACCGAGTGACGATCGTCACTCGGTCGAGTGAATTAAAGCAACCCAGCCCTATTAAATCCCCAAATCGACAGCTTGGCTACCAAATCTCCAAATCGACAGCCCCTTCCCAAAACCCCCGAATTGCTCGAACTCATCCTCCGACTCGCCCAAGTCTCACGTTCTCTTGCTTGCGACGTCGCGTCTGGACACCTCCGGCCACTCGACGACGGTAAACCTCTGGTCGAGTCAGGCGATCAGCCCCCCATTTCGCCCGTATTTGCCCTCTTTCTTCCCATATTCAATTCGTAAGCCCAAAATCCAACCCCAAATCCTATTAAACCATATTTTTCACCGATTACTCTTGATCAACCCCAAATTTTTGTGAGTTTTAACGCTAATTAATCTTTTTTGTGCAACAGGAAATCTTGGAGGAGATCATATGCTGATTTGGGGCTTAGGGGAGCTGCCTCACGCTCATTTTCTTGCTTGGAGTAGCATCGTGCTTGGTGCACTCTTTCCATACTTTATTTCGAGCACTTTGTGATATATTTGATTGGTGTGCATCTCACAGCATTCACCGATGCCCCCACGCACTAGATCTAGCGCTCGGTAGCCTGCTCCAAGCAGAAGAGGACTGGAGACCCCGGTTCCTCTTCCTCTAGGGCGGAGTCCCCGCCACATAGCGACCCCATCCCCACACTCCCTGCATCATTCGCACCACCTGTACCACCACCAGCACCACCACCACCACCATCAGCACAGCCTGTCCCTGCAATCGAGATGTATAGGATCACTTTCAGAGATGACGCACACCGCGTCAAATTTGAGAGGATCTCGCAGTGTCAAATCATACCCACTAGGTTCACGCATATTGATACACCTGAGCGCCTAGGGGTATTTCAGGGCATGCACCAGTTGTATGACAACGTGGGGTGGGGCGACTTTTTGTCAGTGTCAGTGGACACCTACGTCCGTCTGACACTAGAGGTCTTGAGTTCTATTCGTAGGACTCCTAGGGGCTATTCTTTTAGGCTCATTGACCAGGAGTGCGAGATCTCGCACGACATGGCCTGAGCATACTTTCATTAGTCCCATGTCCCAGACCCCGACCGAGCTTATGGTCCCACGCACCACACCCTGTCTATCTTTTCAGCTGCTGCTTTCTGGGACACGACCACTGGCACGCACCACTTCGACCCTAGCAGGGCAAAGGCATCATCTATAGTCCAGCCTTGCATGCGACTTGCACAGTGCCTTTTGGCGACCACCATTATAACCAGGCCAGAGGTTGGGACCATGTCCATGCCAGAGCTTTTCATGCTCTATTCAATGACTAGGGAGATAGCCTTAGAGGGTGTCGGGGATGTCTTAGTCCCCGTGATTTCCAATGATATTGCTAGATGGTATTTTGACCGCATCTTTTCTTCGATCACCTCCACCAAGGCGATATGTTGTGGCGGTCTGATCACCCTCTTAGCGCCTATTTTTGACATCCAGCTTCCTGCTGGCCCGTGCCATGCATTGGCCTCACCTCCTTATCTCTAGATGTTTTGGCCCGTATGCACATGATCTGTCCCCACAGACAGCGTTATTGGGTCTGGTTACATGGTTCCTTCTCTGCTGATTACATAGTTCTTCTGAACCCCGTTCAGACACATATTGGACCAGCAGGTGCGAAGTGGAGGTTCCTGATGGACCTCATAATCCCACCTATATATATACTAGAGCCCAACGACGAGCAGTAGGAGCCCCGTGTCGAGCTCCTCGCCACTGAGATCTCAATTCCACAGCCTGCCCCTGATCCGATCCCCGAGCCCGACACACCTGTCTCCACTTATGCTCATGCCGAGAGCTCTACTTCTGTCATTGTGTATGATTCCACCACCACCGCACCGCTGAGAGTTGACCTGATTTCTTATATGAGCTTTGAGAGTGCTGTCCCCACTTTTGAGAGAGGCGACCCTTCTTCCTCTGCGACTGTAGAGACCCTCGATACACCTAATTTTTCGACTCCGGTGTTGTCGTTATCTCCTGATTTCATGACCACCCCACCCGTCGACGCTTCAGTCTCTATCACCGCCATATATACCAAGAGTGTCGTGGTGTCTGTCACCACAGCTGTTGCCACGACCTCTCTGCCCGCCTTGTCCCCTATTGATATTTCAACCTCCTCCTCTGTTGCACATATTTCTGATAGCATTCCTACGTCTCAGTCTCCCCTAAAGGCTGAGCATCTTGTTGTGAGATCCGCTCCTCGCGCACACCCGATAGTGGCCCCACTAGTATTTGGAGGCCATGTGAGACCCCCTATTCATACACCTTCATGTCCATCTACCTCTGCTCCTGGCGATAAAGAGCAGTGCCTCAGCACTGTCGAGTCGGCAGCGAGTGGACTTAGAGTTGATCTTACGGCTCTCACGACAGCCGTCACTGCTCAGCAGGCTTGTATTGCCATGATTCCTGGTATTCAGCTTATGCTGAACCAGATTCTCCACTGCCTACAGCATAAGCAGTAGCATGCCCCTCAGCAGCCAGCACCTCTGCCACCACCGCCCCCACAGCAGGGAGGTAATGGCGATGAACCAACCTAGGCACGACTTCTTGATGCATGTCATATTTTTGCTCCACCTCACCCCCACTATTTTGTATGCCCATCTGTCTCCACCCTTTTGCAAGGCACTATATATTTCAGCTTGGGAGAGAGTATGCATTTCTGGTCCACTATCTTGCATCCATCCATACATCATTCTGCATGCTCGCTTAGCAGACATCCTTTGCATATAACATCATGTCATATTTTATTTTCCTTATTTTCCTTTATTTCGCTTCATATTGCACCCACACCCACCCACCCATATCGTATATGTCCTTGTGTCATACTTCACACTTTGAGAACAATGTGATGTTTAACTTGGGGAAGTGAGTGTGCCCACACACTTTTTTATTTTTCTTGTTTTTATCTTTATTTTTTTCGCTTTTTTCATTTTCCACTTATTTTCAAGCACTTTTCATTATTTCCCATGCATTATGTTTTCTTCATTTTGTGGAGTGCATGCATGTGTATTGTTAGATTTTATTTTAGGGTAAATTGCAGAAAAATACCCTCACAGTTAGACCATTTTTACGTAAATACCCTAAGATTTATTTTCATCAAAATATATACCCAAACGTTTTTCGACGCTTTTAAGTTGATACCTTTTTTTAATTTTCCGTCCAAAAGACAGAAATTTGGATAATTTACCCCTGAGTGGGCCTTTAATAAGTTCAACTCTCATGTTTAGGCCTTTTATAAGTTAATACCCTGAATTGGGTGTGTGTGTTCATTGGGGTGGGTGGGTGCATGGGTGTGGGGGGGTGTGTGTGCATTGGGGTGGGTGGGTGCGCGCGCGTGTGTGTGCATGGGGGGGGGGTGTGTGTGTGTGTGTGTGTGTGTGTGTGTGTGTGTGTGTGTGTGTGTGTGTGCACGTGCACGGGGAGGGTGTGCGTGCATGGGTGGGTGTGTATGGGCATGGGGTGTGCGTGCATGGGGTGGGTGAGTGTGTGCATGGGTGGATGTGTGCATGGGTGGGTGTGTGTGCATGGGGTGTGTGTGCATAGGGTGGGTGGGTGCATTAACTGGGTGGGTGTGTGCATTGGGGGTGGGTTGGTGCATGGGTTTGTGTGTGGGTGTGTGCGTGCATGGGGTGTGGGTGTGGGCATGGGTGTGTGCATTGGGTGGGTATGTGCATTGGGGGGTGTGTATGTGTGTGTGCGCGCGCGCATGCATGGGGGGTGTGTGTGTGCATGTGCATCAGTGTGGGTTGGTGCATGGGTTTGTGTGTGGGTGTGTGCGTGCATGGGGGTGGGTGTGGGCAAGGGTGTGTGTGCATAGGGTGGGTGGGTGTGTACATTGGGTGCACGGGCGCGCGCGCGCACGTGTGTGCATTGGAGTGGGTTGATGCATGAGGCTGTGTGGGCATTGGGTGGATGGGTGGGTGTGGGCATGGGATGGGTGGGTGTATTGGGTGGGTGTGTGGATTGGGGTGGGTTAGTGCATGTGTGATCATCTACTTTATAGTGCCCAGATTGAGTCACTACTTTAACATGTCACACACGCCTATGCACCCACCCATCCCAAGCACACACTTCCCATGCACACAACCCACCCATGCATGCGCACTCACCCCATGCACACAACCCACCCACCTACCCACGCCCACCCCACACAACCACACCGCCACCCATGCACACACTCACCCTAAGCACAAACCCCCTATGCGCACAAACCCCATGCACACAACTCACCCACCCACCCACGCAGACATACCCACCCCCACGCACACACCCCCCAATGCCCACACCCACCCACCCACCCACCCATGCACACACACACACACACACACACACACACACACACACACGAGCACGCACACACCCCCCCTTAAGCACACACCCCCACCCCGCGCGCGCGCACCCACCCCACCCCACCCACCCACCATGCACACACCCCCCATGCACACAACCCACCCACCCCACACGCACACACCCACCCCCACCCATAAACACACCCACCCACCCAAGCACACACCCACCCACCCCAAGCATGCACACCCCACGCACGTACGCACCAACCCACCCCACACCCATCCACCCACCCACCCATGCACACACACCCAAGAACACACATCCATGCACACAACCCACCCACCCACGTGCGCACACCACATGCACACAGCCCCCCAATGCGCACATACCCGACACACACAACCCACCCACCCCATGCACGAACACACACACCCATTCACCCACCCCATACACCATCCCACCCGAGAGAGAGAGCGAGAGAGAGAGAGAGAGAGAGAGAGAGAGAGAGAGAGAGAATCAGTGAGAGAGAAAGAGAGAGAGAATCTGTAGAGAGAGAGGAGAGAGATAAAGAGAGATTCGGTATAGAGATAGAAAGAGAGAGGGAGAGAGAGAGAGAATTTTGTAGAGAGAGGAGAGAGAATTAGTAGAGAGATAGAATGAAAGAGAATCAGTACAGAGAGTGAGAAGTGAGATGGAAGGAGGGGCAAAACTATCCAATTTAACACCGTTAGCCCATTTTCCGCCACAGGGTATCAATTTGTCGCAAAATGAATCTCAGGATATTTATGTAAAAATGGCCCAAACGTGAGGGTATTTTTATGCAATTATTCCTTTATTTTATCCTTACTTCTTTTACTTTCTTTGCTAGAGATGAATTCCCTATGATGAATATAGCTTCGATTTTGCTTTACTCTTATGCACGTATTTCTTGCCATGCTATTGCTTTTTTTCTGATAGCATCTGCGATATATTTGTCGTGCATTTGAGAAAACGAACTTCCAACGTGTTTATTATTTGTCCATGAATGAATTTTAGCATTGACTCGTTTGAGAATTACATTATTGTAAAACGCACCAAGATTCATGCATTGACTGACTATTAATTGGAGTACTGCTTTGTATCTTAATATCACGTCTTATTGCATGAAATGTGTATTGAACTTCCAAGTTGAATGAATTGATTGTCATTTGATATGAATAGATTAATTTACTTTTAGAAATCAAACTGAATAGATAACATTACCCTGCTGAAGTTGTTGTGCACATATAAAAGAGTGAACCGAGCGTTATCGTATATTCTTTCCCCACATATCTTGAAAAGTATTTCTATACATATAAGCATCGGTGAATCTCCCCTTAAGTGAATCTTATTATTTCATTTTCCCCATGCTAAAAAGAAATAAGCTCCATAATCCCAAAAACTCAAAAGAAAATAAAAGTTCATATATCTGCATCTTTCTTTGGGATTGTTCTTGTGTATAAAAAGGAGAAAAAAAGAAAAATAAGAGAAAAGAAAAAAGAAAAAGAAAAGTTTCATTGTATATACACAACCCCCTTCTTTACTTCTTTCGTGTTTTCCTTTTTATATATGGAGCTATAAAAAAGAAAAAATAATAATAAAATACAAGAAATACTTCATATTTGATGCCACCACGCTTATAGAAAAGCTTGGGGAGGAGATCCAATGATGTGTGAGAGAGTACTACTTATATGTGCATGACGACCTAAGCTAGGTAATTTCTGATACTTAGGGAGATGACTAGAGTATAACGACATCTATGAATTGAAAATTTGCATGAAATTCATGAAACCCATCCTTTCTATTCTTATTGATTTGAATTGCATGATATCTCATATACTCCAAATAGAAGCAGTCAATTGAAAAGTGTGTTGTCTATAATTATGTATATCATTTTTATATGCCTTAGACGATGTTTTATTCTAAAATGATTTCATATTTCATATGATTCACATTGTTCTTAGTTTTTCTATCAAGTGTACCCATATGAGATGATATCGAAATATAAGCTTTAGTGATGTTTCTTATTCATTGCTCGTGTTATTTGAGTAAGTAACCCCGAGTTCTGAGAGACTGATCTAGCACTTCCCTTATTTATCTTCTTGTTCATCTTTTTGATTTTATATAGTTTATTCGCCAAGTTCACTTTTTACTTATCTTCCTCGAGGACGAGTAAGAGGTAAGCTTGGGAAATTTTGATATGCTCAATTTTACACTTTATTTCTTTCATCCCATAACGATTGCTCGTATCACAATTTTAACAATTATACGATGTTTTCATGATATATTTCACTATTCATTTGTTTCGTCTGATTTCAGGAAATATGGAGCAATCGGGAGCAATTTGGAGCCACAAATGCCTACATGCATGTCGGAGCATCATTGACGATGATATCGAAGAGCTAACGGTGTTGGAGGATGAGTAAAAGAAGAAGGAAGGCGAAAGAAATGACGAGGAAGTGAGAAAAAGGAAAGAAGAGTACAAAAATAGGCTACTCGGCCGAGTGAAGCAGCCCACTCGACCGAATGAAGCTGACACGCCCAATCCAGCCTGAAGAAGAGCCAGAATGTACTCGACCGAGTGCGAATCCCACTCGACCGAGTGGAGATAAAAATTGTGAAGAAATCCTTCGACGCTTCTCTGTTTTTAGAGAGGATCTGTAGTAGGTCCTACTCGACCAAGTATGAATCTCACTTGACCGAGTTAGAAGACTGCTCGGCTGAGTGGTCTAAACTTTCAGAATGCTGAAAACCCCTAATTTCTACAGATTTCTCACTCGGCCGAGTGAGCAGTTCACTCGACCGAGTGCGCCGTTGGCCAGATTCGCAAATTTAGGGTTTGCAGCTGTTCAGGGGAAAATCTGTCAGGATTTTCTGAATATTTTGGTCGGCTACAAATACCCAGTTTTGAGGGCAGCCCATAGAGAGACTCTTTAGAACAATTTTCTTAGTTTTAATTTTAGTTCTAGTTTTCTTTTGGCAAAAGGATTGGAGAGAAGGATCTAATTTCTTATTCTTGAAGCTTGTATTCCAAAATTGGTTTGTTTAAACTCTTGCAAGTTGATATTTTTATGCTATATTTCTCTCTAAATCTGAGTTTTGTGATGAATTCTATTGCACATCTTATTTCTATTGTGATTTATATGATGAATTGTGAGTAGTCTCTTTGCTCTAGGGCAAAGGGATGAATCCTATGGATTTAAAGTATGATTTGTGAGATCTATTGAATTGCTATGTCGCTAAACTTGTTAAGGGTTAGATTGTGATCTATTTACTACGGATAGCTAGGGATTTCTATTGGATCTTGAGAGCTCGAGAGAGGATCTTGACCTAAGGGAAGCCCTAGATCTTCGATTTAGACCTATAATCGAGATTCCCTAGAATTGGTGCGTGAGAGCGACCAAAGCTAGCACCTTTATTATATTTCTATGATTATATTCGTTTGTACGACGGTAAAACGGATACGAACTATCACGATCTATATTCGAACTCAAGTTGTGCGAGAGCGAGCTTGAGTTGGAATTGGATATTATTATCGATCTTAATGCTAGTAATTTGAACTGGCTTGCACGAGAGCGAGGCTCTAGTTTAGATTATTATAGACTTGTGTAGCATTAGAGTGTTCATTGGTTCCCACTTTAGTTGCGACAAGTTCACCCTAAATAAAGAGTAGTAGTATAGAAATTCGTGTCTCACATTGATTGCTTGAAATCTATAATGGGGATTCCCAAGCCCTAGGCACTCTTATAAATTGAATTTATAACCAACACTTTGAACGATTGTGACACCAATATTCCTTCACCACCATTCCACAATAGCTTAGTAATCTATATAGATACTAGTAGTTCCTCCCCGTGATTCGATACTCGCTTACCACTTAACCGTGCGCTTGCGGTAAAACTACATTGTTTTCGAAGTTACTATCTGGGACGACCCGGGTAGTATTTAGAGCTGAGTACATATCCGGGACGACCAAGGTAAAACTACATTGTTTACACTGGGTAGTATTTAGAGCCAAGTGGTCGACACCTTGGGTCTAAATACTACCGTGGTCATGTCGCTTCCGTTCTCTACATATGCCTTGGAAAGTTTCGAATTTCTGGGTATTTTGGGGACGTGGCATGACATGGTTTTTATGGTGGCCCATGTAGGTCAGCCCACACTGCAATATGCGCGCGTAAGGATGGTAGAAATGGTGCTCCAATACTATATTATTTTATTTTGTTTTAATACTTATTGTTGCATTCCCTCTCCGCTAAATGGATGATGGGAACGAAACAACCTCCTTTGAGATGGTGCATTCTGAGCCTTCTCTGTTGGAGAAGATTCTGTTAGGAGTTCAGAAGAACCTGAGTTATCATGTCGATACATTTACCAAGATCTAGATTCAAAAGACTCATGGCTTCAAGCAATTCAGGGAGATGTGCCCGAGGTTTTTCTTGGGCAATGAGAACGCACTAGAGATCGATGAGTGGCTGAGGCATACAGAGGATGATCTAGTCATAGTTGGATATCCACAGGATGGCTGGGTGGATGCTGCTTGGAGACATCTGACTCATCAGGCTCGAGATTGGTGGGAAGGAGAGGAGTGTCATTTAACCAAGCATGTCTCTTGGGAGAAGTTCAAGGAGCGCTTTGAGGCCAAGTTCCTTCGAGAGACAGTGAAGGATGAGTTGAGGCAGCTCTTCGAGCATTAGACTCAGAGCCATCAGAATATTGATGCATATGATGTTGAGTTTTCCTTGCTGAGCAAGTTTTCTCCAGAGCTGGTTGCATCTCCTGCTGCCTGGGCTCGTCATTTCTGCATGGGCCTCGATCCTGAGTACAGAGGAGCTATGTCCAATATTGATTTGCCTACTCATTAGGCGGCACTAAAGGCGGCAAGTATGCACGAGACTTAATTGAGGAACGTGAGGAGGACTACAGTCGTTATTGATAGATGCCTGGCAGTGCGGTAGTGGAGTTTTTCTCGTCTGATGCAGAGTGTCCAATTTAACAGGCTTGGAGTTCCAACAACGTTCCAGCAGAAACATGTGAATTGCTTCCATTGTGGTACACATGGACAAGAGATGAAGGACTGCAGACTGTTTCTTTGGCAATGCCCCATATGCGGGGAATCAGGACACCTCTTCAAGAGATGTCCGCAGAGGAGTTTATGCCGTACACCAACAGCAGCCAGTGGCTATTATCGACAGGAGGCAGCATCCGAGGTAGAAGGATGACCTTGTAAGGATTATGTGGCATCGAGAGTCCTCAAGGAAGTCCACCTGGAAACTTGAGAATGAGATGTAAGAGAGATACCCTCATCTGGTTGTATAGTGGGGTTTGTATCTTATACAGATGTTTTGCTTAATGTATAGAGAAATCGTTCATCCTAGTTTGTTTTGAAATTCCGAGGACGGAATTTGTTTTTAAGGTGTGTAGGATGTAATTGTCACGCCCCGCTTCCCATTAAGCTTGAGAGCGAGGACGCGGCAGGTCCGCATGTGCAAGTGAGGAGGAGGTACTTTTTCTTTTCTTTATCCTTAACTTAACACAATAAGCATCTGTGTGAAATAACGTAGGTTCTTGCTTGCATTACTCAAAAACAACACAGATAAGTAAAATATTATTACAATATCAAACGTCTCAACGAAATCACAACAAATGGAGAAAAGAAGAGTAGGTCTTATGAACTGTACAACAAATGAAAAGAAGTACGATGATGGTTCACTAGTCAACAACTCTTGGTCTACTGGTTCAGCTATTGCAACTAGTCCTCCTCGTGCTCTAGCTCGGGATCTGACATACATTCAAAAACATGAATATATGTCAGTAAGGGTCTGCAAGTAGAGGTCAGAAACCTAAGACAAAATATACAAATTTATACTGGATTTAAGAGGCATTAATAAATTAAACGAGATGACAACAAAAAGTTTAGACATGCTGATTATAAAATGAGATAAAGTAAAATACTCCTATCATGCAGTTCTAAGCAAAAGTAAAGTGAGTAGTTATGACATGGCAGTTATAACAAAGTAAAAGTAAGCACTATAAACATGGCAATCCTAATGTGCGAGCAAGTGACAACGATTATTACAATTACAATGCAATGCTTTTTATCATGCATAGGGTTCTCGCCTTTAGGTCATGATAAGTGAGTCGTTCTTCTCATGGGGGCTTACCGTGATTAGCCCTAACCCACCGCATGGGTGGTGCCCTTGAAGAAAGTACCCTTTCATACGCCTAGTGGCCGCTCAACCCTAACCCTACCCAAAAATATTGTGCTGGACACAAGCCAGGCGCTAAACCGACATATACTGGAACACGAGCCAGACTAGTCACATGTGACCCTACTGGAACACGAGCCGGAATAGTCACACATGACCGATGGAGTAGCCATATTACAAGCACGAATTTACGAATTCAAGCATTTGTCAACTCACATGACATCACGAATGTCACGATTTCGCCTTCGAGGCGCATGATTTCTCGATGTCACACATTTGTTAATTATTCCAAGACTTACAGCAATTTAATAATATCATCATGCATTTATATACAACATTTTTTATGATTGCAAGAGTGTTGAACAACATTTACAATAGTTTAACAAAAGTGCTGAATATAAGAATTTAACGAACATGTCACAAAAACTAATTTTCTTTGCTATTGTTCAAATCTAAGGTATATCAAGTTATATGCCGTTGGGTCACATTTTTAGTCACGGCCGTCATGGTAGTAATTTCATGCGTTATTTCACGTGTAGATTTTGAGTTATACAACTTTACATGCAAAAGACTAAATGAGCATCTACCTTCAAAAATTCACTATAAATTGTACACTTGCTTGATTTCATCGATTTTGGTGTTGTTGGGTTCGTCTTGACGGGTACTACGTAATGGTACGTCTGGTTCTTTGTTTCAGTTAAACACATTACTGAATTAGATTGTTGCAAGATAATCACAATATCAAAATAATCCCTGAATTGGGTTCGCCTGATTTAATTGGGTTCTCTGACTAGTGTGAAGTTTATATTGTATTATATCTATCTTATAATAACATGATAAGCCTTATTTTATACTAATATTATCCTAACATTATTTAACAGTTATTAATCATGCTGAAATTAATACTAACAAATTAATTCTAATAAGATAACTTTTAAATCTAATACTAACAACCTATTAACTAATATCAACCTAATTCTAGCTAATGGTAAGGTTAACATAAGGGTAAGATTACATTAAATACTTCACCTACCTACACCTACTATAACTTATATTATTATATCTATCCCTACTCTCTTTCTCTCTCTTTAATCCTCTCTGTCACTCTCTTTCTCTTCTCTCTGTCTCTTTCTTTCTTCTTTGTTTTTTTCTTTCATTATTTTTTTGCAGCCAAGGGAACCTCACGCAAGCACGCGGGGGAGGAGGGGGAAGTTCTCCGGCGTCCTGGCGGCGGCTTCCGGTGTCCTGGCAGCAGCTTCCGGTGTCCTGGCGGCGGCGCTCTTCGGTGCATGCACGCACTAACATCAGCAGGCGGTGCAAGGGGCAGTGCTCGGCGATCTACAGCATGGCGCGGCAGCCTTCGGAGCTCCGGGCGACGTGCACTCGGCGAGGGGGCTGCGGGCACGGCTGTTGTACGGTGGGAAGAGAGGGAGGGATGAGAAGTTATTTGATTTCAAATGGTTTATCTGAAATATATTTTCAGATCTGAAGTTTTCTCCCTCAAGCTTCAATTTTCAGTTTGAGTTTTGTTTAGGAAATGGATTTTGGGAAGATTTTGATGGGGGATTTTGGTTTGATTTTGGGGCTGAAGTTTGATGAATTTGAAGCTGATTCAGATTTCTGAAATTTGTTCGATTTGGGGCTGATTTGTTTTCTGGTTGATTTGGTGAAATTGGTTTGCAGAATGATTTTGCAGGAATGAAGACGTTGCTGATCCTTAAGAGGATTAGCAGGGGGACAATGTTACATCATTTGTCAAAGCCATTAATTAGATTAGGTTTTCGATTAATGCATCTTTTTGACTAGAAGAGATGTGTGTGTTTTGATTAAACGGAAAATTAATGTTAACTTTTGACTAATCTTTTGGGGGGAGGAACCTGATTCAAAACAACGTGTGTGTTGTATTTAGTCTTTATGTAAGAGATTAAAGTAATTAAGTAAATTTAAATGTAATTAGTGAAATAAATAAAGTAATTAGTAAAATAATTAAAGTGGTGAAATAAATAAAGTAATTAGTAAATAATTAAAGTGATTAGTAAGTTCTACTTAGTAAGATAATTAAGTTAAAGTATTTAGTTAAACTTACTAGTTAATTAATTATGATACGATGAAAACGAAAAACAGAGACGTGCTCCGTCGACTCGTAGCAAAGAACGTACGGACGAAAAATTATCTGGACGACTGAAATAAAATATCGGTACGCACGATCTAAAGCACGTCTAAAAATACAGGCCGTTACAGTAATACTCTGTTTCCATATGTACAGGTATTATACTATGTGTTTTTGATTGTATTTTGTCTACATATACTTTTATGTATTTTAAAGATTTTTGCTAATTTTTAAAAAATTATAATAATATAAAATCTATTTTAAATCATATTTAGATGTCATAATGGGTTGTATTTAAATTTCTACATGGTATAATGGTATGGATGATAGTATTAGTGGGTGTATTTTCTTTTTCCAAAAATTAGAAAATCCTAATTTTGTTTGCAAGCCACCTCATCTCCTTATGTGTCCTGTGTTATTTAGAGATCATCCTAATGGTGACACCTTAACCCCCCCCCCCCCCCCCCCCCCCCCCCCCCAACATGGCATTCTCTTGGCCATTGACATGGTGATTAGAATATGATGAGGATTAAATGGAAAAAGGAAAGAAAAGGGAGAATAAAAAGGAAAGAAAAGGGAAAACAAATTTTCTTCATCTCCCTTTCCTCCTCCCTCCTCCCTTCTCCATGGAAGGGCACTATCATGACCATGATAATAATCTAGCCATCGTTTCCTCATTATATCAACAGAATATGAGAAATTAGTTAAAGAGCTAGAAGAAGCAGCTAAGTTTAAAGTAGTTTGGTGTGCATATTTTTTGATGTGCGATGCTATGTGTCCCTTAAGATGTGTAGTGTCATCAGATGGTTTACAATTAAAATCTAATCTACATGTTTTACATAATACTCGCTCTCCAGTTTTACCAGCGACAGTTTCACGGGTAAAGTGCTTCCATACATCAGATTTTTGTGATCTGGATTGGGGTGCTTGTGTAGAAGGGTGTGTTTCAGGAGTAGAAACATGTGCAGGAGTGGAAGTATGACAGCATCAGTAAAAGGAGGTGTATTATTGCCCAATAAGACTGGGCTAGGATTATTACTAGCATTATAATCTTGTGTTTCAGACTGGGAAAATCCGTGAAGTCTGGTGTTTCCATAGGGTTATGGATCATATTCATAAAATATTCATATTTCGAAGTATCATTAACATTCATATTAATATTTCTACGGTTAGATGGTTTGGCCATTATACTAATTTAGAAATAAAATTAGGAACCTGATTGCAGAGTGAGATTAGAAATAGACATAGCTTAAGAGTGGACGTACATTGAGAGTAGACGGAGCTTTAGTTTCTTTCTTGAGAGTAGACTTAGATTGAGAATATGCAGATTTAGTTTCTTGATTATAAGTAGAGTTAATGAGAGTTGTGTAGGAAATGAGAGTGGGGAGTGACCGTATTTATAGAAAAGTTTAAGATGTAAAAAGACCCAAAAAAAATCCTCCCAAAACTGGCTGTTTATGACCGTTAGGTTGGGTTTTTTGGTCTTTTTTGCTTAAAAGGACCAAAAACCCCTAAAATGGGGTTAGGAATTGACCATTTCCAGGGCATTTGCGCGTTGCGCTGTGTGTGAGCTCGTGCCGAGCCAGGTTGGCCCATGGCCCAAACACAGGTCGGGCCTGGCTGTCATGCCCCGCTTCCCAAAACTACGGAGGCGAAGCGTGACTAAGGCCCGCTTGGGACGGAGCTGTGAAGCTCGGACCCAATAAGCATCTGTATGGGTACCATTTTAAAATTTTCAGGTTCTTGCATTTATAAAATTCGGAACAACAGAAAGTACAGAAAGAAATTTGCATTCATTAATATAAAGAGATAATTTCTAGCGAGTACAAAAGTCTAAAAAGAGAAGCCTAAGCATGGCAACAAACTATTGAAAGAGAGTAACTAAAAGTAGTATCCTCTGAAAGGCAGTGACGGAAAAGACCTCAAGGTCTGGTCCTTGTCAGGCACATACTCTGGGTCGACATCCTCGGGCTCCACGTACTCCGGTAAGTCTGCCTCGTCCACGAACTCCGGCTCGACACCTGACGTACAGTACCCAAGAGAAAAGGAACTGTACGTCAGGTAAAGTCTACAAAGGAGGGTTAGACTCTACTGCAAGTGCACTGTAATTTAAAGCAACAATTTATTGGTTGATTAACATGCTGGGGTTATAACATGGCAATTAAAGAAAGTAAAACGGTGCAGGAAAAGTAAACACGACAAGTAGTGGCCGTAGCGTGTGCTACCGACTACGTGACTAACCTAAACGGGACAAGACAAGACAAAACAAGACAAGACATGACAGGACAAGACAAGACACGTGTGACTCGAAGGGTTCACGTCTTACGGTTCGAGGGGGATCAGACCCTCTCCCCGTGCGCACGCTCAACCCTACCCCACCCAAGTGCACAAGACAAGTCCGTACAAGGGATCACTCACTCTGGTAAGTGAGTGCCCTATTGCCCGCAGGCTGTGATCCGTACAAGGGATCACTAACTCTATCAATTGAGTGCCCTATTGCCCGCAGGCTGTGTATCCGTACAAGGGATCACTCACTCTGTCAAGTGAGTGCCCTATTGCCCGCAGGCTGTGTATCCGTATAAGGGATCACTCACTCTGTCAAATGAGTGCCCTATTGTCTGCAGGCTGTGTATCCATACAAGGGATCACTCACTCTGTCAAGTGAGTGCCCTATTGCCCGCAGACTATGTATCCGTACAAGGGATCACTCACTCTGTCAACTGAGTGCCCTATTGCACGCAGGCTGTGTATCCGTACAAGGGATCACTCACTCTGTCAAGTGAGTGCCCTATTGCCCACAGGCTGTGTAATATGACATGACAAGTAAGGAAGTGTTCTTCTAGGGGGTCCACATGCACGCACACACAGGAAAACCCTAAGGTGTCAGTTGTTGTTGTTGCGCTTAGACTTCGTCGTCAAGTCTAAGCTGTCAAGGGGGGTCCCGGATACCATCATTTCACATCCGGTTCTCTTTGTTTATGTTTTAACAATTCCAAGAGTCTATGGCCTAAACACGGTCGAAAGTACAAGTGAGTACACTTGCCTGCGGTGGCGAGTGCGTCGTCTATCCGGAGCGTCCCGTCGAAGTGTCGTGTCGACGATGGTCCGTCTGAAACAGGATAACGGCGATGTCAGATCGCACTTTCTGTCGGTCCTATTACGGTTTGTTTCTAAATTTGGTGGGACTACCCTAACAATCAAAAAGTCACGTCTTTTGATGATTTGTTCGGCCTAGATCGACGTCTATCCTATGTGCACAAAAATTCAGTTTGTTCGTCGATTTTCTACGGTGGACAACGTTTTAAAGATGCAGAAATTAAATTTAGTTTACGTTGACGAATTTTAGATTAGGTTTCACGTTTTGCTACGTGTGGGTTCTTACTACACGTTAGGGGACTAACCTAGTATAATGATCGCGCGTGGATCCGACGTCGGGTCTGGAAACGGTAGTGGATCGCGTCACGACTCCAATATCCGGAACATCTCGTCACTGGTCTCTAGTGTTCACGTGGTCGTACGGAAAGCATGACTGTCTCTGCGTCATTAGATACGCGATATCAAACTTAAGGAATTAAATATAAATTCTACTGTTACGTACACCTTATTATTAATACCGAATTAATAACATATCCTATTTTTAACTAACATGTATATACAACTTACTTACATAAATAGAGTAGTCACCTAACTTACTGTCAATAGTAATACCTAACTGTATACTACCAACTTAAGAGAAGTCATAAACTTATAGTATAAGGCTTCTGTTAACATATCAATCATATAAGAGTTAAGCTAACTTATAACCCCACATTAATATTAACTATACTAATTTAATATTAGATAGGCTTTTGATTAAATGCATGCATAAATGCTTACTGTAAATATATTCAAGTATATAACCAATGTTACACGGTTGTAAGCATGGAAGCATGCATTAAAACTCACGCGCACATAAAAAAATACCCCATATTCCATGAGTTAGGGTTGACAACGTACTACTACTAATAGTATAAATAACTTGTATAATAAACTTGTTGGATCATGTGGATGGCAAACAACAATAAAGGGGGGGTTGAATAGTGTTGTATAGAGATAAAACTTTTTCGTTCTTTTCAAATAAACACAAAACAGATCCATCTAATGTTGCCTAAGAAACCAAGTAGAGCGATCTACGCTTGGTTCTTAATCAACAAGGTAATTTAATAATCACAGAGTAATTTCACAGTAGGTAAAAGACAGTTAATCTTTGCAATATAAGAGATACACAATTTTAGTTACAATCAGATAATAGATCTTTACACGTAGATAAATCTTTACACAACGAAATGTATGATCTTTTCAATATGTAAAAAGAACAAAGATTACAAGGATATAATAATAGCAAAGTAAATAAAAATTGCTTGCAGAGATAAATAATAAGACACAGAAAAGCAATCGCAGACACAAGGATTTTTATCCTGGTTCCCCACAACTTTTGGGTACGTCCAGTCCCCGACCAATCCGGTACGAGATTTCCACTATCTGCCATGGCAAATACAAATACCTAACTCCACTCGTTAGGATTTCCAACGACCTAGTCTTGACCAGGATTTCCAACCACAACACCTAGACTTGTCTAGGGTTCCAACAACAACACAATAAAATCGATATCCAATTCGTCACAATAAATTGATGGAGATTGGTTTTATACCCAGATTCTATAGCCAAATAGTAATAGACAAAATTACGTGTAGTGGCTTGATAGAATAAGATTCTAGATCACACAAAGATATGAATGAAGTCTTTGTGATCTAGATCTAATGTTTTTCAAAAATCCTTTAAATAAAAATCAAGAGAAAGTAATACGGATTTGAAAAACAGTTAGCCAATAAAACGATATTATGATCTTCAGAAAATAATAACAAAATTGCAAGATCAAGAATAAAACAGACTTGGCTAAAGAGAGAATGAGAGCTTAGAACTTTAGAGCGTTTACACGAGAGAATTTGAATTCAATAGTTGTTGTGTTTTTCTCAATGAAAATGGTCCACTATTTATAGGAGAAATCTGAGAATTTGAAATTCAAATTGCTTTGACTTTTGTCCCGAAAATCATGGGAGAAAATCACTCAAAGATATTTCAAAAATCAAGTCAAAACATCAAACTTCGACAGCTGGTAGTCGACTCCCTAGGAGTGGTAGTCGACTCCCAGTGTGTTTCAGGAAATCTTAATTCTCGGCTAGTAGTCGACTCCCAGAGGAATTTTTCCTGCGACACAACTAGTCAAACAAGTAACTAACTCCAGGGTGCAGTGGAGTTTCACTACGGAATTACAAAGCGACTAGCGAATGCTCTCAAAATCCTTTTTGAAGATGATTTAAAGATATTCAAAACGTTTTTAAAATCATTTGTGTGTGTGTGTGATTGTCTATACGATTTGGCTTTAACAATACCCTAAAAAGACATAACACACTCATTATAGACTAGGACACATCTTCGAAAGCTTGATCAATTGATGGAGTAAATGTGAGCTTCACTTGAGCTTCTTGTTCTATTTGAGCTTTGTGCTTCATCATTTGATCTCAGCAACGTTCGTCATTGTCTTTAAGCGTAGATTGCGCTTCTTTGAGTATGAATAAAGCTTTTCATTTGTCGCATATCCTGCACACTTAATTGTAGTGTAGTTAGTACACTAAGCTTCATTTGGTGTGCTCATCATCAAAATCACTTGGGGTGGAATTCAATTTCCATCACTCTCCCCCTTTTTGATGATGACACCCAAATGAAAAATGAAGCAAGTTGAAATATGAAAATGCATGAAAGTACACTTACTCCCCCTGCTTTGATGCGGTTCTTGTTGGATATGGACGACATGAATACACCCATGAGGGGATGTATGAGGGTATACGGACCTCAGATGTCGCGTGCACGAAAGCGTGCGCGGAGGGAACCTTTTCTCGTGTGAAAAGGACTACTCGATAAGTGGAAAAAGCCACTCGATAAGTGGAAAAAGTCATTTTATAAGTGCATAAAGGCACTTGATAAGTGAATGAAGAAGAGGATAAATGAATGTGCTAATATAGGCTAATAAGCTTATATTTAGTTATTTCCTACAATAACTACCCCTAAAGCCTATAAATAGGACCCAAGGGTAAGGCATTCATACTACACTTTCCATGCCATAAGTTTGCATAAGGCATCTTATGTTCTTCTTCTCCCTTCCATTAAAATCCTCTTCTAAATAGAGATTTAGGTGGTGAAACTCTGCTTCGATCCTCTGTGACGAAGTACCGACCGTTGTGGCGAATCCGAGGGTGAAGTTCAGAGACTATGGTGCCGCATACGCAAGCGTAAGTCTATGTTATTATTCGATCCTAATGTCGTTGTTTTGACAGGATCCCACATTGGTATCAGAGCCATACAGGTTCGCCCCGGTCAAACCGTCGCCCCGTCGAACCGATGAACGAGGCATTGTCTTTTTCACGAATGGGTATCCTACCATTATGGATATGGTAGGAACGCTTCGTGACGGAGAGAATGCAGCGGTTGTTCTTTTCACGTTAGGGTCTTCTGTCATTACGGATATGGCAGGAACTCTCCGTGACGGGAAGAACCGACCGTTCATATCGTCAAGCTCGCACTTTTCATGGATGCTGAGTCTCCATTCAATTGAGACTGTGTGCTCTCTTCATGTGGAGCGTGTAGTTTGCGAACTTTAGAGTATGTTATTTTTTCATTTTGGCACACGGCCATTAGAGAATAACTACTTTCTCGACGAACGGGTGTCTCATCGGAAAAGAAGATGGTGGTTATTCCCATCGGAGAAGATGACCTTTGGTGCATGATCACCATGGCCAAATGGGCTATGGAGACAATGCATTCCCCCTCCTCATGCGGAGGGGGTTGGCTACGGCCAAAAACCACCACGGCCACCCCTCCGGGGGGGTGTACGGCCAACCCCATGCAATGGGGTGGCCGGCCATGGCCATATGGGCCATGGCCGGCCCTGGCCCGGCCGGCCCTGGCCAGCCACGGCCAGCCACGGCCCGGCCGGCCCTGGCTGGCCACGGCCCGGGCCAGGCCCGGGCCAGGAGGCCCTGGTCGGCCTCGGCCAGAGCCAGGGGCCGGCCCTGGCTGGCCCTGGCAAGGGCCAGGGCCAGGCCGGCCCTGGCAGAGGCCAGGGCCGACGCCCTGGCCTCGGCCAGGGCCGGCACCCTGGCCGGCCTCGGCCAGGGCCAGGGGGCCCTGGCCGGGGGGCCAGGGCCCTACCGGCCCTGGCCATGGGGCCAGGGCCGGCGCCCTAGCCTCAGGCCAGGGCCTGGCCAGTGGCCTGGTCGGCCCTGGCCGAGGCCAGGGCCTGGCCGCTGCCAGCCCTGGCCGCTGCTAGGGCCACGACCGGCCCTGGCAGTGACCAGGGCCAGACCAAGGCCTGCCGGCACTGGCCGAGGCCAGTGTCCGGCCACTACCGGCCTCGGTCTCGGCCAGTGTCGAGCCCCGGTCGAGCCCTGGTTGACCCTATATTTGCGGGGGGGAGCTTGCATGAATGTGACATGCATGACCGGTCCATACGTGGCCGACGGTAGTTATCTGCGGCAAATTCCCTTACAGAAGGGGAGCGCATAGATCCATATGGGAGCCGGCGACGATGGCTTGCAGAAAAATCCCCAAGGAGGGCTCCGGCCTTGGTACGGCTATGGTTCATCCCGGCAAATGGCCAGGGATTACCGTATATTTCGCTAGTATCATAAGGGTACTAAGTTGAAATATCGTTTTTGCTTTTGAAAAATACATTTTCAAAAATGCTTATCCGCTGCGAAGTACTATAAGAGTACTATCGTTTGATAAGTGGGGGAGAAATATTGAAAGTTCTTCTAGATGGTGATTGGAAACGTAGTGACCTTTCCGATTCTAGAGCAACATCTTCAATATTTTTCGAAAGTAACTTATCAAATTGTAAATATCATTCCAAGTGGGAGTTGAAATTAGAACTATCCAAATGGGATATTCTATTATCATTTCAAGTGGGAATTATATTTTAAGAATTTTTTATGCAATGTTTTTGATCAAACCTTCGGTTTTGTGTCTTTTGCAGCATTTTAAAAGTAAAATGTCTTCCGCTTCAAAGAATATCGTCGCTGAGTTAAACAGAGGTGAAAAACTCAACGGTGATAATTACAAACTATGGTCCATTAAAATACAGTACGTTCTGGAGGAGCAAGAAGTCCTCGAAACTCTAAAGAACGTAATGATTGAACCCGAGTTGGGCACTACGGCCCAACACAGACGAGACAAGGAAGCTTTTGATGCTTGGTCTCGGAAGAACAAGATAGCCCGCATTACGTTATTGTCCAGTATGGCAGATGACATAATGCGCATCTTCCGAGAGCATGACATAGCCATGGACATATGGTCCAAGCTAGAGGAGAAGTTTGGTGGCACATCGGTGTCCAAACTTCGCGCCTTAACTATAAGGTTCGATTCATACAAGAAACGTCCAGATCATTCCATGGGGAATCATCTGCGACATATGGCGAATCTAATCTCAGAGTTAAAGGATACAGGTCATGTGCTCACAGATGAGCAACAAATCCAAGCAGTCATATGTTCCCTACCAATTGGGTGGGACCAAATGAAGATGCATCTCACTCATAATGAGAGCATCAAGACCTTCAGCGATGTTTCCAAGCACCTCGAGTTAGAGGAAGAGCGGCTTGCGGCTGCCAAGCCAAGTGCAGAAGTGCACATGGTTGCTAGTTCCTCACACGGGAGAAAGAAACGGAAAGATCGTTCGAAGTCTACTAATGAACGTAATAAGCAACCTGAGTCTATCAAGAAACCCAAACATAAGTGTAACAACTGGTTTTCATGAATTTGGATTATCTATATTATATATATATGTTTTGGTGGATTTTCTCCTTATGTGTGGTTTTCGTCTCCGTAGCTTTCGTTTTCGATCGTTTCGTCGTGATTTTCTAGCTTCTTCCTTAGAATCGTTGATCTTGGAGTAAGTCACTCATGACGGACTTCAAATCGCTCATATCTTAGAGATAGGTTGATCTTAGAAGCCGTAGAAATCTTCCTGAAGCTTCGCGCTTCAATTCGGCACTTTTTGTGCACCTTAGTTGGTTCAAGAAGGGGGACCAACCGACTAGATTGAGATCTAGTCGGTCAGGAACTCTACTGGAACCGACTAGTTCATTGAATCAATTGTACAGGAGTTACTGTTTACTCTTAGTCGGTCTAAGAACAACTACCGACCGACTAGATGTGAAACTAGTCGGTCAGAACTTGCTCTCAGACCGACTAGTTCCTTTGATAAATTTCACCTGAGTTACTGTTTATCGTTAGTCGGTCTAAGAACGTTTTTCGACCGACTAGGTTGCAAACTAGTCGGTCAGCCATTGTTCTTTAACCGACTAATTCATTGACCATTTCGACGACCTGAGTTACTGTTTGATTTTAGTCAGTCACAGTTGGTCGACCGACCGACTAGTTCTCGAACTAGTCGGTCAACAACCCTTCTTTGACCGACTAATCGCTGTCGTAAACCTAGGGTTTGCCCAGCCACCGAATTTTCCTATTTAAACCCCCCAATCATTTTTTTTTCTTCTTTCATTTCTCCTGAGCCTCCTTCTTCTCCAAATCATCATCCATCTTCCCCTAGCCTTCCTCCTTCATCAAGAGCCCCTCTCCCCCTCCATTAGGGCCGGCCATCTCCTCTAGGCCGCCGGAAAACCCCCAAATCCCATCAAATCCCATTTTCTCCAGATTTCTCCATCCATTTCAGATCTGAACCGTGGTTCCCCGGATCATTTCTTCTGTTGCCGTGCTTGCTCGGCGTCGATCTTCCGTTTCTTACGGTAGTGTTCGATCCTTTAATATTCTCATAACCCGTTTTGTGATTTTTGTAAAACCCTAATAAAAATGAATGTTGTTTTGATGATTGTTTCTCCATAACAGCGACTTCCCCGTAGATTAGCGTCCGTGAGACGAACCTTCGTGATCATCATCCTCGGTGCTAGGCAAGTGAAACTTGCCACTTAGGGTTTTAGGCCATGTTCTAGGCCATTTCCTTGTTTTAGCGTAAAAGAGACTAGGCAGTAAAAGGATAGCTGCCTAGACGCCCTTGATCTAGCTTGACAATGAAGTTAGATCCGTCACCTTCATCATGCTTGCATGTCATGTTTATTTTCAATTAACGGTACGCGAATATCTGTTCATGTCATTGCATACTTGCTTGTTCATCGTGTTTGTGTAGCACACGCTACTTTAAAATGTAAGCTGCGGCGAGTAGGATTTTGACTCCTACATCGTGACTTGAGGCTAGGTGCACCCCTATGCCAAATACACTTCCTGGCTCGTGATCCAGAAGCGATCACAGTGTGTTGCTAATCCCAACGCTCGATACACGTGGAGGGGTAGGGTTAAACGGTCGCTTGAGCTTAGGAGTTGGCCCGATCAGCCACTCTAGCCAAAAGACGGAAACTCTGAGCACAAAGTGAAAATCGTGATAAGTGATTCATGAATTAGTGATTTGGTAGCTTTTGCTACATCGTGCGTGCTTGTCCCTTCTTGTCCTTTTAATTGTTGCATCATATTTAAATGCCATGTCATTGCATCTTACTTGAACTGTTAGGTTGTGAGTTTACTTTCAGTTTCCTTGCACAAGTCTTTTAAACTTGCTGACATGTGCCCCTCTCTCTTTTGGATGACACATGTTAGATCCTGAGCCAGAGTTCGTTGGTGAGGACGTGGTGTTTGCTGACGCCGAGTCAGGACCCGCTTTTGCTGAGGAAGAGTACGTGGACACCGGGGACCAGTCCTAGTGTCTTCGTTGAGCTTTCCCTTTTATTTTAGACTGTTGTAGTTGTTCGGTGCGTGGCACCAATACCTTGTTATGTTGTCTTTGGTTGGCCATGTTTTGGGCCTTTGGACTCTTTCTTTTAGCCTGGTGGCTTTTCTGGATGTTGAACTTAATTTTAATGTTGGACAATTCTGAGATTTGAGATTTTATTTTTGTCTCTCTTGTGTTGTTATCTTTGTTCTGTTCGTGGTTACAGGGACCTGCATATGTTTTATTGATGCTTATCAGGCGTGTGGCTTCACAGCTCCACGTCTGTGCGGACCTTCTCACGTCTCGCCTCCATTTTAGGGAAGCGGGGCGTGACAATAAGGTTGGGCACAAGAAATAGCACAAGAAGAAAGACTTGAAGAAGATCAAGTGCTTCAAGTGCAACAAGTTCGGTCACTATGCTCGTTCGTGTACGAGTGGAAGCGACGAGGTAACTTGTAATTATGCTAGTTACATATGTGTTTCTAGTTCAATATTTCTTGTGGAATCTAATCCATTTTGGATAATTGATTCAGGTGCCACCGACCACATAGCAAGGGACAGACGGTCCTTTGTGGAGTATCACTGGATACCCCAAGGAACAAAGTGGATTTATGTAGAAAACAACACATGTGTTGAAGTGAAAGGCGTTGGGACTTGCAAGCTAGTCTTGGACAACGGCCGCACTATCTTACTACATGATGTCCTCTTCGCTCCAGATATTCGAAGAAATATTATATATGTGGTCGTGTTAATGGGTCTTGGTTATAGCTGGTTTTTTCATGATTGTAAAGTGGACTTGTTTTGTAATAATTCCTTAATTAGTACTGGGTATGTATTCAAAGGATTTATTGTATTAAATACAATGTATGACTCTTCATTTTGTAATGAAAATTTCCTTGTTACAAATTCTTCAACTTATGAGTCTGATATAATTTGTTGGCACGCAAGGCTTGGTCACATTGGACCAACACGAATGGATAGACTTGCCAAACGTGGCCTTCTATCCAACGTTTCAAAGGTTGATATGTCGACTTGCGAACATTGCCTTGTAGGGAAATCTTGTCGCAAGCCGTTTGGAACCGGCACAAGGGCCGAGGTTCCATTACAGCTCATCCATTCTGACATATGTGGTCTGATGAATGTCTAGACAAGACGCGGGAAGTCCTATTTCATCACTTTTATTGATGACTTCACCCGATTCGGTCATATCTATTTGATATCCCACAAAAGTGAAGCATTAACCTGCTTTAAAAACTATATGAGTTTGGTGGAGAATCAATTAGATCACAAGATTAAGGTCTTACAAATCGATAGGGGCGGTGAATATCAATCAACAAGTTTTAAGGAACTTTGTGATGAAAAGGGCATTGTACATCTGGTAACTATGCCTTATACTACTCAACAAAATGGTGTTGCTGAAAGGAGGAATAAGACTTTAATGGAAATGGTCCGTTCAATGATGGCGCAAGCTAACTTGCCAATCACCTTTTGGGGTGATGCATTATTAACGGCCACTTTCATTTTGAACCGCGTACCCTCGAAATCAGTTAGCTCCACTTATTATGAGTTGTGGAACCAAAAGTCTCCTGACTTAAACATTTTAAAACCTTGGGGATGTGCATCCTACGCACATATTTCCTCCCATAAGTATGGCAAACTTGGGCCAAGTGGAAGGAAATGTATCTTTATACGATACGCAGAAAACTCCAAAGGTTATGTTTTCGTTAGTCAGGAAGACAATGGAGTTCTAATTGAATTTGAGTCGAGGGATGTCACTTTCTTGGAAAACGAGTTTCCAAGACAGGTCGAGATAAGTCAGGACTTATCTCTATTTGAGATTAATGATCAAGAAGGATTACCTCATTCGAGTGGGAGAATTATTGGTGAAGAAGAAAATACGTTTCAAACTTCACCAATGGATGATACGAATGACGCTAATCCTATTCCATACGGGAATAATAATCCAAGTGGGAGCATTTCTAACGACATTCCAAGTGGGAGTGATTTTAGAATTGATCTAAATTCGAGTCAACAAGGGCTTGAAGAATCTCAAATACGACGTAGTAGTCGTACAAGGTTGACTCCTCTAAGATTTGAGGATGAATTTCCGCAAACCTTTATGACTTTACTACAAGATGATGACGAGCCTGCTACTTTCAAACATGCCGTATCATGCACTGCGAAAGACAAATGGATGGAAGCGATGAAAGAGGAGTTGGAATCCATGAAAGTTAACCAAGTCTCGGACTTAGTTGACTTACCCAGAGGACGTAGAGCTATTGGGAATAAATGGGTTCTCAAGATCAAGCATAAGGCTGATGGCTCTATTGACAGATATAAAGCCTGCCTTGTCGCGAAAGGTTTTACGCAAGAAGAGACCTTCTCACCTGTTGTCCGTTTTACCTCGATTCGCCTGATTCTGGCTATGGTAGCTTGCTTAGACCTCGAATTACATCAGATGGATGTAAAGACTGCCTTTCTCAATGGAGAATTGGACGAGGAGATCTATATGGAACAACCAACAGGGTTTGTAAAAGAAGGAAACGAACATAAGGTTTGTAAACTTCGTAAGTCCATATATGGTCTTAAACAATCCTCGAGGCAATGGTATATACGATTTCAAGAAGTTGTCTTATCAAATGGTTTTTCCATGCTTGATGAAGATAACTGTGTATATATCAAGAGGATTAAAAGCAAGTATGTTATTATGTTTCTATATGTAGATGACATTTTAATAGCCGGAAATGACAAGGGCTTTGTGATGGATATCAAGGCTTGGCTTTCATCAATTTTTGAGATGAAAGACATGGGAGAAGCCGCATATATCCTTGGAGTTAAGATTTCAAGGAATCGTTCGAAGAAACTTCTTTCTCTTTCACAAGAGACTTATATAAAGAAGGTTCTAGAACGTTTTAATATGCAGGACTGCAAGTCCATTGATACCCCTATAAGCAAGTGCGATAATTTATGTCTGAAATCATGTCCAAAGAACCAAAAGGAAAAGGAAATTATGGAAAAAGTTCCATATTCCAGTGCAGGTGGTAGTCTTATGTACGTTATGATGTGTACAAGACCGGACATCTGTTTTACCGTTAGAATGGTAAGTCGTTACCAATCCAATCCAGGGCAAGTACACTGGAATGCGGTTAAGAGGATATTGCGGTATCTTAAGGGAACTGCGGACTATGCTTTATGCTATCAAGGAGATGCCTTGAGGATCGAAGGCTACACTGATGCTGATTGGGCGTGTGATCTTGATGAGCGACGATCGACCTCAGGATATATTTTTCTACTCGGATCTGGTGCAATATCCTGGAGTAGCAAGAAACAATCCTGCATCGCACTTTCAACTATGGAAGCCGAGTTTGTAGCATTTAGCATGGCAGTCCAAGAGGCTGTTTGGCTTAGGAAGTTCTTAGACAGGCTAATTGATGCAAGTGACTCAGGTGCTGTACCTATACACAGCGACAGTCAAGCATCTATAGCCTATGTCAAAGATCCTAAATTCCATTGTAAGATCAAACACAGATATCCGCTACAAATTTGCAAAAGACTATGATAAGACCAAGAAGGTAGACATAAGGTACATATCTATGCATGAGATGATAGCGGATCCGCTTACGAAGGCGACCCCCAAAGATGTGTTTTACAAACACTTATCATCTCAAGGGTTGCGTAAGAGCTGAGTTGTACAAATATAAATTCCCATGTCTGTAAACGATCAAATTTAATAAAAGAATAAGTTCTTTTTAACATTGCATATGAATTTCTTGAAAAAATTTTATACATTTTTTAAATCTCAGCTGGTTTTCTAGTATGTCGGACAGATTAAGGTTGGCTCTCTCACATGAGCGATCGCCTTTATTATATCAGACGGATAGAATAAAGATGAGACTTGTTTAAAGTCAAAATCGTCAAACGGATGATTTAGAGTCATGACTTAAACAAAATGTTCGTATGAAAGATCAGCATCATATGGATGCTTACAAAAGATCTAATAGGATTATTAAATCCTATCTGTCTTATGCGGGATGTGGGTCCAGAAGATGATTTGAGTAGTAAAAGGGACTCAAAATCAGACATTGTGGTGTCTGATCATCATCCTTACAACATCATTAAGACATACGCTCCCTGGGAAAGGAGTGATGTTGTAATACGTATTCATACTACGTATACATTTTGACCATTGGGTTAGAATAGTAATTGTGTTTACTATTATGTGAGACCCAAAGACCACATGGGTCTTAACTCGTTACCCTTATGGACTCTAATTGGTTCCTTTAGATTTGACTGGGTGATTGCTATCTTAGCATGTTGCTTATGGACTATGGTCAATTCGATCCGGCGGGGCATGTTAGAAAAGCGAGTCAGGTCAAGATCGAAAGGATCACAAGAAGAGGAAGATTAATTTCATATTCACATTTGGACTTTAAAGATTCAAAGCTGGCCAGCCAATTGTAATCCAGATGGGATTCAATTGTTGAATATAAAGTATAAGAAATGTGAAGAAATAATCTAGGGTAAAGCATGCATTGATCTACTCAACTTTGCACCTCGAGGAGTGCTGTGTGTCTCTAACAAGTGCACAACAGCGGACTCTATGCGCATGACAGTCACACGGCCTATTTCTCGGTATGATAAACAGAAGAGTTAAAGGAAAAGATGTTTCCTTACAATCCCCTCAAGTGTGAGTGTGAGATGTTGGATATGGACGACATGAATACACCCATGAGGGGATGTATGAGGGTATACGGACCTCAGATGTCGCGTGCACGAAAGCGTGCGCGGAGGGAACCTTTTCTCGTGTAAAAAGGACCACTCGATAAGTGGAAAAAGCCACTTGATAAGTGGAAAAAGCCACTCGATAAGTGCATAAAGGCACTTGATAAGTGAATGAAGAAGAGGATAAATGAATGTGCTAATATAGGCTAATAAGCTTATATTTAGTTATTTCCTACAATAACTACACCTAAATCCTATAAATAGGACCCAAGGGTAAGGCATTCATACTACACTTTCCATGCCATAAGTTTGCATAAGGCATCGTATGTTCTTCTTCTCCCTTCCATTAAAATCCTCTTCTAAATAGAGATTTAGGCGGTGAAACTCTGCTTCGATCCTCTGTGACGAAGTACCGACCGTTGTGGCGAATCTGAGGGTGAAGTTCAGAGACTACGGTGCCGCATACGCAAGCGTAAGTCTATGTTATTATTCGATCCTAATGTCGTTGTTTTGACAGGATCCCACAGTTCTCCCCCTGCATCGAAGCCGTTAGCCAAACAATATGATATTTTCATTTTTGCATTTCATATTTTTCTCCCCATTGTCATCAACAAAAAAATAAATGACAAAGTATTATAATATATGAATCATAATGTATTTCTTAGGAGGGGAATTCAATTACCATGTCTGCAAAAGAAGTGTTAGCATAAGATCAACCAATATTTTGCATAATAGATACGTTCATTGATATGAAGAGGTAGCAAGCATTACACGATTAAAGTTATTACAGACCATAAGTTTTAAAGTCATAGTTTTAAGAACCATTGTTTGAAAACCATTGTTGAAAAAAAACTAAGGATGACCGCCGTTCTTCTTCAATTCCTTGATCTCATCAAGGATCATGATAAGCCTTTCCTCTGTCATTTTGTTACTTTTGACCACGAATTCTTTGAGGTCGTCCACCTTTTTGTTGAGGTCATCGAAGCCTTTCTCTTGTGATATCTTTAGCTTCCCAATTTTCTTCAAAAGCATCTCTTGAAGTTCAAAGATATATGCCGGTGCTTCTTCTTCTTCTTCTTCCTTGCTTCCTTTTTCCTCTTCTCCTTCTTCTTCCTCCTCAGAATCTGAAACAACAATTTTCTTACCTCTCCTGGAGGATGATGATCCTCCTTCAGCTGCAAGTTTTTCTTCGGGAATGTTCTCATCAAGATCATGACGTAGGTTCATTCTTCCAAGAGCATGAACATCAAAAATTCGTGCCGGTTCTAGAATTGTGGTTTCATGATCCAAAGGCACATTATAGCTAATAAACAAGATTGTGAGGTAATGTCCATGAGCTAAGGTGGATGAGGGTCTATCTGAAGAAGCTGAAGCAAGAATGGAGTTCATGATGACTTTGGCCCAATTAATGCGGATGTTCCCTAACATAGCATAGATACACTTGGCCAGCTTCTCAGATAGGATAGAATGACTTCCAGATTTTTGAGTAATATTATAGGATAATATATTTGCCAGAATTCTTGTCGGATAGCGAAGCTCGCTACATGGAAGTTTAGTCTGAAAATGCCTTCCTGGCAAATACATTCTCTCTAAAATACTTCCTTCAGTCATTTCTATTTTATCAAGTAACATGCCAGTATATGGAATGCCTAGGGCTTCTCCAAGAGATTTAACGGTAATGGCAAGTTTCATATCAAGAACTTTGGTGATATATCGGCTTTTAGCAAGATCGTAATCCATATTAGCATAAAATAGGTGCACAAGCCTGGGATAACAGAGATAGGTGTTTTCAGAGGAAAATAGGTTGGCCAAGTTCTGAAATTCTAGTATGCTATCAATCCCATAGTTTACTACATCATCAAGTTTGACAAATCTTTCATGGAGGATGGGTTTCTTAGAGATTTTGACAAATTGTTCATATGTGGTGCTCATAAACAGATAGGGTAGGATAGTTTCTTTCTCAGAAGCAGATTCAGTTGAGGTTTTTCTCTTTTTGAGAGGCATCTAGATAGAGTAAAAGCAAGAATTTTACAATACTAGATAAGTAAGGAAATCATGAATTAAAAAAGACGAGAAAAGTTTTTACCTTGAGTAATCTTGAGAAAGAGATGAAGTTAAGAGAGCTCCAAGCAACCCAAGCACCAAGAAAAATTTCAAGAGAAAGAGGGGAATGGGGTAGTCAGCTACCCTAGGGTTTCTCTTTGGGGGTTTTAACAAGAGGGTGAAGGATGGTGAAGAATAAGGGGCATTGGATCAAGGAGTGAAGGGTTAGGATGGAGTTTAGCTTATTGGGTATAAGTTGTCTTTGTGGATATGAACCCATAAACTCCATAGAACCCAATAGGAGTTAGTCAAAAAACCAAACCTAAAAATCCGCATACGCACTGATAATCGACTCCCTCATATAGGTAGTCGACTCCCTACTGGGTTGAGTCGTTTTCTCATCCCGATGGGGTTTTGATCCAAGTTTGAGTGCGTTTTCTGAACACGAAATGTTTCAAGAGTATAACGTAAACATATAAAAGTCATATAAAGAGATTAAAAAATATTGACTTATTTAAATAAATTTAAGCATATATATATTGTAAAATAAGTTGCACAAGAAAGGTTTTGATGTTGATCCTTTACAAAGCGTTGGATCTAGTTTTCTTCCTTTCATTTCTTAGAGTACCTGAAAAAAAATAAACGTTTATGGTACTCTTTGGCTTTTGAGTCCGAGGAGTTATGTAGTGACCATGTGCTATGAGGAACAAACACTAGAGGGGGTGAATAGTGTTTTATAGAATTATAAGGAATTTACGTCAAATAAAACCCTACTTAACCAACAAATGCGGAATACAATAAGTGAACAACAACCCAAGCAAGAATGCAATGCTAACAAGCAATCTACCCAGGTTCGGTGCCACCCAAGTCTCCCCGACTTGTTACTGGTGCCCTACTCCAGCAACACCCGGATCCCCTCCGGATACTCTAGCAAACCGCTAGAGATTTCCTTTAGCCCACTTGCAGAAACCCCACATGTCACGACCCGCTTCCCTAAAATGGAGGCGAGTACGTGAAAAGGTCCGCACGAGAGTGGAGCTGTGAAGCCCCAAACCCGATAAGCGTCCACAATACATAAACAGGTCCCTGTAACCACAACAGAATAGCAATAATAACACAAGGAGAGACTGAAATAAAATTCACATCTCGCAAAATGTCCAACATCAAAAATAAGTTCAACATCCAGAAAAGCCACCAGGCTAAAAGAAAAGAGTCCAAGGCCCAGAACAAGGCCAACAAAAGCAACGACAGCAACAAAGTATAGGTGCTACGCACCGATAACAAAACAACCGTCTATCAAAAGCAAAACACACGAAGACACTAGGACTGGTCCCCAGTGTCCACGTACTCCCCGTCAAACACAAGCTCGGGCTCGGCGTCAGCAAACACCTCATCCTCAACAAGGTACTCGGGCTCAGGATCTAACATGTGTCACCCAAAAGAGTAAAGGGGCACATGTCAGCAAGTCTAGAAAGACTTGGGCAAGGAAACTGAAAGTGAGGCATCTAGCAACCTAGCAGTTTAGTATGCATGACATGGCAGTTATAACATGAGTGCACAATTAAAACATGGCAAGGCAATTTGTACAAGAGAACAATCATCGGGACAAGACAAGAGTAGCCAAGCTACTATCAATTCAATACATTCACATTTTGTAGGTGTTTACGCCATTCGCTGAATGGCATAGCATTTCAGACCGATCGGCACTAAACACTACCCAATATTCACACGATATGGAGCCTGGGGTCCCTGCACATTGAGCTCATCTAGTGAGTCTAGGGTTGCCCCGCACATTGAGCTCGCATTCTTAGTTCACAATTCAATGTATCGAGCGTTGGGGTTAGCAACTCATTATGCTCGCTTCTGGTCACGAGCCAGGAACACTAGTATGGCGTAGGGAACACCTAGCCGGAACACGCAATTCGGGCATTGGCTATCAACCAACACATGGCCCGCTTCTGGAACACGAGCCAGGAACACAACATTGTAGCGAAGCTACGCAATCACAGCAATATCTAAAGAATGCGAGGTCATGACAATTTATTTGCGTACAGTTAATTAAATTAAACGTGACAGGCGAAATGCAATGACATGAACATATACGCGTACCATTAATTGAAAGTAAACATGACATGGTAATTGTGCAACATGCTAAAAGTCGGAACTAGATTCGTTGTCAAGCTAGTTCCCCAATTTGCGCCTAGGCAAGTATCATTTCGTCACCTAGCCTCTTTTACGCCTACAACATGCAAATGGCCTAAAACATGGCCTAAACCCTAAGTGGCAAGTTTCACTTGCCTAGCACCGGGGATCGACAATCACTTCGTCACACGGATGCTATCTACGGGGGAAATCGCTGTTTTGGGGGACAATCAACAAACAACATGAAATTAATTAGGGTTTCACCAAAATTATCAATAAGTTATGAAAACAACGGTAGAACGATTTCTTACCGAGAGGAGGCGGAAGAAACACTCCGGGAAACCCTAGGATCGGATCTGGAAAAGATTGGAGAAGTTTGGGGAAACTAGGGTTTCGGGGGATTTTGGGGATTTGATGGGTTTCGGTGAGATTTTGGGGAAGATGAGGGGTTGATAGAGTGAATGGATAGTTGGGATGATGGATTTAGGGCTTGGAATGAAGGATTAAAGCTTGGAGGAAGATGGGGGCTGAAGGGGGAAGATTTTAGGGTTTTGGGGTCGTGTTGGAGAAGAAGAAGTCGAATGGGTTGGGTTTAAATAGGCTAGGCTGGCGGCTGCCCAGAAATTAGGGTTTTAACACTGGTTAGTCGGTCAAAGAGCAACCACTGACCGACTAGTTTGGCAACTAGTCGGTCGGTAGACCAACGCAGACCGACTAAGTGTAAACAGTAACTCCTGAACGAAAATAGGATTCTAGAGTTAGTCGGTCCATGAACAAGTACTGACCGACTAATTTAGAATCTAGTCGGTCGATAAACGTTCTTAGACCGACTAAGAGTGAACAGTAACTGATACAAAAATAATTTGATGAGTTAGTCGGTTCAAGAAGCATTGCTGACCGACTAGTTTGCAACCTAGTCGGTCAACCAACGTCCTTAGACCGACTAACGATAAACAGTAACTCCTGAGAAATTTAGAAAGCTAACTAGTCGGTCCAAGAAGGATTGCCGACCGACTGGATCGTCATCTAGTCGGTCGGTGGCCCTTCTTACACCGGCTAATGAGCACAGAAAAGTACCGATACGGAGCGCGGGGCCCCGGGATCGATTCCTAAGACTCCTAGGCTTGATCTAACAGTTAGATACGACCGTTATGAAGTCCGTCACGAGTGACATACTTCGAAATCGACAATCCTAAGGAAGAAGCGAGAAAATACGACGAATCGATCGAAAATGAAATCTACGGAGACGAAAACCACACAAGAGGAGAAAATCCACCAAAACATATATTATAATATATAAAATCCAGATACATGAAAAGCAGTCGTTACATCCTCCCCAACTTAAGAAAAATTCCGTCCTCGGAATTTCCAAAAACTCACGA
The DNA here is from genome assembly GCA_030789695.1 of Scilla litardierei. Classification (NCBI taxonomy): domain Eukaryota; kingdom Viridiplantae; phylum Streptophyta; class Magnoliopsida; order Asparagales; family Asparagaceae; genus Scilla; species Scilla litardierei. Next base: position 42,520,279 of record CM061140.1, on the reverse strand, counting down.
GTCCGAAAACAAAAGTGGGAAACGCTCTCGCATCTCATCCTCATTCTCCCAAGTAGACTCTCCAGGTGAACCGTGTCGCCACATCACCCTCACAAGATTGACAATCTTGTTCCGAAGCGATTTCTGACGCCTGTCTAGAATCTGCACTGGATACTGGTCATACGTCATATCGGGGCGAACGGTAATCTCCGAAAAATCCACCGCATGAGACGGATCGCTAACGTATCGACGAAGCTGCGACACATGGAAAACATCGTGAACTCCTTCCAAAGATGGCGACAAGGCCAAGCGATAAGCTACCTCGCCAACCCTCTCCAAAACGTCAAATGGTCCAATGTATCGCGGGCTCAACTTTCCACGCTTCCCGAAACGAATCACACCACGATTCGGGGAAATCTTCAAGAACACATGGTCGCCCGGTTGAAACTCCAAAGGACGACGTTTAGCATCCGCCCAATGCTTAAAACGGTCCTGAGCAATTCTCAACCTCTCCCGAATATTCCTGACGATATCCACAGCCTCCACGATCATCTCAGGTCCCAACAACTCCCGATCACCAACGTCATCCCAACTCAATGGCGATCGACATTTCCTCCCATAAAGAGCGGCGAAAGGCGCCATGCCAATACTCGCCTGGAAGCTGTTGTTGTAGGAAAACTCCACCAAATGTAGATGGTCCTCCCACGAACCCTTGAAATCCAACATGCACGCCCTCAGCATGTCTTCCAGAATCTGAATCGTCCTCTCGGACTGGCCATCCGTCTGCGGATGGTACGCCGTGCTGAAACTCAGACGCGTACCCAAGCTCTTCTGTAAACTCTGCCAGAACTGAGATGTGAACCTCGTGTCTCTGTTAGACACGATACTCACGGGGACTCCATGAAGTCGCACAACCTCCTGCACGATTCACGATACATCACTATCCGAACTAGGAAAAGGAAATAAAACGGAGAGTAAAAAGAATTTTACCTCCATATATCTCCTCGCTAGCGCCTCAGTGGACTGTCCCACTCGGAACGGAATAAAGTGCGCAGATTTGGTCAATCGATCTACGATCACCCAAATCGCGGCATTCTGCTTCGGACTCCGAGGTAGTCCAGTCACGAAATCCATAGTGATGTGCTGCCACTTCCACTCCGGAATCGGAAGCGGTTGTAGCAACCCGGCCGTGCGCTGATGCTCCGCCTTCACTTGCTGGCAAACCAAACACTTGGCCACACTACGAGCCACACTCCTCTTCATGCCATGCCACCAATAATTCAGACGAAGATCCTGGTACATCTTGGTGCCACCAGGATGCACAGAATACGGCGAGCTGTGTGCCTCCACCATCAGCTCCTCTCTGATATCCCCAGCGGGCACACACAACTTGGCTCCAAACCTCAGCGAGCCATCCTCATGAATCAAAAAGTCAGTCCGCAGACCGGCTTCCACCTGCTCCCGAATCCTCACCAGCTTCGGATCCTCAGCCTGGCCAGCCTTAATCCGATCCACGATCGTCGACTGTACCTGCATGTACATCAACGAAGAAGCCTCCCCAGGAAGAACAATCTCCACGCCAGACTCGCAAAAATCCTGCTGCAATCTCCACTGCGAGGTCAAAATCATCACCGCCGGAAGCCTACTCAAAGCATCCGGAACCACATTCACCTTGCCAGGGTGAAACTGCAAATCAATATCATAATCCGCCATAAGCTCCAACCATCGACGCTGTCGCATGTTGAGCTCCTTCTGAGTGAAAATATACTTCAAGCTTTTGTGATCGGTGAAAATCTTCACTTTCTCACTCAGCAAGAAGTGCCTCCAAATCTTAAGAGCAAACACAACGGCAGCCAACTCCAAATCATGCGTCGGATAATTCTTCTCATGAACCTTAAGCTGACGAGACGCATACGCCACAACATGCCCATGCTGATGCAACACACAACCGAGACCCTTGCCAGAAGCATCGCAAAAGATCTCAAATCCACCGCTGCGATCAGGCACAACAAGAATAGGGGCAGTCGTCAACCTCTCCTTCAGAATACCAAAAGCACTCCCACAATCACCCGACCAAACATAAGCAACATCCTTCCGCGTCAACCTGGTCATCGGCTCAGCAATACGAGAAAAGTCCTTAATGAATCGCCGATAATAACCAGCAAGTCCAAGAAAACTCCGAATCTCAGACGCTGACGACGGAACTGGCCACTCCCTGATGGCCCGAATCTTCTCGGGATACACTGAAATACCATCTCCAGTCACCACATGCCCGAGAAAAGCAACCCGATCCAGCCAAAACTCGCACTTCGAAAACTTAGCATACAAACGATGCTTCCTCAAAATCTCCAACACCGTCCTTAAGTGCGAGGCATGCTCTTCCTCCGACTTCGAATAGATCAGAATGTCGTCAATAAAGATAACGACAAACTTATCCAAAAAGTCGTAGAAAATCAGGTTCATCAGATTCATGAAAACTGCGGGCGCGTTAGTTACGCCAAAAGGCATAACCACGAACTCATAGTGTCCATACTTCGTCCTGAACGCTGTCTTCGGAACATCTCCCTTCTTCACCTTCAACTGATGGTAACCACTCCTCAAATCCAATTTAGAAAACACCCTCGAACCTCCAAGCTGATCAAAAATATCATCGATGCGAGGCAACGGGTATTTATTCTTAATGGTCACCGCATTCAACTCCCGATAGTCCACGCACATGCGACGCGAACCATCCTTCTTCTTAACCAACAACACCGGTGCTCCCCACGGAGACACGCTAGGATTAATATAACCCTTCTGCAAAAGCTCATCCAACTGCTTCCGCAACTCTTCCAACTCTGCAGGTGCCATACGATACGGCGCCTTCGAAATCGGCTGCGCACCTGGAACAAGATCGATAGAAAATTCCAAAGCTCGATCAGGCGGCAAACCAGACATCTCCTCGGGGAAGACGTCGCCAAAATCACGCACCACAGCTGGCCACTCCAGCTCCATCTGCATAGCCACAGCCTCCACCGGCCTGGCCCGAAATCGGACAGGACCAAGCGAACTGCTACCACGACTGAACTCAAATACTGGATGTCCGGGAATCTCGAACACCACCTTCTTTCTCCGACAGTCGATCGTAGCATAGAAGCTCGCCAGCCAATCCATCCCAAGAACTGCATCATAGTTGATGATGTCGTGGACAATGAAATCAGCGAAAAGCTCATGTCCACAGACCACCAACGAGCAAGAATTGCAACCACGATGCACCGAGACCACACCATTCCCTGTGACGATATTCCAACTCTTGGGGAGAGGGGACGTCGACAAGGAATGCCTCTCCACGAAGCTCCGAGAAATAATGCACATCGATGCACCAGAGTCGAAGAGGACTCGTGCAGGAAATGTGCAAACCAAAATCACACCTAATCAAGCAATTAACAATCAAACCCTAATCTAGCAAACAACCATGCTCAAGCAACCAACACAATCTAACAATCAAAACCAGCTAGGAAAGTAACAGCTAGAGTGAGGATTACCTGCGATAACCTCATCCACAGCCGCGCTCTCCGCAGCGGTCATCAGAAAAGCCTGCCTCCTCGGCGGAACAGCCTGCCGAAAAGCCTGCCTCTGCAGAACAAGAGCTGCTCCACGTCCAGCAGGAACAGGCGCTCGATGCTGCAATGGCTGAGCTGCAACAGGAGCCCTCCACAGCGGATCCGCATGCCGACAATCCTTCGCGACATGAGAAGCATCACCGCAAACCAGACACTGGCCCAGAAACTTCCGACACTGATCCTTGACGTGACCAGGCTTGTCGCAGAAATGGCAAAACCTCGGAATAGACCCTCCTGGCCTCTTAAACTGAGCGGACTGATTAGGCCTGAATCCAGGTCTAACCACAGCTCTTGCCTGCTCCACAGGCCTCTTCCCAGCACCAACAACAGACCCTCTCCTCTGGTTCACAAGCAGCTCCTGCCTCTTGGCAGCGACCAGAACCTTCTGATAAGATTCCCGGTCAGAAGAGGTCACAAAACTCTGGAGCTCTGAAGCAAGCCCCTGTAGGAACCTCTGAGCTCTCTCCTCAGCGTCCTGCACCATCTTCGGTGCAAACCGACTCAGCCTCATGAACTCTTGGTGATACATGTCCACCGACGAGTTCCCTTGCTTTAAATCGATAAAACGCTGCAGCATCTCCTCCTTGGCAGCCTTCGGGAAGAACTCACCCTCAAATCTGGCCTTGAAGGTAGCCCAAGCTATCGGCTCCACCAACAACTTCTCTTCCGCATCCCACCAATTCCTGGCGTTATCCTTGAGCTGCCTCTTCGCCAAATCAACCCATCCAGCCGGGGTGATCTTGGCCATCTTCAGATTGTCCTCGACGTTCCGAATCCACTCATCGGCAGCCAGAGGACCCTCAGAACCATCGAAATATGCGGGACCCAGCTCCCGAAATTGCTTCGCTCCTGGCTCAGAGCGAGGGGCATCCGGAAGAGCCCGGGCAGCTCGAGCAGGTGGAGCATTCTGGACTTGCAAAAGCACGCCCTGCTGCACTTGCATCATCTGGATCATCATCCGCATCATCTCACCGCTGGTGGGTTCCCGCTCAGGCTCCTCATCATGAGGGAGCGCACCACTGCCCCCACCACGGGTGAAACGCCTTCCTGCCATCTAGTGACACGGAGAACAACTCAGGTTAGACTCATAGCTTATGACTCGAACGTCGAACTTAGTTTATTGGACATTCTAATATTATTATCGCTATTCCAACGATCGCAGTTACAGAAGGAGACCTGCATGGGCCACCACTAAAACCTGTCACGACCCGCTTCCCTAAAATGGAGGCGAGTACGTGAAAAGGTCCGCACAAGAGTGGAGCTGTGAAGCCCCAAACCCGATAAGCGTCCACAATACATAAACAGGTCCCTGTAACCACAACAGAATAGCAATAATAACACAAGGAGAGACTGAAATAAAATTCACATCTCGCAAAATGTCCAACATCAAAAATAAGTTCAACATCCAGAAAAGCCACCAGGCTAAAAGAAAAGAGTCCAAGGCCCAGAACAAGGCCAACAAAAGCAACGACAGCAACAAAGTATAGGTGCTACGCACCGATAACAAAACAACTGTCTATCAAAAGCAAAACACACGAAGACACTAGGACTGGTCCCCAGTGTCCACGTACTCCCCGTCAAACACAAGCTCGGGCTCGGCGTCAGCAAACACCTCGTCCTCAACAAGGTACTCGGGCTCAGGATCTAACATGTGTCACCCAAAAGAGTAAAGGGGCACATGTCAGCAAGTCTAGAAAGACTTGGGCAAGGAAACTGAAAGTGAGGCATCTAGCAACCTAGCAGTTTAGTATGCATGACATGGCAGTTATAACATGAGTGCACAATTAAAACATGGCAAGGCAATTTGTACAAGAGAACAATCATCGGGACAAGACAAGAGTAGCCAAGCTACTATCAATTCAATACATTCACATTTTGTAGGTGTTTACGCCATTCGCTGAATGGCATAGCATTTCAGACCGATCGACACTAAACACTACCCAATATTCACACGATATGGAGCTTGGGGTCCCTGCACATTGAGCTCATCTAGTGAGTCTAGGGTTGCCCCGCACATTGAGCTCGCATTCTTAGTTCACAATTCAATGTATCGAGCGTTGGGGTTAGCAACTCATTATGCTCGCTTCTGGTCACGAGCCAGGAACACTAGTATGGCGTAGGGAACACCTAGCCGGAACACGCAATTCGGGCATTGGCTATCAACCAACACATGGCCCACTTCTGGAACACGAGCCAGGAACACAACATTGTAGCGAAGCTACGCAATCACAGCAATATCTAAAGAATGCGAGGTCATGACAATTTATTTACGTACAGTTAATTAAATTAAACGTGACAGGCGAAATGCAATGACATGAACATATACGCGTACCGTTAATTGAAAGTAAACATGACATGGTAATTGTGCAACATGCTAAAAGTCGGAACTAGATTCGTTGTCAAGCTAGTTCCCCAATTTGCGCCTAGGCGAGTATCATTTCGTCGCCTAGCCTCTTTTACGCCTACAACATGCAAATGGCCTAAAACATGGCCTAAACCCTAAGTGGCAAGTTTCACTTGCCTAGCACCGGGGATCGACGATCACTTCGTCACACGGATGCTATCTACGGGGGAAATCGCTGTTTTGGGGGACAATCAACAAACAACATGAAATTAATTAGGGTTTCACCAAAATTATCAATAAGTTATGAAAACAACGGTAGAACGATTTCTTACCGAGAGGAGGCGGAAGAAACACTCCGGGGAACCCTAGGATCGGATCTGGAAAAGATTGGAGAAGTTTGGGGAAACTAGGGTTTCGGGGGATTTTGGGGATTTGATGGGTTTCGGTGAGATTTTGGGGAAGATGAGGGGTTGATAGAGTGAATGGATAGTTGGGATGATGGATTTAGGGCTTGGAATGAAGGATTGAAGCTTGGAGGAAGATGGGGGCTGAAGGGGGAAGATTTTAGGGTTTTGGGGTCGTGTTGGAGAAGAAGAAGTCGAATGGGTTGGGTTTAAATAGGCTAGGCTGGCGGCTGCCCAGAAATTAGGGTTTTAACACTGGTTAGTCGGTCAAAGAGCAACCACTGACCGACTAGTTTGGCAACTAGTCGGTCGGTAGACCAACGCAGACCGACTAAGTGTAAACAGTAACTCCTGAACGAAAATAGGATTCTAGAGTTAGTCGGTCCATGAACAAGTACTGACCGACTAATTTAGAATCTAGTCGGTCGATAAACGTTCTTAGACCGACTAAGAGTGAACAGTAACTGATACAAAAATAATTTGATGAGTTAGTCGGTTCAAGAAGCATTGCTGACCGACTAGTTTGCAACCTAGTCGGTCAACCAACGTCTTTAGACCGACTAACGATAAACAGTAACTCCTGAGAAATTTAGAAAGCTAACTAGTCGGTCCAAGAAGGATTGCCGACCGACTGGATCGTCATCTAGTCGGTCGGTGGCCCTTCTTACACCGGCTAATGAGCACAGAAAAGTACCGATATGGAGCGCGGGGCCCCGGGATCGATTCCTAAGACTCCTAGGCTTGATCTAACAGTTAGATACGACCGTTATGAAGTCCGTCACGAGTGACATACTTCAAAATCGACAATCCTAAGGAAGAAGCGAGAAAATACGACGAATCGATCGAAAATGAAATCTACGGAGACGAAAACCACACAAGAGGAGAAAATCCACCAAAACATATATTATAATATATAAAATCCAGATACATGAAAAGCAGTCGTTACACCACAAGTGCAATTGACCTACAATCGATGTCCGTGTATCCCACAACCCTGGAACACGCAAAAACCTTAATCCCACAACCTGGGACTAAGCAAACTCTCACAAACCGAGAGTAAAACGAAATCTTGACTCCCACGACTTGGGATCAAGCCAATCCTCTCACCACCGTGAGTATACAACAAATATGAAGTATAAAGATGAAATATAAAACTTCTTACCACAAAATCCTATGCCTTAAGAAATACTTACCAAATTAGGGCAAGAATGGATTTTGAGGAAGATGAGATCACCAAACCCTAGCTCCACCAAGATGAGCAGCAATAGATGGCTAGGGATAAGTTGGTGACTTGGATTCAAGCTCTTAGCTTGAGAAGCTCACAAGGAATGAGAATCTCTCTTGAGGAATTAGGCTCAAGGAGTGAGGGAGAGATTCTTTTGAGATGAGAGAGCTTGGAATTAGAGTTGAATGTCTCTTATCAAAGATGTGAAAATATCTCTAATTTCAGCCTTGGATCTCTGGTTTGAAGCACTCAAACTAATATAGGAAAGAGAGAAAACGGTCACAAAAATCATGGTATTAAATGCCCCAACGGCTCTATTCTGAAGCTGCTTAATCGGTCTAAGAAGGATCACTGACCGATTAGTGTTGCAACTAGTTGGTCGGTGAACCTTCTTGGACCGACTAGATGGTTGACAGAGAAGATGGTGAAATCATGGGTAAGAACTAGTCGGTCTAAGAAGGATCATCAACCGACTAGATTGACAACTAGTCGGTCAGTGAACCTTCTTGGACCGACTAGATTGGCTTTTAATCGATTAACCATCCTTCTTGAACCAACTAACTGGTCAACAGTACAATGGTCGAATTTCACAAGGAAAACTAGTCGGTCTGAGAAGAGACACCAACCGACTAGATCGTCATTTAGTCGGTCGGTGAACCTTCTTAGACCGACTAATTGGTCAACAAATGGTCTTGAATAGAATAGGATAACTAGTCGGTCTGAGAAGGATTTCCAACCGACTAAATCATCATCTAGTCGGTCGGTGAACCTTCTTGGACCGACTAATTGACCAACAGTGAATGCGCTGAATTTAACTGGGATGTCTAGTCGGTTCAAGAAGAATTTTCAACCGACTAGATCGTCATCTAGTCGGTTGGTTCTTCTACTTGAACCAACTAAGATGCATACGAAGCCGAGAAAAGAAGCGGTAAGCTACGGGAAAGTTTCTAATTGCTTCTAAGGCAATCCTAGAGATAAGATATGAAAGTTATGAAGATTTCTAGGCAAGTACTACTCAAGGCTTAACATTCTACTAAACCGAAGCTAGAAGACAATAAAAGTAAACACGACAAACCGTCTTCAAAGCTTCAACATGGAGAAACCGATTCCCTTGACTTCATGAATACTCCTTGAGCTTCAACGAAGCTCCAGGCACAACGATTACACGTTCTGAGGAAGTATTGGAACGTCGCTTGAGATGAACAAATTACTTTGGCGGCGATCTCCATAATTCTTCATGGACTTGAGTCTTTTGGTTGAATGACTTGAATATCTTCAACGTCATAGTCTTCGAAGCTTTTGACTCATCCATTCCTTTCTTCTCTTTGGATTGAATCTCCATTCATTTGTTGATGCCATTGGCTTGAGGTTGAAGTAGCCTTTGAGTTCTTCAAGCCAATGCTTCACCTTTGTTGATCTACCAAGTCCTCCACTTGAATCAACATGTGTAGTCACTTTTGATCTTCTTGAATCTAATTGGTGACTTTTTAGCTAACTGCAAACACAAGAGTTAGTCACAATGATTTGTGTTTGATCATCATCAAAATCAAGGTGGAGAGTCCAATACTCAACAAGTTAGTCTTTAGGAAGCCAAACCCAGTATGGTTTAGTTCCTTCATGAACAACATATTTATAATTTTTGTTTAAATGAATTTATTGAACAAAGTCTGTAGCGTACCTTTTCTTTCGTTGATCGGACAATTTCTTTGGTATCCAGATGCTCAAAAAATTATCGTTAGAATGATGCATCCTAGTATGATTAACCCGTTTCTTGGTATGATGTGAATCATAACCGAGTCCGGTTTTGCTAGATGAGGCTTTTTGATCATTTATTATACTATCTAGCTTCCCTTTTCCTTTGTTGAAATTCTCAATAATTTTCATCGTAGCATCGTATTTATCTTTGACAGATACGAGAAGATAATTCAGATTCTCAACCTTTTCATTTACCGATAAAATATCTTTTTACAGAGAATCATTCTTTTCTTTAAGGAGACTATTTTCTTTAATGATTTCTTCTTTTTCCTTAGTATCCTTTTTAATATTTCTAAGTGTTCTTCTATGTTCTTTTATGAGCTTTTCATGCATTTGCATAGCTCCTTATATGCTCCCCTATAATCCATGTCTTCATCATCACTTGATGACGAATCATTGTCACTAGATGAATCATGATGCGAGCTTACCTTAGAGGATGTGGATGCCATGAAGCACATGTGTGCTGTTTCTCTTCTTTCATCGTTATCTTCTGTTGAGGATTCATCGGACGAGGAATCGTCGCTCTGGTCGAAGGCTATGTAAGCTTCCTTCTTTGGTCGTCGGAATTTGTTTCTTCCATTGTTTCTCTTTTCATTAGTGTCTCTGTTCTTCCCACGATCTCTGGAATCACGATTGTTTCTTTCCAATGGACAGTCTCTCTTGACGTGCCCTGGTTTATTACAACCAAAACAAATGATACCGTTAGTGGGTCTAAAAGAGCGTTTACCATACTTACTTGTGATGAACTCTTTAAAGTTCTTTGAGATGAAGGCGATATGGTCTTCTTTGTCCGTATAGTCGGAATCTTCTTCTTGGGCTTTAAACGCGAGAGTCTTCTTCTTTGGTTTTTCTTCAATCTTCTTATCTTTTTCAAGCTCAATCTCATATGCATGAGATTTCCTATTAGTTCTTTGATGGTAAGGTCCTTTATGTTATAAGCTTCTCGAATGGCTGTTGTCTTTCCCTTCCACTCGAGTCGGAGGGATCTTAGTATCTTCATTACCTGTTCGTTTTCGGAAAGTTTCTTTCCTAATCCTGCAAGCTCATTTGTAATATTAGTAACACGAGTATTCACATCGGTGATACTCTCTCCTTCTTCCATTTTAAAAGATTCGAATTTTGAATTAAAACGTTTATGCGGGATTCTTTTACCTTTTCAGTTCCTTCCTGACTTACCTGAAGAGTGTGCCATATTTGGTGTGCTATCTCACATTGGGAGACTCGATTGAACTCATTTCCTTTTACTGCACAAAATAGTGCATTCATTGCTTTTGCATTGAGATTAGCTCTCTTCTTGTTGTCGGCTGACCATTTCCCAAATTCAATGTCGGTTGGTGTGATGTACAGGACTTTAGTAACTGTCCAAGCTTCAATGTCCAATGACTCCAGGTGAGTCTTCATTCGGATCTTCCAGCTAGCATAGTTGGTTCCGTTGAATAGTGGTGGTCGCATAGTATTCAGTCCTTCAGAATGGAAAGATGTTGACGCCATCACTTTTGTAGACTTGCTTTGATACCAAGTGTTGGATCCTGTGGATGGCAAACAACACTAGAAGGAGGGGTTGAATAGTGTTGTATAGAGATAAAACTTTTTCGTTCTTTTCAAATAAACACAAAACAGATCCTTCTAATGTTGCCTAAGAAACCAAGTAGAGCGATCTACGCTTGGTTCTTAATCAACAAGGTAATCTAATAATCACAGAGTAATTTCATAGTAGGTAAAAGACAATTAATCTTTGCAATATAAGAGATACACAATTTTAGTTACAATTAGATAATAGATCTTTACACGCAGATAAATCTTTACACAACGAAATGTATGATCTTTTCAATATGTAAAAAGAACAAAGATTACAATGATATAATAATAGAAAAGTAAATAAAAATTGCTTGCAGAGATAAATAATAAGACACAGAAAAGCAATCGCAGACACAAGGATTTTTATCCTGGTTCCCCACAACTTTTGCGTACGTCCAGTCCCCGACCAATCCAGTACGAGATTTCCACCATCTGCCTTGGCAAATACAAATACCTAACTCCACTTGTTAGGATTTCCAACGACCTGGTCTTGACCAGGATTTCCAACCGCAACACCTAGACTTGTCTAGGGTTCCAACAACAACACAATAAAATCGATATCCAATTCACCACAATAAATTGATGGAGATTGGTTTTACACCCAGATTCTATAGCCAAATAGTAATAGACAAATTTACGTGTAGTGGTTTGATAGAATAAGATTCTAGATCACACAAAGATATGAATGAAGTCTTTGTGATCTAGATCTAATGTTTTTCAAAAATCCTTTAAATAAAAATCAAGAGAAAGTAATACGGATTTGAAAAACAATTAGCCAATAAAACGAGATTATGGTCTTTAGAAAATAATAACAAAATTGCAAGATCAATAATAAAACAGAATTGCCTAAAGAGAGAATGAGAACGTAGAACTTTAGAGCGTTTACACGAGAGAATTTGAATTCGATAGTTGTTGTGTTTTTCTCAATGAAATGATCCACTATTTATAGGAGAAATGTGAGAATTTGAAATTCAAATTGCTTTGACTTTTGTCCCGAAAATCATGGGAGAAAATCACTCAAAGATATTTCAAAAATCAAGTCAAAACGTCAAACTTCGACAGCTGGTAGTCGACTCCCTAGGAGTGGTAGTCGACTCCCAGTGTGTTTCAGGAAATCTTGATTCTCACCTGGTAGTCGACTCCCTACCTTTGGTAGTCTACTCCCAGAGGAGTTTTTCCTGCGACACAACTAGTCAAACAAGTAGCTAACTCCAGGGAGTAGTGGAGTTTCACTACGGAATTACAAAGCGACTAGCGAAAGCTCTCAAAATCCTTTTTGAAGATGATTTAAAAGATATTTAAAACGTTTTTAAAATCATTTGTGTGTATGTGATTGTCTATACGATTTGGCTTTAACAATACCCTAAAAAGACACAACACACTCACTATAGACTAGGACACATCTTTAGAAGCTTGATCAATTGATGGAGTAGATGTGAGCTTCACTTGAGCTTCTTGTTCTATTTGAGCTTTGTGCTTCATCATTTGATCTCAGCAACGTTCGTCCTTGTCTTCAAGCGTAGATTGAGCTTCTTTGAGTATGAATAAAGCTTTTCATTTGTCGCATATCCTGCACACTTAATTGTAGTGTAGTTAGTACACTAAGCTTCATTTGGTGTGCTCATCATCAAAATCACTTGGGGTGGAGTTCAATTTTCATCAAAACTTACGCACGAAAACTCATGTGCTCGCTCTTTGTCCTTGCGTTCGCTCTTGTAGGCAGCGACGCCTCAGATGATACGGTAACGGCGACAGTGGTAACGTCTGGTGGTGCAGCGCGGGCTCCAGGAGTGGCATGGCGATGGTTCGAAGGCGAATGACGACTGTCGGCGTGAGGCGCTGGAGATGGCCGGAGTTGTGCGGCTCTCGGGCTTCGGAGACCTACATGTTTGAGAAGGGAGGCATCGAGGGCTATGCGGACTGAGGCGGGCAAAAGGCCGTGGGCTCCCGGAGGTTTCGCAATCTACGGTTGAGGGGAGACACGCGGAGGCGAGGTTGTCGGAGAGGGGATGCTAGGCTTCGCTCGCCGGAGATCGGAGCGAGAGAGGGCGAGGGAGGTGGTTCGCTGGCGGTGAGGCGCGGGCTGCGGGTTGAAGACACGGTATCGGGGCGATGGAAGCGGCGTCGGAGGCGACGTGCACGATGGCGGTGGAGGCCTCGGGGGTTGGAAGCGCTGGCGTTGCTGACGAGAGGAGGAGGAGGGCCTTTCGTTGGGTTACGGAGAGAGAGATGAGGGAGAGAACGAGAAAGAATTTGAACTGGGTTTACAATTTTTTTTGATAGGTTGCTGGTTCCCCAAGTCATTCGGTTGAATAAAATAGAGAGAGAGAGATGAGAATGTGGGTGTGAGGCCACGTGAAGGGGATGGTTGCTTGATTTGGGGAGGGAGTAAATCGTGGGTACGGTTGTGAGGGGATAGGATTTAATCAATTTAAAAAACTGATTTGATTCTCTGGTTCCTTAAAAACGAACTGCCACAAACTTGTTTATTAATGCTTTGTAAAGTGTGTAATAATTCATAGTTGGATTTAAAAGAAACTTACAGACTTCCCTCTATTTTTTTACAAATCAAATGTTATGAATATATACATATATATATATAACAAATGAGGGATGTTTTTGAATCTTTGTCCCATGTGGCAATGTCACATCGCCACATGGGACACCCTTCTTAAACCCAAAACCCAAAAAACACAAAACTCCACCCAACCCTCAAAAACACACCCAAACCCAAACACCCAAAATCACACCCCAAACAAAAAAACCAAAAACCCCCAAGACACTACACACACTTAAACCCACTATTCTCATTTTCACACGTTTTTGCACTCATCGAAACACCCGTGTGGGTCCCGCATCCTTACTGTGTGTGGGTTGGTTTTGGGGGTCCGTGCATTCGCTCCCCTTTTACCATCCGACGTTGCCGACATGCACACACACGCTTTTCGCTCCTTCCTGGTTCCGCGCGTGCATTGCGGCCATGTTCGTTGGTGGTTATTTTTGCTCCGTGCACCAAGTGCACGGGCAATTTCTAGTATATATATACTAGTCATTACCCGTGCCCATAGGGCACGGTTTATTTAATGGCTGAGTTTTCTCCCCCACAAATTTCAAGTTCACCCAAATTTCAAGTTTTCCCACAAAATTTCAAGTTTTCCCCCCCCCCCCAAATTTAAGTTTTCCCCCAAAATTTAAGTCCCCCCAAAATTGTCATTACCACCTAGGACAAACTTGCCACGTAGGACAAAGCTTTGTCCTAGAAGGATAAGATTCAAAATCTTCATAGAACTGGAAAAAAAATGGCCGGAAGGAGTGAGAATAAAAAGTGTGGGTGTGTGTGTGGGGAGGGTCCATAGGCAAAAATACAAAAACCGGGATTGTATGTACAAAATTCCCCACCTCCACTTTTATCCCTCAAAATCTCATCTCTTATATTTTCTCTTATTCAATTTCCCTGTTTTATATAATAGATATCCAAATTCTCTTATCCAATTTCTCGTGTCCAAATTCTCTTATCAATTTCTCTTGAGAACATCCGTCTTTTATATAATAGATATCTATTATACTTTTGACAGCGATTTTTGAATCCTAGGGCTGACTAGGACAAGCTGACTAGGACAAACTGGTTGATAAAAGACGGCCAGGATTTGATCTTGCGGAATGAACGGTTGACATGCGATTTTGAGGGGAAAAATTTTGAATTTTGGATTTAAATATTGGGAAAAATGAGTTTGGGAAAAAGCAAAACATTGAAAACTATCGAACTGCTCGAGTCTGCCTCTTCAACTCCCCCAACAGTAGAAGACTCGACAATCAATCAGCAAACAAAGAAAATTGAGACGTCACACCAAACATTTATGGGTGTAGTTCGAATTGATACGTCTCATTTATGACACCAATCACCAAACAAAAGTCCAGCTGCCACAAACAAAATTCCACCAATTCACGGTAAAATGCCCCGCAAGCCCTACAAACAACTGAACGTCTTAAAAAAGGCTCAATCCACACGCCACAAAAACAGTCAATCTGCGGTTTCATCAAAGACAGCAATAGCAGCTGGAGGAGATCCATCCACCTGAAGCTCCATCAGATCCTTTTCAATCTCACTACCTCCATCAGATCCTTTTCCATCAGATCAAACATTAGCAGGAAGATGGATAGGGGGAACCCTTCGGTTGCTGAAGACTCCATCTTCCTTCATCATTTCTGCAGGATTGATTTTTTAGTCTTCAGCAACCGACTATAAAATCTCCATCTTATCAGCCAAAGGTATCTGATAAAAACATATGAGAGAAATCTCCCTAGAGGTTCTACAGATCGCCAAAGACTCCATCTTCCTTCGGTTGCTGATGACAAAAAAATCAATCCGACTATAAAATCTCTCTGTTGTCTCCGTCTTTATCTCTATCAAAATCTCTCTCTCTCTCTCTCTCTCTCTCTCTCTCTCTCTCTCTCTCTCTCTCTCTCTGCCTTGAAGCTCAACTGTGGCCTGCGATATTATCAGCCAAAGGTATGTGAAAAAACGGACTTGGGCTCCTTTGATTCTTCATAAAAACATAATTTTTTTAATTTTTTGCTGAATTTACGAGACGGGTCTTTTCATTTTTTGATTAATTAATGTTTCTTTAGATCTATGATCACTTTGTTACCTAATTCATTCAATATTTTGGTGGGTACTTTCATTTCCTTCTGTAGCTTGATTTGTGAAGATATTTAATTTGCTTTGGAACCACCCTTTGAAGATCCATGAATTTTGATGGTTTTGCTTTTTAGAATTTGTTATACATGGGTTTTTGCTCTCATAGCTCAGAAATTGAATCCCTTTTTGACAAATATGGGTTTTTAGAATTTGTCAATTTTTAGAATTTGTAGACGGCGGACGCGAAATTTCCTCCTTTTTGACATATTTGTTATACATGGGTTTTGAGGGTGTATTCATTGGTCGTTCCTCATTTCTTGCTAGATCGGAGGAGATGTAAACGGAGGACGCGAAATATTGTAAACGGAGGAGATGTTGGACGCAGGCGGCGCAGTCGTTGTTGCTGAGATCGCCCCTGCACTGGAAGAGGCCAAAAATGGGATGGGCACAGGTTTTCGCAAGGTGAATTACAAAGCAGCAATGGCAAGGGCACAGGTTCTTGCAAGGGTACGGGTACGGTTATGCCTTCACTATTGTAATTTGCAGTTTAAAATCACTTCAGAACAAGCTGGCCTACATCGATGAAGGAAGACGGTTCCCTAGATCGATGTGTTCCATCACCATCGGCACCCACCCCGTCACATCCCCTTCTTCCATCTAAAAATATCATTTTATATTTTTTCCTTTGTTGCAGAACAGGACATCGAGTTTCGCCGATGTCAATGTTTGGCTACTGAAGCAGGAGACGACCATCGAAATTGATTAAAACTAGATAGATAGAGAGAGGGCCCTTCATACGTTTCTAGAGGTGTTCGAGCCCGAGAGGTTCGAGGAGAGCACGGTGGATTACAAGGGGACCAATTATGAGTTCATACCGTTCGGAGCAGGGAGGAGGATGTGTCCAGGGATCATGTTTGGGCTGGTGGGCATGTAGATCGCGCTCGCAAACTTGCTGTAGCTTCGACTGGAGTCTGCCGGAGGGGATGACTGGTTTGGATATGAGTGAGATCAACGGGCTCATGGCCTGTTGGAAGTATGATTTGTGCTTATGTGCTAACCCTGATGTTCCGTTGCATGCCAACGCATAGGGCGTGTTAGCTAAGTGGTCTCTAGGTTTGCCATGTGTATCAATCAACGGCTTAAATAAGAGCCGTGTATGTGCGTGTTCGTGATCGTGTGCGTGTGGATGCTCATCGCGTGTTTCACTATTGCCAAATATATGTATTAGCTTTCGTGAAATATTAAAGGTGCAAAGTTTAAGGAGCCACAGACACTCCCTATATCGTTCATATATCGTTGTAATCTCGAAGGACGGTCGATCCCTATAGGTATCTGTAGAACCTCTTGCCTCGGATTCTTTGGCGATCCAACTCGATTAGGGTTTTTTACGCGATGGCCTCGTATCAGACCGTTGATGCTTGATCCCAGCCCCCAGCTCAATTGGTAAGCTTTGTTCGACATTTTTTAGTCGGATTGATTTTTTTGTCATGTAGGTTGGGGATTTTATCACATCCTTCATCATTTCCCCAGCTTTTGCTTCAATTCTACCTGGAAAGCCAAATCTCAGCCACTGAGAGAAATTAAAGAACGCGTACAACTGATCATGCTGCATCGAGGAACGCAAAAGTTAAAAGATGAGCGAAGGGGACAAAGTTTCTGGAGTAAATAAATGTAAAGAAGCTGAGGTGGGGCCCGAACCTGATAAATCTGGGCCGTTAATTTGGTGAGCCCAGTGAGATTTACTTGATCCCGCGACAGATTCCCACCAGCTCGGTGATCGAATATTGTGAAATGTGCGACGAATAAAACGGTTTTAAAATACCGTACCCGTCGGCGGATTATTACAGGGGACGAATTTTAGCCTTTTTTTTGAAGCTGGACGTGGAAGCTAGAGAGGTCCATAGAACCAATTGGATGTTATTAATGGGGTAAAGCTGAGAGTGTTGATAAAGCAAGTTAAGTAAATTATTAAAAACGCATGAGAAGACTGTTATTTGGAAAACCATAAGAAGACTCTGGAAGATTGTAATTTGGATCCAGCTGCCCCCCCCCAAAAAAAAAGCTTGGTACCATTATGTAATGGGAGTTGAGTTGGGAACACAAGCCGTTTAAATTTTTACGCCGTCCACATCATTTGCATCTTTGACGTCGCATCTAAATTTTTGTTCGTTTAAATTTTGGAGGGGTAAATAATTTTTGTGAAGAACAAAGATTTTGATGGGATATTTTAAATGAATCGTGCCCGAGGGCCGAAGGCGCCAGTGTAATTCTGTGCTGAAGATGCATACACTGAATTTGTTCCATGTCGAAGGCGCATGCGATGATTATTTTTTAATTTGTTGATTTGCGCCGAAGGCGCCCACGCTTAATTTGTTGTTCCGCGTCGAAGGCGTCCGCGCCATTCTGTGCCGAAGGCGCACACACTAAATTTGTTGTGCCGCGTCGAAAACACCCGTGTTGCTAAATATTTTTATGCTAATGTGTTCTTTTAAATTTTGGCTGTTGAAATAATTTTGGGGGAAAAAAAGATTTCGCGGGGAAAATCTTAAATGAACCGTGCCCGCGGGCACGGGTTATAACTAGTCCCTTATCCAATTTCTCTTGTCCAATATCTCTTATCCAATTTCTCTTGATAACATCTCTCGTTTGTAATATAAATATCACTTATCCAATTTCTCTTGATAACATCACTCTTATCCAATTTCTATTGTCCAATATCGCTTATTCAATTTCTCTTGATAACATCCCTCTTTTATAATATAGATATCTCTTATCCAATTTATCTTGTCCAATATCTCTAATCCAATTTCTCTTGATAACATCTCTCTTTTATAATATAGATATCTCTTATCCAATTTCTCATGTCCAATATCTCTTATCCAATTTCTCTTGATAACATCCCTCTTTTATAATATAGATATCTCTTATCCAATTTCTCTTTTCCAATATCTCTTATCCAATTTCTCTTGATAACATCCCTCTTTTATAATATAGATATCTCTTATCCAATTTCTCTTGATAACATCCCTCTCTTATAATATAGATATCTCTTATCCAATTTCTCTTGTCTAATATCTCTTATCCAATTTCTCTTGATAACATCCCTCTTTTATAATATAGATATCTCTTATCCAATTTCTCTTTTCCAATATCTCTTATCCAATTTCTCTTGATAACATCCTTCTTTTATAATATAGATATCTCTTATCCAATTTCTCTTTTCCAATATCTCTTATCCAATTTCTCTTGATAACATCCATCTTTTATAATATAGATATCTCTTATCCAATTTCTCTTGATAACATCCCTCTTTTATAATATAGATATCTCTTATCCAATTTCTCTTGATAACATCCCTCTCTTATAATATAGATATCTCTTATCCAATTTCTCTTGTCCAATATCTCTTATCCAATTTCTCTTGATAACAACCCTCTTTTATAATATAGATATCTCTTATCCAATTTCTCTTGTCCAATATCTCTTATCCAATTTCTCTTGATAACATCCATCTTTTATAATATAGATATCTCTTATCCAATTTCTCTTTTCCAATATCTCTTATCCAATTTCTCTTGATAACATCCCTCTTTTATAATATAGACATCTCTTATCCAATTTCTCTTGTCCAATATCTCTTATCCAATTTCTCTTGATAACATCCCTCTTTTATAATATAGATATCTCTTATCCAATTTCTCTTGTCCAATATCTCTTATCCAATTTCTCTTGATAACATCCCTCTTTTATAATATAGATATCTCTTATCCAATTTCTCTTGATAACATCCCTCTCTTATAATATAGATATCTCTTATCCAATTTCTCTTGTCCAATATCTCTTATCCAATATCTCTTGATAACATCCCTCTTTTATAATATAGATATCTCTTATCCAATTTCTCTTTTCCAATTTCTCTTATCCAATTTCTCTTGATAACATCCCACTTTTATAATATAGACTAGTCATAACCCGTGCCCGCGGGCACGGTTCATTTTAGATTTTCCCTTGCGAAATTTTTGTTCCCCGAAATTTTTTTTCAAAGCCAAAATTTAAAAGAAACACAAATTAGCTTACAATATTTAGCGGCACAGGCGCCTTCGGCGTGGGTGCCTTCGGTGCTGTTACGCCTATTTGACCGAGACCCGTAAAACACGAGCCCAGGAGCCCGACTACTGGTCAAAAGCCCATCTGCGTCCTCAGAGCCCATTCGACAAAGGCCCTACAAGGGGCCTCCTCGAACGTCGATCCGACCCAGCCCCAATAACCCGTTAGTCGCTCGCCCACTCCTGCGAAAACCACTCCCCCGGACGCGCGACCACTAAATAGCGATAATGGGGAGGTGCTGGCATGGCGGCGGCGAGGGGGGACTGATGGGGCACGATCAATGGCGGACGTGGGACGTGGGTCAGAGGCAATCACGCGGGAGCTCTACAAAAGGGCCAGGAAGACGACGAAGAAAGGGACCGCATCTGAGGTAACAAAACCTAAGGTACTCCATCAACGACCTCGTTCCCCCAATTCATCTCCTTCCTCCCCCGCTCGCACCGAGAGACGCCGTCACGATCTCCTCACGAGTCGGACCGTCTCCGCCGGGCCTCCTTTCTCAGATCTCTATCTGACTTAGGCATCGGAGGGGATTTGGCCGGAACCAAGGTCCGGCCCCCTGACGAGCGTTCTCGTCTGCGCAGGTGGACAACAGATCAACGGGCCGAGGCTACCCCTCGCCCCTCTCCGACCACTCGATCAACCGGACAGTGAGGCTTCCCCTCACCGTCAGCCTGCCGTGGCCGAGCACGTCCTGCCGAGGCCGAGCGTCCTAATCGGGCCCGAGACTCTCCCTCGCCACCCGCCGGCCGTGCACCTACCCGGGCGACTGAGGCTATCCTTCGTCCCCCTATCAGCCGAGGCCGAGCACACCTGTCCGAGGCCGAGCGTCTCAACCAGGGCCGAGGCTACCCCTCGCCCCTTCCGCACCGATTCGAAGCCCCCGAGGGACCCAAAGCGGGCCCTTTGACCACGTTGACCGGGTTCTCCACGGTCAACGCTTTGTAGTGAGAAAACACTCTGAAACATCTGGCGCCGTCTGTGGGAAACGAAAACTGTCCCACGAAGAAACAAACCACATCTGCGATGACGCGGCCTCCCTCCTCTCGGCGAAAGAAGGGCGAGGCCCCGACGCGGGGCGACAGGCCCCGCCATCGTTGTCAAGAATGGGCACGGAACCTACTGCTACAGGAAGATGCCCTTTGGCTTGAAGAACGCGGGGGCCACCTACCAGAGAATGGTCAACAAGGTGTTCAGCTCCCAGATCGGAAGGAACCTAGAAGTCTATGTCGACGACATGCTTGTCAAGTCACGGCGACCGGAAGACCACATCGCCGACTTGCGGGAGACCTTCGAGCGGTTGCGGCGACACCACATTCGGCTCAACCCCGCGAAATGCACGTTCGGGGTAAGATCTGGCAAATTCTTGGGATTTATGATAACTAATCGTGGTATCGAAGCTAATCCCGACAAGATCGATGCGCTGGTTAACATGCGCGAGCCGACGACGATCAAGGAGCTACAGAGGCTGAACGGGCGCATCGCAGCCCTGGGGCGATTCCTTTCCAAATCAGCGGAAAGATCGCTTCCCTTCTTCAAGGTTCTGAGGAAAGCAATCGCGGAACCTCCGAACAATAGGAAGACAATACTCTGGGACGAAGACTGCTCCCGGGCGTTCGGGGACCTCAAAGAGTACCTCCGCAGCCCCCCTCTCCTGTCCAAACCCCGGGAAGGGGAGTCGCTGAGCCTTTACCTGGCGTGCGCGGAAGAAGCTGTGAGTTCGGTGCTGATCCGGGAGGACGGCGGGGTGCAATGGCCGGTATATTACACGAGCCGGATCTTGAAGGGGGCGGAGGTGCGATACTCGCCCATGGAGAAGCTGGCGTACGCCCTCGTCCTCTCAGCGCGAAGGCTCCGACCCTATTTCCAGGCCCACACCATACTGATCCTGACCGACTCGCAGCTGGAGCAGAACCTCAAGAGATTCGATCGAATGGGGAGGATGCTAAACTGGGGAGCGGAACTGAGCGAGTTCGACCTCCGATTCAAACCGCGCACTGCCATCAAGGGACAGGCCCTAGCCGACTTCATCGCCGAATGCACGACGGAAGGAAATGGCCCCCCAGAGGGAGAAGGCCCGGGGACGGTAACTGCTCAACCCTTGTCCTTTCTTTCGACTGACCACTCTCAACCAGAGGATCCAGGAGCGTGGATAGTTCATGTGGACGGGTCGGCCACGCAGTCTGGAGGAGGGGCCGGGATTACGATCCGATCTCCGGAGGGGAACATCGCGGAATACGCGTTGCGGTTCGAGTTCCCGGCCACGAACAACGTGGCGGAATACGAAGCTGTGATCAACGGCCTGAGGCTGGCCCTGGAGCTCGGGGCCGAGTCCGTCCGCCTCCTCAGCAACTCGAAGCTCATTGTCAACCAACTCTTAGGGAGTTACGAGGCACGGGAGGAGGCGATGCAAAGATATCTCCCGGTCGCCAGAGCGGCGATGTCCAAATTCAAGGACGTGGAGGTCTTACACCTCCCACGATCAGAGAATGCGCGGGCCGATGCGTTGTCAAAACTGGCCTCGTCCTCGCCAAAGGAGCTGGGCCGCACCATCTACGTAGAGAACCTGCCGTCCCCCAGCACGATGGAGCACGAGGTGATGGCGATCGACCAAGAGCCCACCTGGATGGACCCGATCATCCGATACCTCACCCACGGAGAGGTGCCGGCCGATGGGGATGAGCGCCGAACCCTGGAGAGAAAAGCACTCCGATACGTGATCCATGAGGGGACGCTCTACCGGAGACGCTGGACCAAGACGGACGTCCTCCCATACCTGAAGTGCATCGGACCGCAAGAAGCTGACTACGTCCTACGGGAGGTTCACGACGGGATCTACGGGAATCACCACGGGGGCAAGATAGTCGCGCAGAAGATCTTAAGGCAGGGGTACTACTGGCCGACCTTGGCCAAAGATGCTACAAGCTACGTGCAGAGATGCCAAGAATGCCAGAGGTACGCCCACCACATCTCGACTCCTCCGTCAGAGCTCATCCCCATCGTGAGCCCCCTCCCCTTTGCGAAATGGGGGCTCGACATCATTGGACCGTTCAAGCCAGGACGAGGGCAGCGGAAGCACCTGATCGTGGCAGTGGACTACTTCACCAAGTGGATCGAGGCCGAGCCGTTGGCAACCATCACGTGGAAGAAAGCGAAAAGCTTCGTGTGGAATTCCATCATCTCCCGATTCGGAGTACCACGGGCCATCGTCACAGACAACGGGAAGCAGTTCGATTCAGCGGGGTTTAAAGATTTTTGCGAGGAATGGGGAATCAGGCTCCTCTTTGCCTCGGTAGCACACCCCCAAACCAACGGGATGGCAGAAGCGGCCAACAAGTGTATCATAGAGCCCCTCCGGAAGAAAATGAAGGACGCCGAAGGGAACTGGCCGGAAGAGCTCCCCGGGATACTCTGGTCATACCGGACGACCCACAAGGAGGCTACTGGCGAGACCCCCTTCATGCTCACCTACGGGGCCGAGGCGGTGGTACCGGTCGAATTGGGTGAAGAATCTCTTCGCCTCAAATACTTTGATGAAGACCGGAACTCGCAGGGCCTAGGGCTCAGCCTGGAGCTCCTCGACGAGCGACGGGAGCAGTCACTGGCCACCATCGTCCGCCAAAAGCAGAATGTGGCCCGATACTACAACGCTCGGGTGCGGGGGAGAAGCTTCCACCTCGGGGACCTGGTCCTCCGGAAGGCGGGCTTCACCACCGATACCGCTCGCAAAGGGAAGCTCGCGGCTAGATGGGAGGGACCCTACAAAGTCGTCGAGGTCCTCGGACCCGCAGCCTACCGACTAGCCGACATGGAAGGGAGAGTTCTCACTCACACTTGGAATGCGGAATATTTACGCAAGTACTTTCAATAGATGGATCGTTTCCTATGAAATAAATTTGTTTTAAATTCATTCCCTTCTAGATAAAGCAAAAAGGTATACAGAAGGATACACGAAGAGGTCGAGGGGCATTCCCCTCCCTCATTTTTCTCCGGGGGCGCCAGGGGAGCCGCAGGCTGGAGGCTCACTAGGGTCTCCCCCCTTACTCCGTTCGGCATCAGAGTACATCCGAAGTTTCTCAAAGTTGATCCCCGAGAGCGGGAACTTCTCTTGGATCTCGGACTGGCACCGGGCGAAGCCCTTCTTGTACGCCTCCAATAAGGCGGTCTCCACAAAGGAGGTGGCATACTCCGCCACGGCATCCTGAGCGATCCGGGCAGGATCCAACTCCTCGAGCCCACGCAGCCGAGCCTCTAGGGTCTCTACCTGGCGTTGGTGCTCCGCCCTCTCCTTCTCGATCTCCCGGGATTTCTCTCCTAGTTGGGCAGCAAGGGCCCTCGCCTGCTCCTCCGCCGCATCCAGACGATCGGAGAGCTCCGAGGCTTCGGAGGCAGCAGCCGGGCCGGGGACCTGCTTGACCCCTCCGGATGCGTCGACGTCTTTTAAAAGAGAGGCGAGCCGCGTCTCGGCCTCGGACTTCGCGGCCAGAGCCACAGCTCTCTCACGATCCGCTGCCTCCAGGGCAGAGGACAGCTCAGTTATGCGGGAGTTCAGGGATTGGACCCGCGCTTCCTCCAACTGACCAGCTTCCTCCTCCTCCTCGCCAGGGACCTCAGGGCCTAGCCCAGCCACAGATTTGGCTTTGGGAAGAGCCGCGAATTGGCGCCTCATCGAGAGGCCCACTGAGGACAACTGTGCCAAAGCGACGAAGGTAAGATGGCAAAAACAGCTGGAGAATGGGGGGACAAGCAGAGACACACTACCTGTTGACCAGCCTGGATCACGAAGGTAGCCAAGCAATCGCCTCTGACTCCGTCCAACACCGCCTGGTCGGGAGGGAGACAACAATTCTCGGCCACTCGAGCGGCGGCTCCGCGGCTCGAGAACACCGACTCTTTCTCACCCACTGGAAAGCGTGGACAAAGACGACCCTCCCCTGACGAAGGGAACTCGCCAGGAGCAGAGCGGAACGCCCCAAGATACCGACTGTAAGCATCAGGGAGAGAGCCGTCCGGAAGAGGTGAAGGGCCGGCCCACGGCCAAGCAACCTCAACGGGAGCAGATTGAGGTCGGTCAACAGTCGGCTGAACGTCGACCCCCTCGACCCCCTCACGGAGCCTCTTGGGAGATCCCTGCAAGGAGAGAGAGGGAGACGACATCTTCTTTCGCTTCGAGCCTCCGGACGCGGTCACAACCCTCTGCTTCTTCCGGACCGCCAACACATGGTCCCTTCTGCGCGGATCCGGGTTTGGGGCCTGCACGAGAGCGCCGGCAGGAGAAGGACCGAGAGGGAACCCACCTGCACTCAAAGAATAAATGAGAGACAGAGCAGAACCTGGGCGACCTCGAGGGGCGAACGCTCGGAGCAGCTTACCTAGGGGCCACACCGTCTTACGCAAAATGAGGTCACTAAAGAGGAAGTCGATCGAGCGCTCCCTCGGAGGAATCGCCAACATGTCCCTCGCCGTCTGCTGCTCAGCGACCGTCGGCTCGCCCAGATTAAGAACAACGGCACCGGCCGCCACCCACCGAGCCGGGAAGTGTACGCTTGAGGGGAATGTGACGAACACGTATTCCCCCTTCCAGCGTTTCAGAGAGCTCGGCAACCCCAGCACCAGGGACATCTTCGGGCGGGCGCTGATGTAAATCCACGCCCCCGATTGGTGGAGGCTCAGGCGGTAGAACTGGGCAAAGAGGCGGAGAGAGGGCACCACACCCTTCAGCATGCAGACGACAACGAACCCGACGAGGATCCCGACGGCGTTGGGATAGAATTGACACAAGCACACATTGTGGGCCTGAAGGAACTCAACGATGAAAGGATGAAGCGGGAAACGGAGCCCGAAGTGGAAGCACTTCTCATATATCCCGACCTCATTGGGACCAGGAGAGCAGATCCGCTCGTCAGCCCCAGGGGCACGAGCCGAGTAGGGAGGAAGCAGGTAGGAGGAGCGCATGCTCCCGATGGCAGTGGCACAGATCGACGAAGGCCACGCCAAGACCTCAGAAGGAACCCCTGAAAGATCATCCCCGTGCTGACTAATCGCCGAAGGAATGCCACCCGCCGGACCTGGAGCCACATCGCGCTCCGACCGAACCGAACCCGTAGCAGAAGAAGACGACATGGGGCAGAGCTCAGACAGGAGGGGGATCAGCGCAAAGAAGAAAGACGATGGGATGGCGGCACACGAATCCCTCGGCTTCTCCACTTAAGACGACTCCGCGAGCGGCAGGGATAAGCTTGCCGCTACACGTGGCAACATCTGAAGGCTGACGGCGCTTCGGAACCCGCGCCTTAAAAACATCGAACGGGCCAACTCATGATGACGACTAATAAATGAGTCGGCATCGACTGGCAAGCTCGTCAAAATCGGCAGAGGTCACATCGGCCGAGCCGAACCGGCCGAGGCCGATCAACCCGACCGATGGGGGCAATTGTTACGCCTATTTGACCGAGACCCGTAAAACACGAGCCCAGGAGCCCGACTACTGGTCAAAAGCCCATCTGCGTCCTCAGAGCCCATTCGACAAAGGCCCTACAAGGGGCCTCCTCGAACGTCGATCCGACCCAGCCCTAATAACCCGTTAGTCGCTCGCCCACTCCTGCGAAAACCACTCCCCCGGACGCGCGACCACTAAATAGCGATAATGGGGAGGTGCTGGCATGGCGGCGGCAAGGGGGACTGATGGGGCACGATCAATGGCGGACGTGGGATGTGGGTCAGAGGCAATCACGCGGGAGCTCTACAAAAGGGCCAGGAAGACGACGAAGAAAGGGACCGCATCTGAGGTAACAAAACCTAAGGTACTCCATCAACGACCTCGTTCCCCCAATTCATCTCCTTCCTCCCCCGCTCGCGCCGAGAGACGCCGTCACGATCTCCTCACGAGTCGGACCGTCTCCGCCGGGCCTCCTTTCTCAGATCTCTATCTGACTTAGGCATCGGAGGGGATTTGGCCGGAACCAAGGTCCGGCCCCCTGACGAGCGTTCTCGTCTGCGCAGGTGGACAACAGATCAACGGGCCGAGGCTACCCCTCGCCCCTCTCCGACCACTCGATCAACCGGACAGTGAGGCTTCCCCTCACCGTCAGCCTGCCGTGGCCGAGCACGTCCTGCCGAGGCCGAGCGTCCTAATCGGGCCCGAGACTCTCCCTCGCCACCCGCCGGCCGTGCACCTACCCGGGTGACTGAGGCTATCCCTCGTCCCCCTATCAGCCGAGGCCGAGCACACCTGTCCGAGGCCGAGCGTCTCAACCAGGGCCGAGGCTACCCCTCGCCCCTTCCGCACCGATTCGAAGCCCCCGAGGGACCCAAAGCGGGCCCCTTGACCACGTTGACCAGGTTCTCCACGGTCAACGCTTTGTAGTGAGAAAACACTCTGAAACAGGTGCGGAACAACAAATTCAGCGCATGCGCATTCGACACAGAACACCAAATTCGACGTGGGTGCCTTCGGCGCAGAAAAACACACGCAGGTGCCTTAGGCGAGGAACAACAAATCAGCGTTAAAAAATGGCGCGGGCGCCTTCAGCGCGGAACAACAAATTCAGCGCATGCGCCTTCGATGTATCGAAAACCAAATTCGACGTGGGTGCCTTCGGCGCAGAACAACAAATTCGATGTAAAACAACAATTTCGACGCGGGTGCCTTAGGCGCGAAACAACAAATTCAGCGCATGCGCCTTCGACACAGAAAACCAAATTCAGCGTGGGTGCCTTCGATGCAGAACAACAAATTCGACGTAAAACAACAATTTCGGCGCAGGTGCCTTAGGCGCGGAACAACAAATCAGCGTTAAAAAATTTAGCGGGCGTCTTCGGCGCGGGCGCGGCTTCATATACGTATAATCCGTGCCCGTGGAACACTGTTCATTTAAAAATCTTGGACCCACTAATTTTAAACAAACATCAATAATTATTAGTTTCCCCTGAAATATCAGCAGATGGGATCGAAATTTTACAGGGTTTTGCAACGCGAATCAATGAGTTGGTAGCATTCTCCGGCATTCATTCTCCCACAGCTCGCGTTCATTCCCAAGATGAGATTGTGTGTGTGCACAACATTTTTTTTATAACTAATATTAAAAGGCAATTCCTAATTTCAATGTTTTTGTGTATTCCCAACAAATTTCTCTTCAACCCAAAAATTTCCCTCCAAAACTTGATGTGACATTGCCACATAGGACAAATTCAAAATCTGCCCTCAATTGTAATATAGATATCTCTTATCCAATTTCTCTTGATAACATCCATCTCTTATAATATAGATATCTCTTATCCAATTTCTCTTGTCCAATATCTCTTATCCAATTTCTCTTGATAACATCCCTATTTTATAATATAGATATCTCTTATCCAATTTCTCTTTTCCAATATCTCTTATCCAATTTCTCTTGATAACATCCCTCTTTTATAATATAGATATCACTTATCCAATTTCTCTTTTCCAATATCTCTTATCCAATTTCTCTTGATAACATCCCTCTTTTTTAATATAGATATCTCTTATCCAATTTCTCTTTTCCAATATCTCTTATCCAATTTCTCTTGATAACATCCCTCTTTTATAATATAGATATCTCTTATCCAATTTCTCTTGATAACATCCCTCTCTTATAATATAGATATCTCATATCCAATTTCTCTTGTCCAATATCTCTTATCCAATTTCTCTCGATAACAACCCTCTTTTATAATATAGATATCTCTTATCCAATTTCTCTTTTCCAATATCTCTTATCCAATTTCTCTTGATAACATCCCTCTTTTATAATATAGACTAGTTAACCCGTGCCCGCGGGCACGGTTCATTTAAGATTTTCCCTTGCGCAATCTTTGTTCCTCGAAATTTTTTTTTCAAAGCCAAAATTTAAAAGAAAAACAAATTAACTTACAATACTTAGTGGCACAGGCGCCTTCGGCGTGGGTGCCTTCGGCGCAGAACAACAAATTCGACGTAAAACAACAATTTCGACGCGGGCGGGTGCCTTAGGCGCAGAACAACAAATCAGCGTAAAAATATTTAGCAGGCGCCTTCGGCGCGAGCTTCATATACATATAACCCGTGCCGGTGGGGACACTGTTCAGTTAACCCGTGCCCGCCGGTTCATTTAAGATTTTCCCTTGCGCAATCTTTGTTCCTCGAAATTTTTTTTTCAAAGCCAAAATTTAAAAGAAAAACAAATTAACTTACAATACTTAGTGGCACAGGCGCCTTCGGCGTGGGTGCCTTCGGCGCAGAACAACAAATTCGACGTAAAACAACAATTTCGACGCGGGCGGGTGCCTTAGGCGCAGAACAACAAATCAGCGTAAAAATATTTAGCAGGCGCCTTCGGCGCGAGCTTCATATACATATAACCCGTGCCAGTGGGGACACTGTTCATTTAAAAATCTTGGACCCACTAATTTTAAACAAATATCAATAATTATTAGTTTCCCCTGAAATATCAGCAGATGAGATCGAAATTTTACAGGGTTTTTCAACGCGGATCAATGAGTTGGCAGCATCTCCCGCGTTCATTCTCCCACAGCTCGCGTTCATTCCCAAGATGAGATTGTGTGTGTGTGCACAACATTTTTTTCATAACTAATATTAAAAGGCTATTCCTAATTTCAATGTTTTTGTGTATTCCCAACAAATTTCTCTTCAACCCAAAAATTTCCCTCCAAAACTTGATGTGACATTGCCACATAGGACAAATTCAAAATCTGCCCTCAATTGTAATATAGATATCTCTTATCCAATTTCTCTTTTCCAATATCTCTTATCCAATTTCTCTTGATAACATCCCTCTTTTATAATATAGATATCTCTTATCCAATTTCTCTTGTCCAATATCTCTTATCCAATTTCTCTTGATAACATCCCTCTTTTATAATATAGATATCTCTTATCCAATTTCTCTTGTCCAATATCTCTTATCCAATTTCTCTTGATAACATCCCTCTTTTATAATATAGATATCTCTTATCCAATTTCTCATGTCCAATATCTCTTATCCAATTTCTCTTGATAACATCCCTCTTTTATAATATAGATTGTAACTAGATAAGCAAATAAGTCCATTATTAATGTTAACAATGATGAGTTAGTTCAATGGAAACGTACAACACAAATTCAAAATTTATATATATATAAATAAAAAGAGTTTTTAATAATTAATAAAGTGTTAATGCGGGTTGGTCCCTCGACGTCTGAAAATTACAAAGAAAAATACCGCGATGATCGCGCCAGAGAGTCATGAATACGGGATTCGGTCACACATTAGATTCACAGAAAATGAACTAAAAATAAAAAGGTCCGGCGATGACCAATCAAAGCTGATTTGTGGGAGAACGGACCGTGAAATGGCGTTCCCAAAAATTACTATGAAATTCTACACTTCTATACGGTCACAACGGCATATCACATCGTATATACCGAATCAAAAAAGAGTCAAATAAAATACGCACACGAGAAGAGTCGTACGCGTAGAAAATACGAACAGCCAGAAAGCGGCCGTTACACTGGCCGACGAGATGGGCACCCCTGCCCAGCCTGGCCCTGGACCGCGGCCAGGTCAACCCAACCGGGCCCGGACCGTTGACCGGGCTGGGCGTACCAACGGGCCTGCAGGACGAGCCGGCGGGTCAGCGGGCCATTTGGCCACCGTGAGCTGCGGGCCCGGGTCGAGGAGCACGCGCTGCTCATGCCATCAGATCGCGGACGGCTGCAATCCTGATCGACCGTTTGTCCTACGCGTACAAATTTTTCTGTGTGGGGTTTCCCCATAGGCAGGGCAAAGTCGTGAGGAAACCCTCCATATAAGATGGATATTTTGTCGACTTAAATAGACAATTTATATGTTATATATCATATTTTTGATATATATATTACAATTGCGGACTTTTTTTGAATTCTATGGCTGACTATGACATGCTGATGTCATACTGATGTATAAAGAGTTTGATAGAAGAATAGATATGATTTACTATTGGCAAAAGAAGGGTTGAGATAAGTGTTGTGAGATGAGGACTTTTTTTTGGTTTTCAAACACCCCGCAATCACTACATTTGCGCAGAATACCACTCATTTCCCCTCTTTGCTAAAAAAACACTTACATTTCACTTTTTACCCCCCACCCAACATTTGCACTTCCCCCTTCATTTTCGTGCGTTTTTCTTTTGGCCAGGGTTAAATTTTTTTCTCCGCGCCGAAGGCGCCCATGCCAACCCGCTAAATGTTTTTACGCTAATTTGTTGTTTCGTACTGAATTTGTTGTTCTACGTCGAATTTGTTGTTCCGTGTCGAAAACGCACGCGCTGAATTTGTTGTTCCGTATCGAAGGCGCCCACGCTAATATTTTTACGCTAGCTAATTTGTTGTTCGTTTAAATTTTGTCTGTGGAAATAATTTTTTGGGGAACAAAGATTTCGCGATGAAAAATTTTAAATGAACCGTGTCACGCGCCTAGGCGCCTGCTAAATTTTTTTACACTAATTTGGTGTTCCGCGCCAAATTTGTTGTTCCGTGTCGAAGGCGCATGCGTCGAATTTGTTGTTCTGCGCCAAAGGACATAAATTTTGGAGAGACCAAAGATTTTGAGAGGATATCTTAAATGAATATTGTCCGAGGGTACATGTTATGATTAGTATATGTATTTATATATAATATTATTTTGTAGCTATACCAATAAATAAAGAAAGAACAACATTTATTTTGTTGTGAACGGTTATTTAACCGTAGTTGGGTGAGATTCTGGGATATCCTAGAGATAGGCCCATATCATTGTAAGCCCATATTTGTATTCCCCCAATTGCCTATAAATAAAGAGTTGGGGGCTCTTCCCCCAGTAGTTGATTCATAACACGTTATCAGCACGCGCCTCTAAATTTTTCCTTTCCACAAATTTTTTTCCGTTCGTTGCGAAGGCGAAGGTGAAGGCGAGACGGGAGATCCACGAGCGTGGTGCAAGGCTTCCTCCATCGAGCGTCGTCATCCGCGTAGGGCTTCGAGCAACCGTCGCTATATCCGGAGGACGGATATAGAGGTAAAAACACTAAAAACGATATTTTTAATCATACGTATGATTGCCCCTCCCCTAGATCTCACAAGATCGATATGGGGATTATTTGTCGCCTTGAAAACGACGGACTTTTCATCCCAAAAACTCAATTTTTAGGGTCAAATCCCTTATTTTGATCCCTCTGGCGGCTAGCCTCGCCGAAAAACCCCCCCACCTTGCCGGGAAACCCCCCCGGCCGCTCCCCCCGCAGGGGGGGCGGCCCCCGCCGCTCCCCCCTGTAGGGGCCGCGCGGCCGTCCCCCCTGCAGGGGGGCGGCCCCCTTGGCCGCTTCCCCCTGCAGGGGGCGGCAGCCCCCGAGGCCGCGCCCCCTGCAGGGGCGGCGGCCCCGCCGCCGCGCCCGCCTACAGGGGCGGCGGCCCCGCCGCACCCCCTGCAGGGGGGCGGCGCCCCCGCCCCCCCAACCCCTTCAAACCCTAACGCAAAAAAAACAAACAGAGAAAGCCTGTGGGCCTGAAGCCCACAGGCCGGCTGGCTGTGGGCTTCAGGCCCACATGCCTATTTTCCTTAAGAAAAAAAGAAAAAAAACAGAAAGCCTGTGGGCCTGAAGCCCACAGGCCGGCTGTGGGCTTCAGGCCCACAAGCCAATTTTTCAAAAAAAAAACAGAAAGCCTGTGGGCCTGGAGCCCACAGGCCGGCTGTGGGCTTCAGGCCCACAGGCCAGTTTTTCAAAAAAAAATGGAGGTGGCTTAGGCTGAAAACACGCCTAAAGAGGCAACTGTTTGGCCTAAAAATTAATTTAAAAAGGGGGATTCAAGGGCGAAATATTTGTGAAAAATCACGGTAAATTACGGGACAAATATCGGGCAAGCGAAGACTTTTTGGGGATTTCTGGGGGGCTTTTTGGGATGATGAGGGAACCTCTTTTCCTCAGACAAAGAAAATGTTTATTTTGGGCACTTAATCAATTTAATTGATTAAACTCATTTACTTTACAACCCATGCATCGTAATTACTTTTACATGCTTTTCATCTCTGGCAAAATTATGTAGATATTATATGCGTGGTTGTGCATTTTATTTAAAAACTTAATAATTAAGAAGATCATGCGACCGCTCTGCCGTTAGTTACCTAACCTAACGGTGTATGACATTGCCCAGTGGTCCAATAATTATTAAGTGATTAAATATTATTTTATCCTCATGTGAATAAACTGCATGTGATGTCTGTGAATGAAAATGTTGATGAGCACAATATTTCTGCATGAATTGCTAAATGTGGTTTTTGGATCGGCCGTTGAGTCCCACAGTTTATTTCCCGCACTTTTCTTTTATTTTTGAGAGAAATTGTAGTGAGGAATTTATGTAAATGTCAAAGAAAGAAGACCAACTTCCATGAAGACGGATGCCACGCTTGAAGATGGAGATAAGGGACCCACGGGGTTTCCAAAGTTGTATTTTCATTTTTAAAGCTGTAAATTTGTATAATTTGGACTGTGGACTTTTGGACTCTTTCTTGTGGGACTGGCCGATCCACACATTTAGCTTTTCGTTAAATATTGCCCCCGCATGAAAATGTTTTCTCTGATTAATTATTAATTCATGCATGTTTGTGCTCTGCTAGATAAATGGCTAATATTGCAAACATTGATTTCGAAGTACTGGAAGCATCAGGTAGAAACTATCTAAGCTGGCAGCTAAATGTAAAGTTTCACCTGCGGGCAAAGTCCCTCATCGCTGCTGTGACTGAAAAAAAAAATGTTAGCGATATAGAGAAGGCGCAAGCCATCATCTATATTCGTCGCCATGTGGACAAGACCTTAAAGGCTGAATACCTTACGGTCGAAGATCCACTTGAGCTATGGACTGCCCTTGAGGACATGTATAAACATCAGAAAGATGTTATACTCCCAAGGGCACGATATGAGTGGGAGAACCTGAGACTGCAGGACTTTAAGTCCACTGCTGAGTACAACTCAGCACTTTTTAGCATCACCTCACGCCTGAAATTGTGTGGTGAGGAAGTCTCAGAAAATCGCATGCTGGAAAAGACATATACGTCCTTCCATGAAAAAGATGTGATACTCATGCAGCAATACCGTGAACGCAAGTTCACCAAGTATTATGAGCTGCTGTCATGTTTACTCATGGCCGAGCAAAACAGAGAGCTTCTTCTCGCCACTCACAATATGCGCCCCCCGGCATTGCCCCCCCTACCAGAAGCTCACTATTCCTCTTCCTTCAAAAAGAAGAGAGATAATAAAAGAAAAGAAAGACCACAGAAGGGGGGTTAACAGAAAAATGCCAAGGGCCATGAACAACAGCAGCGAAATAATGAAAGTAAGCGGAAGTTCACGTGGCACAGAAATGACAAAAATTATGCACCCCCACCCAAGAGGGAATGGGAAGACCAGTGCCATAATTGTGGCATAAAAAGCCACTGGTCCAGAGTGTTCCGAACTCGCAGCATCTCCAGGATTTGTATAAAGAGAACAAGAAAAATAAAGCTGAAACAAACCTGATAACCTCTGATGCTCCAGACAAGTTTTCAGCTGATAACTTCGAAAATGATGACATGCTTGATTAGCCTTTACTTTTATCTTAGCAAGTTGTTTTAAGAATAATTTATGAGAGCATTTGAATTATGTGATTTGTTTTAGAATGAAAATATTTATCTGAATATGCATGTGCCTATACGTTTCATCTTTTGAAACTGCTCTCATAAATGATTGGTAGACAATAAACACGTACAATTTTTTTTCAATACAAAGCCCAATATCAAGGCTATAATGAAGATCCAGGGAATGCAACACTGTTTCCCCAAACGACACAAAAATAAGAGGATGCACTAATCCCTCCGAATTCCAAAAGAAACTTTCTAAGTTTCAAAGACATCCGTTTCAACGGATTCCATTTGGAAACAGCAAATGTAAATGAAAAAAATTACCGTATGCAACGCCTCAAGATAATGGAGTAAAATCCATACTTGAACGTTTTGAGAGCCTTAGAGGCCTCTACCATACGAAGATTCAGAGAAAAGAAGCGGAACTAGACGGAGCACCTGAAGTGCCCGACATCTGCCAAGTTTTACTCTGGCATGATGGACTTGGCCACCCCCGGATTTGTGATGATGCACTGCATCTTATCCTATGGGTATGACTTGAAGAACCAGAAGATTCTTCAAAAGGGAGAATTCCATCGCATTCCTTACTATAAGGGAAAACTAATTGCAAGGCCATCTCCACGAAAAGTTGAAAAAGAATCTCCACGCTTCCTCAAAAAGAATACAAGGAGATAGATGTGGATAGAATCCACCACCCCTAGTGGGCTATGTCAGTAATTCACTGTAATGATAAATGCATCCTCAGAATATTCGTACGTGTGTCTACTACAGACCCGCAACTTAGCTTTTCCAAAGCTATTGACACAAAAATAAAAATTTGCGTGCACATTTCCCAGACAATAAAATAAAGAAAATAAGTCTGATTAATGTTGGGAAATATA
Source organism: Scilla litardierei (assembly GCA_030789695.1). Classification (NCBI taxonomy): domain Eukaryota; kingdom Viridiplantae; phylum Streptophyta; class Magnoliopsida; order Asparagales; family Asparagaceae; genus Scilla; species Scilla litardierei. The sequence goes on along the minus strand of CM061140.1, from coordinate 42,485,138 downwards.
CCTCCCAGTCATTTCAAGAGAACTGCCAAGCAACGGGAATAGAAAATGAACATACAAGTGCCGCATGTTCATACCCAAAATGGGTCGGCAGAGTCACTGAAAAGTAGACTCCAATGGATTGAACGTCCATTAAATCCCGATTGCAAATGGATGCATGGGGACATGCAAATTTTGCATGATGCATCGTAAATGAAAATAAGACCATCTGGAGGTCAGAGTCTCCAATGCAACTTGCATATGGAATGCCACTGGATATTTCTCTTCGGAGAATCTTCGGTCCGCAGTTTAAATCCCCATCGCACCAATACAGAGGACAAATTTGGGTCCTCAACGTCGCCTAGGTATCTATGAAGGGTTTGACTCACCCTCAATGAAAAGACACCTAGAACCCCAAACGGGGGACGTATTTAAGGCACATCTTGAAGACTGTGATCTCGATGAGATGAGTTTCCCAAAAATAGGCCCAGATACTGGAAAATCTGGCGCGAAACAAATTATAACGTGGGATACAAAAAGTTTGACCCACTATGATCCGGTAACAATACAATGCGTAGAAGAGATCCCGAAGATCCTCCACATACAAAACACTGTTCACTAATTACCGGAATCATTTATTGACAACCGGAAGATTGTCAGATCACACATCCCTGCTGCAAAAACTCCAGCTAGGATTGACATCCCCGAGAATGGATGCAATCCACCAGCAGCAGAAGTGGCTGATCCTGAACAGAAAATAGGCAGACCACCAGGCTCCAAGGACAGAAACTCCTGGAGACCTTAAGACAATACTACCACAGGACAATGAGCTCCTGTCCACACCATCACCCTTCCCGGAATCCACTACAGAGGAATTGCCGGGAAAAAGTGAAATTAAGTAAATATTGTACGTACTGGGGAGGTGTTGGACAGATAGAACATAAATTGTCGACAAATGTATTCACGTACCATATTGCCATATACATCTCAAAAGCGATGATGTTTGTAAATTATCGTTCCACACTCCGTTGCTAGAAGGCAAACATAGAGATTGGCCAAAATGTGGAACGTGTCAATAAAAGATGAGCTGGACTCACTTATGAAATGTGAAATGTTCAGACCTGAAGTCCTAACACCAAAAAGGTTTCAAACATGTGGATAAAACAAAGTATTGCACACATAAGAAAAATAAATACAAAATCGTATGCTATAAGGTACAACCTATAGCCCAAGGAAATTTCGCTGAAACTAAGGATCGAACAAACTCAAATGAGCATGTCTCATAAATGATGCATCAGTCTCCCTATGTTATCAAAAGTGAATACCTTACGATTTGGCGAAGGAAAATTATGGATATGCTGTTATTGGATGTTGTGACAGCATACCTTCGTGGATATATGGTAAAGATAATTTCCACATTTCCTTAAAAATACCTGAATAGACTTCGGGACGTCTATTCAAATGAAGAAAAACAATAAGTATAATAAATAAATGTACAACCAAGAGAATCATTTGACAAGTCAATGATTCGTACTGAAGGTTGTCTTTGCATCTGTGCAAAGAACAGAATTAGAGATCATAGTTAGAGACAACTAAAATCTCACCGGATCTCCTAAAGAGAAAACCGAACTACATGAACAAGCCTGACTTTTAAACATGAAATAAAAAGACCTAGGCAAATATAAAGTCATGGCTCATAGAATCCTGTTACAAACGCCCAGAAGTGCGTTGGAGAAATTAAAAGGACCATTGCCATCCAAAGTACACCTACGGTGGTACACTTACTGGATGTACAAAAAGAACCCTTCCGATCGCTGGAAGAGGGGGAGGATATAACTGGTCCCAAAGTCCCTTACCTAAGTGCAATCAGGCACTCCTGGCTAACTGCATGCGTCCCGATATAGCAACTGCAGTAAACTCATCAGCCAGAGATAGTTGGCACCTAAAAAGGGCCATTAGACCGGAGTTAAGCCTTCTGCGCTTCCTCCAAGGGTCGAAATATTTGGACTTACAAAATGTAGTAGCATCCCCTAATGTTTATGCGAATGCAGGTTACAGGTCCGGTCCCTATACTGAGAAATCACAGAACAGGTACCAACAGTGGTATGACCATCTACTGCAAATATGCAAAGCAATTTATGAAGGCAACATCATCCTATCATTTCGAGATCCTCACCATTTCAGAATCACACCAATGGTGTATTTGAGGGCGCCTGGTGGTACATCACATCCCAGCGATGACTGGGATAGAGGCTGGTTCTATGGAGCTGACCATATGTCTGAAGACCACATCAGATGCGACGAAACTTAGCACACCTCTCCAGAGTTTCTGGATTCAACAGCTGCTTGATGGTGATAAAATTTGTAATCTGTGTACATTTTCGGAATATTGTAAATAGGAGTGATGAGATAAGCCTACGAGATCTGAAAGCCTAAGAGCTTTTACAGATCAGGGGGGGAGTTGACAGAATTTGTACTCTTTTCCCTTAGCTATGAGTTTTCCCACTGGGTTTTCCATAGCCAAAGGTTTTAACGAGGCAAATCACATCAACTCTGGATCCTGAAGTATTTACCCCTCGGTGACGCTCAGAATCCAGAAGTATTCATGAGCAGAATTACTTGTACAAATCAGGTGGAGTTAAAGAGCATTTGTACTCTTTTTCCTTAACTATGGTTTTTCCCATTGGATTTTCCATAGCTAAAGGTTTTAATGAGACAAATCTCACCAACTCAGGATTCTGAAGTATCCACCCCATGTGAGACTCTTCTACGCTCAGAATCCTGAAGCATTCACGAGCAGAGTCCACACCTATGACTGGATAATGGAGAGTGTTGTGAACGGTTATTTAACCGTAGTTGGGTGAGATTCTGGGCTATCCTAGAGATATGCCCATATCATTGTAAGCCCATATTTGTATTCCCCCAATTGCCTATAAATAAAGAGTTGGAGGCTCTTCTCCCAGTAGTTAATTCATAACATATTTGGTATTTTTAAATAATTTTGTTTTACATCATACATGGCAAAAAAAATCTTCTCTAGGCCATAATAACGGTTGAAGCATCATGCGAGAAAACTTGACGAAGTCCAACCGTGTAACATTGGGGGCCCACGGGCAGGACACTGGCCATGATTTATATTTTTAAATAAAATCATCCCTCCACGAACCCGAACCTTCTATGTATTTGGAAAGAGGCGGAGCACCACAATTGCCATCAAAACAACACAATCCATCGGAAATCAACGGTCAACATGTTTTCCTTTTCTTTCGACAGCGAGTCCCCAAATTCTCTCCTTTATTTGCCTTTATTTTATTGTTCTCGGAGCATCTTACTCTTCTTTTCACCTCTCACTCACTCACCCCTTTCTCTATCTCTCCGCCTGGACCGCCCCCCATCCATTCATTCAACCCGCCGTCTCCTATTTCCCTTTACGTCTCTTGAATTCAAGCCATAGAGCTTATCCTAACCCTAATTTTCTTATCTACCTTTCTCGACATGAGATGGGAAATGGGGATGGACGAGATCGAGGCGGTGCTGGAGACGATATGGGACCTCCACGACAAGATCAGCGACGCGATCCATGCCATATCTCGGTCGCATTTCCTCAATTCCATCAAAAACCTAAGCAAGGCGCGTTTGTTGGAGAAGAAGGGGAATCCCCTCGGTTCGATAGAGGGGGACAACGATGGGAAGAGCGGGTTCGTGTTCGTGAAGGATTTCAAAGCTGATGCTGTCGATGATGACAACGCCGCCATGGCGGAGGCTAGGAGTCTCAATGCGATTAGGACCGCCCTCGAGAACTTAGAGGACCAGCTCGAGTTCTTTCATGTGAGATCTTACTATTCCCTTTTGTTATCGCTGTGTTATTGGCTTGACTTTCTCCCAAGTATCTAATTGTTCATGATGTTTTTGTTTGTTTGTTTGTTTTTTTTTGTTTTGGGTGCGGGGGTGGGCGTAACATAATAATTGGCAATAGCTTGCCAACCATAGCGGTGATTTTTCAATTTTCTTTTGCTGCTTCATGATGCGAATAGTGGAACCTAATGCAGTATTAAGCACATGATGGAGTTTAAGTGGATGTCACCAACCAAAGTACTTGGATTCGAACACAAATTCTGGATAAAATTTCATTCTTTGCTTTGTATGCAAATTACTGCTCAGAGGAATCGGGGTAGATTGGGGGAGAAGGCAATAAAAGTTTTAAAGCTGTCAGCTTTTTACCTTTTATTTGTCAGATATTGTTATTTATACTTACATCTTGAATCTGTATGAACCTAGTGCCTTTATTTTTGGTTTGCCCTATTCACAAGTTTCCTCTAACATCTTTTTTCTATCCAAAGAATTGAGCATGTGACTTCTTATTACGTGGCCATATGCCTTCATTTATCCCCTGAGTCAGATCTCAAAGGCTGTTCTCCATCCATTTCCTCAGTCAATCATGTAGAAGATGTTAGTTTTATTTCAATTGGTAAAGGATTAGTTTTACCCCCTTTAACTGGATTTAACAATTAAATTTTTAAGTGAAGCAATAGAGAAGAGAAGGTATTGGACCAACAATGCTTAGGAGTAACTCATTAGCTTTAGAGGGAACTCAGTTTGCCAAAAACTTATGAACGTTGCATTCTAGAAAAAAATGATTTGAATCATGTATTTGTATGTCAGGGGTTCATTTCTGCAATATTTGAAAGCCATAAACGTACTGCACTGAAACAATTTCCGTTATTTTCATCGTTGATTTTTAGAGTACAAAATCTTACAGCTGCCTATTCACTATTCACTGTATTTGTGTCTGAAATATTTCATTGAAGTTTGGAGCTTTAACTCCATGCAATTTAATGATTACTTTAGCATTTTTATGCGTAAACTCCAGTGCTTTTGAAGCAGATAGAGTCATAAAGAAAATCTTATGGTGACATTTGGTAAGGCTTTAGACCATAGTTTTCGCTAAATTCCTATTCGACTAAAGCTTATATTAATTTGTGTGTTGGATGGTAAAAATCATTTTCCTACTTAGCTGTCTTTGAAAACCAGTCGGTAATAGTGGTGTGGGGTATTGCTGACACGCAAGGTATGCTAAATTTGTATGGAAAACTAAAGATGTTTGGTTGGCCAGTCGATGATATATATAACCGGATTCTGGCCAGGTTTCAATACGTACAAAGTGATGAAACATATGTATTTCAATTTACAATCAAAACCATGATAACTCAACAAAAAAAAGCAGAGGATTTCCCCTTTTCTCTCTCTTATTTTTGCTCTGTTTACCATAATAGGATATTGGTTACCATAATAGGACATTGCCTCGTTCTTGTTCTCTCCTCTTATTCCTTTTATTAGAAGATCCACAAGGCTTTCTATCTATACCTTAATCATTCGGACAAACATGAATAGTTCCAGGTCTTTGTATGGAATTAGCAATGTAACATTCTTAGCTTCTATAGAGAAACCTTTTTACTACTATGGTTCCCATTTGAAGCTTATATCCTTTACTCTAATGTTGAAAATAATGTAACACCAAGCGTAACACTACACCTTAGAAATATGCATAACATATATAACGTTTGGTGTATCGTAATTTACATGTTTTTTTATTTTTTATTTAAAAAAATATGAAAATATTTCTAATATGCTTTTAATAAATATGATAAATATTGTAGAAAATTTTTAAAAATCTAAAAATTAAATAAAAATATGTCAATGGTAAATAACATATAATATCAACATACATTAGCAAATGCATGAATATCATCAAATATATGTAGTAGCAGTGCAAAAGAAGTCATAAAAGCGTAATAAATAAAGCAAAGCAAACACATCACTAATATCAACTAAAAGTCTAATGCAAATTATAAACTAAGAAAAAATTAACAATTAGAGTATCATGAACTAGTTTAAAGTAAAAATAAAAAATGTATCGATGTCTTCTAATATTTTTTCTTCTTATTTAGCTATGCTATGCTATAGTTTAGCTAGCATAACACATGTTACTATGAAAAAACCTATAGCTACATAGAACTTGGGCTACACATGGGCGTTACATAACAAAAGGGCTAGATTACATTACACAATATGTTATTTCAAGTTACATAATGGATTTTTTCAGACATTGCTTTACTCTTCGTCCTTTGACACATGTTAGAGGAGATTGAGACGTGTTTATTGGCAATTGTTGAATTTGGATCTAAGCCTAGATGGGGGTGAATAGGCTAATAAAAATATTCGTGCAACCCACACGAAATCTTATAATCAAATGCAGAGTAAATATAATTAATCACAGAGTATACAGCAGATTTACCCTGGTTCGGTCGTCCCCACGACCTACGTCCAGCCCCCAAAGCGGATACTAGATTAATAATGTTAATGTACAAGCATAAAAAGCTAGAGCACCTTCTATACGCTTACCAGGCTCTCCGTACACCACTCCACCGGTGTTCAATAAAACTAATCCTAGTATAAGCTTTCTATTGACTAGTCCCAACTAGTCAAGTCCCGCTTGTCTAGTACTACACTAGACAAGACCCCAAAACACAAGTATTGTAAAGTTTTCCCTACAAAGATCGCTACTCTACTACACAAATATAATAATAAATAGTCTAGGAAATCTCAGTTTTTGTAGTCGTAGTCGTCTCTGTCAATCAGATCAGGTCAGATCAAATCTGACAGGATGTAGTCGTCAACGTCGCGTCCGCCCTTGGATGAAGTTTGCGGCCTTAGGTGTCTTCCCCTTCTATGTTGAGCAATTGGAGGATGGATGGTCCTTGCTTCTTTGGCCTTGATGCAATAGAGTTCCCTTGGAGATGCTTGCCCCCTTGAGTGAAACTTGCGGCATATGGATGAAGTTCCTTGATGTTGCGCTATGATGTGTTGCTTCCCTGGCAAGTTGCTGCCTTGATGATGAAGATGAAGCTTGGATGCAAGTTGCGCAATGTGTTGCCCTCTTCTTCAAATAGCGGCAATGGAGCTTTGAGGCTTGAAGGCTTTGTGGAGAAGAAGCTTGTGCAATGATGTGTTCTTGTTGATGACCTGCGCAATGAGTATGGCAATGGAGTTCTCGTTGGCTTTGGCTTTGACTTTGGAGATGTTTGCAAAGGAGAAGATTAAGCAATGGAGTTCTCTTGCAAGTTGTGTAAGGAAGGAGACAATGGAGCTTTGGCTAGGGTTTTTGCAAGGAGGAAGAAGGAAGTATATGTTGCGCAATGTATGGTTTATTGGACATGAAAAGTTGCGGCCATGCTCTCCCCTTTGTGTTGGCCGCAACCCCCTACTTTGTTTTTCCCTTCTCTCAAAATATCTCTCTTTGAATATGTGTTTATATAGGAGATGATGAGATCAATTAGAATCAAATAAAATCCCATAATTGATGGAGATTGGAAGGAATTCTAACTTGAATAGAATTTGAATGAATCACCATGGATATGGAGTTTAAATTTGGATGGCTATATGATTTGAATTTGAATGACTATAGGATTAGAATTGGATCTCATTTAATTACCATTGATTTGCATGCGATTCTTTATATATCTCCATCTTTGACCAAGTCTTTAATTTGTACGGCTTTAGGATTTGATTCATGCACCAATTGATTTGAATCAATTCAAATACGGATTTGAATTGATTTTATCCTTTTCTCCTCATCTTCGACTTAGTCCAATATGTGTAGCCATTATCTTCATCTTTGACCAAATCCACTTTGATAATGAATGACAAAGTCTCCATCACTTTGACTTATTCTCTCTTTGAGTATTTGCGAGATTGCCATTCATGAAAACACTCAGCACACACATTAAATCATTCACACACGTTTGTTATCATCAAACACGAAGTCATCGATCGTTGTATTCAACTATACGTTGTATCAAACAATCTCCCCCTTTTGATGATGACAAACCAATATAAGATTTGAGCAATAACGATTCATAAAATATCATCGTGACATGTGTGTGTGTGAAGTGTGATGATGGAGGATGTATGCAACAAGTATAACAATGATGTTCAAACATACAAGCATGCTCCTCCTATATTCATGCTCCCCCTTGAACATATATTCATATATTCATTAAGCACATACATTCATTCATTATTCATTAATGCTCCCCTTAAACCAATATTCATATTTTCATAAGCATTGATGCACACCAAATCATCAAATCTTCTCAATATTTCACTCCCTTTGTTATCATGAAAAGTGTATATGAAGTCAAATTTATACCACATGCAAAAAGTGAGCATTATAAATTACAACACATGCATGTAGACATTCGTAGAATAAGCACTTCAAATTCAATGAAAATTATAACATAGACTTCAACACCTTCGTGTAAGTGTGATGATTACACATTGAAGTACATATAGAAAACTTTTAAGAAATTCAATCAAAACCAATCCATATTTTCCATGTAACATGATATCACCTAGAATTGATTTTCTCCATCTCATTAAAAATGTGTTCAAGGTACTACACCAAAAAACATAGCATATAAGGACTCTTAGATGTGAGGTGACATTGCTTGACGAGTATAACACCAACGCTAAAGATTACCCGCAAAGCATATGTTGGATACTCGTGGGTAGTGTACTTGCCAATGATAGTATCCATTTTTCATACGGAGCTATTTTCATTCTTTTTCAAAAAATTTCATATTCAATTCATTTGTGCTCAATTTTTATCTATGGCAAGACACATCATATCCCTTAGATTTTCAGTTATTTTTCATCATACATTCACTTTCCAATATTTCATAAAAGATGTCTCCAAATGTACAACAAAATTTAATGACCGTAGAAGTGAAAGTGAATGTGTAGAAATCATATTATTCAAATCATTGTACATGCCATGCCTATTTAAAAAAAATCTAAGCATGCACATGTAGACATAACAATAATACATCAATTTCTACATGGATATGATTATCATTCATTAATACCACTTAAATGATTCAAAAGAAAGATATACATTAAGCACCTTTTTTCTTTTTGTTTTTTTCAATTTGTTGATTTTTCTTTATAAAGAACTAAACAAGCTAGAAAGCAAACAAACTAGCACACAAATAAAAACAAATCAATCACACAAATAAAAACAAACCAAGCACACACAAAAATGCTATGAAGATATGCATTAAGTTCAAAAAGAAAAACCATACCTTTGCGTCGTCATTTGGCTATGGAACTTTAATAAGATGCGACATTCAATTCATAGTTCCTAGTCACATAGTCACATCCATCTTACCTACACGGAAAATGTTATGTGTGACCTTGGTATCTAACAATGTCCACTCATCTTAGTCATCAAATTTTTAGGAACTCAAATTTGCTTGAATTTGATATTCGTGTTCATATATTTACAATGATATGAAGTATGACCAACAATAGCACATGTAAAGCATTTTGCATAAATATTTTTATCTTTTGTAGGCTTATTGTGAATTCTCTTATAATTAGACTTTTTAACATGTTTCAAATAATATCGAAGTCCACGTCTATTATTGCCATAAAGTTGATTTTCAAGAATAATATCCAACGATTGTTTTCCAATAGAAAAATTCTTTAATGACAATTCTAGACTAGTGACTTTGGATTTCAATAAAGCATTCTCATTCACAAGTAAAGTGCATTTACAATAAAAGCTTTCTTGTTTTCCTCTTCTTTCTTTTCAAAATCAATCATTTTTATTTTAAGCTCATTATTTAGCATGCACAACTTTTCAATAAGCCCTTTATTTTCAGTTTCAAGCTTAATCATTTCTTGTTTATACATGCAAATATCTCTTAATAAAGTAGGACAAGAAAGACAATCAATTTTTTCATGAGAGCTAGCTTTCTCCTTTTTACCAAATCAATTGTAGAATTATTGCCATAAAGTTGATTTTCAAGAATAATATCCAACAATTGTTTTCCAATAGAAAAATTCTTTAATGACAATTCTAGACTAGTGACTTTAGATTTCAATAAAGCGTTCTCATTCACAAGTAAAGTGCATTTACAATAAAAGCTTTCTTGTTTTCCTCTTCTTTCTTTTCAAAATCAATCATTTTTATTTTAAGCTCATTATTTAGCATGCACAACTTTTCAATAAGCCCTTTATTTTCAGTTTCAAGCTTAATCATTTCTTGTTTATACATGCAAATATCTCTTAATAAAGTAGGACAAGAAAGACAATCAATTTTTTCATGAGAGCTAGCTTTCTCCTTTTTACCAAATCAATTGTAGAATTACATGCAACAAGTTTTTCTTTCAGATTTTTAATTTATTTAGACATGGCACAAGTTTCTTGTTGCATTTTAAAGTTATCATTTCTATAGGCATCTAAGGTGGATTCTAGCTCTACAATTTCTTCTTGTATTGCCTTACAAATATTCAGAAGTTTAGCGTTACTACCAGATTTTACCTCATCTTGTTTTTCCATTAGGCAGAGGGAGGTGTGAGTAGTCTCCTCAATCTTATCTTCGCTATCGTTATCCCACGTTAACTTTAAAGTTTTTCCTTTCTTTTCAGCGACGTTATTCGTTTCTTGTGGGAAATCCTTCATACGATGTTCTTTGTTACTGCATTTAAAACATGACTTTTTCCGTAGTAATCTGATCAGAGGAATTTCTAACAGGATTAGAGTTATTAGAGCGATTAAACCTTGGTGCCATTTTTGCTCTTCCTTGCTTGGTCTTGATGTATTTTCTGAAGTCTTGCTCCTCATTATTATCTTCCTCATCTTCACTAGCTTGAAGAACTAGTGGTTTTGGAGCCTTTACCTCTGGTTTCTCCATTGACTCGATGTTCTGCAGTTCAAGCTCGTGAGACATTAAGTTTCCTATCAAGTCCTCCACTCTCATCTTTGGTAGATCTTTAACTTCTTGAATGACAGTGATTTTAGAACGGAACGAGCTTGGCAGCGCCTTTAAGATTTTCCTCACATGCTCCATACTAGAATATGGCTTACAAGGGAGCTAGATTTGTAGACGATGTCTGTGAACCTCGCAAACATATCTGAGATGGATTCTGATGAAAGCATGCGAAGCTCTCGTACTTTGTTCTCAGTAAAGCAAGTCTAGACTCATTCATATGTGACGTTCCCTCATGCATCACTTCCAGTGTATACCATATTTCCTGCGTAGTTTGACAGTGTGAGATACGATTAAATTCAGATTTATCTAAAGAGCATATAAGCGCATTCATAGCTTTACCATTAAGAGAATAAGGTCTACAATCAGCATCATCCCATTTATATTCAGGTTTAAGCAATTCACTGTCTTCAATTTTAATAACAGGTGGCTTATAACCTTTTTCAACAATGTTCCATACTTTGTAATCAACAAATACTAAGTAGATTTTTATTCTAGATTTCCAATAAGTATAATCTACACCATTAAATTTTGGGGGTCGAGATATGGACTGAACTCAGCAAAAGCACAATCAATAGAATTCATGGTCAAACTAGCCTAGATTCTATAACATGCTCTGATACCAATTGATGGATTTAGATCTAAGCCTAGAGGGGTGGGTGAATAGGCTAATAAAAATATTCGTGCAACCCACACGAAACTGTTAGGAACTAACAAAAATGGAATTTTTATTAGAAAACAAATAGCAAAATAGAAAGATAATTGAGCACAAAAGAGGTGTGCTCTCCTCCCAAGACGCCTAGAAGACGTCCGCACTCGTCTACCTATGGAATCACCAAATAACAATCATCAAATTAGCATATGCATACAAGAGAGACTCCCCCTATTTATAATAGAAACTAGGGCAATCCTAGGACTAGGGGGATTAGGCAATCATAGGGCTAGGGGTATTTAGGCAATCCTAGGACTAGGGGGACTCGGAGCCAAGAGGGGCTGCGGCCTGGGCCTACGGGTGTAAACCCGCAGGGGTGGCTGCGGCTGCGGCTGGGCCAGAGGCCCATCAATACTCCCCTCAAAGAGCCACCTTGTTCTCAAGGTGGAAGTTTGGAAAGCGCGCCACCATATCATTCATGTCTTCCCACGTGCTGTCGTGCTCTGGTAAGCCCCTCCACTGCAGTAGTACCTGCCTCTCGCCTGTGTCACTCTGCCGAACCCCTTTTAGCAACTCGGGCTCCATCCTCAACTCCATATCCGCAGTAAGGGTCTCTGGTAATGTAGGGGAAGAGGTGTGGTTGCCAATGGCCTGGCGCAACTGTGAGACATGGAAGACTGGGTGAATGGTAGATCCTGGGGGTAGGCGCAATCTGTAGGCCACCGGTCCTATCCTCGCCGTGACCTCAAAAGGTCCAAAATACCTCGACGCCAACTTTTCATTCCTCCTATGAGCCACCGACTTCTGCCTGTAGAACCTTAGCTTCAGATAGACCATATCACCGACCTCAAAGTGTACGTCTCGACGGTGTAAGTCTGCCCGAGCCTTCATCACCTGCTGAGCCCTCGCCAAGTGGAGCTTCAGCTCCTCTAGAATCAAGTCCCTCTCTGCCAGGTACTGCTCGACATCTGATACCAGAGTAGTCTCATGACTGTAATGAAGTAAGTGCGGAGGATCCCTACCATACAAAATCCTGAAATGTGTAGTCTGCGCCGCTATGTGATATGAAGTATTGTACCAGTATTCCGCCCACGACAGCCAACGTGCCCACTCCTTAGGATTCTCCGAGATGAAGCATTGTAGGTAAGTCTCCACACTCTTATTGACCACCTCCGTTTGACCGTCAGTCTGGGGATGATAAGCTGTGCTCCGCTTCAAGGCCGTCCCCTGTAGTCTAAAAAGCTCCTGCCAAAACTTGCTCTGGAATACTTTGTCTCTATCCGAGACTATGTACTTCGACGGGCCATGCAAACGAATGACCTCTCTCACAAAAATCTCTGCCACTGAAACGGCGCTGTAAGGATGCTTAAGCGGGATAAAATGTGCATATTTGCTGAGGCGGTCTACCACAACAAAAATGACGCTGTAACCGCCCGACTTAGGCAATCCATCGATGAAGTCCATAGAGAGGTCCTTCCAAACTATGTCTGGTAAAGATAGCGGCTATAGTAGTCCTCCTGGGGACATGGCCTGATATTTGTGACGCTGGCACACGTCACACTCTGCCACCATCCTTGCCACATCCTTCTTCTGTCCCTTCCAGTAGGCCTCCCGTGATAGCCGCTGGTAGGTCTTGAGGACTCCAGAATGTCCTCCTATAGCATTGCCGTGGAACTCCCTGAAGATGGTCGGTATAAAAGTAGAAGTCCTCGGTATCACCAGCCGCCCCCAGTAAAGTATCCGCCCATACTTCAAAGAATATCCCGGGTACTCAGTCGACCCCGGTAAAAGGGCCTCTCGTATAACCTCCAACTCCGGGTCCTGCTCCACCTCCTGCTGCAGTGGGCCCCAATCCTCTAGGATCGACACCGTAAGGGCCGCTAACTCCGTCTCTTCCTCCCACCGAGATAACGCATCTGCTGCCTTGTTCTCCAATCCCGGTCGGTACTCGATCTCGAACCTGTAGCCCATCAGCTTTCGCAGCCACTTCTGATGTTCTTCTGCCACCATCCGCTGCTCTAACAGGTATTTTAAGCTCCGCTGATCCGTGCGCACTATGAAGCTCCGTCCCAATAAATATAGTCTCCACTTCTGTATGGACAACACTATCGCCATCAGCTCCCTCTCATAGACCGATCGCAATCGGGCCCTCGTGGTCAGCACCTGGCTGTAGTAAGCTATGGGACGCTGCTTCTGCATCAGTACTGCTCCCAGCCCATGTCCTGATGCGTCCGCCTCTGTTACGAATGGTCTGGTGCAGTCGGGCAACGCCAATACTGGCACAGTGGTCATTGCCCTTTTCAGGGCCTCAAAAGCTGTCGTCGCCTACTCCCCCAGTGGAATTGATCCTTCTTCAATAACTCCGTCAATGGCCAGGCGATCGTCCCATAACCCTCTACGAATCTGCGGTAGTAACCTGTAAGGCCCAAGAAGCCCCGTAGCCCTCTGAGAGTAGTATGGCGCGTCCAGTCCAGCATGGCCGCTATCTTCGCTCTATCGGCGGCTACCCCTCCTGCTGAGACCACGTGTCCCAGATACTCCACCTGCGGCTGCCCGAATAGACACTTCTTTCTGTTCAAATATAGCTGGTGGTACTGCAGCTCCTGAAAAACCACCTGTAGTTGGTCCAAATGCTCCTCCAGAGTACGACTGTACACCAAAATATCATCGAAAAAGACTAGTACGAATCGTCTGAGAAAGGGACGGAATACCTTATTCATGATAGCCTGAAAGGTAGCCGGGGCGTTGGTCAACCCAAAGGGCATGACCAGGAACTTGTAGTGGCACTCATGCATCCTGAACGCTGTCTTGGGCACATCCTCCCGTCGCATCCGTATCTGGTGATAGCCTCACTTAAGATCTAGCTTGCTGAACCAGGCTGCTCCGTGTAGCTCGTCTAGGAGCTCATCAATCACAGGTATCGTGAATTTATCAGGGACCGTCTCCTTGTTCAGCGCCATGTAGTCTACGCAAAACCGCCAACTACCATCCTTCTTCTTCACTAGCAACATTGGGCTGGAGAACTGGCTTACGCTCGGCTGGATCACCCCTGCCTGCACCATCTCGGAAACCATCCACTCTATCTCGTCCTTCTGATGCTGAGGGTATAAGTAGGGCCACACGCTAATTGGAGAAACACCCTCTCGTAGAACAATGACGTGCTCGTGGTCCCGTGGTGGTGGAAGACCTCGAGGCTCCTGGAAGATCTCCTCGAACTGGTCCATCAGCTGCTGAACCTCTCCTGGAATGGGCTGCTCTGTACTGGCCTCTGCGCCTCCCTCATCTGTCAAAGCGTGCAGCTCTACTAGGTATCCTCCTCCCTCTGTCCGGATGGTCCTAACCATGGTCTTCAGAGAGACCAAAACCCTGCAGAGGCTAGGGTCTCCCTGGAGTATCACCGCTCTCTCTGCCTCCTGAAACTCCATCCGTAGCAGCTTCCAATTTATGGTCATCTCTCCTAATGTCTGTAGCCAGGTCATGCCCAAGATGACGTCGGTGCTCCCGAGGTCGAGAGGTAAAAAATCTGCAATAATCTGTATTTCATGCATGGTCAGCACCAGTCCCATGCAAACTCCTCGGCTGCTCTCCTTCTTCCCTGTCCCCATCATCACACTAAAGCTGCCGCAATCTGTCAGCTGAAGTCTAAGCTGTGTCACAACCCTCCTGGAAATGAAATTGTGGGTAGCCCCACTATCAATCGGCACAGTCACCTCCTGGTCGCCGACCTCTCCCCTCAGCTTCATGGTATGGTTCGGTGTGAACCCTACCACGGAGTTGAGGGACACCTCTGACACGTCCAACTGCTGGCCCTCCAGCTCCTCCTCTCCCTCAGCGGCCTCCTCCTCGACATCAGACCCGCCGTCGTTGTCCTCCAACAGTATCACCTGGAGCTTGCGTCCCGCGCACCGGTGGCCCGGCGAAAACCGCTCATCGCACCGGAAACATAAACCCTTCTGCCGCTTTTCCCTCATCTCTGCATCCGTCATGCGTCTGAACTGCCCCCCAGCCACTGGCGTGCTGCTCTTCTCCCCAGTCTTCTCCCGGCTCGTCTGGGCCACCCCTGCCGTGGTACCGGATCCTCCAGCCCCAGATGGGGTGCCTCTTGAAGTCTGACTGCTGTAGCTGCCTCGGACCCGCCTATCCTCAGTCTGTGTGTCCTCCACCATCTGGGCCATCTCTATGACCTCTGAAAGCCCCTGGGCTTGTAGGGTCTCACTGCTGCTCTCAGACTGGGACGCAGTCCCTTCAGAAAAGTACTCTCCAGTGACTCGTCAGACACCCCATAGACTCGCCCGGCCAGTGTCTCAAATCTCTCAATGTAATCCCGCATCGGCCCCTCCTGCCTGAGGGCGTATAGCTGCTCGTGTAGGTTCCCCAGACGAGGGTCTCTAAACTTCTCCAGCACCATGTCCTTCAGCTCCTCCCAGCTCCTGATCTGCTGCCGCCTCTCCGTCCACTGGTACCATCCCAAGGCACGCCCCTCCATGCAGATCGCTGCCGCCTCCAGCTTCTGGGCCTCAGTCATGTGATACGTCGTGAAGTATCTCTCTGCGGTAAATAACGAGGCGTGTGGGTCCTCCCCGGAAAATAGCGACATCTTCAGCTTCCGGACGCGGCAATCCCCTCCAAAACGCCCCTGCTCGGGCCTCCCCTCCTCTCTGTGCTGCGGACGATAATGCCGGCGTCTCTCGTCCAATAGTCTCCACGGTGATCTTCACGCCGCCCCTCAACATCGTCCCAACTTGCGTCGTCTCCAAACTTTGCCTCGTAGCCCCCTACAGTCAGAATAATAATCTCTCCCGCGTCCGTCGCCGTAGAAAGGGTCCTCTGCTGCTGGTCGACGCTCCGGAGGGTCAAAATAGTCTCCTGAACACTGCCCGTAGCCCTCCTCGTTCGCTGTCCGCTGTCCTGGTAGCCAAAAAACATCATCTGGGGGCTGTCCACGCGTCCGCTGCCCCTCGGGGGGCTGCCAAGGGGGTTCCCGCCCCTGGCGGGCCCCGCCGAGAGCTCCTCTGCCCCCTGGCGGCTGCCAGGGGGCCTCCGGATGAGTGCGGCCTGTCTCCAGGTGGCCGCGGCTCTGTATGGGGTCTGTCCGGGGACCCCGGAGGGCCGGCAGGCCCTGCCGGGTCTCTGGCAGGGCCGACGAGCCCTGCCGGAGGTCCGGCAGGGTCGCCGGACCCTGCCGAGCCCCGGCAGGGCTTGGCCGCCCCTGCCGGGGCCTGGTGAAGGCGGGGGGAGGCCCCCCGCCTGTATCCCGCGCCGGCCGGCCCTTGTAATTGCTGTGGGGATCCGGCCGGCACTCCTCGTGGGCGTGGCTCCACTCGTAGTGGCGGCTAGGGCCTCCGCCCCTCCTTTGGCTCTCCAACGCCTTCTGACGTATCTCCTCGCGGTGGTCCACCTTCCATGGCTCGCCGTCGTCTTCCTCGTCCAATTCCTCCACGTAATAGGGTTGATTTTGGGGCAGGATCTCCTCTTTCTCCTTTTACTTCTTCAAAGGTGCCGCCTTTGGTGCCGGATTAGGGTTCCCGTCGCCTTTGGAGTTTGTCGCCAATTGATTTAGGGCCCCCATCAATTGGGCGAATTGATCGTCGTGCTTTGCTTGATTGGACGCCAATTGGGAGATGGAAGTAGTCAATTTGGCCATGGATTCGTCGTTCCCCGCCAACGACTTTTTGATCGCCTCGATCTCGCCCGTCAATTTGGCCTCCAACGCCTCAAATTTGTCTTGCGATCTTGTTGAAGCCGCCATGGATCGTCACGTGCTCTGATACCAAATTGTTAGGAACTAACAAAGATGGAATTTTTATTAGAAAACAAATAGCAAAATAGAAAGATAATTGAGCACAAAAGAGGTGTGATCTCCTCCCAAGACGCCTAGAGGATGTCCGCACTCGTCTCCCTATGGAATCACCAAATAACAATCATCAAATTAGCATAGGTATACAAGAGAGACTCCCCCTATTTATAATAGAAACTAGGACAATCCTAGGACTAGGGGGATTAGGCAATCCTAGGGCTAGGGGGATTTAGGCAATCCTAGGACTAGGAGGACTCGGAGCCAAGAGGGGTTGCGGCCTGGGCCTGCGGGTGTAAACCCGCAGGGGTGGCTGCGGCTGCGGCTGGGCCAGAGGCCCATCAGAAACCACATGCAGTTATAATCAGATGCAGAGTAAATATAATCAATCACAGAGTACACAGCAGATTTACCTTAGTTTGGTCGTTCCCACGACCTACGTACAGTCTCCAAAGCAGACACTAGATTAATAATATTACAGATACAACCATAAAAAGCTAGAGCACCTTCTCTACGTTTACAAGGCTCTCCATACCCCACTCAACCGGTGTTCAACAAAACTAATCCTAGTATAAGCTTTCTATTGACTAGTCTCAGCTAGTCAAGTCCCGCTTATCTAGTACCACACTAGACAAGACCTCAAAACACAAGTATTGTAAAGTTTCCCCTACAAAGATCGCTACACTACTACACAAATATAATAATAAATAGTTTAGGAAATCTCAGTTTTTGTAGCCGTAGAGACGTCGTCTCTGTCAATCAGCTCAGGTCAGATCAAGTCAGACAGGATGTAGTCGCCAACGTCGCGTCCTTCCTTGGATGAAGCTTGCGGCCTTGGATGTCTCCCCCTTCTATGTTGCGCAATAGGAGGACGGATGGTCCTTGCTTCTTTGACCTTGATGCAATGAAGAGTTCCCTTGGAGATGCTTGCCCCCTTGAGTGAAACTTGCGGCCTATGGATGAAGTTTCTTGATGTTGCGCAATGATGTGTTGCTTCCCTTGGCAAGTTGCGGCCTTGATGATGAAGATGAAGCTTGGATGCAAGTTGCACAATGTGTTACCCTCTTCTTCAAGTTGCGGCAATGGAGCTTTGATGCTTGAAGGCTTTGTGGAGAAGAAGCTTGCGCAATGATGTGTTCTTGTTGATGACTTGTGCAATGAGTGTGGCAATGGAGTTCTCTTTGGCTTTGGCTTTGACTTTGGAGATGCTTGCAAAGGAGAAGATTAAGCAATGGAGTTCTCTTACAAGTTGTGTAAGGAAGGAGACAATAGAGCTTTGGCTAGGGTTTTTGCAAGGAGGAAGAAGGAAGTATATGTTGCGCAATGTATTTATTGGACATGAAAAGTTGCGGCCATGCTCTCCCCTTTGTGCTGGCCGCACCCCTATTTTGTTTTTCCCTTTTGTCAAAATATCTCTCTTTGAATATCTATATATTAAAACACAACTATTTTTGAATCCTAGGGCTGACTGGGACAATCTGATATCATGATGATGTATAAGAGGTTGATATAAGAATGGCTAGGATTTAATCTTGGTAAAAGAAGAGTTGAGATGAGTGTTTGGAAAAACCACCACTTTTTCTTTTGTTTTCAAACCCCACACAATCACTACATTTGCACAGAATACCACCTATTTCCCTCTTTTGCTAAAAAAACCCTCTCATTTCACTTTTTACCCACACACCATACACACAAAAACACTTATGCACTTCCACCCTTCGCGCCGAAGGCGCTTTTTTACGCTGATTTGTTGTTCCGACTCAAGGGCGCCCTCGCCGAATTTATTGTTCTACGCCGAATTTGTTGTTCCGCACAAATTTGACTGTGTAAATAATGTTTGGAACAAAGATTTCGTAGGGAAAAATCTTAAAAGAACCGTGCCCGCGGGCATAAGTTATGACTAGTGGGTTTATATAGGAGAGGGTGAGATCAATTAGAATCAAATAAAATCTCATAATTGATGGAGATTGGAAGGAATCCTAACTTGAATAGGATTTGAATGAATCACCATGGATATGGAGTTTGAATTTGGATGTCTATATGATTTGAATTTGAATGGCTATAAGATTAGAATTGGTTCTCATTTAATCACCATTGATTTGCATGCGATTCTTCATATCTCTCCATCTTTGACCGAGTCTTCAATTTGTATGGCTTTAGGATTTGATTCATGCACCAATTGATTTGAATAAATTCAAATATGTATTTAAATTGATTTCCTCCTTATCTCCCCATCTTTGACTTAGTCCAATATGTGTAGCATTATCTCCATCTTTGACCAAGTCTACTTTGTTAATGAATGGTAAATTCTCCATCACTTTGACTTAGTCTCTCTTTGAGTATTTGCGAGAGTGTCATTCCTGAAAACACTTAGCACACACATTAAATCATTCACACACATTTGTTATCATCAAATACGAAGTCATCGATCGTTGTATCCAACTACACGTTGTATCCAACAATTATATTATGTGAAATTTGGTATTGATCTTGTTGGATTTTATTTAAGAGTATTAGTAAGTTGTCTTGTCGTCGTATTTTAATTCTTACGTTTACCATCTTTAGCTGCGATGGGAGTGCCATGCACGGGCATAAGAACACTTATGTCATAAATTAACTATAAAAAACTTCGGATTTTGTCATTGAAAATGTCATATGTGTGTGTTGCTTGGTTTTAAATTTGAGTTGAATGTAAGAAGTTTTGCGTTTTGAACTTAAGCAGTAGGTAATGCAATCTATTAATACCACCATCAAATGAACTTGGCAATTTTATGCTTTAAAGGTGGATCTTGTCAATTTTTTGGATTACGTTTCACATGGGGCTATACTAAAATACTTATAAGATCCGAAAGTTCTTTTGTGCTTGATTGCGATCAAGGTTTGAAATCTTGACTGATACAAATAGGTATCGTCATATTGTATCAGATTTTTAGGATGACGATACGATGCTGTGGCCAAATTATAGAACCAGCCAATATTGCTTCAGTATCACCGAAACACACCAGATATCAAATTTTTTTGGGTATATGATGGTCGAAACCAGCCGTACATTTGTGTTTCCGTATAAAAAATTAAAGGTCTGAGAAAATAAAGCAAATGCAGGGATCATCTCTACCATCCCAACTTTAACCTATGCATGCCTATTCTATGTTTGTAGTGATAATATTACTATAGAATCAAGTCTTCCGGAATAGAATTGCATGTTCTAATTTGTTTACAACTTGTGAAGTCATATCGTTTCAACCCAAAATCAAGTCATATTCATACGAATAGAATTGCCTGTTCTAATTTGTTTACAACTTGTGAAGTCATATCGTTTCAACCCAAAATCAAGTCATATTCATACAATTTGCAAACTGAATTGGCCAAAAAGTTTTTGAAAATAAATTTATCATAGTTTTTAGTATTTTAGTATTTTAATAATTTTAAAGCTTTTGATACTTTTGATATGTGTCATTCGAAACTTTTAATACCGGGATAGCGATGCTGTGGACCATTAGTCGATACCGGTACCGATACCAAGTTTTCAAACCTTAATCGTGACTTCAATTCTTTGTGATACTTTTCTTTTGTTTGCACATTGCACTGAAGTATCAATTGACAATTTTGTCACCATTATCTATTTTACTTTTCTTCAATTCCCTCATCCATTTTGGCAACATTTCCCTCAACTTGAAACATTCAACAATGAAGCACTTGAAGGTTACATTTTTTGTACGTTAGAAATAAGAAAAATGACTTTTTGTCGCAATGTTAAATTGTTGTACAGTAAATCATGTGGAAATGAAATGACCCATGTCATTTTTTGTAGCAATATGCTTTCATATGGGGACAAATTGTTTTCCAACCAACTTGAGGAAAGTGGAAAGCAGAGCAAATGGCAATAATTCGACATTTTAAGATGACTCATACAATGTGAAAAATAGTCCTAATCTTCAAAATTGGCTAAAACGTGCCGAAAGGGACAGCAAAAGCGAGGGTTTAAGCGGGCTTTAGTACGCTTTTTACAGCAATTTCCAATGGATCCAGCACAATATTTGAGATGAGAATGTATCATGGAAAGGTCCACTAATGTGCATAAGCCACTAATGTGCATAAGTTTGATATACGACTTCTGTTCTTCTGAGACATTCATTGTATTTCCTGCACATCACCAGTCATTTATTTAAGCATTCTACTATCAAAATGGATCCAACAAGGGAGGAAACCCCATATCAAGAAGGCTGTGTACAAATTTCAACAAATTTTATAACCAGATTCCAGCCACTTGAGTTTTAGTGCTGAGTTTATGAGAAACTTTGGATAAGTGAGGTCATTGTATAGAACCTAGTAGGTTGTTGCTTAATGGGAAAACCTACTTTATTTCTTGTACAACTAATTTGCCATAGAAACTTACATCCAGCTTTAACAATAGCCACACATGAGCATAACGGCGTTTCCAAGCAATACAGTTTCTTATAGATTTTTTGTAAAAAATAGTGTTTTTAAGTCTGTTCTACTTCTACCAAAGAAACATAGATCAATGGTTAAATCAGATGGAAAATGAGGTTCAAGTACATAAAGTGTAGGTTCTCACTATATCAAGTAAAATTTCCATGTAACTGATGTTCCCATGCAGTTAGAAAAGAGTCCATTGAGCCCCTCAGAAAGATCATAAATAAATGGAAATCAAGTTTAATTGCCTACTTAGGAAGTATCTTTTTGTGTGTGAAGAAATATCTCGTGTTGTATAATAAAGTGCCTAGCACTTGAGGGTCATTGCTGAAATGCACAAAGGTTGAACCCTATACCAAAACCTGCAGTCAGGGCGTGTAGTTACACCTATCTGCAACCAATGCATGTCTCAAAGGCAGTCATCACGACACGGATATGACACGTTGTTATATGAAAAATTATAAACAATACCAATGATATGTGTGCTTGACATGCGTGTCAGACACTACACGATATGACTTCATGGTTGAAATGTCCATGCTACATAGGCACGTATTGCATCTGTTTGTGTCCACCTAGAACATCCTTCCCGTTTGGTCTTTTTAGTGGGTTTATTCTTTCCTTTTCACTCTCTAGCCATCTTATGCCAGGCTACCCTGCAACTTTGGATGGTTATGCCCTATTATCTATAAACCCTTTTTTTGTTTTCTTGGTTTGGGTTGGGTTGGTTTTTGTTTTTTGGTTTTTGCTTTTTTTTTGTTTTTTGTTTGCCTCAGTGAGGAGAAAGAAACCCGGGGTTTTTTGTTTTTTTTGTTGGGGGGTGTGGTTATATGCTCGGCGGCAGAAAATCTCAATTTTTGCTATGGACTCAGTATTTTGCTTCCTTGGATTTCCACTTTCCTTGATTTATCTTATTTAATTGATCCCAGGGGTGATCAATTAAAGAAAACTAGACTTTGGTATGTGTTATATCGTATATATTTTGAAGTTATATGCAAAAGGAATAAAAAGCTTCATGGTGTTGTGCAAAAAAATATTCTTCTTGGTTAAATTCTTGAGAAGAATAAATAAACCGAAATTTTACTAAAGAATTTGTCAAAAAATTAAGGAAAACATTCATATCCGTGTTTGAACATTTTCACATTCTATTCTTTTGAATTAGAATCATGATCTTGTTATCAACAAGGAGAAGATTGAGATAATATTCTCGAATTTTTGAATTTTTGTGAGATGGTATTGGTAGGAGAAAAGATTTAGATAATATTTTATTAGATAATATTTTATTAGATAATATTTTAGGTTTTTAGGTATTTGAACCCCAAATTACATCTCTTTCAGTATTGTTCCTTCAAATCAAATGACTTGCAAGTTTGTCCGTAAAATCTATCAAGTTAGACAACAATCCCTCTTGTTAACTTATGTTTCAAAACAAAGGATATTATGTTAAAATACATTTCAAATTAATGGAATATCCCTATTTTTCACTCCTCTTC
Source organism: Scilla litardierei (assembly GCA_030789695.1). Lineage (NCBI taxonomy): Eukaryota > Viridiplantae > Streptophyta > Magnoliopsida > Asparagales > Asparagaceae > Scilla > Scilla litardierei. Next base: position 42,461,958 of record CM061140.1, on the reverse strand, counting down.
CTCCTATCACTGCCCTCGCCTTCTCAACTCTAGCTTCAATTATGTTTATTGGCATCAACTCTTACTCCGTCAAGCGTCTATGCGATCCTTATTCTTTACCTAATGATCTAGGTATCGCCTGAAATAGAAAGGTGTCTGTCATTGAAAGGTTTTTTCTATGCGATCCTTATCCTTATTCTTTACCTAATGAAATAGAAAGGTTTCTGTCATTTCGTACTGGTTTCGAAAGGAGCCATTATGAAACCATGGTGATGAGGATTCATCCTGTTTGAATTCCAAATAGTCTTTTTGATTTTTAGTTTAGATCTTATATTTTAGGTAGGGATTTAATTTGAGTCCATTGAGTCTTCTAGTTATTAAGTATTTTGATTATTTTATTGGTATAAAGTTTGAGTCCTTTTGAGTTTTTTATTTATTTTATGTCTTTTAGTTCTTCTAGAGTTTGTTTCATATTGGATGTGATTTTTGAGAGCCAAGCGGCAAGCCTATATAAAGTTTACAAATTTATTTATTTTTTACTGAAGAGAATAGAAATTAAAATTTTAGTTTAAATTTTGAATTTCTACAAAATCAAATATTTTGCGTTGGAGTGCGAGAGTGAGTTTGGTTGCTTGAGCGAGAGGTTCAAAAAGTTTTTGCGTATGTGATAAGTAAATTGGTGATCATTAGATCTTTGAGGTGTGAGGCCTGCAATGCTATTAAATTCCTACTTTTCTTACCCAAATCCTCTTTGTTCTGCATCACAACTCCAAATTTTGGTTTGTTTCGGCCATTTTGTGCCGATTTTGATAGGAACAAGTACGAAACCAAGGTAATTTTTTGGTTTCAGACATTTAACCCTTAATAAGCTAAAAAAATTCAAAATTGTACATCAAATCAACAAACCATGACCAAAGTAAATAGCCTCTACAAATTCTTCAAAAGAAAAGAATACAAAGAGTGAGAAGGAAAAAATCCCTTTGTTGTAGTGAGAGAAAGAAAGAGAGCTTATTGGTGTCAATCGCCTCTCCCATCGCTTCACTTTCATCCTCCATCACTTGCTTTGATTGCCAAGTCATGTATTGTTGCTTGCTTACTCTGATGGAAAAGAGATAAGGATGGGTAAAGTTTAACTTTAAAATGTGTTAATTTCATGTGGGTTTCAGGTATTTAAACCCAAACTACTCTTATTTTATTTTTAAGTTAGATGAGTTTTGGGCACCCATTTTGGATATTTGATCATCCTAATATGTGTTTTGATAATGAACAACCATTCTAAATGTATTAATGTTATTTGTGCAGCTATTGTGAAGCATTTGATGAAAGTGTCAAGGCTTGAGAATGGACTTGGCAACTTCTATGATAAAGAATTAGGCATTATCGACATCATTGATCTCATATGTTGTATTTTGTATATACGATGTATTATTTTATTTTCTTTGTTTTAGAAGGGATGTAAAAGTCGTGAAGATGCACACACTTCATCCAATCACACACTTCATCCAATCGGTTTAAGACTTACAATATTCCTAACATTTAAACTTGTTCATATCATTTCATTCTAAGCTTAACCATTGAATTCACGTGTTAGTCGACTAATAATCATTCTAGTTAACTAACATATCTTAGATATTTTAATTTTAAATACAGTTTGAATTAATCGACTAACACTCATTCTAGTTGACTAATGCAGACATTACTGTTTCATTGATTTATAATAATAGTCGACTAATCTGGACATTAGTTGACTAATATAGAATAATAGAAATGACTTTTACATCTTTGTATTAATTAGTCGACTAATTCATTTCCTAATGGACTAATACTAATTTACGTAAGTTTGGATTTTTGCCATTGGTTGACTAATGAGTGACTAATGAGTCTGGTAGTTGACTAATGTAGAACACAAATACTTCGTTAGCTTGAACCATTGGTCGACTAATGTTCATGTTAGTAGACTAATAGCCCAGTTTCTCTACTTATGTCTGTTCGAAATATATCCATTTTGATCCCGTTGCAACAACCATATTTCTGTTCGTTTGTCAACGTTAACATTTATGAACATTGAATTTCAACTCTATAAATAGGGATTTAGTTCTTGTGTTTAAAACACTTGGTCTTATGTAAAATTTAATTTTCTTTGTTTTCTTGTATCAAGACTAGCTAAAGTCAATCTAGACTTTCTAGATTTTCTGTTCTTCCAAGTTTACATTCTTTAGAACCGAATCTCACTTTCTAACCATCATTAGATCTATATGCACGTGAATTCAAGGTCATATGATAGTATTTCTTCGCCTTAAAGATTTTTCATCGAGTGTTAAGATAGGAAGGTTTGCACTTTGGTTTGAGTGTGGTTTCAATCTCAGATGTTGAGATTGGTTATACAATTGATAAAATGAGGTTGTCAAGTTGTACGATTTTACTCTTTTACAGGTTTGCAAGCGAGAAATAGATGAAATCTCATGCATGGAGGTTTGAAAATGGAGTAGGTGGTTTGGGAATTGGAGTAGGTCTGTAGGACCAAACTAGGATAAGTCCTTGTATGTTTATGATTGATCTTGACTAGTTTGGATTGTCTTTATTTTTTAATAATTGCAGTCATTTATTATTATTATTCACTATCTACTGTTACTTGTAATTTGGTTATTCATCTTTGCTCTAATCGATTGTTTAGTGTACAAAATTTCATTCACATTGGTCCACCAATTGGTATCAGAACTTGGTAAAGCCCTGTAAAGCACTGTGAAGGATGTCAACAACCTATGGATCATTGCAATACCCTATTCACTTCACAACAAGACCATCCATGTTCAACAGTTTCAACTACAATTATTAGGAAAAAAGGACGATATATCTCTAGCCCATCAACTGCGAACTGTGGAATATCGTAGAGAGGCCTTACAGAAAACCAATCACTCAATACTCACATTGAACGAATGAAGAGAAATCATCATATCTCTTGATTTTAAGATCATGAATGCCTTATTTTGTGTCATGGACACCAATGAATTCAATCGTGACAATTACTACATCGGCATATTAAAATTAAGGAAATTAAAATTTATGTGCTTGTTTACGGGTTCGAGTTATTCAACATGAAGGACAATGAGATGATCTCGAAGATATGCACTTGTTTCATGAATATTACAAATTCACTCATAGCATTGGGACAGACTTCCAATCTAAAATGGACTTATTCGTGCACTTATTCAGCAACGAGAAAAGAAGATGACACCAATGATATTTCAAAGTGATCAAGATGAACTTGATAGGAAACCTCATGACAAATGAAGTTCAACTGGAAGATAAAAGACATGATTACGTTTCCAAAAACAAATCCCTCGTATTTCATGCTTTTTCCGACATCAATGACTTAGATGAAAAAGAAATAGAAATAGATAATTTATCAAAGAAATTTAAAAAATTACTTTAACATAAGCGTATGTTTAATATTATTAAATTTACTAATGACTTGCCTTCTTACTTTCATCCAAAAAAAGCATATGAAGAAGAATTGCTCTTTATTGAAGTCAAGGAGCGCATTCATCAACATCAACAAGACTCGAAAGAAAGAAGAAAAAGATGTTAGTTGCCCTATGGGATGATTCAAATTCATCTTATGATGAAGAAAAGGACTAACAAGAAAGTGTGCACTTGTGGTTCATGGTACATAAAGACGAGGTAACATCTAACCTTTAACCTTGATTGGATGAACTTTTAACCGCTTTTAATGATTTATATTGTAGATTGTTTGGTAATTTATATTGTAGATTTAAGAAAATCAATAAAACATATAATTTATTAAAAATTGAACATGGTACATCAATATATAAACATGATATGTCGTCTAAATGTTCACAATTAGATAATGTTTTTTGATTAATGGGAAATTAATTGAAGAAAATATTAACGTAAAAGAAAAAGCATGTTGCTTAATAAACAATGCACTTAACATTAGAATAGTAGAACTTGATAAGGATATTTTTCTATTAAATTAAAATATAACGAGATTGCTAAGAATGTTAATAAATTTAATAAGGGTAAAAAATTTGAATAAGTTATTATATAGTCTGCATGCTTTTACTAATAAATTTGGACTATGTTATAATAAACAAATAAATAATGTTCATAAAAACTTGCATGCTAAACAAGCTAAAAGAAATCATATATATATATATATATATAAGTATATATATATATGAGAGGATCATAAAAAAGCGTTTCTCTCTCTTGAGTTTTAGAGTGAGAAGCTCTGAGAGAGGCGATTGAGTGTTGTCGCTGAAGGCGGCCGCTGCGGCGGTCTCCGTCGTCGAAGCAGGGGTCCATCGGAGTGCAGCGATCGCCGTGGTACTACGATTCGCGATCTCCACAGGACGGACGCCGATCGTGGATCAAGAGCTTGATCTGTTCCGGCGTTGAGGTTGAGACACGATTGGTTTTTAGCGTTCCTTGCTGATATTGAATCAAGATCTCCTACTGAGATCTTGATTCGGGGTAAGATTTTGTGTCCAGCTCTGGTTCTTTGAATCTTTGATTGTAGATCTCGGATCTTGATTTTCTTTTTATCTGTCTTCTTGATTGATAGATCTGAATGAGTGTGAGCCAAGATCTGAGGGGGACGGACGTTGATCGTGGAGTTGAGATACGGTTGGTTTCTTGCGTTCCTTGCTGATAAAGAATCAAGATCTCCTCATGAGATCTTGATTTGGGGTAAGATTTTGTGGCCGGATCTGGTTTTTTGAATCTTTGATTTTAGATCTCGGATCTTGATATTTTTTTGATCTGTATTTTCGATCGATCGATCTGGACGAGTTGTGCACCAAGATTCGAGGTGCTGTTCTTAGGGCGGCGGCGGGAAATCCGGTGTGCTGGCGTGTGAGCTGGCTTTTGGTGATCATCTCTGGACGAATCAAGATATACATCTATATCTTGATCCGACGGTGAGTGCCGTCGTCTTTTGTTTCTTCTCGGTGCTGGATTTTTGTTCTGGACTTTGATCTCTTGCATATTGGTTGTTGCTGAGGTCATCGGTGTGGCGGTCCTTGCGCCTATAACACATGGCTGAAGAGAACAGCTACGATGCAGTTCGTCAGGGAGCAGATGTAGCGAGGATGCAGAGTGATAATCCTGCTGCTGCTACTTCAAAGATGGCCTAGAGGGAAGTATCTCGTAAAAACTTCAGGTTTACTGGGAAGGATAAAGGTAAGACAATGGAGCAATATGAAGGTGGCATGGCTACGCACGGATTCAAGCGTGGTGGTTTCAGGCCTGATGCTCGCAAGGTGTTTGAGCATAGGGCATCTCGCCCAATGGCGCTGATTAAAGTCAATATCAATGCGGATAAAAGGTCACGGCTGGAGGTTTGCACCAACAGGAGGAAATTCTCCGAAGCGTTTGAGATGACGTTTATCCCACTGGTGATCGACGAGGAGGGAAACTCAACTGCGGTGCTCACAGAGGAGATGCTTGCCGAGGGAGCGGAGAGATGGGAGAACACGCTCGTTGGCTACGTGCTTGGTGACACCCCTTACTATGGCTAGATTAAGGCTTGGGCAGCTAGGATGTGGAGGACTGAAAAGGAAGTTAGCATTTTTTCGAGAGATAACGGCTATTTCTTTTTCAGATTTGCGTCGAAGGAAGATCGTGATGCGGTGCTCCTAGGCGGGCCATGGCTCTTTGATGGAAGACTCGTGGTGATGCAGAGATGGAGTGCTGATGAAGGGTTTGAGCGGGATCTTCTCACTGTGCCAATCTGGATACATCTTCCTAATCTCCCCATCAATTTATGGACGTTGAGCATTTTGAATTCGATTATCCGTGTTAATGGAGTTCCCATTTGTTTGGATCGTGCTACGGCAAGAATGGAGCGCCTATCTTATGCTCGATGTTTGGTCGAAGTGAAAGCCGATCAGCCGTTGCCATTATCCATTTCAGTTCAGTTGGGGGATAGATCGATGATCAGTGTTGGAGTCAAGTATGAGTGTGAACCACCCCGCTGCTCTGTCTGCGTCTGCTTCGGGCATGTCGCCTCGCAATGTCCTGCGGCGATTATTAAAGAATCGCCTGTAGAGGGGAACACTCCGAATTGTAATGCCATGGGGAGTGAGGGAATTGTTATGGGATGTAATGACGTGGAGTGAATGTTGTGAAGTGGGTGGCTGTGACCATTAGTATTGACGTGAATGTTCATCTGGCTGCGTCCAGCAAAGGAAAAGGATGTAACCTGATGGAGACGGCTACGACACGCAGGATATGAATTGATGGGGTTCTGGGGATGCAGCAGATTGAAGATTGCAGAGATAAGACACTTGTTGGGACTAGTGATGCCAAGCAGCAGGTTGAAGCAGGAGGCAAGAGTCCTCGTGAAGTTTACTGTGGAGATAAAGTGCTAGCTGAGTCTAGCGAGCTTGGTAGGGCTATAAAGATCCTCTGGATAATGAGAGATGTAGAGAAGGAAATGCGCTAGCTGCGACTAGTGAAATGGGGGTTGAAGGCAACCCGTGTAGCAAAGTGGCCTATGTACCGATGCCTAATAATATTGGGGGGGTGGGTCGGGGGATACATCTGGGAAGGGTTCAGGGCTCTCGGGCATACTACCCTCACCGAACCTTCGCGCCAGTCACAACTCGTCTATTTCGAAAATTACCCCCGATGCGAAAGATAAGCCAAGTCCGCGTTGCTGGAACGACATTAACCCATTTGATATATTGAGTACGAGGAGTAGCTCTCGGGTAGGGGCTTCTTTGCTTGATGACTCAAGCGATGCCATTGAATCGGATAATGAACCTAATTAACTGACCATTATTAATGAGGCTTGGCATATGGAGCATGAGGAGATGAAACAGAATAGCAAGGGGTGGAAAAAACCGAACCCACTAAGGGGGACGAATTCGTTGAGGGGCACTCGTAAGAGCTCTAGAATTAATAGGGATGTTGAGCATCCTCCAACCGCCAAGCCCAATCAATGACATTGTTCATTTGGAATACACGTGGGCTTAACAATGTTGCTAGGCGGAGTGAGCTTAAAAATAGTATTCGTAAGCGTGCGCCCTCGTTGGTTGGCCTTCTTAAAACTAAAGTTGTGGAGAATAATGCCCAGAGAATTCTTAAGTGCTTCCCGAAGAAGTGGTTATCAATTGACAACCGTAGTGCTCATTGCAATGGTCGCATAGTTATTATGTATGACCTTGACACGTGGAAGTGTGTGGTTGATGATATGAATGCTCAATATATCACTATGAATTGTATTAATGCTGCAGGCTTTACTATGGTTGTGACTATTGTCTATGCATCCAATTCCTATCAAGATCGTCGTACTCTGTGGGATAATATTGTGGCCAATCCTAGCAGATATAAGCACTCCCCTTGGATCATTGGGGGTGACTTTAATTGTGTTCGCTATGCTATGGACAAAGTGGGAGGTAGGGTTTTGCCCATGAAAAGAATGTGGGCGGTCACCCATCTACTCTTTGCGGATGATTTGCTTGTTTTTTGTCGTGCTAACTCTAAATCCTTTGAGGGTTTGAGAGACCTCTTATCCATTTTCAAATCCTATTCTGGTCTTGAGGTTAACTGGAGCAAAAGTGCTGGTATTTTTAGTAAAGGCACCAGGGGTTTAGGTAGTCTTGCTGATATCTTGGGTATTCAAAGGGTACAATCCCTTTCTACATACTTGGGTCTCCCTCTCTCTACAAGGTATTCTAACGCCTCAATGTATGGTCGTCTGATTGATAGATGCAGAAGCAGATTGCAGGGGTGGTCCTCATCCTTATTATCCATTGCTGGCCGTATTGAGCTTGTCAAAACTGTTATCTATGTCATGGTTGGGTTTTGGATGCATGCCTTTCGTATCCCTAAGACTGTCTTACGATCCCTTACTTCCGTTTGCAGGAAATTCATTTGGGGGAAGAACCATCTTTGTGCTCCTAAGAAGGAAGGGAGTGTGGGGATCAGAAGCCTCACGGAATTGAACAATGCTTATGGTATTAAACTGTCTTGGCGCATGCTCACACATAAGGGGATTTGGGCTTCCTATATGAGGAATCAGTATATGCGCAATACAGGGTTGTTTCAGGCCAAGTCCCATCCTATGCAATCCGGGACTTGGAAATTTATCTTGCATTGTCGTGAGTTCACTAAGAAGCTTACCAAACGCAATGTCAGGGATGGGTCATCTACGTTATTCTGGTATGATAATTGGCTCTCCTTGTGGCCCGCTTTGTGACTACTATGATGTCCCTGCTGGGGAGGAGAGGAATATGGTTAGTGACTATTGGTCCATTGACAACGCTCTTCTTCCTGTTCGGCATATCATTGATACAGTTTCTTTGACTTTGGGCGATGATTCTTGGGCCTGGGTCTCTAAGTCTCCTACTCTTTGTGATGCTTGGGCTGGGTCTCGGGCTATAAAACCTCTTTCCGTACTACAGAGTGGTCTGGTTTCAGGGTCATATCCCCAAGATGGCTATCACGTTACCGCGGGCTTTCCACGGGAAAATTCTAACCCGTGATAAGCTCGTGCAATGTGGAGTGCCTACTTCACCCTTTTGTGTTTTATGCACTGATAATGCTCATGAAAATATGGATCATATATATTTTGAATGCAGCTATACTATCTCCTTCGCATGATGAGTTTGCTAAAAATGTGGGTCACTACTGCTTTGCCGTCCTCTATAGCAGGTGTGGGTGATTTGATTCTATCTCACTTTATGAAGGACAATGTGGTAAGGTTGGCTAGGACTGTTTTGGCTGTGATGACTTGGCACATTTGGAGAGAGAGGAATAGGAGAATCTTTGAAGGTAGTAGCCAGATGAAGACCCTTCTTTTTGATAACATTGCTGATGATGTCAGAATTGCCTTGAGGCAAGTGGAATGGGGATCATGATGCAGATGATGCCCCCTTCAAATTGGGGACTGTTAGAGTAATTTGAGCTTATCATGTATTTCTTTGTTTTTCTCTTTGGCTCTTTGGATAGCAAAAGGTGTAAAGTATTGGCGGGGGTGACGGCACCTGTGCCCTTGCCCCGCATTACAAACATTCTTCTTCCATCCTAGAGTCCTGTATTTTTCGTGAGATTTAATAAAGATGCAAAGCATATTTCTCCATATATATATATATATATATATATATATATATATATATATATATATAGGGAAAAAGGGATCTAGGGTGCCTCCTTAGATTAAATCTAAGGATGCGCCACCATTTCCTTCCATTTCCCACAATTTTTTTCGAAATTCTTTTTCATGGAATTATTGTTCACATCATGGATGGTCAACATACAAAATTTCAAGGTATTCCAATGCTTTTTGAGCCTCCATCTACCACCTACAACTTCAACGGTCTGAAAACGTGCTGAAAAACACATGAAGTTGCAAGGTGTAGATGAGGGCTCAAAAAGTATTAGAATCTCTTGAAATTTGGTATGTTGATCATCCATGAGGTGAACAACAAACCCATGAAAAAAATTTCAAATAAAATATGGAAGATGTTGGGAAATGATGGCGTCTCCTTAGATTGAATCTAAGGAGGCACCTTAGGATCCCTTTACCCATATATATATATATATATATATATATATATATATATATATATATATATATATATATGAGCGAGAGAGAGTGTGTGTATATTCATAGGTTTTTCAAAACGTTTTTAAACCGTTGAAGTTGCAAGGGATAGACAATGGCTCTAAAAATATTGGAATGACTTGATTTTTGGTATGTTAATCATCCATGATGTGAACAACCCCAAGAAAAAATATTCGAAACACATGTGGGGCGACTCCTTCATCTAAGGAGTCATGCTAGGAGTACTTTAGCCATATATATCTATATATATACACTAAGAATGCAGAAAGATTATTTGGGGAAATCTTCACACTTGGGCCTGGAGGGACTTATGCACCCCCCAAGGAAGATGGGCGCGTGGGGTTGAGGCTTCTATCTGACTTAAATGTGGCATCATGTGTTCGCTTGACTTGGAAATTGCTATCTTGTGATAGCACTTGGGCACCGTTCATGAGGAGTACCTACAATGTATCTGATGGATTTTACCTTTCTAAGGCCAAGCCCATCGATTCTGGGATCTGGAAATTCCTGCTTCGCTACCATAGTACTTTTCATAGGCTTATCAAGCGCATTGTTAGAGATGGCACATCCACATCCTTCTGATATGACAATTGGTTGCCTTGTGGGCCCCTAGTCCACCTGCAGGAGGTACCCATTGGAGCTGAAAAGAAGTTGGTTAGTGATTATTGGGCTCATGATGGGTGGATTGATGATCCAGACATCCAAACACTTCGCCCCATCCTCCAGACATCCTCCCTCGGGCAGGGATGCGACTCCTGGAAATGGATTCTAAGTCCTGATTGCACCTTTCGGGAGGCATGGGACGGCTCACGCACAAGGGGTGCCTCCTTCGCATATTACAGTGTGGTTTGGTATAGTAGACATGTGCCCAAGATGGCTATCACTCTCCTTCGAGCTTTTCATGCTAAACTCCTCACTAGGGATACCCTTCATTAGTTGGAGGTTTCCTCCAACCTTTTGTGTTCTTTGTGAGGATGATTTTATTGAGGGCGTAGACCACCTATTTTTTGAATGCAGCTACACGTTATATCCTATGCAGGAGTTTACTCAAGTTGGAATATCACTTGTGGGGGTGGGCAATCTCATACTTTCCCTCTACAACAAGAAAGATAGCGTTGGTATTTTGGCTAAAACAGCTTTGACATCCATGGTCTGGCACATCTGGAAACATCGAATCATGAGGATCTTTAAGGGTAAGAAAATGTAGAAAACATCCTCTTTTGAGGATATTGCGACAGATGTCGTTATCGCTCTTGCGATGTAGAGCGTGACCAACCTTCGGCAACCATCCCCTTCTCCAACTGGGGCTTCCTGGATATTTGACATTTGACTATATACCCTTGTACATACTTCTTTTTGTTCTCTCTAGTTGTGACTAGCCAGTGTGTTAGCTTGTAGTGGGTGACGGTGCTTGTGCCATCTCCCCCATCTTTTCTTACCATACTGGTTATCCCTAATGGTGAAGTTTTGTATTCTTTTTTATATTAATTAAGATTCACACTTACTCGTCAAAAAAATAAGAATGTGTGCATTAAAAAGATAATTTCTATTATGTTAAATTGTATGATAAACATGATTATGCTAAGTCTCTTAATTCTTTAAATGTTATAAAACATGGATTCCTAAAAACTTGAGCATACAAAAAAATGCATGTTAACTTTATGTAAAATGTACATAATTCAAAGAATTAATCTTATATGCGTCATAGGAAATCAAAATCCTAACTAGATTTCTGTTCACTAACCCTGCGGACCCAATATAAATAGGTACCAAAGTTTCATGTTTATATTTTAGGTACCCAGTGTAAAAAAGGGAAGCATACTAATAATTGTGTAGGAAATATCGGATTGATGTGACTTCTTTTTTTAATGATGTCAAAGTGAGAAATGCTAAGAGAAGCATCAATTCATGGGGAGTACGCTCATTTTAATTATAAATTTTTGATTTTGATTTATATACTATATGTATGTTTATCGTCATAAAAAATGTGGAGAATGTTGAATATTGGATCATCTCAATACATGTTTTGATGATAAACTTCTACGTGTACTAATATACTTTGTGTAACTATTAAGACACATTTTATAAATGTGTCAAGGCTTGATAATTGACTCAACAACTTATATAACAAAGATTTGGATGTTATCGATATCTTCGAGCTCATATGCTATATTTTGTATATTTGTTGTATCGTTTTATTTTCTTTGTTTAAGAAGTGATGAAAAAGTCTTGAAGACACACACACTTCATACAATAGGTTTAAGACTTGTAATGTACAATAGGTTTAAGACTTGGAATATTCTGAACATTCAAACTTGTTCATATCATTTTCATTCTAACCTTAACTATTCAATTAAAGTATTTGTTAGTCGACCAATAACCCTTCTAGTTGACTATCATATCTCAGACCTTGAATTTTAAATCCAGCTTGAATTAATTAACTAACACTTTTTGTACTTGCCTAATACAGACTAATTAATTGTGTTTCACTGATTTGTATTAGTAGTCGACTAATATGGACATTGGTCGACTTATAAGGAAATGATTTTTCTATTTTTATCTTGATTAATTGATTAATCCATTTCCTAAGGGACTAACACAGATTTGCATATGTTTGAATTTTTTCCATTAATTAACTAGTGAGTCTGATAGTCGACTAATACAAAATGTAAATCCTTCTTTAGATTGAATCATTAGTCGACTAATGTCCATGCTAGTAAAATAATAGCCCCGTCTCTACTTCTATCGCTTCAAAATATATTCGTTTTGATCCGTTGCAACATCCATATTTTTGATCGTTTTTGAATGTTTATGAATATTGAATTTTAGCTCTATAAATATGGATTCAGTCATCATTCGTTCACAACACGTGGCCTTGTGTAATATTTGATTCTCCTTCTCGTGTCAACAATAGTCAAAATTCACTCCAGACTTTTTGTTCTTTCAAGTTCCCATTCGTTAGAGCAGAATCCCACTCCATAGCTATTATTTGATCTATATGCATGCACGTGAATTCAAGGTTATAGAGAGTATATACTACTAAAACGTTTTCACTCGAGTGTTGTGGGATGAAGGTTCACCCTCTGGTTTGAGAGTGATTTCAGTCTTAGTTTGTAGAGTTGGTTGTGTAATTGATAAGATGTGCTTGTCAAGTTGAATGGTTTTACTTTTGTAGGCTTGCAAGAGGAAGACAATGAAAATCTCAAGCGAGAAAGCGTGGGGGCATGGGGACTGAGTAGGTCCGGAGGATTGAATCATAATAAATCCTATTGTATTTGCGATCGATCTTGATTTGTTTGGATTGTCTCTATTTTTTATAATTGCAGCTCTTTTTTATTCTTTTCCGATGCATATTATTACTGCAATTTGGTTGTTATTCATATTTACATTAATCGTAATTGTTTAGTGTATAAGATTCCATCCGTAAGGATCCAACAATACAAATCCAATCCCATTTAAAATTAGGATTTTTCATTTAACCCTTCTAACTTTCTAGCATATTATTTTAAATATTTTTTAAATGAATATCCCTTGAAATTATTTAAATTTGTTAGAAACAAATCCATATTCTCATAAAATAATTTTTTTCCCACAATTTTAAGAACATGCAAGGATAACACTTCGCATGCTTAAATATTTTATTAAAAGTCATCTATTAAAACTATACAAATATATGCATAAAAATATATATAAAGCCGAAACCGAAATATAAAACGAAACCAACAAAACAATCAAAACTTTTCAAAACTATTTTTTTTTCAAGGAAACAAAATCGATAATGAAATCGAGTTCTCAAACCTTACCTTTACCGGCTCCTTTCTTCTCTTAAACCCTAATCCTAACCCCATTTCCTTCTTCATCCTATCAACTCTCAAGAAATATTTCCCTCCACCCAGCCATATCACACCACTCTTCCCATCTCAAAAATCTCTTATCCAAAACCCCAACCATAACCCGTTCTCCTATCATACCTAAAAAAATCCTTTCAAACTCTAACCCTAACACATCACATCCTTTCTCCTTTATCATTTCAAGAAATCACTCCTAAATCCTAACCATAACCCCAACCTTTCCAAGGAATCCCTTTTCCAAACTTTAGCCTTAAACCCATCACTCTTCTTTCTCCCCTCTCATCCTCAAAAAATCTATCCCAAACCCTAACATTTGATTATCCCCTTCCTCTCATCCCTTCTATGCTCTCTCCATCCCAAAATCCAACGTGAAAACACCACCAAACCCGACCCAGAAACCAAAACCATTGCCTTTCTTGACCCAAAACCCGGAATAAAATGGATGAACTCAAGTCCGATGTCAGTATTTAACCAGACTCGAGTTAAATTTTGAATAAAACTTGTAGATGTTTCCTAGTTTTGTATGTGTGTACATCTGTTGATGGTTTTCGTATAGAATAGATGTTTCTGCACCAGAGATTTTCAGAGCCTTGATAGTGTATATTTGCATAGTGAATAGATGACCAGTAACATTTTATCTTGTTCCTTTCATCTTTTATATTACATTTAGTCTCGTTGTTTAAGACTTTTAAATTAGTTTACATATGGTTGAAAGGGTGAATTTCTTCCAATCAAAATTTAGTTTGTGCATTTCTGCATTGGTTTGCCACTTGTAACTTGTAAGATAAATTTTTTTGGCATTCCTATTGTGTTCTTTTACTTGTATATAAAACTGAATGCCAAACATGGAAGACTACAATGGAAGTAAAGATTATCTTAGACATGCACCCCGGAGATGGATTTCGTGGTAAACTGACGTGCCTTGGCAATCTGCAGACTGTACAATCACAACAGCGAGCTGAACGAGATGCTGCATTGGCAAGATTGGAACAAAGTCGCATTATTCTTGCAATGAGATTAGCTGACCATCAGGGGAAGAAATACAAAGTCATCGAAGAAGCCTTGGCGTTTGTTGGTGATGTGCGTGACGCAAGTCGCTTTGTTGAACCAGAGAACCTATATGAGATGCGTAGAAATCAGCCTGGCGAGGCTCCGGATGACCAGATGGGAAAGAGGTCGAGTGTCTTGATGCAGATGTTGTTATCGAGTTTCACATTGGCGAAGAATTCTATCAAGATGGACAAGATTGGAGGGGTGATAGGCAATGCGGCTTTGTTTGCTGTAAGCATGCTGGCTTTTCTGCAGCTACATCAAGTAGCTTTCAGGGCTCCACAGTTGCAGGATAGAAATTTCTGCAACAAGCGGAATGCAAGGAGCGCTTTTGAGCCGGACAGTTCGTTGCAGACGAGGCACTTTGACGTGTTTTCAGCTAGGGGGTAGAGAGAGAATGACATGCGTCTGAGGTGAATGTCTGTAAATGCGCCGTTTTGAAGTGTGTTTGTTTGGTGGTAGGAATTTCTGATGAGTTTGTTTGGAAAGAGTTGCTGATAATTTAGGTTTGTACCACGGTTATCTGTAGTGTAGCATTGTTTTGGTTGTTGGTAAATGATCGATGTGTCATCTTCTGGCCCTTTTGCTTCCTTGCTGAAATCAGCTTGCGCCTTCATCCACCTGCGAGTTAATATGCGTTGGAGTCATTGGATAACACTTGGGGAAAAAGGTGATACCATAGATTATCGCAATAGAAAGCACCTTTCGTAATGCTTCAATGAATCGTAATATAACGAGGTGTCTGCAGCTAATTATGTTGGATCAAACGTCATGCATGCACACGGGATCACATAAAGCGTTCATTAACTAAGTTTCTACTCTAAATAAGCTTCGATCCTAGTTATAACATCAAATTATCAATAGACAAACTGAGCAGCCATCAATACTTTCATCACCCCTAGATAATTATTATTAAGCTTTAGGATATGTTTGGCAACAGGTTAAACTCGGGTTCAAGAGAGTTCAACCCAGATTAATGTTATCGAATGGGCCTTAACCCTTGGTATCCACCCTTTTGTAACATTTAAATCATATTAATATAAGAGCTATGGCATTCACCATAGACCATATTTTTCTCAACTCTCAACACGTTATCAGTACGAATTATGCTCGTATAGAAAGATATGATGCGTCGCAGCTCTGACAAACTTTTTCGCGACGGCTTGAAAGAGGAGCCGATGCGTGGATCGTGACGAAAAGATTCATATGACGACCGATCTAGAGGTATTTCTAGATTTATGTAAAGGTTCCTATTTTTTATTCATGATCTTGATATTGATTTTCTAGATCTAATAACATGATTTTTAGGATCTAGATACCTAATCTAGAAATCTCATGAAATAAATAATTATTAGAAGTGTTACGACCTAAAGATTGTGATAACCCGACTTCCTAACTAAGCTCGCCCCGCCTTTGCAGAAGCCATGTCTCAGCTGGCGAAGAGGGGGCAACCCAGCATCCTTACCTCGTCAGTGCGACTTCGATTCCCACCTCCTAAGTCCGTCAAAACTAAAGCCCTCCACCACCAACAGGGCCCCAGGTCGCCTCGAGCTCCGCCCGTTGGGTGCCCGTTCCCTCGGAGCTCGCCGGAAGAACAAATAGGGCGTCGGATGACCGCCCAACGTAGCCTGATGAGACGAATGCGGGCCAGCCAGGAGAACGCAGCCCGGAGACCCTTTGGCTCATCGAACACGACAAACAACCTAGTACAAGGACACCACTGACGCTTCTGCAGCTCGACCACCTGACAAAGCCCCCCCTGGCTGCTGCGCCCCATGACCGTTGGTGCTTTCGGCTCTGACACCCTGACAAAGTACCACAGGTCGTTGTGCCGTCTGACAAAAGCATGGCTGACATGCATATGTCTGACATCCTCGTCTGAAGCTTCTGCCGACAGACTGGCCAGGTCAGCACGCCAGGTTAGCACGCCAGGTTAGCCTCACCTAACCACCTTCATCAGTATAAATACCCCTTTACCTCCATCGAGGAGGGGTTGGCCAATTAACTGTCATTCTAGTTACTTACACACAAGAGCAAAGGTCTCCCATATCTTTGTTCTTCGACCATAGCTCGCCACGTAAGGTCGACCCACTCTCGGTCCGACATGCGTGTCTAGCCCCCGTTTCTAAGCCCTAATCCTAACTTAGACATCGGAGATGCTAAGGGTTGGACCCCAACCCGGCCTTTCAGACGAGCTGCTACTTGTGCAGGCGAGCTCCTCTTCACAAATAGCGTTCATCACCCACCTCCAGTAGTGCGGTTGGTGGGCGAAGTCCTCGTGGAATTGATCTAGTGGTCGGCCTTCGCCCAGCCTCGTCACTACCCTCACAACCTGTTCAACTCCCCGAAATTTCATTCCCCTCATACAACCATCGTGCCTTTGGTTCCCCCAACAAACAAATTCATTGTACGCGAGTTCTATCCCATAACAATTGGCTTCGTCGAGGGCAGGAGGCCGGCTCGAGAGGAGAGAGCACCACAGGGAGCACGGAGGCCTAATCCACCCCTGAGCGACGGACAGGAAGAGCCTTCTCCGCAAAGGATGGTATAAACGTGATATGTGGTGGACCATCCTCGGAGGGTATGTCATCTTCAGGGAAGAAGGCATACGTGCGGCATGTGATGGCAGCTGACCTTGGCGTCGAGGCGAAGCGAAGAAGGGTGGCTCGACCGCCCATTACTTTCACTGATGACGATCTAGAGGGGGTCGAGCTACCACACGACAACGCCATTGGCATCGAAGCTCAGATTGGGACGTCCATCATTAGCCGCCTCCTGATCGACACCGGAAGCTCCTGCGATATTCTGTTCATGTCAACCGTCGAGAGGATGGGGCTGAAGCCGGCAAATTAAGGCATTGCACGGGACCCTTTGTCGGCTTCACCGGCCACTCGGTTCCCATTGCTGGGGTAATCACTCTGTCGGTGTCACTGTAGGAGGAGCCAAAGGTCATCACGCGCATGACGCAGTTCGTTTTTGTCGACATTGCGTTGGCGTACAACGGGATCATAGGGTACATAACTTCCATCGAAGCGCTCCCAAGCCTGCTGCACCAGATGGTTAAATTTCAAACTCCGCGAGGGGTAGGGCAGGTGCGGGGGAGCCAAAAGCTGTCCCGAAATTGCTACGTGGGATCAACCAAGCACAAGGCCCCGGAGCAGGAATTATCGGTCGACCTCCTCAATGAACGGGAGGATTGCTACGACCAGTGACCGACCCCTGCGGAGGAGATCGAAGAAGTGCACGTGACCGCCAAGGAGGGCAAGACTGTCTCCATCAGCACGAAGCTTCCGGCCACTTTGAGGGCAGACCTGATTAACCTCCTCAGAGAGAATGCGAACATCTTCGCATGGTCACCCTTAAACATGCCCGGAGTCGATCCCGCAGTGTTTGCTTACAAGCTGAACGTGGACCCAAAATCTCGACCGGTCCGGCAGAAGAAGATGAGCTTCGGATGAGAGAAGATGAGGGCGGCGAGCGAAGAGGTGGAGCAGCCTCTCCAGGCCAAATTCATCAGGCCAGTGAGCTATCCGGAGTGACTTGCCAACATTGTCTTGGTAAAGAAGGCCAGTGGAAAGTGGCGCATGTGCGTCGACTTCACTGACCTCAATAAGGTGTGCCCAAAGGACAGCTTTTCGTTACCAAGGATCGACCACCTGGTCGACCAGGCATCGGTGTATGAGTTGCTGAGCTTTATGGATGCGTTTTCGGGCTACAACCAGATCCCGATGGCATAGGAGGACGAAAAGAAGACGTCCTTCATAACCGACAAGGATACCTTCTGTTACACAAAGATGCCGTTCGGACTGAAGAATGCAGGGGCAACCAATTAGCGAATGGTAGACAATATCTTCAGCTCTCAGGTTAGGCAGAATCTGGAAGTCTACATCGACGATATGTTGGTCAAGAGCAAGAAGGCCCCGGATCATCTCGCCGACCTGCAGGAGACCTTCCAAAAGGTGTGCCAGTATGATCTAAGGCTGAACCCGACGAAGTGCATCTTTGGCGTGCAATCGGGGAAATTCCTCGGCTTCATGATAACGAAGCGAGGAATTGAAGCGAACCCTGACAAAGTGTCGGCCCTTATCAACATGACAGAGCCTCAGACCATCCAAGACTTGCATCGGCTGAATGGCAGGGTTGTCGCGCTAGGGAGGTTCCTGTCGAAATCCGCGGAGAGGTCGCTCCATTCTTCAGAGTCTTGCGGCAGGCCCTCGCCGCAAAGAATATCGATAGAAGAGTGATCCAGTGGGATGACACCTGTGCCCAAGCATTCGTAGAGCTGCAAGCTTACTTGCAGAGCCTGCCACTGCTCGCAAAGCCCGAGGAGGGAGAGCAGCAAGGACTGTACTTGGCCACCAATGAAAAGGCCGTCAGCTCAGTCTTGATCAAGGAAGAGAAGGGCATACAATGACCGGTTTACTAGGCGAGCCAGGTGCTCTGGGATGCGGAGACATGTTATAGCCACATAGAAAAGGTCGCCTACTGTCTCGTCACCATGGCAAGGAAGCCCCGGCCATACTTCCAAGCTCACACCATCGTCATCCACACCAACCTGCCACTCGAAAAGAACCTGAAGAGGTTAGAGCGATCGGGTAGAATGCTTAATAGGAGCGTCGAGCTTAGCGATTTCGATATAGTGTACAAAGCCCGAACGGCGATCAAGGGCCAAGCACTAGCGGATTTCGTAGTAGAGTGCACTATCGTAGATCTTCCCGAAGAACCGACAAGCGCTTAGCCAACGGTAGTGTGTCAGAGAGCGCTGGAAGTAGTCGAACCCTCGATGCCCGCCCAAGAGGAAGTGAGCGAATTGTGGACCATCCACGTCGACGAGTCGGCCACGAGATCTGGAACGGGGGCATGCATCGTCATCCAAACTCCCGAGGGATGCTTGCTGGAGTACGTGCTGCGCTTTAGTTTCTCGATAACCAACAATGTCGTGGAATACGAAGTAGCGGTCAATGGATTGAAGTTATACCGGGCGATGGAGGCGATGAACGTGCTATTGCTGAGTGACTTACGGCTCGTCGTCCAACAGATCCAAGGGAGCTTTGATGCCCGGGAGGAGTTGATGAAACGCTACCTTAAGCGCACCCAAGCCGAGCTCTAGAAGTTCAAGAAAGCAGAGGTCCAGAACCTTCCTCGCTCCAACAATCTCCGGGCCGACACCCTGTCAAAGCTGGCCTCCTCCTCCCCGGCCGAAATTGGGAAGGCCATTTATACCGAGAACCTGCTGACAGCCACCATTGACGAAGAATAGCTAATGTGTGTCAGCCAGACGACGACTTGGATGAGCCCGATAATGAAATACTTGAAGACGGGGGACCCTGCCAGAGGAGCGACTTGAAGCTAAGAAGATAGAGAGGCGGGCCTTGTCCTTCGTGCTCTTTGACGGAGTACTTTACCGCAAGCGCTGTGCCAGGTTCGATGTTCTGCCTTACCTGAAGTGTCTGGGGCCGGGCCAGGCCGAACAGGTCATCCGTGAGGTGCATGCGGGCCTCTGCAAAAACCACTACGGCAGAAGCACGATCACCCACAAAATAGTGCGTCAGGGTTACTACTTGCCAACCATGGTTTACGACACGACCTAGTACGTCAAAAGTGCAGAGAAAGCCAAAAGTTTGGCAGACACACTGCGGCACCGCCGGCCAACCTAGTTCCCATCCTCATCCTGGTCCCCTTCGTCGTGGGGACTTGACATCCTCGGATCTTTCCCGAAGGCCTCCGGTGGGGAGTACCTTGTCGTCGCCGTCAACTATTTCATGAAATGGATCAAGGCCGAACCCTTGGCGCATATCACATGGCAGACATGAAGAACTTCATTTGAAAGTCCGTTATCTGCCGCTTTCGGGTACCCCACTCCATAGTAACAGATAACGGAAGGCAGTTCGACTGCGAGAGCTTCCAGAATTTCTGTTCGGAATGGGGGATCAAGCTTCACTTCACTTCCTTGGCGCACCCGTAGTGCAATGGGATGGCGGAGGCAGCAAACAAGTGCATACTGGGCCCCCTGAAGAAAAAGGTCGGTGACGCTCTCGGATCTTGGGTGGACGAACTACCTTGTATTCTCTGGTCATACCGCACGACCCACAAAGCTTCGACGTAAGAGAGCCCGTTCATGCTGGTGTTTGGGGCGGAAGCGGTCGTCCTCGTGGAGGTGGGAGAGGAGACTCTTCAGCTTCGATACTTCGATGAAGATATCAACATCGATGGCCTCGGCCTCAACCTCGAGCTCATCGACGAAGTGAGAGATTGAGCTCTGACGAATCTCGTCTGACACAGCCAGAGGATGGCCTGGCACTACAACTCCCGGGTGAAGATACAGAGTTTCAGGAACGGCGACCTAGTCCTCAGGGAAGCGACCTTCAAATCGGAGATCACCCACCGAAGGAAGCTGACAGCAAAATGGGAAGGGCCCTATAAAATTGTTGACATCGTCGGGCCAGCCACAAACATCCTAGCAACCCTAGATGATGGCGAGATAGCCCACCCATGGAACACGAAACACCAGCTGAAATATTATCAATGACTATGTAAGTTTTTAATGAAATTCTCCTTTTCTAGCATATTTTCAAATTTTGCCGTCTCCACTTGAAAAATTTCAGTTCCACAAGGACACTCTTCTCTTCGGGCAAGCTTACGGAGCTTCGCCACCCAAACCGGAGAAGAGCACGGGCCGAGCTACGCACTCGCTCCCCCCTCAAGTGAAGACTCTGGGGCAGGATCTGTCCTTTCCACCCAAACCGGAGTGGCAAATACGGGGTAGGAGATGGCCCAATACCCGTCCGATTCCAGAGGTTGCGGGTAGGCGACGACCCAATACCCGCCCTCTCAAAGACTCCAAGGCAAGCTTACGGAGCTTCATCATCCAAACCGGAGAAGGGCACGGGTCGAGCTATGTGCTCGCTCCACCCTCAAGTGAAGACTTTGGGGCAAGCTTACATAGATTCGCCACCCAAACCAGAGAAGGGCACGGGTCGAGCTACGCACTCGCTCTCCCCCTCAAGTGAAGACTCCGGGGCAGGATCCGTTCTCGCCACCCAAACCAGAGTGGCAAATACGGGGTAGGCGACGACGCAGTACCCGCTCGATTACAGAGGTTGCGGGGTAGTCAACGGCCCAATACCCGCCCTCTCAAATACTTCGGCGCAAGCTTACGGAGCTTCACCACCCAAACCAAAGAAGGGCACGGGCCGAGCAACGTGCTCGCTCCCCTCCTCAAGTGAAGACTCCGAGGTGAGCTTATGGAGCTTCGACACCCAAATCAGAGAAGGGCACGGGCCGAGCTACGCACTTGCTCCCCCCTCAAGTGAAGACTTCGGGGCAGGATCCATCCTGCCACCCAAACCAGAGTGGCACATACGGGGTAGGCGACAGCCCAATACCCGTCCGATCACAGAGGTTGCGTGGTAGGCGACGGCCAAATACCCGCCCTCTCAAAGACTCCCGGGCAAGTGATTCGTGGTGAAAAGTGTATATTTATACCCCTAACTACTCCTATTTTGTGCTAAGGATTGAGCTTAATCTTGCTCTTTTGGGTATAATCTCACTTTATGTTGCATATAAGGGCTTATTCGTATTCTTTGCACAAAACATCATATATGGACTAATTTCTCTCTCCCCTATTTTTTAGGTACTCCTAGGAGTCTTGGAGATTTTCCAGAATTTTCTGGGATTTTTCTGTGATTTCAAGGTATTTTTGGTGAATTATTTGGAGGGAGAAATGCATTAAAAAGGGGATAAAAGGATTTAATATAGGGCGCCACGGGCACATCCACGCGGCGTGGATGCGCCACGTGGCGTCGCCCCGTTGTCCATTGATTCGAAAGCGGGACGAGCCCTCTTGAGAGATTGCGGGCACGCGCTTTGCGCGTGCCCGCTGATGCTTTTGCCCACAGCAGCGGGCGGAAGCGGGTCGGATCCGCCGAGCCGCTTTGCCTCAATTGCGCAGGCATGCACAAGTCATTTTCAGGCGGGTCGGGTGCTCGAATACCCGACCCGCATGCCCTATCCACAGGCCCGAACACGAAAATGAGTGTTTTGAGGCCTGTAGCATTTTCCAGTGGATTTATTGGAGATTTTACTGTTCTATTGGGGGTGGGAGACCCCCATCTTCTTCCCCAAGAGCTAGGGCTAGGCTTGGAGGCCATTGGAGGCTAGGAAAGCTTGGAGGAGGAGCAAGGAAGGGGAAAGCTTGGGCTTTTAGGGTTCTACTTGGTGATTTCTTCCTCTCTCTTGTACTATTTGAGCTCTATTGTGTTGTATGAATGATTATTGAATGATAGTGAGAATCCTTTGATAGTTATTCAATTTGTGGCTTGTAATGAATGCTCATTAATGTTTATCATCTTGCTTTTCATTATGAAGGCCTAGAGCCAATAGTTGTGGAATTGGGATTAGCTAGGGTTTGTGAGATTGATTATTAATTGTTCATTCCTTGCATTTAATTGGATTAGCATACCTTGAGATGGGTGCTAATAGTGTTGATTGATGGGTTATGCCCTAGGGTTAATTGAGTCGTGTACCACTCTTGGCGGGGTCGTAGAACGGTGGTGTACCTAAGGGTCACACCTACGTGCACAATCCTTGCATTCCATTGACACGGATGCAAGGATTGACTAACGGGCTTAAGTTAGGGATTCCAACCCATTAATCAACACACAAATGAATCGTGCATTACTCTTGGTGGGGCCGTAGAATGGCGGTATGCCTTAAGGGCATTACCTATGTGCACAACCCCGCATACCATGAAATGGATGTGTGGGTTGATTCATTTGGAGTGAACCTATTTCTAATCAACTCACAACCCTAATGATATCTCATTCCACACACTTCTCCTTGCTTGACTAGCTCCCTACTTTGGTCTACACCCTACCTACTTTGGGCTTGGCTCGACCGTCTTACCACCACACTCCCTCACATGTTACTTGTTAGTTTAGTTGGTTGTGCCAAAACTTTTCGCATTTCCTTAACCAATCGAGATTGTGAACGTGAAACGAATTGTCTCTGTAGATTCGACCCCGCACTAACCGGGATTATATTGTATTGACATTCCTACTCTTGGGAGGTGAGCGTGTGCATCCTACTTGGATTTTGCACGTTTCGCGGTCAATCATTTTGCCACCATTGCCGGGGACAATGGTTTTCACACTCACATTTTTTGGTTGGTTTTGGACACTTTAGGTGTATTTCTTCCAGCTTCGCGTTGAGTCTTTTTGGTTGTTTGTTTTATACTTTTTTGAGTTGTTTTTCTTTCTTTCTTTCTTTTATTTCAAAAATCTTTTGTGGATAATTTTTTTTATGGATTCATTTTCAAACTTTAGTGATGCTTACATGGAGGATTCCCAACTCCCACCGTTCTTTCACGGTATGGGGTTGGAAAATCCTAGTTCATTTATGCAAAAGTTTGAAAAATGGTGTAGGAAAGAGTTTTGGGATTTGTTTGATGAGACCACTTGTGCAGACTTTGTTTATTTTAAAGTGTTCCCATATAATTTGAGAGATGGTGCTAAAACTTGGTTTGATGCTTACCCTCGAGATTATTTTTCTATATGGCTTTCTTTTTAGACTGATTTCCTTCGAGCTTTCTTTCCTACTTATTACAAGAATCAGGTACACATGCGTCATGCATTTGAGGAACACATGGAGTGCTTTGTCCAGTTTGACGGTGAGACTTACTGTCAGGTTTTTGGAGAGGTTTGATGATTTAGTGCTTGGGTGTCCATGCCATGATTTCAGCGCAGAGGATCTACTTCGGATTTTCTACACAGGGTTGCAGCCGTCTACACGTGACTTTGTGCAGATAAGCAGTGGTGGAGATTTCTTTGCATACACTACAGAGGATGCACGGTTGTGCCTGAGGGACCTAGCAGAGTGGGAGCAAACTGCGCCATCAGGAGAGCCGTCACTGGGATATGAGGATGATGGCCGGTCCCAGCTTCTACTTCAGGATACAGAGCAGGTTCAGTGTCAGTCTGAGGAGCCATATTTGGGGTCTTTTTCTTACGACCCCATGGGATATCTAGCAGAGCAGGATGTTGGGTCGCGTGAGAGCAAGGTAGAGGATATTGAGAGATTACATATTGAGGATCAGGAGGAGATGGATGATGGAGTGTGTGTCACCCACGTTGGCGACACGATGCAGTTTCGTTGGGTTGGTGGTGATGATCAGATGGAGATATGTCCAGGCGAGAGTGAGATAGATAACATCGGAGAGCCTGAGTCACAGTGCCTGTCTGATCCATTACCACAGCTGGAAGTATGCGAGCATCTTGGATGGACTGTTGAGATGGTTTACTACGATGATATTGAGGAGGATGAGTGCACGGGATACAGCCTACAGACTATTTTGGAGCCCGAGCCCTCCCTCCCTTCAGATTCAGTTTAGCAAACATCACTACAGACACCTCGGGACACACATCAGTTCATCATCCAGGACGAGGCTATTCAGGATGGACCACAGAGTCCAGAGATGACTGCAGAGGCCATTACCTTCGATGGCGAGGATTCGGCAAGCACCAGTGACTGCGAGATGATCTACATCGAGCCTGCACTGCCTTCTTCTCCACACTTGCCCCTACAGCCATTTCACCATCCTCCTGAGGATTCGCATCAGCCAGGTGATAGCATAGCCATTCAGGAAAGTTTTCATCACATTTTCCCCTTCATGTCTGAATCTCATCCTTCATTTCCATATGTATTAGATTCAGATTGTCGTCATATATATTCATCTCGTTATTTTTATTATGAAGACCCTATTTGGACTTCCTTCATTGGAAGTCTAACTTATTTTCCCTGGATTAACACAGCTTGTCTCCCGCAGGACACAGGAGCACATTATAGGGAGATGCTGGGAGCTGTGTTGCTAGGATCCACGGAAAGTGGAGGAGCGACGTTTCCAAAGCAGCTAGCTGAGGAACGCAAGGACATGATTGAGAAGCTGCCTCCACCATTACACATTCAGGATCCACCTTTTGCTAAGGTGTATTCCTTCCTTTCTTTAGTGTAAATAAAAGAAAAAATAAAATTTTTGTTTAGTTTGCTTTAGTATGTGTGTTTTCCCTCTAGCATCATTGAATAATATCTAGTTTCATTTCAACTATTGAGGACAATGCTCATTTCTAGTTGGGGGGAGTGAACTATGAAGTTGGATGCTAGTTTTGGGTAGTTTTGAAAAATTTTGATGTTACTAAAATTTTTTCTCATCAATCATCATCATTCATTCATTTTGAGAATACCATTTTGTTGCCTCCATCCTTACTTCCATCATATTTTTTTTGCTTAGTCCCTACATGCTTAATGCAATGCAATTTTTTCGGATTATTACTTTGGTATCAAATTTATAGATGTTTGATTGGCGTGTTTTAATTTCTTTTCCATTTTGGAGTTAAATGCTAATATGCCATCTATGAAACAGTTTTATATGTTTTGATGTTCTCTTTGAAATAATTCGGGAATAGTTTGGCGTAAGTAATTGCATGAATTGGGATGAATGGCTTAGTTTTTGGTTGGATTGGATGTGGCCAATGGTGTATGTTTTGTTTTCCTCTTAAGGAGTGGTTGGATGAGTTGATAATTCATGTTTAGAATGAGAAATAGAATTAACATAAGTGAATGGTTTTTCTAATCAAATTGAGTAGCCGATGCCCCACGAAACATTGGGAAGGAAGCCAAAAATGAGATTTAGGGGATCATTCCATCCATTTGCCTATATAGCGTCATCGCGTGTATGCAAATGTGGCCGTGTTTGCATTTCATAGCATTATTGCGTGAATGCAAAACATAAACATACTAGAACAAAAAGAATACAAAAAAGAGAGAAAATGAAAAGAAAATGAAAAATTGAATAAAAAATGAAAGAATAAGCTTCATGAATGATGCAATCTCATCTCCCACTACTTAGAAGGAATTTCTTTTGGTTTTGGCCATTTCCATGAAAATTGAAAATTTTGCCATGTGCGCATCTTCCTAAAGAATGTGATACGTGCTTATTTCCTTACTTTTCTTAGAATTGGATTGAGGAGAATATCAAATATTGTTTACTTTCATACATTGTGTATATTAGCTTTGGAATCAATTGGAAATAACACATGAAGGATGTCATGATGATATTTTGAATTTGGTGCATGTTTTTCCATTTAATCCGAATTAATCACTTCTTTTGCTAGGGACTAGCAAAATGCTAGTTGGGGGGTGTGATTTTTGGTGAAAAGTGTATATTTATACCCCGTAACTACACCTATTTTGTGCTAAGGATTAGGCTTAATCTTGCTCTTTTGGGTATAATCTCACTTTATGTTGCATATAAGGGCTTATTCGTATTCTTTGCACAAAACATCATTATATGGACTAATTTCTCCCGCCCCTGTTTTTCAGGTACTCCTGGGAGTGTTGGAGATTTTCCAGAATTTTCTGGGATTTTTCTGGGATTTCTAGGTATTTTTGGTGAATTATTCGGAGGGAGAAATGCATTAAAAGGGGATAAAAGGATTTAATATAGGGCGCCACGTGGCGCATCCACACGGCGCCACATGGCGCCGTCCCGTCATCCGTTGATTCGAAAGCGGGACGAGCCCGCTTGATGCTTTTGCCCGCAGCAGCGGGCGGAAGCGGGTCGGATCCGCCGACCCGCTTCGCCTCAATTGCGCAGGCATGCACAAGTCATTTTCAGGCGGGTCGGGTGCTCGAATACCTGACCCACATGCCCTATCAGCATGCCCGAATGTGAAAATTAGTGTTTTGAGGCCTATAGCGTTTTCCAGTGGATTTATTCGGGATTTTACTGTTCTATTGGGGGTGGGAGACCCACATCTTCTTCCCCAAGAGCTAGGGCTAGGCTTGGAGGCCATTGGAGGCCATTGGGGGGTTAGAGAAGCTTGGAGGAGGAGCAAGGAAGGGGAAAGCTTGGGCTTTTAGGGTTCTACTTGGTGATTTCTTCCTCTCTCTTGTACTATTTGAGCTCTATTGTGTTGTATGAATGATTATTGAATGATAGTGAGAATCCTTTGATAGTTATTCAATTTGTGGCTTGTAATGAATGCTCATTAATGTTTATCATCTTGCTTTTCATTATGAAGCCTAGAGCCAATAGTTGTGGAATTGGGATTAGCTAGGGTTTGTGAGATTGATTATTAATTGTTCATTCCTTGCATTTAATTGGATTAGCATACTTGAGATGGGTGCTAATAGTGTTGATTGATGGGTTGTGCCCTAGGGTTAATTGAGTCGTGCACCACTCTTGGCGGGGCCGTAGAACGGTGGTGTACCTTAAGGTTCACACCTACGTGCACTATCCTTGCATTCTATTGACACGGATGCAAGGATTGACTCACGGGCTTAAGTTAGGGATTCCAACCCACTACTCAACACACGAATGAATCGTGCATTACTCTTGGTGGGGCCGTAGAATGGCGGTGTGCCTTAAGGGCATTACTTATGTGCATGACCCCGCATACCTTGAAATGGATGCGTGGGTTGATTCATTTGGAGTGAACCTATTGCTAATCAACTCACAACCCTAATGATATCCCATTCCACACACTTCTCCTTGCTTGACTAGCTCCCTACTTTGGTCTTCACCCTACCTACTTTGGGCTTGGCTTGACCGTCTTACCACCACACTCCCTCACACGTTACTTGTTAGTTTAGTTGGCTCTGCCAACACTTTTAGCATTTCCTTAACCAATCGAGATTGTGAACATGAAATGAATTGTCTCTGTGGATTCGACCCCTTACACACCGGGATTATATTGCATTGACACTCCTACTCTTGGGAGGTGAGCGTGTGCATCCTACTTGGATTGTGCACGTTTCACGGTCAATCAGCAAGCTTACGGAGCTTCGCCACCCAAACTGAAGAAGGGCATGGGCCGAGCTATGCACTCGCTCTCCCCTCAAGTGAAGACTTCGGGGAAAGCTTACGGAGCTTTGCCACCCAAACCGAAGAAGGGTACGGGCCGAGCTACGCGCTTGCTCCTCCCTCAAGTGAAGACTCCGGGGCAGGATCCGTCCTCGCCACCCAAACCGGAGTGGCAAATACGGGGTAGGCGACAGCCCAATCCCCGTCCGATCACAGAGGTTGTAGGGTAGGTGACGGTCCAATACCCGCCCTCTCAAAGACTCCTGGGCAAGCTTACAAAGATTCGCCACCCAAACCGGAGAAGGGCACGGGCCGAGCTACGCGCTCTCTCCCCCCTCAAGTGAAGACTCCGGGACAAGCTTAGGGAGATTCGCCACCCAAACCGGAGAAGGGCATGGGCCGAGCTACGCACTCGCTCCCTCCTCAAGTGAAGACTCCGGGGCAAGCTTATGGAGATTCACTACCCAAACCGGAGAAGGGCACAGACTGAGCTACGTGTTTGCTCCCCCTTCAAGTGAAGACTTCGGGGCCGCCCTCGCCACCCAAACCGGGGAAGGGCACATGTAGGGCTAAGACCTCTGGTCAGCTCATGGTCCCGAGAAAGTACGCTCCCGATGTGACCTATCATCACAAAAGGACATACTCGGGAGGCCCGCCGTTAATGACGACTTGCCCCCCGAGAGGAGCAGGTTTGACGTTTCATGCCTGACACCGCCTGACAAAGGCGGGTTTGATTGGCTAAACCCTAACAAGCCAGCTCACAGAGCCAGCTCATCGTGTCAGCCTATCGGTAGCTTCCGACTCTCGACATCTATAAATACTTCCCCCTCCCCATTTCCTTTCCAACGATGGGAGGGGGAAAAGAAGGCGAGTCAGCTTTAGTCAGCTTCCCATGAATACCGAAAGGGGGCGAGATACCCCCGTGTTCGATCTCCCCTCAAAAATCCGAGGTGTTAGGGCCGATCTGCCTTTAGGTCCCCCTGGACATCCCCCCTCTCAAGAAGAGCCCACCGCCGGCCCAATCGTTGGAGGGGCCCTCGGTTGACAATGGACCGCGCTTTTTCGATGAGTTATTCCTCTTACAGGCGGATCACCGACGAGTTATTCCTCTTACACGCAGCACGGCCCGCCTTCCACTCCTCGGTCTCCCTTGGATAGCTTGCGACAGGGGGACCGCGACGAACCACTCCTCTCTTCCAGCGCCTACTCCACGACGATCTCCACCTCTGTGGCAGCAGCGCCACCATAACCGTCCTCGTCCCCAAACAACCGTCCCTGCTCCTCCTCTCCCAGTGTTGCCTACTGAACCTGGGAACTCCCAGAACAGATCAAGCGGCCTGCCATCATTGAGCGAGCAAGGGACGACGCGAAGAGTAACGACAAAGAACGAAGACATCATCTGCAATGGATAGCCAAGCTCGTACGGGACACTCCCTCAAATCCGAAACCGAAGATCGCTCATCGAGAGAGGCTTACAACAAAGTAGAACGACACGCTAGCCCCTCTACGGAGGGCGTCATGCTCGTTCAATCACTATCAGTAGTCTTGTAAACGATAATGAAATGTCCTTCCATGCAAATCACCAAATTCCGTCCTCCATGTGGAAAAATCTACTTATCTTCATACTCCACCAAACTTCGGGGCAAGCTTACGGAGCTTCGCCACCCAAATCGGAGAAGGGTACGGGCCGAGCTACTCGCTCGCTCCTCCTTCCAGCGCGACATAATGTCTCTTATTATTATTAATTTTTTGTTTCGGTTGCGAAAGAAAGCCCAAAATACTTCGTTTAACAAAAATTTCCATCCATTCAACATTGTTAAAATTTTACAAGTCATAGCTGGGGCCGACCTCACAAAATAAGGCCTCCCTTAAGTCGACCCCATCGCACATCTGAAACTAACAAAAAAGGGGGGTACAACACTACTCCGGCTAGTCGCCACCCCCGGGGCACCATCCCTTGTGTCGATCTCCAGGGTGTGGCCCCCTATATCGACGAACACACCCTCGTCGTCGTCATCTTCTCCCTCCCTGTCGGAGGCTGCTAGCTTGTCGAAATCCACCTCAATCAAAGGATAGAGACTCCCCGCCATTCCCTTGACTCTGAGGAGGCACGCCTCCCAACCCTCAGCTCGGCCTTCCACCAGGCCCTCAGATCGGCCTTCCTCCAAGCCCTCAGCTCGGCCTTCCTCCCAGCCCTCACACTCCATATCTGCAAGGGCGGGGATGACGGTTGACTCCTGATAGCCCCAAAATTCTTCAGTTCGCAAGGCCGGCTCATCCTTTTCGGCCTTCACCTGCACCGCCAGGTCGACCGCCAGTGCTCTATCTCGCTCCAGCGTGCCCTCCAGCTCTACTATGCGAGCCGCCGCCATGGCGACCTTTGTCTCATGGTCCTCTAGGCATGCCTCCAACTGTTGGACCTCCGACTTCAGCTTGTCGCATTTGCCCCTCTCTTGCGCCAGCCACTCGTTAGCATCCTTTTGGAGCTTGGCAAGCTCGGCTGCCTTCTTGGCAACGGAGGCCTCGGCCTTGGTCAGAGCTGGCACATGACGCCTGGTGGTGACCATCATAGAGTGGCCTGCCAGACAAAACAGAAAGGGTCAGACTATTCATTGGCAAAAATGCATCTAATCAAGTCTGGACCGCCAACCTGCATGGTGTGCCACATCGTGGAGGTGTAGAGCCGCTCCCGACCAACAGTAGCCAAACTTTCCTTATCTCGGAGCAGCTGGCAGTTTTCAGCTAACATTGCCGCTACCCCGGCCTCGTCAAATATCGACTTGGCAGCCCCGACACAACAGGGCATCATATGGAGGGCCTCCGGTGGAAGATCCTCGATCTCAGCCTTCTTGGACTTGAAGACGACAAGCGAGGCCTCATAGCTGGGGTGGCCAGGCTTATCCAGTGCGAACCGCGGGCAGCCATAATGCCAGTGGTCCCCGCCCGATGACCGGACAACTGTTCACGACCCACTGGAGCCCCGGGGGAGCCAGGGTCTGGGTCGGAGCTGCAGCGGCGGTAGTCTTCAGGCTCGTCGACGGGTATCAGAGCCCCTGGCCCCTGGTTTGGTCTGCCCTATGCCCCCGAATTCAAGATTGAAAATCGGGGGGTCAGCACCATGCACGATCCCCTCAGCAGACCGACAGATATCCCTCTCCATTCGAGGATAAAAAACGGACGACTTTGCAGCCAGCTTCGTCCTCTTCGACTCGTCGGACGCTTGCCCCTTCCTCGCCGTCCCCTCCCCCTTTGTTGTCTCCTCACGAGGCCTCTTCTTGTTGGTCTTCTTAGTTTGCTGGGCCACCTGCTCTACGGCCTGCTGCTTCAATTCTTCGAGCGTCACGCTCATCGTCCGACCTGCAGAAGGAGGAGAGCTTAGGGTGAGCACATTAGGAGCAACAACCACGAAGCTCGGGTTACCTTCGGGCCAAATATGCCGAAGTATCATCTCCTTCTGGGTGAGCATGCTGTACTCACTGCCCTCATCAGGGATCGCCTTCAGGATCCTTGCCCGCTCCTCCTCATCATCACTTAGATAGACCGCCTTCTTAGCTTCCAGGTTCAGCGCGCCCCAGTTCGACCTCAGCGCCAAATCAGTGGGCATCAAGACGAATATGAACTGCTCCCTCCACCCTTTGATCTTACCAGGTAGGCCCCAGATGAGAGGGTGACTCTTCTTTGCCGACAAATAATAGTATGACCTCAGCTTCTTAAGTGCAAAGAAGTGGCAGAACAGCCATATGGACGGGCAGACGTCATTGCTCGCACACAGAACGAGAAAGCCGACAATTGCGCTGATGGAGTTCGGCATCCGCTGGCAAAATGGCAACTCCAGGAAATTCAGAATCTCGAGCATAAGAGGAGGAAGGGGAAATGCGGCCCTTGCTGGAAGCATGCTACGCATACCCTGACCTCGTAGTCCCTGGCGAAGCACACCCTCTTCGACGCGGTTGGTAGGCGGACTGAGTAGGGCGGCCTAATATTCAACGCATGGACGTCTGGTATAACGGATGTCTTCGCCACCAACACTGCGCCCAAGATATCTTCAGGAACATCTCCGGCCTCGGCCACGGTAACAGTGGCCTCGGCGGCTGGCCTCGGCGTCGGCGCTATGTGCCCCTTCCCCTTCCACGAATCCCTCTGAACCATCGTGGGTGGGCTCACTGGCTGCTCGGTACCCTCAGTGCGACCCTGACTCTCCGACGACATCTCCTCTACACTCTCCACCTTATCTGTGGTGGAGCTCTCCACCCCGCCCGGCTCTGAATCCATTACTCAACCTCCTCCGACGTCGACGAACGAGAGGAAGACGTCGACGAAGACATCTCTAAAAGGAAAAGATTTAATACATGTACAATTCTAGTGGCCTGGATGACGGTGTCACGAAGTTGGCCCGATCTTCGACGACAACTTCAATGGCAACATCACTCAGAAGCTCCGGCAATCGCAAATACTCACGGATACTCAAGGAAGTTCAGAAGTGGGAAACTCTCACTCATCGCCACCCACAACTAAGTATAGGACACACAGAATGATCCTGACTATAGACGTCTAGCCACGCGTCGAAGATCCAAGCCTTCTAACGCTTCGACTGACAGCCGCAGTCACATCTGCCATGTGTCATCCGCATAGCGACCATGACGCTTCGATATCTTCCCACCTTTAATTCGAAATGATTGCTTCGAATCACGGAGCATGGTTTTTGAAATTATTCCTGCCCTTTCCCCTCACTCGGACCGAGGACCCGCCCCACTACCTTTAATGCGAACCAAGGAACAATGCAACCAAGAGATAGGGCCGGCTACCACACCAACCATACGTGGGCGCAATCTGACGCACCACTACGACGATCGACATAACGGACCAGACCGAAACATTTTCCTCGAGCGAGCTTTCTCCCCGCAATGCAGGCACCGAGGTCCGGACTGCAAGCTCGTACCCAAACCAGGACCTTGTACAGCTTCGCCTGAAACTGATCCGGGATGGGCTGGGATAGGACTGATGTTTGCCTCTTCTCCACCTTACAAGCATGTTTTGGTGCCCTCTTACCTGTGTCCTTAGTCCCGGAACCCCGTCCTTAAGCCCAAGCCGAACATACTACATTTCAACATTCTACTCCCCCGGCTCAGCACTCGTCGGTAGAAGAATGTTGGGGGCATTCATACCCCCGCAAGAACACCATCCGTGCAACCAACAAGGAAAACAAAGAGTAATGAAAAAATCTCACATTCCATTTATTTAACCTTTTTATAACACAGATTCCGCCAAAAATACGATGTTACATCTACCTCGGCCCATAGCCGGCCATACAAAATGTTCCCCACACTAAAAGCTCCTCGACTTGGCCGCTTCATCCTTGGCAGTCGTCCCCGGAGCCTGCACATCTTCCAGGTCACCTGTCGAACCACTAGCCACGGGCTGATCACCTGATTCCTCCTCTTCCTCTGCTAAGGGCACGTCTAGCTTGGGGAAATCGGCCACAAGCGAGGGATGCAAGTTCGCCAGTCGGGCCTTCATCTTTATCATCCCATCCTCGACGCCCGCCTTCTTCGTCTCTCATAGCAACGGGATGAGTGTCTCGTCCTGATAGCGACAGACGGCGGCATCCATCATGCACTGGTCTACCTTCCCCTGCTCTTCTACTAGCTTCTTCAAGACAGCCTTCTCCCTTTTCCCCGTCTCGATTGCTTTATTCAGATCAGTGATCTCCCCCTGTTGATGGTCAATCACCTGCTTCTTGCTGTCTATCTCCGCAGAGTGCCTCTTCAGGGTGTTGACGCACCCACAATCTACACCTAGGATCCACCTGACGGTGTCACGATTGCCAGGCGTAATATGACCCCTAGGCTACGACTCTGGGCTCAATCCGCAAGCGGACGGTGTCGAGTTATAGTATAAAAGATAGTCGAATCCCACAGGGACGGTGATAGTGTCTGTGATAATCTCAGTCTATTCCTAAATTTAGAAGTGAGGTAGCGGTCGGAGTGAAAGATATGGGTTGGTTGTTGTTGTTGTGTAATTATAATAAAAAGGACTAGGGATTTAGGGATCACCGCTAGGATCCTCGGGGGTTTATGTTGGGATCGGATCCTCATATTGCATTAGGTCTAGGGAATTAATCCCCCAATTTGTACCACTCTCATGGGTTAGAATTACGAGGTATTTCGGTGGCTCTCGTTGACGCAATGGCGGTAGCCGTCAACGTAGTGGTATAGTCCGTCGATGGATCCCCTCAAGAGGTGAGCTGGGCATGGTCACGTGCCTTGATTGGATCCACCGATTTTCCTATTCGAATCCCTAGATACCCCTTAAGCACATAAGTTCTACAGACCATGTGCATGATCTCAGTACGGTTATCTACGGATTCGGTAGGATCTATCAAAATACAACCCTAAATCCCCAATTCAACGTAGGGATCTAGATCTACATTTCCCACTAAAATCCTAGGGTTCACCCGTCAACCCTAGAATGGATCTACTCACTCATAACGATAGAAACGCACAAAAATATCAATTTCGCAGAAGAAAACATTATATCAATCTAGAAATTAGGGCTAAAATAACTTACAGCGAGAACAGACAAAGACCAGATCCAGAAAAGAACAAAAAGAAATAATCTTCAATTATCGATCCAAAATTCGCTACAAGAATTAATCCCAAAAATTCCTACAAGAAAAATCGCCCTTAGCTCTCCTCAAAAATTCTCCAAAAACAAAAGCAGAATGAACTCCCTCAGCCGAGCCCGCAATCACGAGCTTCAGCTGCTGCCCAAATCGCACGCATCGCGCGTTTTGAAATCTTTCCAAAAATTCCATAGGAAGTGTCGACCGAGCAGGTGACTCCGTCCGAGTAGCGTGACTCGGTCAGTGGCTCGGTCCGCATAGACAAGCTACTCGACCGCTCGGAGATCTGAAAATCGACCTACCTGGATCGAGTAGCATCTGCTCGGTCCGGGTAGGGTCGGCTCGGTCTAGTGCTCAAACGATGCTCAGGCGCCTACTCGGGCTGTGTAGCATGGGGCTGCTTGACTTAGCAGATGAGCTGCTTGGTCCGTGTCAGCCCGTATCCGCTGCTTCATCAAGCTGCTATGACTCGGTCCGAGTAGCAAGCTACTCGGACCGAGTATTTTCTGGGAAACATATACTGCAGCATCCTGGGCTTCTCTCTCTGCTCTCTTTCTCCTTTCTCTCCTCCAACGGCTCCGAAGACACGACGAACTCCTCCAGAGCTCTGCCAACAAGCTCATGAGCACGTCGGATGTGTCCATACCCAGGGGGGTCCAAATCTCTCCAAAATATCTTAAAACTCAAAATATACTACGAAACTTGAAATATCGTCAGAAATACCAAAATCACAGTAAAAAGTGAGATTTGGACGCGGAAATGATGTGCAATGCGATGGGATAATGATATGGAAATGATATAAAATATGGACACATCAGGTGTCAGCTCGCCTACCCTCCTCATCCTGAAGGTGACAGGCGAGCATGGCCTGCTTCGCCTCTAAGTACTCGACAAGCTCCATCTGAGCGTCAAGAAGCCTCGTCACCCGTCCCAGCTCCTCGTCCTTTTATTGCAATTTTTCCTTTGTCTCGTTAAGCTCGGCCCTCGTCTTCTTGATAGGCGCCTTGACCAGGGCCACCGGGGCGTGTCGTTGTAAGGCTGCCATCGCAGACACCACCTACAAAAGAAGTCAGACTGTCAGACAGGAAAGCAAGAAGACTTGCAGGACGAGGTAAGGAGTCTTGCAGGATGAGGTAAGGAGTTCGATCTACTTGCATGGTGATCGGCCCGGAACAAACTCCGAAACGATGTCGTTTACCGCAAGCGCACGGTATAGTGACAAGCAGTTATGGAACACGGGGAAGCGGTGCTATACTACCTATCTACTCCTAGGTTGAGTTAGAATTGCAGGTTTATTGGTGGATGTGGAGTATGGAGGGTCGTAATGGTGATGGATGCGAAGGTTGTGTCACTTAACGTCGCAAATAGGGGATTCCACACAAAGAAAGAAAGAAATAAAATATAAAAGATTAGGACTTTAGGACTCGCCACTAGGACCGTTGGATGTCGACGCTAGGTTAGGACTCTTACGTTGCATTGGGTTTATGTGGATGGTCTCTCATTGATGCAATGACGGTAGCCATCAATGTAGTGATATAGATCGTCGATGGATCCCCTCAAGGCACGAGCCGGGCATGGTCACGAGCCTTGGTTGAATCCACTAACTCCGTAATTAAATTCGTACGATACTCCTTAAGCTAATCGATTCCACCGATCATGGACACGATCTCAGTACGAGTTCTCCTAGGGATTTTGCTAGATCAACAAAAATACAATCCCATTTATATCCAACGCACTATAAAAATCTCAACTTTGCATCTAAATCCTAAGATCCGTGGGCTAATCCCTTAGCCCTAGAAAAGACTACTCAAGCATAGCAATAGCAATAGATAATAGAACGTACAAAGATTTCATTGCATGCATCAAAAAGGGATAAACAATAAGAAATCACAAAGAAAATAATAATAGAATTAAAAAGGTCAAAAGTACTTATCTTGATACAAAGGATGGGCCTAGGGCATAGCCTAACTCCAAAAGATCGTCTCCAAAAACTCCAAAAAAGATCTAAAAACTCTCCTCTAAAAAGTCCCTAAAAAGTCCCCTGACGGCTGCCCAAAAAACCCCCTTCAAAACCCTCGCCAAACAACAAACCGAAAATACCCCCCAAAACGTCCCCAAAATCTGGACGCAGTTTAAAGTTCGGCCCACAGCGACTCGGTCCGAGTAGGAAACTTCTCGGTCGAGTCTGTCAGTAGGTTGGAGCGCTCCCCCAAAATCACGCTCTACCTGCTCGGACCGAGTAGGGTTTGCTCGGTCCAAGTAGGTAGCTGCTCGGTCGAGCAACAGGCTGCTCGGTCGAGTCTGTCAATAGATTACAGCTCTATCCAAAATCACGCTCTGCCTACGTAGACCGAGTACGTAGCTGCTCGGTCGAGTATGCAACTGCTCCGTCGAGCAATCAACTACTCGGTCGAGCAACTTGATGTTCAGCCGAATAGGAGGTCAAAAACGTATTTCAGCACCCTGCTCGGTCGAGCAGTCAACTACTCGATCGAGCAGATCGATGTTCAGCCGAATAGGAGGTCAAAAACACATTTCAGCAGGATTTTTCACCCTGCTCGGTCGAGTAGTGTACCACTCGGTCGAGTAAGTTGCTGAAAACAGATTTTAGCACTGTAGCATCAGCTTGCAGAAATTTTCCAGAGCTCATCTGACCTCCGATTGGCCCATTCTTAGTGGCGTTGGAACCATCATGAAGTTTACTATCTGGAAAAAAATATTATAAAAATACTAAAAATCTCAGGTGATAGCAGATTTTAAAAGAGTGCACGGCTATCCTGTTTCCAGCACTTCGGATCGCTCGATTCCTTCGTCGCAGCATAGCTCGATCCAGCGACCTTCTCTCTTGCCTCTTCCTTGCTCCAGTATTCTTCTTTGGCACCTCGAGCATGTCATCATGAGTCTCATTGGTGCTCTCACGTCGTCGATCATCTTATTGACTCCAAATTGCTCCAATATCGCTCCAAACCCCTGAAATGGACATAAACGCTCCGAAAGTAATATTATTCCAAATAATAGCGTAAATGCGTATGAAATATGTAAATGAGCAATCATTTTGACGTGTAATAATTTAGATAAAATGTGGAATATAATGACACATCAAAATTCCCACAAGCTTACCTCTTACTCGTCCTTGGGAAGACTAGTAAGAAGCGAACACGGGAGATGGATACAATGGAGATGCGAGGCGGTGTCGTGTAGTGGAGACAAGGGGTTCAGTCTTAAATTCAGAAAATACAAGGACCCAAGATATGCAAGATCTCGTGAATACACGTCAATTTGAAATTAGAACACATATACACAACAAATAATTAATCTCGCTCAAATTAAAATAATGTGGATTTCGATAAATGTCATGAACTTGAGAAGTGATAAAATGAGAGTAGAGTTATATCATATCATAGTTTATCATGCAATATACTAAGTTCACAGAAATGAATCCAATGTCCACAACTCATTCTCTAAGCAGTATAATATGTCATGATCAAACGTTTTCAAGCATGCGTGGTATTTTGTTATACTTCATGGAATGAATTTAGCAAATTCAATCAAGGTAAGGCATCACCACACTACGACCATTTCAAGACTCCTAGAACCCATCAACTTTGTCATGTCTTAGCTCTATATAGAAATGGAGATAAGGATATGGGATTTTTGTAGTTTTATATTGTTTTTGGCTATATGAATATTTCATATGCATTTTTCTTTCTTTATATACACGAGATAACTCAATATATATAAAAAGCGGCCTATGCATCCCAGACCAGACGGTCTTAGGGCATTGGGTTACGAAGAACCCCTAGGCCTTTTATTCGGGATATTTGTTTGATTTTTTTCATTTTTGGGATTTTTGCAAACTCACGTAAACGCGATGGAATGCAAAATATGATCAAAGATCATTTATTGGTTATTCACAAAAGAAAAAGAAAAAGCATAGAATTTAGACATGGCTCGGTTTCAGGAATTCTAATCGTCACTACTTTGGTTGTCGTGTGGTTATCCTATCTCTTTTGAATCACTAAACATCCATGAAGCAATAGAGTTATCAATCAAACCATGCAGGTGTCAAATGATTTTCAGATTTGATTCATTCATTTTTAGCTTAACTGTTTCGAGAATATGGTTGTGAAACTATGGATTCTGCTATGAAAAAGCATATTAACAAAGATACACTAATCAAGGAATCGAACTCTAATCTAACAGATATCAAAGTTCATAAAAAAATAAATCCACGATATTTCATAAAAAATGAAGCATATGAGACATAAATGTATGGATGAACATGGTTCAAATGGAAATTTCGAAGTATGTTTCACAATGAAGCAAAGAGCGTGCACTATGCACTCCATCAAGCTTAAACATTACATTGTCCTCAATGTGTGTATGATATAAATAGAGGACAACGACAAGATAGGGGGACCACTCAACAAAATAGTCTCTCTCCCCCAAGCTTAAACATCACAGAAAAATTGGAGAGAGATGCGAAATAAGCACCAAAATATAAGGGTGAGCATGGATAATAGATAGTGGGTTGGGTGCAAAAGATAATTGAGCCATCAAATGGTGTGAATTTATTAAACTAAAAAACATATAAAATCCTATACGGTCCTCTCGCTACCAAGAGGATTCTAATTATTTAAAGCATAAAATACTACACTACTAAATTGGTACCACCTGTAGCAAAATGCGGGTCCAATATTTTTTCCGGTGCAGTCAGCTGCTCTATCTGCACTTTCCGTGGCTCCGCCAGGTGCGTATCTCCCGGGCTTCATCAAATTCCAGCAATGCGGCTCCCAGCATCTCTCCAAGGATTCCACATGTATCCTACAAGAGACAAGCCGCATCAATCTGATGTGGAATATCTTTTCCCAAAATAAATTTTTTCCAAAGAAGATCGTCAAAAGAAATATGTAAAGTAAAAACATGTAGACGATTCTTCCTTAAAAATACATCTCCGCTCTCATGTACCACGACAGGCAGTCCTTGTCGTTCGTCTCAGGCTTTTCAGGCAGCTATGGCATATTAGTATGGGTCTCATCAGGCGAATCCTTATCGTTGTCAATGGAAGGATGAGGTGGCTGCGGAAGCTTACCTGAAGGTGGGCAACACTGGAGATCCTTATGAATATCTGTGTCCTTATCCCAATGCATGACCTTCTCGGTGACAACCTCTGGCTCCATGGGTATGGAAGTGAATGTGTCTCCATTGGATGCATCGTGTATGTCAGCCGCTGTCTCCTCAGATGTGGAAATATCAATGTCCTCAGTCTCTCCCTCGAGCTCATAATATGAAAGGCACTTGTTGATTCCGACCATATCTTTCTGCCAACGATCATGTGACTCATTCAGCATAGCGCTAACAACCGTGCTCTCCTCTATCGATGCCATGAATGCATTGAATGTCAAATTGAGAGGATGGTCAGGACTCACGAGACAGACGCGGCTTTCGTAGGGCATGTGTCCCTCAATGTCACAAGATTCACGGTAAGCATAGGACTCTGGGTAGTTGTCATATCCTTCCATCCAATAGTACGGATCCTGTGGATGATATTCATAGTCTTCCATAGGAATCTCATACTGCTCTGAAAAATCATTGCCTGAATAATCCCAAGATTGCTCCATTGTACCTAAATAGTCAAAAACAACAACCTGGAAAAGATATCAATGGTACAAGAAGATAGAGATAAAGATAAAGCAGGTGGGGGGGAAATTTCTCTCTCTGTTTTGTTTTGTTTTGTTTAAGTTCTTTTAACGCAATCTAATCAACATAATTGTGGTAAATAGATAATATGGCGGAACGCCTCCCCGACAACGGTACCATAAACTTGATCGGCTAGGAACAAACTCCGAAACGATGTCGTTTAACGCAAGCGCACGGTATAGTGGCAAGCAGGTTCGAACACGGGGAAGCGGTACTATACTACCTATTTACTCCTAGGTTGAGTTAGAATTAAAGGGTTTATTGGTGGATGTGGAGTATGGAGGGTTGTAATGGTGATGGATGCGAAGGTTGTGTAAATCAACATCACAAATAGGGGATTCCACACAAAGAAAGAAATAAATAAAATATAAAAGATTAGGGCTTTAAGACTGGCCGCTAGGACCGTCGGACGTCGACGCTAAGTTAGGACTCTTACGTTGCATTGGGTTTATGGGGACGATCTCTCATTGACGCAATGGCGGTAGCCGTCAATGTAGTGATATAGTTTGTCGGTG
The DNA here is from genome assembly GCA_030789695.1 of Scilla litardierei. Taxonomy (NCBI): domain Eukaryota; kingdom Viridiplantae; phylum Streptophyta; class Magnoliopsida; order Asparagales; family Asparagaceae; genus Scilla; species Scilla litardierei. Next base: position 42,420,791 of record CM061140.1, on the reverse strand, counting down.
GATCCCCTCAAGGCACGAGCCAAGCATGGTCACGAGCCTTGGTTGAATCCACTAACTCTCTAATTAAATCTGTAGGACACTCCTTAAGCTAATCGATTCCACCGACCGTGGGCACGATCTCAGTACGAGTTCTCCTAGGGATTTTGCTAGATCAACCAAAATACAACCCCATTTATATCCAACGCACTATAAAAATCCCAACTTTGCATCTAAATCCTAAGATCCGTGGGCTAATCCCTTAGCCTTAGAAAAGACTACTCAAGCATAGCAATATCAATAGATAATAGAACGCACAAAGATTTCATTGCATGCATCAAAAAGGGATAAACAATAAGAAATCACAAAGAAAATAATAATAGAATTAAAAAGGTCAAAAGTACTTATCTTGATACAAAGGATGGGCCTAGGGCATAGCCTAACTCCAAAAGGTCGTCTCCAAAAACTCCAAAAAAGATCTAAAAACTCTCCTCTAAAAGTCCCTAAAAAGTCCCCTGACGGCTGCCCAAAACCCCCCTTCAAAACCCTCGCCAAACAACAACCCGAAAATACCCCCCAAAACGTCACCCAAATCTGGACGCAGTTTAAAGTTCGGCCCACAGCGACTCGATCCGAGTAGGAAACTTCTTGGTTGAGTTTGTCAGTAGGTTGGAGCGCTCCTCCAAAGTCACGCTCTGTCTGCGCGGACCAAGTAGGGTCTGCTCGGTCCAAGTAGGTAGCTGCTCGGTCGAGTAACAGGCTGCTCGGTCAAGTCTGTCAGTAGATTGCAGATGTCCCCAAAAATCACGCTCTGCCTACGTAGACCGAGTACATAGCTGCTCGGTCGAGCAATCAACTGCTCAGTCGAGCAACTTGATGTTCAGTTGAATAGGAGGTCAAAACGCATTTCAGCACTCTGCTAGGTCGAGCAGTCAACTGCTCGGTCGAGCAGTCAACTGCTCGATGTTCAACTGAATAGGAGGTCAAAAATACATTTAAGCAAGATTTTTCACCATGCTCTGTCGAGTAGTGTACTGCTCGGTCGAGTAGGTTGCTGAAAACAGATTTCAGCACTTCAGCATCAGCTTACAGAAATTCCCCAGAGCTCATTTGATCTCCAATTGGCACGTTCTTAGTAGCGTTGGAACCATCATGAAGTCTACTATCTGGAAAAAATATCAAAAAAATATTAAAAAATCTCAGATGATGGCAGATTTTAAAAGAGTGCACAGCTGTCCTGTTTCCAGCACTTCGGGTCGCTCGATTCCTTCACCGCAGCATAGCTCGATCCAGCGACATTCTCTCTTGCCTCTTCCTTGCTCCAGTATTCTTCTTTGGCACCTCGAGCATGTCATCATGAGTCTCATTGGTGCTCTCACGTCGCCGATCGTCTTATTGACTCCAAATTGCTCCAAAATCGCCCCAAATCCCTGAAATGGACATAAACGCTCCGAAAGTCATATTATTCCAAATAATAGCATAAAAGCATATGAAATATGTACATGAGCAATCATTTTGACGTGTAATAATTTAGATAAAATGTGGAATATAATGACACATCACATGGTGTGCCAGATCGCGGAAGCGCACAACCGCTCCACGCCAACATTGGTCTGAAATGCGCGATCCCGCGGTAGCATGCTATTTTCTACCAGATGTGCCGCCACTCCAACATCCTCAAAACTGACTCCTCCGTGCCTATCCGGTAGGTCGACTAGTGGACACATCCTCCATCAGGAGGGCTTCATCCTCAGCCCTCATTGACCTAAAGCTGGCGAGCGTCCTCTCGCAGCTAGGATGCGCCTCTCTCCCCATCTCCCGCATAGGAATCCCGTAAGGCCACAGGTCAACAGTGGGTGCCCTACGGGGCTTATCTACAGCCTGGACCTTTGGAAGTGCCGTGGTAGCCTCTCTCTGGTCAGCCGGATCCTCGGGTATGGCCTCGCTCGTGCGGTGGGGGGAAGCATCTGATTCGGACGTCCATTGCCTCTTGTCTGCCCTTTCTCCAGTCCCTGCCTCGATGCCCTGCTTTTAGGCTGTCACCCTCGCTGACCTTCCCTCGTCCACCACTCCTTTGCCTTTGTCCTGGGCGTCGGGCTTCTTCGCAACGCGCACCCCGAACGCCCTTAGGACTTCCTCCCTTGAGAGCATTGCGTCTTCGTCTACAAAGAAGAGCGAGATCAGGGTAAGCCTACATGAGAAAGCCCGCCAGGTCCAAAATACCTTCGGGCCAAAAATGCTGGGTGAGCCGGCCGTCATGTATTAAGCTCGCCAGCTACCGGTCCGCCTCGAGAATCTCCTCCAAGATGCGGACACTCGCCAAATATTCATCCATCAAGACCGACTACTCATTCACTAGAGGATTCAATACCCCCCAGTTCTACATCAATACCACATCGGTCGGCATCAGGATGAAAACGAATCTCTCCCTCCACCATTTCTCCATCAGGATGAAAACGAATCTCTCCCCCCACCATTTCTCGTCGGTCGGCACTCCTCAGATGAGAGACCGCCCTGCCTTCTCATACACACTGTAATGCATCTGTTCCCTCCTCACCTCGAAGAAGTGGCAAAAGAGAGCCGATGACGTACTCCGGTCGCTGGCGAGGTAGAGGACGACGAAGCTGATCATCAAACCCAGTGAGCTCGGAGCCAGCACAAAGAGCGGAAGCTCGAGGAAGTTCAACAGATGAAGGAGATAGGGATTGAGGGGAAATAGGAGGCCGAGCTTGAAAGTCCGAACATAGACCCCGACTTTGTTATCCCTGGGCCACATATCTTCTCACCTGCTCTAGGGAGGCATACCTCGCAGGGGGGCGGACGTACTTCGCCTGGATTTCCTTGATATTGACCCTGTCGGTTTTGCATCGGGTGGTCACCGTAATCTTCGACACCTCCATAGGAACAATCTTTCCCTTCACCGCTACAACGTCTCTTCCCATTCCTCTTCCTTTACCACTACTTCCTCCCTCGCCGTGCCACCACTCCCGCTGGCCTCAAAAGGAGAAGCCATCCGAAAGAAGGTCGCGAGATTACCTGACCGAAAGAAGGATCGGACTAACTGCTCCGGCAATGGCTGTCGACGGGAGCGACGATCGGAAGACAGGAGGAGCACCCGAAAGAAGGTCGAGAGATTACCTGACCGAAAGAAGGATCGGACTAACTGCTTCGGCAATGGCTGTCGACGGTAGCGACGATCGGAAGACAGGAGGAGCACCCGAAGAAGATTGAAATCGGAAGAAAAATCTCCATCAATCCTCCTACTCCCTATTTATACCAGGCAACAGGTCATCTCGACTGTCAAAGTACCGCCATGCAGCGTCGATCTGTGCAAACTGACGCCTCGTCTGCCCCCCCACAGTCACGTCCACCATGCGTCACACCCTGAGTGGCAGGGACGCCTCATTTTCTCCCCGACCCATCAAATCATAATGATGGCGGTAAAACGGAGGGCGGGAATTTCGAAATAACCGCGGCTACCTCCGGCTTCGACGGGAAGGACACCCCGCCCCTTCAGGGCAGGAGAGAAGGTGCGTCATCCGAACTAAGCCGGGCCGGGCTTCCACCTTAAGCTCGAATGACGATGGCAATTGTTACGACCTAAAGATCGTGATACCCCGAGTTCCCAACTAAGCTCACCGGTGCGCCGACAGCTCGCCCCGCCTTCGCAGGAGCCATGTCTCGGCTGGCAAAGAGGGAGTAGCTCAGCATCCTTACCTCGTCAGTACGACTCCGATTCTCCCTCCTAAGTCCGTCAAAACCGAAGCCCTCCACCACCAACAGGGCCCCAGGTTACCTCGAGCTCTGCCCGTTGGGTGCTCATTCCCTCAGAACTCGCCGAAAGAAAAATAGGGCACCGGGCGACCGCCCAGTATAGCCTGATGAGACAAATGCGGGCCGGCCGAAAGAATGCAGCCCGTAGACCCTTTGGCTCATCGGACATGACAAACAACCTAGTACAAGGACACCACTGATGCTTCTGTCGCTCGACCGCCTAAAAAAGCACCCCTGGCTGCTGCGCCCCCTGACCGTTGGTGCTTTCGGCTCTGACACCCTGACAAAGTATCACAAGCCGTTGCACCGTCTGACAAAATCATGGCTAACATGCATAGGTCTGACATCCTCGTCTGAAGCTTCCGTCGCAGACAGGCCAGGTCAGCATGCCAGGTCAGCACGCCAGGTCAGCCTCACCTAACCACCTCCATCAGGTATAAATACTCCTTTACCTCCATCAAGGAAGGGGTTGGTCGATTACCTCTCCTTCTAGTCATTCACACACAAGAGCAAAGGTCTCCCATATCTTTGTTCTTCCACCATAGCTCGCCACGTAAGGTCGACACACTCTTGGTCCGACATGTGTGTCTAGTCCCCGTTTCTAAGCCCTAATCCTAACTTAGGCATCATAGAAGCTAAGGGTTGGACACCAACCCGGCCTTTCTGACGAGTTCCTACTTGTGCAAGCGAGCTCCTCTTCACAGATAGCATTCAGCACCCACCTTCGGCAGTACGGTTGGTGGGCGGAGTCCTCGCGAAATTGATCCAGTGGTTGGCCTTCGTAGTGTGCCCAGCGTCGTCACTACCCTCACAACCTGTCCAACTCCCCAAAATTTCATTCCCCTCATACAACCATCGTGCCCTTGGTTCCCCCAACAAACAAATTCATTGTACGCGAGTTCTACCCTGCAACAAGAAGCACTGTTACTCTTGTCAGATCCATAAATAAATATTTAGATCTATCGAACAAAAATGTGTCATCTTTTGAATGGAAACAAAAAAATTCAACAAGTCAAGATATCAAAGCAAAGATCTGAGTGGAGATCTAAACACATGCAACATAAGGAAAAAGTGAACTATATTACTGTTGAACTATCCACAAAAGTCAATTTTTTGTTAAATAAGACAAGAATTAATAGTCAAGATCTAACCCCTATTGGAAATATGCAAAATCATTTATTTTAAACAAAAAATATTAAATCAAAATAATTTTTTTTGCAAAAACACATACCCTACGAATGAGATCCAGATTCAACTCAGCCTCGGTGAGCAGCATGTCGGCACTGGGATTACTGTAAAACATGAACTCCCTCTCGCTGTTGGCCCTCAGCGTGACGAATGTCAGCACGGCGCAAGCCCTAGAGTCGAAGCAGATCCCGCCATCAATCACCCTGTTTCCCTTCAGGATGGCCTCCAGCATCCTCCTGAACTCGTCGTCTCCTAGCTTCCCGATGAACGCCGACCGGCCGCCGAGCCTGCTGACGGCAATGGCCACATTGGCAGGGGCCCCGCTGAGGGCCTTCAGGAACCTGGGGCCTTGGCAAGGAACACGCCGGTGATGGTGGGGACGAAGTCGATCAGCATCTCCCCGAAGTTGATGATGAGGCCAGAGTCGCCGCAGGCGAAGTCTCCGTAGCCGTTGACTAAAGGCGCCATTAAGATTAATGTGAACTTTCTAGAGGGAGAATATACAATATTTTTCTAGAGAGCAAAAGAGAGAAGGATTGGTAAAAGACCCTTGAAATCTGGCTTAAGGCTATCAGATCCTGTCTACCGACGACGAACCCTGCACATGAGGCCACTCCCTCGTCCCTGCCAGTCGTGCCGTCGCAACCCAATCGCAAACCCTAAACCTAGGGTTAGGGTAGAGGAGAAAGGGGGATGGGTTTCCCACCGAATGGAATTTAGCCCATTATATATATATATGTATGTATGTGTCTATATATATATATATATATATATATATATATATATATATATATATATATATATATATATGTATGTATGTATGTATGTATGTGTCTATATATATATATATATATATATATATATATATATGTATGTATGTGTCTATATATATATATATATATATATATATATATATATATATATATATATATATATATATGGAGAATATGCTTTGCATCTTTATTGATACTATGTAAAATGTACAGGACTCAGTGGAGGAAGAAGGATGCTCGAGAGGTGAGATGAGAGCACAGGCGCCATCACCCCCAACCCAATCAAGCACCTTCAGCTATCCAACTGGAGTCAAAGAATAACAACGAATACATGAATACATGATATGCCAAATGCATACTCACTCAAGCAGCCCCCAATTTGAAGGAGGGCCATGATCATCCTCACGATCCCAGCTCGCATTCCTCAGGGCAATTCTGACATCATCAGCAATATTTTCAAAAAGAAGCGTCTTCCTCTGGCCACTGTTCTCAAAGATTCTCCTATTCCGCTCTCTCCAAATGTGCCAAGTCATAACAGCCAACACAGTCCTAGCCAACCTTCCCAAGCTGCCCTTTTTGAAATGGGAAAGAATCAGGTCACCCACACCAGCTATGGTAGACGGCAAAGAAGAATTAACCCCCATTTTAAGGAAGCTCATGTGAAGGAGATAGTTAGTATAGCTGCATTCAAAAAATAGGTGATCCATATTTTCAAGCGCATTATCATCACATAAAACACAAGAAGGTGAAGTAGGCACTCCCCATTGTACGAGCTTGTCCCGGGTGAGTAGTTTCCCGTGAAAAGCCCGTAGTAGAGTAATAGCCATCTTTGGAATATGTCCCTGGAACCAAACCACCTTGTAGTAGGGAAAGAGGGGTTTTATAACCCGCGAACCATCCCAAGCATTTTGTAGTGTAGGAGACTTAGTAACCCAAGACCAAGAATCGCTGCCAGTAGTCAAGATCACCATATCAATAAGCCGACGAACAGGAAGAAGGGAGTTGTTATCAACCCATCCCTCAGAAGTCCAGTAATCACTGATCAATCTCCTTTCCTCCCCCACCGGGACATTATAGATATCACAGAGGGGACCACAAGGGAGCCAATTATCATACCAAAAAAATGTGGAGGTGCCGTCTCGAACATTACGTTTAATAAGTTTTTTGGTGTGCTCTCGACATTGAAGGATAAATTTCCAAGTTCCAGAGTGCATAGGATGAGCTTTGACTTGCATCAATCCAGAATTGCTGAGATACTGATTCCTCATATGAGAGGCCCATATACCTTTATGCGTGAGCATGCGCCATGACAGTTTAACCCCGTATGCAATATTGAGCTCAGAGAGATTTCTGATCCCTACTCCCCCTTCCTGTTTGGGGACACAAATATCATCCCAAGCCCAGAGGTGATTCTTCCCCCAAATAAACTTCCTGCATATGGAATTAAGAGAGCGTAGAACAGACTGGGGCATTCGAAAGGCCTGCATCCAAAAACTAATCATGCCATATATAACAGATCTGACAAGCTCAATACGACCGGCTATGGATAATAACGATGAGGACCACCCCTGTAATCTACTCTTGCATTTATCAATCAGGCGCCCATACATGGTAGCATTAGGATACTTAGGAGTCAGAGGGAGACCCAGGTACGTGGATAAAGACTGCACACGACGAATACCCAGAATATCAGCAAGGCTGCCAGGCTCCTTGGCCCCCTTACTAAAAATGCCAGCACTTTTAGTCCAGTTAACCTCAAGGCCAGTGAAAGCCTTGAACTCAATGAGAAGATTCTTAAGCCCCTCAAAAGATTTAGAATTAGCCCGACAAAAGACCAACAAATCATCAGCAAAAAGCAGGTGAGTGACAGCTCCCACTCTATGCATGGGCATGATGTTATTCATAGCGTTGGCCCTGTCCATGAGCAGGGAGAAGGCCTCCATAACAATCACAAAAAGATACGGGGATAAAGGGTCTCCCTGCCTCAGCCCCCTATTAGACTGGAACATGCCATAGGGGGAACCATTGATCATGACAGAGAAGGAAGGGGTGGAAATACACTCGTATATCCAACTTATAAATTTATGTTTGAATCACATCTGATGCATCATGTAATAGACAAATTCCCTGTTAACACTATCAAAGGCTTTACGTAAATCCAGCTTGAGACAGGCCCTAGCCCCCATAGGGTTAGTGAAGCCCCTTATATACTCATGGGCAAGTAAAGCACAATCAGCAAGCAAACGATCTTGGAGGAATGCCGCTTGGTTAGGGGAAATGAGCTCGATAACCGCCCTACTCAGACGATTACAAAAGATTTTGCTTATGATCTTATAAACAACATTGCAGCATGATATAGGTCTGTAATCTCCAAGCCCAGACGCGTTGGCATTTTTAGGAATGAGTGTGAGGAAGGTATTATTAATCGGCCTAAAAATCTTCCCAGACTTAAAAAAATTGAGGACAGCAATGACGACATCATGGCTAATGACCTCCCAGTTATTTTGATAAAAGAACCCATTAAAACCATCAGGCCACGGGGATTTGTCAGCTCCAATCTGAAAAACGGCTTTTTTGACCTCCTCAGCACTCACGGGTCTTTCAACCCAATTGGCAGCATCAATAGTAAGAACCCTTTTTGTGAGGAGACGAGGGAAGACTCTCCAGTAGTCATTCTGATTATACAAGCAAGAGTAGAACTTGGGAGCTTCAACTTTAAGTAACTCGATGGAACTGTTATGAGACCCATCAGAAGAGATAAGATGCCCAAGGTTATTGTGACTTTGCCTGGCTCTCATGACAGTATAAAAGAATCTGGAGTTACGATCTCCAAGGTGCAACCACTCCTGTCTGCTTTTTTGCTTAAGAATGGACTCTTCGTTATCAATAGCTTCAGCAAGCTTACTGGTAAGGCTACGCTCTCTTCTTTGAAGATCATCACAAAAACTTAGATTAGGATTATTCTGAACGTTATCAAGCTCATCACGGATTTTCACCACATCATTATCCCCTCTAAAATCTGCCCCAACCTTTTTAAGCTTAATTTTCAAAATTTTAAGCTTATTCACCAGCCTAATCATCAGGCAACCACTAACCCTGGTGCGCCAACTTTCCTTCAGCACATTCATGAACTCAGGACTTTTTTGCCACGCATTAAAAAATTTAAAGGGCTTAGGATCGGTCCCTCCAACCTGATGAGTATGTATAATGAGGATAGAGTGATCACTAGTACCGCCAGCACAATATTCACAGTAGGAGGCCGTGAGAACATTCATCCAAGGGCTATTGCAGAACGAGCGATCCAGGGCAGCCGAAATTCGTTTTTGCCCAATACTACGATTGGTCCAGCTAAGAGTGTTACCAACCGTTTTAAGCTCCAGGAGGGCACTGGAATCAATGCAATTGTTAAAATCATCGACCATGTGCCCATCAACCTTTCTACCACCCATTTTGTCTTTAGAATACCTGACACAGTTAAAGTCTCCCCCTATGATCCAAGGGGTACTTCTATATTTGTTTGCAGCATTCATAATATCATTCCAAAGGGATCTACGCTCAAGATAAGAGTTGGAAGCGTAGACAATGGTAGCCATCATAGTAAACCCACCGATGTTGTTACATTCTATTGAAATGTATTGAGCCGTCAACTCATCAATTCTGCATTTCCAGATCTCAGGGTTACACATAATGATAATACGACCATTTTTGTGAGCAGAGCGATTGTCTATAGAAACCCAGTTTTTAGGGAAGCATTTGAGGATTCTATGAGCATTATGGCTAACCACCTTAGTTTCAAGAAGCCCAACAATAGAAGGAGTATGTTTACGAACTCGGAATATGAGCTCATTACGCCTAGAGACGTTATTGAGCCCCCGAGTATTCCATATTAGCAAGGTCATGAAAATGGGGGATGCTCGGTATCCCTATTGATTCTAGCACTTTTGCGAGTGCCCTTCCCGGAACCCCCTTTACTCGTTTGCTTTTTCTTTTCTTTACTTTTTTGTTTCAGTTCTTCTTGCTCCTCATACCAAGCATCGTTGGTAATAGTCATGTCCTCAGGCTCCTCTTCGGACTCTATGGACGAGTCATTAATTAAGGAGGCTCCTAATCGAGAATCGCCGCTATGTCCTAGGACATTAAAAGGGTTGCTGCTGCATAGGACAGGCTTGATGATATCGCAGGGGTCTATCGCAGTGCTTAATTGCGATTGGGGCTTGGCGAGCGCCGAGAGCCCCGAAGAGGCTAGGATCCCCATCCCTTCCCCCCCATTTCATTAGTTCTTTTAGTACATGGGGCATCCTCCCCTCCAATACATGGCGATCTCTTCTCATCTCCTTCATTGCTAGGCGCAGCTAGCCTGTTATTTGTAACAAACATCTCAGATTTGTTGCCGCCTAGAGAGCGATCAGCTCCTGAGCCACCCATGCTCCCATCCCCTCTTGCAGCTTTGGTCCTCTTGCTCCCGCTGCTCTCCCCTCTGTGATGGCTGACCGAAGCATCAGCAATTTTTACATCGTTTTCTTTACAGTTCTTCAAACTACTGGGCACAGCCAGTTGCCTAACATACTGTCTACTTCCCGAGTCACACAAGCTCGGAGTCACACTACATTGGCCCGTGCCATGTCCGGTGCCCATTGTCAGATGCACACTACTAACAACAGATCTATCCCCCCCGATACATCAGAGCTTCTCATCCTCTCATCACCCCCATCTGCATCGGGATAACAACCGATATTCCCCTTACAAACCTCTACAGGTTTCGTAGCTGCGACATCAGCCTTACTTCCCGAGTCATACAAGCTCGGAGTCACACTACATTGACCCGTGCCATCTCCTGCGCTACACAAGGTCAGATGCACACTACTAATTACAGAGCTATCCTCCCCCGATACATTTGAGCTTCTCATCCTCTCATCACCCCCATCCGCAACGGGATAACACCCTATATTCCCCTTACAAACCTCTATAGGTTTCGTAGCTGCAACATCAGCCTTACACTCCTCCGTGCCCCTAACAGCTTTCTCATTACAATTACTCCCCCTGTTACAAGCCATCACCTCTCTCCGCTCAACCTGTCTATCCCCAAAGTGTAACTTGCCGGACATATTATCATCACCTTTACTTCCAATTTCATCCCCACAACCCCCCAGCACCTCGGGATAGTTCGCCACTCTAATAGAAGTAGGAACCGAAGGAGAAGATGAATTAGGGACACTTACCATAGCTTCCCTCAGATTCGCCTCCTTAACAGCTTCCTTTGCTTCTCCCCTCTTAGCAGTGCATTGTACGAGGTGACCGAAACATTTGCATTTGACACATCATGGGGGGGATCCTTCATATCTGACCGCAACTTCAAATAGATCTCCATCTTCAACTTGGACCGCCACCGTCTGCGGAGGTTCATGTTCAGCTGAGATTTCAACCAGACATCGAGCATAGCTCATTCTTTCCATTGTTGTCGTAGCTCTGTCCAAGCATATCGGCGCACCAAGTACACTGGCGATGATGTTTAGTATTTTGAGTGACCAGAATTTCAGTGGCAGATTGGGAAGCTGGATCCACAGTGGCACAGAGGAAAGCATGTCTCTGTCGTACACCATGTCCGGCGCCCATCATTGGATCACGACGAGGCGGCCATCAAACATCCATGGGCCCCCGAACAACACAGCGTCACTGTCGACTTTATCTCTGAAGCGGAAGAAGAAGAACCCGTTATCAAGAGAGAAGATCATCATACCTTGCTTCCTCCATGTTCTGGTGGCCCACGCTTTCAGTAGGCTATAGAAAGGTACATTGCCGAGGATGTAGACAACCAAGGTATTCTCCCAATTCTTAGCAGCCTCATCAATGATCTCTTGGGGAAGAACAACGATGGATTGCCCCTCATCGTCAAGCGACAGTGGAACATAGCTCATTTCCAGAGCATCTGCTATCTTTCGCTTGCTTGTACAGACATCCAGCCATGAATGCTTAGTTGCAAGAGGATTGATCTTGATATCAACCGAGGGCCTTGCCATTCGCCTCTCAAACACCTTCCTGCTCCCAGGTAAGCGAGCTTCATCATGTCGCGAACCACCCTGAGCACGAGAGCCGTAATCACCTCTAGCATCTCTCCCCTTGGACATTGCAATGTTCGACCTTCTCTTGTTCGTCACCATTCTCCAATCTCCCGGGTTGTCATCCGCATCACCATCGGGCTTAGGCTCAGCCATGCCAGGAACCAAAAACAAGCAGAGTATTAATAACGGATCTGGAAGATAAGAGGGGCACTCCTAGGGTAGACACTCACCGCCGGATCGAGGACTCCGCCTGAGTTCTCGATCCGTTTGAGCTAGGTCCGGAGCTGGTACCTGATCTAGTCCTCTGGTACTCTCCTCTCTGTCTCTCTCTCTCTCTCTCTCTCTCTCTCTCTCTCTCTCAATTTCATTCATTAATTTCTGATCCCTAGGGTTTCGGTTAATTTTTGACATTTTTTGGTTAATTTTTGACTTTTGAAATCAATGTTTGGCATTTGTTTTTCATGTTCGAAATCAATGCTTTCTTAAAGTAACTGACCTTTTGAGTGTTTGGGTTTCATTTTTTGGCATTTGTATGTTTAGGTGAATTACTCTACATTTTTTTGGGTAGAGGAAATGTCATTTTAATGTAGTTCCCCAGTAGTTCCCCAGTTAATTTCATTCTTAAAGTTACTGACCTTATTTAGGACCGTGCCAATGAATTATTTGAAACTTTTTACCAGTTTAGCATTAATTTAATAAGCACCAGTTCAGCATTAATTAATTTAATAAGCACTTTATTTATGATGGCTCCTCAGCATTAATTTAATTATTTGAATCATTTATGATGGTCCTCATTGAATTATTCACTGTGTTGATTTGCATGGTCCTCATATAATAATGCTAATGAAAAGTGCCCTTTGATTACCAGTTTAGCATTATTCGTTTAGGACCGTGCAAATGAACACGATCCAATTATTTTTTTAGGATTAGCCCAGGTGAATACGATCTAATTTGTTAAACAGTTTAGCATTATCATTATCATTATCATTATAATAAACTGTTTAGGATTAGCAGCTTACCATTATCATTAGCATTATGACTGTGCATGGGTTACCCTATCTAAAGTACACAGACTTCGACAAATTGAGTTTCAATAGGCAGATTGAGTTTCAAATTTTTGATGATTGAGTTCCAAAGGGCACTTTTCATTTAATTGATTGAGTTCCAACTGATTTTGTTCCAAAGTGAACTGTTCCAAAGGGATTAAAATCAACTAAACATAAAAAATTTCCATTTCATGTCAACTAAACATAAAAATGCGACAAAAACTTCTTACTGGAGGTGATTTTTAATTGATAGAGATTGTGACAGATTGCTCACACTTATATCCAGATTAGACATGCAACCAAGAACAATGATAATTCAACAAGCTTGATGCCAAAGAGGACACAATTCTTTCCAATTCTAATTGGGAGTTCTGAGTGGGGATATCGCTCAATTTTTTTAATTGTGAGTTGAGCATGGGGATTTCACATTATTCTAATTCTAATTGATGCCAAACATGCCACAATTTGATATCGCTCAATTAAGAGGACACACGCTTAATTGATATAATTTCTTTCCAATCCTGTTTTAATGGTAGTTTACAGTAAACGTTGGGCGGAAACATACAGATATCAACACAATTCCCTAAGGTTAGATTTTCTTTGATATGGTTGTATAGGAAAGCCAACAAGCTACCTTTCTGAATGCCAAAAATAATGATATCCCATTTGAAAAAAAAATGTCTTAATTGGAGGAATAAAAATGCATTTGGGAGATGATTATCATGTCACCATTTCACCCGTGCACTGCCTCGTCTCAAATGATGTGAGAACTACTCCCAAGCGCAGGGGATCGTGCAAGTAATATCCTGGTGAGTCCAGGTATCGAATCCGCGGGACAACTGACCTGTAAAACTACGAACGTCAATCTGAAAAGAGTAATAATTCGATGTTAACCAACCACCTATCGAACACAAAGATATAGGATCAAGAGTATGGAATAAGAAATGAAAATCCTACGATATTTACGGTGACTTTGGTAGGGGTACAAGTATGGGGAGTATGTGTTGGGTTTGATTTCGTTAGGGTGTGTGCAACCAATGAATATCAATACCTTTTCTATAACTCAACGTCTCGTCCGGTCAGGGCACGAGAACGTCGGAAAATATGGCGATCAAGCGTATGAAAACGTGCCAAAGAATTATACAATTAAGATAGGGCGAAAAGATGTAGAAACCAATAATTACGACACCCTAACTACGTCAACACCAACACGTATGAAGTGGATGTGCTACGGTTGTGATTTCATTAGGAGATAATAATCGCTGAAATATCACGTCTTTTATATAGCTCAACGCTTCGTCCGGTCAGGGCACGAAGACGTCGGAAGATGACACGATGAAAACTAGTCAAAATAGCCGTATACATATCACTAGCAACATTGATTTCATTAAACGATAAATGCAACAATAAGTTCAGATTAGTGAACGTGAATTGGCTAGCCTTGTCAGGGCCTAGCCATACGTGATGTAAATAATAACGACAATCACCAAATACCCAACAAATACGTTGTAGAAATCAACATTACTAGCAATTTGGACATGATAATAGGGCTAAAGACATGAAATTCATCAATTAAATACTCCTAATTACATCACAACCATAGCACAAGGAGATTAGCCACGCATGGTGCAAAAACAATCAGTTTTGATAGCCAAATACATCGTTATAATAGCCAAAATACGATAAAATACACCAAATACGGGGTATAAGTTCAAGAATTTATCACCAAATCTCCACTTTAGAACCCAAAACTCCTTTAGAATAGGAAGAATAGCCTCTGGAATTTTTGATAATTTTCCCCTGGAGAAATACGCACAGTAGCCGCTCCAAAAGTCCCAAAATACGCCAGAATACCCCCCCAAAACCCTAGAAATACGCTTATATAATAGCATTGCGAGTTTTGGGGGTTTAACGGGTTGAAACCCGCACCCATTTGCACTATAACCAGATCCGCTAGCCTCCTTCAATATCAGCCGTTCAATCGAAAGCGGGATTAAATCTCAGCATGCCACGTGTCCCCTCTTATCGGGTTTGAGTCACGAACGCGCCCGCATCCGCTTCAATCTCCGAATTCAAATAGGATCGTTTCCTGGCCGTTGGATGGGGGATCGAACGGCTGTAGAGTGGCCACGTCGCCCCGCTCTTACGTTGATCTTCGCTGCGTTTCGGGGTAAATGTCGTCCGTAGGATGTTGATCGTGCGGATCTCAAAGAGCCACGTCGCCAGCCTCGATTTTAATTTGCGGGGAAGATAGGAACCGTCCGATCTTGATCGCTTGGCCGGTGCTGCGCCACGTCGCCCCTAATGTCGCAGACCGTTGGATGAGGCGTGCAATCGTTCGATTGCCGCCACGTGGAGCTCGCGTTGCCTCCGCTGCTTCATCGCGTTTGTGCCGTTGGATTGAGATCCAACGGCTGAAGAATTTCCACGCGCTAATGGTCGCTCGCCGCTCGATCGCGCGGGAATGGACAGATCTACGCCACGTGTCAGTCCCTGATTGGGCGGTGACCGTATTTCTCGTATTTTGAGCGTATTTCTCCATGTAATTGGTATTCTGCATTCAAAAATACACAGTAATTAGCACAGATCTCAGAAAAATACAAATAAATAGTCGTTGGAATCATGAGATCAAGACGGTGCTAGGAAAAATATAAAAAGACAGAAATACTCAATAAAATTCGTGTTTTGTGCTCAAATAGAGTAATTTCTCTAATAAATGATGATGAGAAAAAATACGAATGCATTAGAGAACAATTAAGCATCATGTAGGCACAAAATAGGGCTAATTAGGGGGTTAAATACGCAATATTCACTTCGAATCACACCCCCCAACTAGCGTTTTGCTAGTCCCTAGCAAAAAGAGCGATAAATACGGATGATCAATAAAAAAATAATTCTATCAAATTACTCATGGCATGGCTCAATAATAATACGCATTCCAACATGATCTTCACCATCAATATACACATCCATGAACAAAATTAATCACATGATATTTTCTCTAATTTAGTATGAATAAATAACATACAAGCATCGTTTTGCGCAAGCGAAAGTATAACACGTCGTTTTTCTCTAGTTCTCTTGTTTCCAAGGAGTTGGCCTATCAAAATAATCATTCAAGACATGGGTATTGAAGTTGCTTAGTATATTCACCATTCTCTTTTCTTTTATTCGTTCCGCGTAACGCGCATCAAGCAACATTCGCAGAAAAATGTATAACTTGGATCGCTCCATCAAATGAGTGAGTTTCCTGTCAATGGCTCCCAAATCAGACGATAATAGGGCATTAGGCCAAAAAGGACCCCTCAGACTGTACTACTCGAGCCAACCAAGTTATTTATTAGTGACATACTTCATTCATTCATTTCATTCATTTTCCTTCATTTTTTCTTTTCTCTTCTTCATCCTTTTCTCTTTTTTTTTCTTTATAAGCAACTCAACACCCATTCTTTGAATATAAACATCAACAACCAAGGCCAAATTCCTCTTCAACTTGAAGACTTTTCAAAAAAAAATCGCGTATACTCAAGCTTTTTCATTACATTAGCATGCATGAAATAAATTCAAACTATTTCGAGATATTAATCATGGCAATTGAAATTTTTTTTTTTCATGAATAGCATATTAACGGTAATTCATAGAGGAAAAAATTAATTCAAGCCATAAAAAAAAATTTAGAACTCCGCTAATGCATAATCATCCGCATTTGAGGTATATGAAGGAGTTTAAAATTGTGAGATTGGTGGTTCATTCTTTCCTTATGCCATGCTTTTGAAAAAAATCCTAAGGTCTCATACACACCCCCCAACTAAAGATGGACATTGTCCTCAATGTCGAAGAGGGTACGAGTTTATTCAAGCAAGCATCCTAGAAAGCAAATAAAATTCTACGCTACTGGAAAGAACACACCGTGTTCAAATGGCGGATCCTGAATCTTTAATGGTGGAGGAAGTAGTTCAATTTGTTCCTTGCGCTCCTCGGCGATTATTCTTCCTCCTTTAGCTAAATTGGACCCCAGCAACACAACTCCAAGCATCTCTACAAGCTGTTTACCAATTTCCTGCAAGAGATGAGCTATGACAGTCCAAATTATTTTAAAATTCTTCGCCATAAACATATTCCAAATATAGTCATCAAAATAGGTGAAGTAAAATAAAGCATGGTGATGACAACTCCCTGAAAAATGTGCACTACGCTCGGTATGATGCTCAGTCAATGTGGAGAGGGGTAAATGATTTTGGGAAAGAACTGGGGAAGGGAATGGTTCGGGCTCCATAGCGATATTCTTTAAACCAATGTCCCTAGTCGTCTCCTCCTCCTGTTCATCCAAAATTGCTCGCTCATCCTCTACTTTGCACACACTTCCTGCCATGTCAATGTTTTCATTCGTGACTTCATCGTGACATTGCTCGCTCGATATACCTGCAATAGAAAATGGACTCACATTAGTTTCTGGAAATTGAATTTCAAAAGATTTATATTCTTCTAAGCAAGTGAAAATCAGCGTAAGATTTTCAATGGATTGCTGAATTTGCCGACTCCGAGCAAGGAAGTTTTCTTGGAATTGATGGGATGTGGCCTCCTGTGTCTGAATGAGCAATTGAACTTCCTCTTTCAAGTGTTGCAAAGGTACGTCTATGCTTTGCTCTCCTTGTTCAAGGCTTGAAGGCTCCGTTGAAACGCACTCTGAAGTCTCTTTCATGATTTCTTCGTCATCTTGCAAAGACTCCATATAATTCCACGCCTCTGTCGGCGTCATGACTCCCAAGAATTCCTGCAGCTGTGGTCGTAGTCCACCTAGGAAGGACTCCATAAGTTCTTTCTTCGTAAACCCATGCTGCAGATAGCTCGATATTATGTCTGTGAACCTCCTCCAGGCCTGAAAGAAAGTTTCACAATCAGTCTGATTAAAACCAACGATCTTGAGCTTCTCCATCCTATGTTTGTGTGCTTTATAATATTCTGCATCATACAAATTGTTTGTGCAATAAAATTTCATGTATTCCATATACTCCATTTTTAAAAAGAAAACGAAAAAGTAAAATAAAAAAATCCTAGACTATAAGATGGAAGGATCTCACCGAATGTTCCTCCAAACGAACTGAAATCGTAGATCGCAAGTACTGTTATCCCCGGCAACGGCGCCAAAAACTTGCCTCGTCTCAAATGATGTGAGAACTACTCCCAAGCGCAGGAGATCGTGCAAGTAATATCCTGGTGAGTCCAGGTATCGAATCCGCGGGACAACTGACCTGCAAAACTACGAACGTCAATCTGAAAAGAGTAATAATTCGATGTTAACCAACCACCTATCGAACACAAAGATATAGGATCAAGAGTATGGAATAAGAAATGAAAATCCTACGATATTTACGGTGACTTTGGTAGGGGTACAAGTATGGGGAGTATGTGTTGGGTTTGATTTCGTTAGGGTGTGTGCAACCAATGAATATCAATACCTTTTCTATAACTCAACGTCTCGTCCGGTCAGGGCACGAGAACGTCGGAAAATATGGCGATCAAGCGTATGAAAACGTGCCAAAGAATTATACAATTAAGATAGGGCGAAAAGATGTAGAAACCAATAATTACGACACCCTAACTACGTCAACACCAACACGTATGAAGTGGATGTGCTACGGTTGTGATTTCATTAGGAGATAATAATCGCTGAAATATCACGTCTTTTATATAGCTCAACGCTTCGTCCGGTCAGGGCACGAAGACGTCGGAAGATGACACGATGAAAACTAGTCAAAATAGCCGTATACGTATCACTAGCAACATTGATTTCATTAAACGATAAATGCAACAATAAGTTCAGATTAGTGAACGTGAATTGGCTAGCCTTGTCAGGGCCTAGCCATACGGGATGTAAATAATAACGACAATCACCAAATACCCAACAAATACGTTGTAGAAATCAACATTACTAGCAATTTGGACATGATAATAGGGATAAAGACATGAAATTCATCAATTAAATACTCCTAATTACATCACAACCATAGCACAAGGAGATTAGCCACACATGGTGCAAAAACAATCAGTTTTGATAGCCAAATACATCGTTATAATAGCCAAAATACGATAAAATACACCAAATACGGGGTATAAGTTCAAGAATTTATCACCAAATCTCCACTTTAGAACCCAAAACTCCTTTAGAATAGGAAGAATAGCCTCTGGAATTTTTGATAATTTTCCCCTGGAGAAATACGCACAGTAGCCGCTCCAAAAGTCCCAAAATACGCCAGAATACCCCCCAAAACCCTAGAAATACGCTTATATAATAGCATTGCGGGTTTTGGGGGTTTAACGGGTTGAAACCCGCACCCATTTGCGCTATAACCAGATCCGCTAGCCTCCTTCAATATCAGCCGCTCAATCGAAAGCGGGATTAAATCTCAGCATGCCACGTGTCCCCTCTTATCGGGTTTGAGTCACGAACGCGCCCGCATCCGCTTCAATCTCCGAATTCAAATAGGATCGTTTCCTGGCCGTTGGATGGGGGATCGAACGGCTGTAGAGTGGCCACGTCGCCCCGCTCTTACGTTGATCTTCGCTGCGTTTCGGGGTAAATGTCGTCCGTAGGATGTTGATCGTGCGGATCTCAAAGAGCCACGTCGCCAGCCTCGATTTCAATTTGCGGGGAAGATAGGAACCGTCCGATCTTAATCGCTTGGCCGGTGCTGCGCCACGTCGCCCCTAATGTCGCAGACCGTTGGATGAGGCGGGCAATCGTTCGATTGCCGCCACATGGAGCTCGCGTTGCCTCCGCTGCTTCATCGCGTTTGTGCCGTTGGATTGAGATCCAACGGCTGAAGAATTTCCACGCGCTAATGGTCACTCGCCGCTCGATCACGCGGGAATGGACAGATCTACGCCACGTGTCAGTCCCTGATTGGGCGGTGACCGTATTTCTCGTATTTTGAGCGTATTTCTCCATTTAATTGGTATTCTGCATTCAAAAATACACAGTAATTAGCACAGATCTCAGAAAAATACAAATAAATAGTCGTTGGAATCGTGAGATCAAGACTGTGCTAGGAAAAATATAAAAAGGCATAAATACTCAATAAAATTCGTGTTTTGTGCTCAAATAGAGTAATTTCTCTAATAAATGATGATGAGAAAAAATACGAATGCATTAGAGAACAATTAAGCATCATGTAGGCATAAAATAGGGCTAATTAGGGGGTTAAATACGCAATATTCACTTCGAATCTTGCACTGACTGTCCGCCTCGGTTTCGCACTCGGGAGACGACCTTCGCCGTGCCCTATGGGCACGGGTTATGACTAGTCTATATACAAAAGAGGGATGTTATCAAGTGAAATTGGATAAGAAAAATTGGACAAGAGAAATTGGACAAGAGAAATTGGACAAGAGATGAGATTTTGAGTGATATCTATTATATAATGCATGACCTTTGTCCTATACGGCAGTTTTGTCCTACGTGTCTCAATTTTGACCTACGTGTCTCCAAAATTATGACTAGGATAATCTACTCACACACAATTAATTAAAACTGAGTTTTGAAAAAAAAACGGTTCTAACTTTGGATCCTACGACTGTTTTGAAAAGGAACGGTTCTAAAAAATAAAAACATGTTGTCTTCAATTCCCGTGCCCTCATTTACAAGTTCTCAACAATTCCCAACAACAACCTGTTGTCTTCAATTCCCACTAACAAACTGTTCTCCTCATCCTTCAACCTTCATCCCACAAACGTAACTCATCTGCGACGTCCTCGATTCAAGACGTCCTCTGGTACTCTCCTCTCTCTCTCTCTCTCAATTTCATTCATTAATTTCTGATCCCTATGGTTTCGGTTAATTTTTGACATTTTTTGGTTAATTTTTGACTTTTGAAATCAATGTTTAGCATTTGTTTTTCATATTCGAAATCAATGCCATCTTAAAGTAACTGACCTTTTGAGTGTTTGGGTTTCATTTTTTGGCATTTGTATGTTTAGGTGAATTACTCTACATTTTTTTGGGTAGAGGAAATGTCATTTTTATGTAGTTCCCCAGTAGTTCCCCAGTTAATTTCATTCTTAAAGTTACTGACCTTATTTAGGACCGTGCCAATGAATTATTTGAAACTTTTTACCAGTTTAGCATTAATTTAATAAGCACCAGTTCAGCATTAATTAATTTAATAAGCACTTTATTTATGATGGCTCCTCAGCATTAATTTAATTATTTGAATCATTTATGATGGTCCTCATTGAATTATTCACTGTATTGATTTGCATGGTCCTCATATAATAATGCTAATGAAAAGTGCCCTTTGATTACCAGTTTAGCATTATTCGTTTAGGACCGTGCAAATGAACACGATCCAATTATTTTTTTAGGATTAGCCCAGGTGAACACGGTCTAATTTGTTAAACAGTTTAGCATTAGCATTATCATTATCATTATAATAAACTGTTTAGGATTAGCAGCTTACCATTATCATTAGCATTATGACTGTGCATGGGTTACCCTATCTAAAGTTGTCACGCCCCGCTTCCCAAAAATATGGAGGCGAAGCGTGAGAAGGTCCGCTCAGACTTGAAGCTACAAAGCTGCAAGTCCGATAAGCGTCAATCAAATTTAAAACTGCAGGTCTTTGCAACGCGAGCGAAACAAGATAATAATAATGAAATGAGACAAAAGAATAATCTCAGAATATCCATAAATATAAGTTCCAACATCGCAGGAAAAGCCACCAGGCTGAAAAGAAAAAAGTCTAAAGGCCCAAACATGGCCAACAAAAGTACATCGTACAAAACAAGGTGACACGCACCGACAACTAACAACAAACCTAAAACAAAAGAAAGCTCAGCAAAGTCACCAAGAAAGATCACTGACATCCACAAAACTCCTCCTAGGCAGACATGGACTCAGGCTCAGCGTCAGCAACTCATCACGTACACAGCAACGGTCTCGGGCTCAGGTCTAACATGTGACACCCAAAAGAGCAAGGGGCACATGTCAGCAAGTCTACAAGAGACTTCTGCAAGGAAACTGAAAGTATGCAAAAGTAAAGCAACCTAGCAGTTCTAGCATGAATGCGATGACATGGCAGTTAAAGTATGAGTGCAACAGGTAAAGTAAAGTAAGGTACGAGCATGGCATTTAAACATGACATGGATGACAAGTATTACATGAATCATTCACAAGACAAGTACAAGACAAGAAAAGTAAGCACCTCGTGCACAGAGATTCCGTCTTTTGGCTAGAGGGCTGATCAGGCCACTCCTAAGCTCAAGTGAACGTTTATCCCTACCCCTCCACGTGTATCGAGCCAGGGCCTTACCCCCGAACGGGAATGCTCGCTTCTGGATCACGAGCCAGGAAGTGTTTTTAACAAGTATGGCATAGGGGTGCACCTAGCCGGTCCAGGGAAACCGGGCATTGGCTTTTGACCAACACATGAGGCCCGTTTCCCCCGGAAGTAGTTTTCAAGGAGTACAAGTATTGTAGCGTGTGCTACGAATGCAACAATCAACTGGGATGCCATGTAAGATGCAATGCATGGCAGTTAAAAGTACATACAGTTAAGGAAAGTATACATGACAGTTTAGTATGCATGAACAACAAGTTTAAGGGTTGGATCTAGCTTCGTTGTCAAGCTAGATCAATTAGGTGACGGATCTAGTTTCGTTGTCAAACTAGATCAAGTAGGCGTCAAGCCAGCTATCATTTCACTGACTAGTCTCTTTTACGCTGAAAACAAGGAAGTGGCCTAAAAACATGGCCCTACACAAGAGTTGGCAAGTTTCACTTGCCTGCAAGTACGACGTCTGAGCACACCGTCCAATGAGTCCAAAAAATCACAATTATCATACGTGCACAAGTCCACCGGCCTACAACCGTTTTATTAATCTTGATTAGTGATTTTAAAACATTTAAAATACTTTAAAAATACTGATTTTAGTCTTGATTAGCATGCATTGGGTTGGGGGTCCTAGGGGTGCAGAGCGTTACATCAACACGACGCGAAAGCTACACCGGCGTCGGGTAGCGACGCCGGGGGTTGGAATAAGAGAACGCGCTCCAAGTCCAGATTCCAATTAGATTCCTCGCTGGAAATTTCAGAGCAATCAACCGGGGCGACGATTCCAGATTCCAAAGCTAGCACGTGCGACGACGGGCTACGACGTGCGACGACGTCGTACGCAGCAAATCGTCAAAGAGAACGCACCTAGGTGGGGCCCACAGTAGTCCTAGGGACCTTTGGGGGACCCACAATACCTCTGGAGAACTTGGGGGGCCCACGGTGGCAAGTGGTGCGACGGATGCGGGGTTGCGACGTTTGCTCTCGGTCGTACTCAGCCAAATGCGGGGGCTTGGCTCGGTCGGTGCGGGGGAACGGGCTTGTGCAGCTGCGGGTGCGGTGTGGGCCTTGGTGCTCTCGGTCGGTGCGGAGGGAGGGGTCGGTCGTGCACCTTGGATGCGGGGGAGCGGGCGCTGCAACGTTGCAAGCGTTGCAACGTTGCGGAGGGCGGGCGATCCGCTCGGTCAGGCGCTAGCGGATGCGGGGGGACAAGGCGGGCGCTGAGCGGGGGCTTGCAACGGTGCGGAGATGCGAGCGGAGCGGGGAAGTCTCTCGATCTGACCGAGAGGAATCCTCGGTCGGAGCGGGGAGCGGAGTGGGCGACATCAGCGGGTGCGGACGGGGCTTGGTGCGGGGGCAGCGGCCGGTCGGAGCGGGGAAAATGAGGCCGTTCTCTCGGTCGGAGCGGGGCTGAACGTCGCAACGTTGCGACGAATCGTCGCAACGTCCAATTTGGGTTTTGGAAGAGGCTAGGGCTAATTTCTTGCGAAAATAGGTCTTCCTAGGGGTTGTTTATATAGTGTAGATGGGTTGACTTGGTCTAGGGCTAAATCTAATAGGATTAGAAGTTTAAAATAATTCAAAATTTGAAATTCAACTTCTCCAACTCACCCAAGGATTTGACTTGGTCCAAATGAGCTGGAAATTGGCTCAAAAATTCTTTAAAACGTTTAAAACTCAAATAAATTTTATTTGGCCGAAAATAATTTAAAAATTAATTATTAAAAATATTATAAAACTTGTTAAAAATATAAAAGTGGTCAAATGAACTCCAAAAATTATAAAATAAATATCGTGGTGATCGTGATGATGAAAGTGAGCTAACTAAGAAGACGGATCTCAATTTCGACATCGGACGATGAAACTAAAAATAGAAACATCTCCCGTCAAGAGTGAGAATCGCCACGTCTCATCGAGTACGATTAAATTGTGGGGAAACGACTCGAGAAACATCGTTCCAAATTAGTGCCACTATTTAATACTCTCAGAGACGTTCACAGCGGCATATCACACGAAAGTGTTCACAAACAAGCAAAGTTTAAAACAAACACGTGCACGGTCAAAAGCACGTGCACGAACAACGTACAACGAAAAGTGGTCGTTACATCCTCCCCACCTTAGAATAAAGTCCGTCCTCGGACTTTCTAATATATCTAGTCGCTCTAATAACTACCCCAATCAAGTCACATTATATTTCAAACCAGGTATAGTCAGTACAGGTGCTCATATACGCACTAGGTAGTCAAACATTAACACTACCAACACGTATATATATACATTCACATACGTATACACTTATACCTATTATAGTCAGTCAAATTCATACATGTATTTCAATCATATATATATAAACATACATCCCTTATATAACTACTACCTAGTATAAAACAATAGTTCAGATACTCACATAAGGTTAGTCTCGCACTTAGCCAATACAATCATTGCTCTACCTATATGTAGCTACCTATGCACAACCATCAAGGGTATACTACCCTCTAATATTCATCCAATACCAAACATCTCAACACATATAGTCACACCATACCATTATTAAATCAAATTCACTATATCTAATATACATTCACCACTACTATAATTTCACGATATATAGCCATACAGTGCATGCAAATAGTTCACCATATATTCTCATCGCATACGGTCCTATAACTGTATTTACGACACACCACATATATCGTAGTCATCAATACCTATAACTAAGCACATACTTACCCGTGCATGGTGCACACCCATACACGCTAACATTTCCTTTACATACACCAATCATACGATTATATAACTAGCACACATACACACCTAGTTTTAGCTAGTACACATACGTTCACACGAGCAAGTCCTTAGTAATTAGCTACACCACAAGACCAACACCTATAACTATATACTGGTGTAGCGACCCACAATCATGTGCGTAACACAACCAGGCACAAACACTCCTATCACTATACATACATCAAACATCGCTATATTCAAACTTCAGACATACATTCAATGTACTTAGAGTATACCCACTCAAGCTTGAGTGAGACTCAATACATATATCAGAATATTCGTAACACGACATTTATACATATACCAATACCACTCCATTATATATATGTGTGTGTATATATATATATATACCAATACAACCATATGCATGCCATAGGTCAATCACACTTAATATTTAGTCAGGCAATACTCACATAGTTAAATCAATTTATATACCATACTAATAACATTACAGACATCAGCACCAACATATTTATAATACCCTCCCTAATACATGCATACGTATTCATCGTATAGTCACACACACATGTAACATATATATATATTCACACCATAGCCTACTACCTATAATTAGTTTACTAATACACCTATACATACATAATTGAGGTATGCAATAGTCGTGTATACACCATGGTATACACTCATACAACATCCGTAAAGCAAGCAATACCAATCAAAATTATACTCCTACTACCTTATGTATATCACCTGTATACTCATGCAGCAAATACATATCTACTTACGTCTAAGCACAATACGTATCTACGTACGAGCACATACTCGCACGTACTAACATATAGGTCATACAATAGGCCTACTCACTTAACTATACATACACTTATTATCATCACACCTAGCATATACATAGCTTTACCAATCATTTTATTTCAACCATTATAAGTATCTCTTACTACATACACAACTTAGATATTTCGACGCTAACTCTTATATACACAGGCATCTCTAGTATAGTATAGCTATCCACACAAAAATCTATAACTACTAACACACCACAACTTCATACTATCACGAATAACTCCGAGTGTGTGTGTGTATATATATATATATATATATATATATATATATATCACACAATAGGCAAGCACCAATATACTATGGGAATTCTCATTCAAGCCCACGTACACAACTTAGGTACGTGCACCACGACAACCTCACAAGGGTCCAAGGGTCTACTAACAACTAAGAGTTGACACAGACATTGAAGGACCCTAGGGCCTAAGCAATAAAGAGAGGTCGAGAGCGTGACGAGGGAAGGATCGATAAGCACGAGTTCAGATAGGACGAATACAAGGAGACAGCTTTGTTAGGCGAAACATTGGCTCAATGGTGATGTTTAGGTCGTGGGAAAGGGAGATGTAGTGATGCTTGAATAGGATACAGAAAAGGAAATAGGGTAAATAGCATAAGCTAAAACACGTGGAATTTGAAAACTGTCGTTCTTCAAAAGTTGAAATCCCAGTCTGAAAAGAAATATTTGGGGATTGATCAAAAACGAGTTGTTCAAAATAAGTCTGAGTCGAATATTAAACATAATGGAAAATGTTTTATTGGTTTATAAAATCATTAAGAAAAGGAGTAAAATCATTTACACGAATGTTAAGGACATGGTTTAGAAAATTCTATCCGTCAGTAATTTAATATAATGTTGTCAAAAAGTTTTGGAAAGTCAAGAATGAAATCAAGTAACGGAAGAATTTAGACTCATATTAAATGCTTTCAAAACTTTTAGGATATGGAAAATTTAAAATAACCAACATTGAAACTACTTTTTAGAGAACCAGGGTTTGCCAGAAATGAGAAACTGATTTACATAAGGTTCTTAATATACGAGCTCAACAAGTCTGGCACGTATATAAAAATAATTGAAATTCAATTTGGTTTAGAAATTTTTCTAAAAGCGTGTATGGTGAGCGGAAAGAAAATAATAGTAACTTAGCATAAGAATTATCAAGATCGAATAGCAAATCTTTAAAATCAAATCAGGGAGGGTCTAAAGCAGGAAGAGGTTATGAAAATAGTAATTTTGCAAAAATCTGAAGTAGCGAAAACGACGAGCAAAGACCAACTTGCTGAAGGCTGCAATTCCATGTGTCTTGAAAGTATATTAAAGTAAACACGACGTATCATTCATATAACACAAATAGAAGGAAAATTATAAATCGAATTGGGCAAAGCAAAAGTACGGTTCAGAATGAAATTAATATATGAAAGGAAATATGTATTTTCATAGGTACGGAAAAATATAGGCTGGAAAAATATTATAAGCTAGAGTTCAAAAATTTTCGCCAAAAGTTTAAAAAGAATTAAATCAACGAGGAGTACAAAGTTAAGTATATTTATATAAAAATTTTGAACAAATTTAAACTTAGGGAAAGAGGAAATCGAAAAATACTTTTAGAAGGTTCAGGTTTGTAATGGAGAGGTTCGAAGATTGACGACGATCGTCATGAGGCGATCTCGTGAATCGAGGCAAGGAAATGGTCGGATGATCAAATCATACATACGCCTAGGATATGGATCAGTAAAGTCTACGGAAACTCCTACGGTCGACCAACTAAGGATTAAGAACTAAGTGCTAAGACTTTCTAAGGAGCTAGACGGAAACGAAATGCGTTCAGCTTGGTCCGAAGTCGATGAACCCAAGCGAACGACAAAAGGAAATTTTAGAGGTCTAATATGGTCAGGGTTAGGCAATAACCACTAAGGTAACTCCTACGACGATTAAATCGATTGCTAGAAGGGGGTCTAACTACAATCAGGGCCTCTAACTAGCAAGCACAGACGTCTAACTAAGCCTTCTTATCACCTAGTGTCATAAGAAAACGACTAGACTCAGGGCTTATTACTCGGATGTTGCAATTTATTTAATGGACATTCCGTTATTATCGTTGTTTCGTTAATTCGCAATTGCAAGACTGGACCTGCATGGGCCACCAACAAAACCTGTCACGCCCCGCTTCCCAAAAATATGGAGGCAAAGCGTGAGAAGGTCCGCTCAGACTTGAAGCTACAAAGCTGCAAGTCTGATAAGCGTCAATCAAATTTAAAACTGCAGGTCTTTGCAACGCGAGCGAAACAAGATAATAATAATGAAATGAGACAAAAGAATAATCTCAGAATATCCATAAATATAAATTCCAACATCGCAGGAAAAGCCACCAGGCTGAAAAGAAAAAAGTCTAAAGGCCCAAACATGGCCAACAAAAGTACATCGTACAAAACAAGGTGACACGCACCGACAACTAACAACAAACCTAAAACAAAAGAAAGCTCAGCAAAGTCACCAAGAAAGATCACTGACATCCACAAAACTCCTCCTAGGCAGACATGGACTCAGGCTCAGCGTCAGCAACTCATCACGTACACAGCAACGGTCTCTGGCTCAGGTCTAACATGTGACACCCAAAAGAGCAAGGGGCACATGTCAGCAAGTCTACAAGAGACTTCTGCAAGGAAACTGAAAGTATGCAAAAGTAAAGCAACCTAGCAGTTCTAGCATGAATGCGATGACATGGCAGTTAAAGTATGAGTGCAACAGGTAAAGTAAAGTAAGGTACGAGCATGGCATTTAAACATGACATGGATGACAAGTATTACATGAATCATTCACAAGACAAGTACAAGACAAGAAAAGTAAGCACCTCGTGCACAGAGATTCCGTCTTTTGGCTAGAGGGCTGATCAGGCCACTCCAAGCTCAAGTGAACGTTTATCCCTACCCCTCCACGTGTATCGAGCCAGGGCCTTACCCCCGAACGGGAATGCTCGCTTCTGGATCACGAGCCAGGAAGTGTTTTTAACAAGTATGGCATAGGGGTGCACCTAGCCGGTCCAGGGAAACCGGGCATTGGCTTTTGACCAACACATGAGGCCCGTTTCCCCCAGAAGTAGTTTTCAAGGAGTACGAGTATTGTAGCGTGTGCTACGAATGCAACAATCAACTGGGATGCCATGTAAGATGCAATGCATGGCAGTTAAAAGTACATACAGTTAAGGAAAGTAAACGTGACAGTTTAGTATGCATGAACAACAAGTTTAAGGGTTGGATCTAGCTTCGTTGTCAAGCTAGATCAATTAGGTGACGGATCTAGTTTCGTTGTCAAACTAGATCAAGTAGGCGTCTAGCCAGCTATCATTTCACTGACTAGTCTCTTTTACGCTGAAAACAAGGAAGTGGCCTAAAAACATGGCCCTACACAAGAGTTGGCAAGTTTCACTTGCCTGCAAGTACGACGTCTGAGCACACCGTCCAATGAGTCCAAAAAATCACAATTATCATACGTGCACAAGTCCACCAGCCTACAACCGTTTTATTACTCTTGATTAGTGATTTTAAAACATTTAAAATACTTTAAAAATACTGATTTTAGTCTTGATTAGCATGCATTGGGTTGGGGGTCCTAGGGGTGCAGAGCGTTACCTCAACACGACGCGAAAGCTACACCGGCGTCGGGTAGCGACGCCGGGGGTTGGAATAAGAGAACACGCTCCAAGTCCAGATTCCAATTAGATTCCTCGCTGGAAATTTCAGAGCAATCAACCGGGGCGACGATTCCAGATTCCAAAGCTAGCACGTGCGACGACGGGCTACGACGTGCGACGACGTCGTACGCAAAAAATCGTCAAAGAGAACACACCTAGGTGGGGCCCACAGTAGTCCTAGGGACCTTTGGGGGACCCACAATACCTCTGGAGAACTTGGGGGGTCCACGGTGGCAAGTGGTGCGACGGATGCGGGGTTGCGACGTTTGCTCTCGGTCGTACTCAGCCAAATGCGGGGGCTTGGCTCGGTCGGTGCGGGGGAACGGGCTTGTGCAGCTGCGGGTGCGGTGTGGGCCTTGGTGCTCTCGGTCGGTGCAGAGGGAGGGGTCGGTCTTGCACCTTGGATGCGGGGGAGCGGGCGCTGCAACGTTGCAAGCGTTGCAATGTTGCGGAGGGCGGGCGATCCGCTCGGTCAGGCGCTAGCGGATGCGGGGCGACAAGGCGGGCGCTGAGCGGGGGCTTGCAACGGTGCGGAGATGCGAGCGGAGCGGGGAAGTCTCTCGATCTGACCGAGAGGAATCCTCGGTCGGAGCGTGGAGCGGAGTGGGCGACAGCAGCGGGTGCGGACGGGGCTTGGTGCGGGGGCAGCGGCCGGTCGGAGCGGGGAAAATGAGGCCGTTCTCTCGGTCGGAGCGGGGCTGAACGTCGCAACGTTGCGACGAATCGTCGCAACGTCCAATTTGGGTTTTGGAAGAGGCTAGGGCTAATTTCTTGCGAAAATAGGTCTTCCTAGGGGTTGTTTATATAGTGTAGATGGGTTGACTTGGTCTAGGGCTAAATCTAATAGGATTAGAAGTTTAAAATAATTTAAAATTTGAAATTCAACTTCTCCAACTCACCCAAGGATTTGACTTGGTCCAAATGAGCTGGAAATTGGCTCAAAAATTCTTTAAAACGTTTAAAACTCAAATAAATTTTATTTGGCCGAAAATAATTTAAAAATTAATTATTAAAAATATTATAAAACTTGTTAAAAATATAAAAGTGGTCAAATGAACTCCAAAAATTATAAAATAAATATCGTGGTGATCGTGATGATGAAAGTGAGCTAACTAAGATGACGGATCTCAATTTCGACATCGGACGACGAAACTAAAAATAGAAACGTCTCCCGTCAAGAGTGAGAATCGCCACGTCTCATCGAGTACGATTAAATTGTGGGGAAACGACTCGAGAAACGTCGTTCCAAATTAGTGCCACTATTTAATACTCTCAGAGACGTTCACAGCGGCATATCACACGAAAGTGTTCACAAACAAGCAAAGTTTAAAACAAACACGTGCACGGTCAAAAGCACGTGCACGAACAACGTACAACGAAAAGTGGTCGTTACAAAAGTACACAGACTTCGACAAATTGAGTTTCAATAGGCAGATTGAGTTTCAAATTTTTGATGATTGAGTTCCAAAGGGCACTTTTCATTTAACTGATTGAGTTCCAACTGATTTTGTTCCAAAGTGAACTGTTCCAAAGGGATTAAAATCAACTAAACATAAAAAATTTCCATTTCATGTCAACTAAACATAAAAATGCGACAAAAAACTTCTTGCTGGAGGTTATTTTTAATTGATAGAGATTGTGACAGACTGCTCACACGTATATCCAGATTAGACATGCAACCAAGAACAAAGATAATTCAACAAGCTTGATGCCAAAGAGGACACAATTCTTTCCAATTCTAATTGGGAGTTGTGAGTGGGGATATCGCTCAATTTTTTTAATTGTGAGTTGTGCATGGGGATTTCACATTATTCTAATTCTAATTGATGCCAAACATGCCACGATTTGATATCGCTCAATTAAGAGGACACACGCTTAATTGATATAATTTCTTTCCAATCCTGTTTTAATGGTAGTTTACAGTAAACGTTGGGCGGAAACATACAGATATCAACACAATTCCCTAAGGTTAGATTTTCTTTGATATGGTTGTATAGGAAAGCCAGCAAGCTACCTTTCTGAATGCCAAAAATAATGATCTCCCATTTGAAAAAAAAATGTCTTAATTGGAGGAATAAAAATGCATTTGGGAGATGATTATCATGTCACCATTTCACCCGTGCACTGACTGTCCTCCTCGGTTTCGCACTCGGGAGACGACCTTCGCCGTGCCCTATGGGCACGGGTTATGACTAGTGTATATATATATATATATATATATATATATATATATATATGGGTAAAGTGTTTCTAGGGTGACTCCTTAGATTAAATCTAAGGAGTCGCCCTCATTTTCACCCATATCCCACATTTATTTTGGATTTTATTTTGCATGGGGTTGTTGTTCACATCATAGATAGTCGACATACCAAAAATCAAGTCGTTCCAATACTTTTAGAGCCCACATATACCCCTTGCAACTTCTACGGTCAAAAAACGTGCTGAAAACCACATGAAGTTGCAAGGGGTACATGTTGGCTCTAAAAGTATTGGAACAACTTGATTTTTGGTATGTTGACCATCCAGGATGTAAACAACAACCCCATGAAAAATAAAATCCAAAAAAATTGTGGCATATGGGGAAATGGGGGCGACTCCTTAGATTTAATCTAAGGAGTCACCCTAGGAACAATTTACCATATATATATATATATATATATATATATATATATATATATATTATACATTTGACAGTGTTTTTTGAATCCTAGGGCTGACTAGGACAAGATA
Organism: Scilla litardierei; assembly: GCA_030789695.1. NCBI lineage: Eukaryota > Viridiplantae > Streptophyta > Magnoliopsida > Asparagales > Asparagaceae > Scilla > Scilla litardierei. The sequence continues at coordinate 42,388,627 of CM061140.1, read as the reverse complement.
AAAGACGGTTGAGATTTGATCTCAGTAAATCAACGGTTCAGATGAGCATTTGCATTTTAAAACTGGGTTTTTGCAACATGGAATCATTGCAAACATTGATAAAGCATCAGATATCATTCCCGAGGCACAGCAAACTCAGTTACCATCGCAAAAAAACCACTGATTTAATAAAGCCACATCTCAAAAGCATTGCACTGATTTAATAAAGCCCCACCACAGCAAACTCAATATCATTCGCACCACTGACTTAATAAAGCCCCATCTCAAAAGCGCCCTCCCGAAAAAAACCATCGCAAAAAAACGCCTCGCCTTCTACGCCCAAATCCCCTTCGCCTCCTCACGGCACCCCCAAGACGACGCCTCGGCTTCAATGCAAAAAAACCCTAAAATTAACATCAACATCCACCTCGCAACGCCTTCTACTTCTTCAATGATGATCTGAAGAGCTTCAAGAGCTTCGGCCATCATCCAGCGCATCGGCCAACCTCAAGAGCTTCCTCTTAAGAAGCATCAGATCCGCACCAGATCTTGCTCCCATTCTTCCGCCAGTCAAATGCTTTCAGCAAAGCCTGTCTTTGCAATGTTTTTCGTGTTTCTCCCGCTAAATTTCTTGAATTTGTGTTCCTTTATGTAGTTGCATGATGATCTGATGTAAGAGGCATGGACTTTCTGATGATGATTTTCTATAGAAGTTGGAGAGCAATCCCATTCTATGAAATTCGGAGGCCTCGGAGCTTGACAGAGTAAGCACATAAATCACATTACCTAAATTCGTTGTTTTTGATGTTTATACAGCGAGTTTTGGCCCTGGATTCGGTTCCTGCGACTCGAAGGAGGGTATGCCGAAATCTTATTTCCTTCAATTTCATATTGTTAGAGAGAAGAATTTGTGATTGATTTCCTTCAATCTGTACATTTTAGGGTTTCATTTGGATTGGGAAACGTTTGGAATTTGGGTTTCTAATGAGCAGATCAGAGGTTCGTGGTTCGATGCTTCAGCTATGGCAGTAATACTATCTACTCCGTTTAATTATCAGACAGTTGTGAGTATGTTTTGGTGTTTATTTTTGTTTTCATTTGTTCATTTGTTATGATTGTTTTCATTTTCTAATTTATTCATTCGTTCATTTTCTAATTTGTTCATTTGTTCATTTGATTCTGTCACGGACGCTACCTTGGGGATGCCGTTGTAAGGAGGTAAGAGGAAAGGAGCAGATTGATTTCATTTGTTCATTTGTTCCGATTGTTTTCATTTTCTAATGTATTCATTGAAATATCTAGAAACATTGAAATTTCTACTAATTAAGTTTACTAAGACTTCAATTTTTTTTGTTTTCGCCATGTTTTCAAGTGATAATTCAACCCGTTGAGCTGTTGCTAATTCAAGCCGTTGAACAGGTGTTAATTTAAGCCTAAGAACCGTTTGTTACCAGTAAGAAGGATGAGATTACTAAGGTAAGGTAAGAAGACAGTTGTGCCAAGGACTTTGCCTGTGCGTGTGTATACATACAAGGTATTAACAATTGCAAACAATTGAAAGGTTTTATATGCACGGTTGGATCCCAAGGTGTTATATGCGTGGTTGGACCCTTTAAATTATGAACTCAAATTTTGCACATGATTTTGCATTACAAGTATTTTGCCAGAATATTAATCTCATTCTGGCTTTATTAGTTTCAAAATATGCAGTTTACTGTCATGCATCTTCCTCTAATTCAAGAATCATGCAGTTCTATGTACATACATGTACTCTGAACCATAAATTTTGCTTTTAATTATTTGATTTCAGTTTTGTATTTTTTCCCTCTGTTAATGGTAGACTGCCATTTTTTTGATACCATCATCAATTCTGTTAGATGTGACTTTTATACAAGTCTTCCCCAGTGTTGCTTTGGTCATCTCTATTTGTCGTGTTTGTGTGTTTTATCTGCCTATTTTATTAAACTAACTGTGACACTTGGATGATTACAATATTAGACAACAACACTCGATAAGGAAAGCATTTTGGTGAAAATTGTTTGTAATTGATTACATATGCTAGGAGTAGGTTGGGCTCAGTTGTTGATATCAGAGTATCCAAAGAGACATGCAGCAAAGAGACATGCTCAGCCACTGGAGGTTGATCTTCATTATCATAAATGTGAACATTTGAATATAGTTTTTTGTTTTTCAAGCTTGATTAAATATTTCTTTTGTAGTTTTTTTAGTAGACCTGGAGCATACAAACCTATAGCATGTTCTAACCTAGAGCTTGTGCTAGCTTACAACCCTGGAACATGTTCAAGTTCTAGCTTACTACACTGGAACCTGTGCTACCTGGATATTTACAATTACCAGATAAAGCATGTGATAGCTGGAGAATGTCATTCATAAGTTCATATAGTACATAGATATTTCTATATGTGTCATGCTGATGTTTCTAGATATTGCAATTTTTAGTAGATATTTCGATGATTCTATATATTTCTGTATGTGTCATGTAATACATGAATATTTCTCATTTTACCCTGTTTTTACACTTTTCTCCCGGGTAACAATTGTTTCCGTGTCCTCTGGGCACGGGCATACATTAGGTTCACCTTTTAAACCATTCAACCAACTTATGGGGGTTTTCCCTGCTGAAAGGTTAGGTATTTTGATTTTTTTGGCTGTTTTATCTTTTCATGTATGTACTTTAGTGAATAAAAATTCTACTCTTTGCAGTTCCCATGCACATCCTTTCCATTATAGGAAATTGATGACCGATCCAAGCTCACATATTATTGATTTCTATCTGACTGGTATTCCTTAACATCATGATTTTGGTCATCCCCATGTTTTCTTCTCTCTAACAATACTCTCTATTTTACTCTATTATCAGAATTGCGGTTGACATGAATGGAAGAGGATTGCTTGGCAGGTAAGATAATCTTATCTTTTTAGAATTTCTGGGTATGGTTTCTATTTTATTGGATCATTTGATGGAGTTCATCTTGCGTGTCCAATCTGAGGGGTATTGCAAAACTGCCTTTTATTGATGAGGACCACTTGGTGAGATAAAGAATATAGAGCACACTTTATCGGCATGCTAATTGACCCATATATATGGTCATATTGTATCTCTTCGTGGACAATCTATTCACATCTCAAAAATGTGTTCCGAGTATTGGGATGTATGTAGAATTTAAGGATGAATGGATAGCTTGAGATTTGTATGTGTTGGACTATGGGCGGCCTTCCACACTTACATTTTTAATCTCTCATGGCATTGTTACCTAATGACTTATCCATTACTGTCATTGTCTTAGCTATCATATGAAATAACTGACAATTGTATTCTGTGAACTTCCCAGGTTGTAGTTTTGACAAGGAGGAAGACTCCACTTCAGGTGCTCTATAAGGAGTTGTTCTATGTGTATATCATCTTCCAATCTACTGGCAAAGTAATTTTTTTGGGACTTTTCATCGGGGTCTGTTTTGTTTTCGAATTTTTGGTTCGTTTGGTAAAAGAATAGATTTTTCAATGTTATGTTATTATGAACCGAGCTCTCATTCATGTGAGTATTGAATAGTTTTTTAATAAAAATTTGTTTATCCGCTAAGTAAATAGATTGCAGCTGCAATTGCATTTGATTCTACATGTGTATACTTTCATGTTGTTTTAAACTTGGTTCAAGTATTGTATATATTTCAAGAACTATGTGGTAACTAGGAGATAACTGATAGATTTTAAAACTGTTGGTATATTGCTCTCCGCATCCCGTCATCGGCGGTGGCTGTCCTCTAGAAGACGGTGGAAAGCCTACTTGGTCAGTTCGTAGACACCAATATATGATTGATTCATGCAAAGAGGTTGACGCTCATGCCCAAGGACATCTAGCTCATAAGGAGGATCCAAGGCAAGAGAGGGCTTATGAAATTAACAAGCTGCTTCAGCTTACCTTTTTGTGTTTAGGCGTTGTTTTAGTTGGTGTTGGTTCTGTTTTTTTATAAGTATTTTTATTAGGATTGTGTCTTTAGTTGGGTTTCAGATGTATTGGGAAGGTGTGATGTATGATGTAATATTATAGAATGAAAGGAAAACTAATTATTTTGTTAAAGATTTGGGTATATCTATTCTATTCTGTAGGTAATATTGTTTATTTTCCCAGTGTTTGTGGTATACAATCATTTTTTCCCAAATTAATTATGCATAATGATTGTGCATATTACTATATGATAATGTACTCAGAGACAAACAAAGTTATTTTCTTATCATTGGCCGTTTTGGGATCATAAAACAGATTTGAGATATGATGTAATGTTATTCATGGATAAGTCAAAAGTTAAGCGACTACATTTGTTCTTTAAAGTAAAAAAAGAAGTGTACCAGAGAAGGAATACTTGATCCCGCATCAAAAACTGTGTTGAAAGTTTTAACTATCGATTTTATGCTACAATGTATTAGCTCATATAGGTAAATTACAGTTGTCAAATTTCACCTTCTCTTTAGCTCTGTAAATTGTGTATTTGGCAAGAGGAAACATGCCCCCCAATAGCAGTTTGAATTCATAATACAAGTAATAAAAGAGAACCAAGAACCATGCTAATTGTTTCTCAGAAAATAGAATAGTTGCTCTGCAATACAATTTAATCTTATATGATTTTTACACACACACATACACACATTATACTTTGGTTTTTAATTTTTGAATTGGTTTGCTGACTAGGACAAATGAGTTGGGTAATGCTATAATGTATTTTTTTGGTTTTTAATTTTAATTTTATTTCTAATTCATTATATTGGAAAGTTCATTATGAACTATTAAATGATGTGTTGGTGCTTTGGCTCACGTCGAAATAGCATATGTAGCGATCATTTCAAATATATGTTTAATTAGATTTGCTTGAACTGAATTTAAAATTAAAACACATTTGCAGCCAACTCCGATTATATATTTTTTTGAAAACAAATTGGCTTAAAAATATTGGAAGAATTTCGAAATTTTTTGAAAGCAAACAAAATAAATATAAAAAAACATGGGCATGTGAAAATTTTGGCTCGAACTAAATCTGGATGGAAATTTTGGTGGAACTAAATCTGGATGGAATTTATTTTTGGGTTGAACAAAAATTTTGTGAGTGGAACTAAATTATCTAGGTAACTAAATTTTGGGCAAACTAAAATTGTTGGAAAGTGAAAATTAAGCAGGAAACCCACTAAAATTTTTGGGGTGGAACTAAATCTGGAGGGTTCTAAATTTTGTGAGGAAGTAAAATTTTTCGGAGGAACTAAATTCTCTAGGATGAGCTAAATTTTGGAGGGAACTAAATTATTTGGAAAATTTTTCGAGGAACTAAGTTTGGAGGGAACTAAATTTTGGAGAACTAAAATTTTTTAGGGGAACTACATACAATTACGGGATTCACGGTTTTGAGTGGGGAATATTTTAAGTGAATCGTGCCCTTAGGGCACGGGTTATGACTAGTATATATATATATATAAGTATAAGATATTTAATATGTGGGCTGAAGCCCACATCAGGCACATATATATAAGATATTTAATATGTGGGCTAAAGCCCACATCAGGCACATATATATAAGATATTTAATATGTGGGCTAAAGCCCACATCAGGCACACATACCTTAAAAAGGGGCAGAAATTAGCCTAACGGGCCTTAAGCCCGCGGCTAACCCACGGGCCTAAGGCCCGCATGACGAATTAATTTTTATATTTTCTGAAAATTAAAATTATATATATATATATATATATATATATATATATAAACATATTTGTATATCTATTAAATTCAGAAAATACACATAAATTCCCAAAATTCCTAGAAAAATCTGGAAAAATTCTGAAAAATTGCATAAAAATCAAGGAATAAAATGGGAGGGGATTGATATCATAAATATTTTTGGGGGCACATGTTGCTTGTGGATATCGATAATATAAGTTTTCGGGCTTGTTCAGGTTTAAATTTTTTCTGAGCATGACCTGATTGACCCGGTGCATACCTCGAGTGACCCGAAGCCTCCGCTTTCACATCATTAGGAATGGCAATATTGCAGGGCGGGGCGGGTATTTAACTACCCAAGCTTGCACCAACCCATTTGCAGGCCGGGGCGGGTCGGGTCGGGTCACGGGCCGGGGCGGGGCGGGTACTTTCTTACCAAAACCATGTCGGGCCTGGTCGGGCCGGTCGGGTCAAGTCATTACTGCCATCCATATGAATCCCAAATAAAAATTTTATTTGTGAATTGGGAGAATTTTGATTTATTTGGTAATTTAAAATTGGGAATTGGCTCAATTGGGAGAACAGTGGAATAGAGAATGAGTTATGGGTTATTCACTGACTGCATGTTCCGCATCAAAATAGTAAGGTTTTTAAGAACCTCTATAGTTTACCGGGTGGGTCGGGGCAGTCCAAGGCGCATACAAAGCCCAAGCTTGCCCCGACCCGGCTGCGGGCCGGGTCGGGCCGGATCAAAACCGAGTCGGGCCGGGCCATTACTGCCATCCCTACACCACATACCCCACCAAAATTTCTTTTTTGGGTTAAAGTCTCATGAAATTCTTTGGGACATGTCATATAAATCAAGGTATCTTAATAACAAAATATTAATTGCATAATTAATCATAATTATATAATTTTTTCATGTCTCACTTAGGATTTCTTTTCATGCTTCACATGAACTTCCTATGATGACATTTTTGATCATACTATTTTCTTAATTGCTTTATAGTATATGCATGATATGTTTGTTACATGTTATATACTTCATGCAAATGCTTATAACTATAATTATTTATTATGGCACACAAATAAATAATTCTTCAAAAGTTCAAAATCAAATATCAATACCCTTCTGACCAAACAAAGTACGAGGGATTAAAACTTTTTATGCCATCTTATTAAAGATGCGCACTTAGCGGTATATAGATCTCACATATCTATGGTCTATATAGACCGATATGGATATCTAAAGTATGCCATAACACCACTAAAACTCTTTTAGTTTAATCTGACTTTACAAGAAAAGATTCTTCAATCTAGCCTTGCGTATAAGTTCACTCCTGAAGTCGTGACTTAATATATAAGTGAGAAATACATTATGAAATTCGCACCCACGTATTTATTTCCCTTTTTGCATGTTTCTTTATCCACATAAACCCTGAATGATTCAAGAAAATAATGGCCTGAAGACCATATTTGATCATTCAAATGGACTTAAAAAAGTCCCGCATAAATTTGTAAAGTGGAAGTATAGAAACAAGCTCTTTCCCCTTGTGTATGTCTCTTTAGAGAGATTACTATTCATTCTTTCTTATAAATAATAATATGGAAGACTGAAAACAGTGGAGTTCAGGACCAACTATGTCCTCATATAAAAAGGAGAAAGTGAAGATCGGATATACCTCGACATAAAATAAGCTATAGCAAACCAATATCAGACCCAGAAGTTCTAATAAGACCCATAATACTCTTGCATCATGAATGGTCATTGCTATAGAAAAATATATACAATGTTAGTCTACATGATGAAAGTCGATCTACATATTGTATACTTAGCTACTCCCCGAGAACAAATAAACTTTGAAAACAAATTTAATTTGTTGCAATAACATAATTATTAATGAATATTTTTCAAACATAATTGCAGACGTTTGTTTTCAAAAGCATTTCACCCTAATAATAGTCCAGTAGAAAACTATTTTTGGGACGTCTCACTTGAGATTCAGACTTTGCAAACCTGAATACTCTATATGAGGATGACCAATACTCTCTTACAAGAAACTTACAAATTTTCGATGGATTTCGTTAAAACGAAATCCTTAATGAATGACTCAAGATTATAATGGCCTGAAGACCATACATGAGCATTCCAATTGACTTTCAAAGGTCCGACATAAATTCGAAAAGAGGAATTAATCGAAACACCTGAAGTGTCTAGAATCGTCCAATTTTTTACTTTGGAACGATACTATATACCACCCGGAATTGACGATGCAAGACATCATTAACCAATCCTATAAATATGAAGAACACGAATTTCTTCATAAGGGTGCATTTTCATTATCCTATTTAACGGGAAAAATGATTACGAGATCATCCCCACTACATGTGGACATTGACTCTCAAAACTTCCTCTAATAGAATTTAAAATGATATATTTACTATCATCGTTAAAATAATAAGACTTCTTATTCTCTTGAGAGTGCTTGAGGGACAAAAGTGGACTTATCCACTCCCTACATAGGGCTGATGATGTACCTTAGTGTACTCATCCATATATCCTCTAAAAATGGTCATAATCAGGCCTATTATCCAACGTAGTCCAGCTTTTTCACAGCATAAATGTCACAACTAAATGGTGGGAACATTGGATAACACTGGGAAATCAAACACTGTTTACAACTGGAATACATTTGAACACCCTGAAGTTTGTGTTCACACCCAAAAATGGGTTATAAGAATAAATCATTAAAATGATTTAAACGGATTACTCATCTGTTAAAAATCCAGTTGCTTGTGACTGCATGGGGACATGAAATTTTACTGCAGACCATCATAACAACTCCTTAGAACCTATTTATTGGGGCCTGATCATCCCATATAAATAGTTTTTGAGAACTCCTAACGGTAGAAAGGTTTAGAGCACATCTTAAAGATTGTGCCATGATGTGTCCACATCCCTATAGCACCAACTATAAACCATCATAATATCGTCTTAGATCTATTTATCGGGCTTAATTACCCCAGATAAATAGATTCCGAGTACTCCCGTCTTAGATCTATTTATCGGGCTTAATTACCCTAGATAAATTGATTCCGAGCACTCAAAACGGGAAAAGCATTTAGAGCACATCTCAAATATTGTGCCTTGATGGGTCTCATATAGAGATTCGATAGTGAAGATTAGATCCTGAAGATCCTTCACATTCAGAACTCTATATATTCCCAGTATTAGGTTCAACATGGATATTACAATCATCCCTGAGCTTGAAGCTCAGTTGACCATTTCAAATATCATGAATAGTGATGAGATCCTGAAGAACCACACTAATGAAACTGTTAAACAATTTTCGAACATATTAACTGACAATCCGAATATTGTCAAAATCACACATTCCTGCTACTAAAAATCCAGCTAGGATTGACATACCAAAAATAATGGATGCAATCCACCAGTAGCAAAAGTGGATGCCCTCAATGAATGATAGGACATACCACGAGGCTCCAAAGAGATGACAACTCTTGGAGACCATTAAACAATACCACCACAGGAAAGTGAGCTCCTCTCCATATCCTCTCCTTTTCCAGAATCTTTAGAAGAGATGAATTTGGAATAAATTTAAATATTATTGAATAATGTACGTACGAGGGGATGTGTTTGGAAAAAAAACACTTGTCAATAATTACTCACATTTCATTTTGCCGTTTTAATGATAATTATAAATATCGTTCCATACTCCGTTTCCTGAAGCAAACATAGAGATTGGCCAAAAATGTGGAACGAGGAAATAATAAGCTGAGCTGGACTCACTTATGAAATGTGATGTGTTTGGACCTGAAGTCCTGATATCAAAAGATACAAAGCTGTGGGTATAATGAGTATTGAATAAACACAAATAATAAATAAATAAAATCTTATGCTAAAATCGACATGCTATAGCTTAGAGGTTCATTTTGCTAAAACCAGGAAGCAAGTGAGATGAGCTTGACTCACTTACGAAATAAAACGGATGCATCAGGCTCCTCGATTATGTTTGTGAAATTCCTACGATTGGCAAAGGAAAATTTGGTTTTTGTTGTTATGGATGTTGTGACAACATAACCTTATGGATTTATTCCTATTTTCCTTACTTGTCTGAATAGATTTTGGGTCATTTATTCTATGAAAAAAATATATAATACAACCAAGAAAGTTCCTTATCAAAATAAGGACTCCTTCTAAAGGTTGTCTTTGCATCTTTAAAAGAGAAAAGAAAATGATTTGGGATTATATTTTCAAATGACTCAAATCTCATCAAATCTCCTGAAGAGAAAACCGAAATATATGTTTAAGCCTAACTATCAAATATGATATGAAAGACTTAGTCAAAAATCTTGGCTTACAGACTCATCATCTAGAAGATAAACACATCATCCAGAAGATAATACTATCATTCAGCAGATGAGAATATCAGCCATAAGATGAAAATCATGTTACATTTAACTTCATACATCCGAAGTTGATAAAGATACATGGACAATTGTAATACACTAAATACACATATTGGTTGTATGTACGTACATAAAGACCCCTTTCATTTGCTAGAAGAGGGAAAGGACATCCTAGGTCCTAAAGTGCCTTACTTGAGTGTCTTTGGTACACTCCTTTATCTGGCATACTGCACGCATACCGATATTGTGTTGGCAGTAAATCTGTTAGCCAGATACAGTGCATTCGCCTGCAACGCACCACTGGACCGGAGCTACGTAGTTAGGGACCCTGCGGGGCTATACACACACACTAGAGGGGGTGAATAGTATAATAGCAAGCAAAGTGCTTAATCAAAAGTTACTAAAATTACAGCAAAATAAGCAGCGAAAATTAAACTGAGTGCTCAACAACAACAATCGCAAATACAAGGATTTTACACTGGTTCCCCAAAACTTGGGTACGTCCAGCCACACCAATATTCACTATATTCCCACACAGAGAAGTGAATACAATCTCACACAAAGGTACCTCACACAGAGGATTTTATCCTACACAATGACCTAACCAACCCTACACAGGGGTCAAACTCCCACACAGAGAATTAGGGTTAGCCCTACACTAGGACACCAAACTCCCACAAAGAGAGTAACTCCCACAAAGAGAGTATCTAATTCCCACAAAGAGAATTAGGGGTATCACAAAGGTGAAACGAAATAACACTTACATATGCCTTGATATGTTCTTACCAATGCGATGAAGAAGGCATGCAAGTGAAACTCAAGTGCTTGAGATGAGGATTTGATTGCACTTGATGATATCTCTCTCTTCTAGGAATGAATCCTAATACTTCTCACTTGAGTGTATGAAATGAAGAGAAGAAAGATGTTCTCCAAGAAAGGAATAAGAACTAGATCCCTTGGAGAATTTTCCTATGAGCTAGCTTCAATGCATGAAGAGAAATATGCTCATGAGAGGGAAATGTGAGAGATTAGGAGTAGCTATTGATTCTCTAAGATATTCAATAATAACCAAGAGATCTAAATGAACTAAGCCAACTCATATATATAGAAAGCCAAGAAGACCCCATAAAACCAGCCAAAAACCCAAAGGGAAGAAATCTGCAACGGCTAGATTTTGGCAGTTTACGACACAAACAGTCGACTGGTGAACAAATGACAGTCGACTGTTCAACGGCTAGAAAAATCCCAACGGCTATAATTTGAGCCAAGACAGTCGACTGTAGAAGACTACACATGCGACTGTAAAACAGACAGTCGACTGTATAACCTTCATCAGGCGACTGCTTCAGGGGATGGAGAAAAACAGAAAGTTGCAACTTTCTCCCACTATGCATACAAGCGACTGATTACCAGAGTACAGTCGACTGTAAAATAGACAGGCGACTGTATATCCTGTTGGATCATGTGGATGGCAAACAACACTAGAAGGGGGTTGAATAATGTTGTATAAAATAAAAATTTTCATTCTAATTGATTAGCACAATTCAAAGCCTTCTAATGTTGCCCAAGAAACCAAGTAGAGTGATCTACGCTTGGTTCTTAATCAACTTAAGTAATCTTCAGAAACAGATCAGATATAAAACTCTTCTGGTAATCGACTCCCTAAGAGCAGTAGTTGACTCCCAGAGGGATATTATGTACAGCTCAGTTAAATGAAGATATAAAAGATTACACAGAAATATAAAAAGGAGTCTTTTATACAGCAGATACAAAAACTGATCTTGCAAGTTATTATGAACGAGTTACAAGAAAATATAATACTCAATAAATAAAGATAAACAAATAGAGATAAAAAATCACAGAGAATGCAAACACAAACACGAAGATTTTTATCCTGGTTCCCCACAACCATGGGTACGTCCAGTCCCCGACCAATCCGGTACGAGATTTCCTATCTGCCTTGACAAATACAAGCACCTAACTTTACTCGTTAGCCACAAACCTAGCCTTGACCAGGATTTCCGATTGCAACACTGCAATATCTCAACACCTAGACTTGTATACAGTTTCCAACACCCTTACAACAAAGGGCAAATCACAAAATGAAAATCGATATCCAACTCACCACAATATTTGGTGGAGTTTGGATTTACACCCAAATTCTATAGCCAAGAGTAATAGATAACAATGTGTATTCGTGGCTTAATAGAATATGATCTTAGATCACACAAAGATATTAATTAAGTCTTTGTGATCTAAATCAATGTTTTCAAAAATCCTTTCAAATAAAATCAGAGAATAGAAAGCATGGATTTTAAAAATAATAGCAAAACAAAAATTGATCTCAAAAAATAACATCTTAAAGAAACGAGATCAAGAATATAAAAACAGATTTGGCTAAAAGAGATGAGAGCTGAAAAATTAGAGATCCTTTAGAATTTTGCACAATAGAGAATTTTGATTTCAAGGATTGTATCTTTTGATCTCACAAAATAATCCTCTATTTATAGGTAAAATGTGAGGATTTGAAATTCGAATTCGTTTGACTTTTGCTCCGAGAATCATGGGAGCAATAAGTTAGAGAGATAACAAAAGTCAGGTCAAACATTGAATTTCGACAGCTGGTAGTCGACTCCCTAGGAGTGGTAGTCGACTCCCAGAGTATTTTCAAGAGAAAACACTTCTCAACTAGTAGTCGACTCACTTATTGGTAGTCGAATCACAGAGGAGTTTCTTCTGAAACTTGGCTAGTAAGACATGTAGTTAGCTCCAGGGTGTAATTGAGTTTAACTACCAAGATGATAAGTGACTAGCAAAAGCTCTCAATAGCTTTGAAAATTATTTTAAAAAGTATTTAAAATATTTAACTTCGAAAACATTTGTGTGTGTGTGTGTGTGTGTGTGTTATCTATACTTTTGGCTGTAACATAACCCTAAGAAGGACGCAACTCACACACTGTAGACTTAGGACTCGTCTTCAGAAGCTTGATCAGATGATGATGTAGATGCGAGCTTCTCTGAGCTTCTATTCCATTTGAGCTTAAGCTTCATCATCGAGCTAGCAACGTTTGTCCTTGTCTTTTCTAAGTGAGTGTAGATTGTGCTTCTTCGGAGTATGTATAAAGCTGCATAATCTGCACATTTAATTATAGTGTAGTTAGTATACTAACTTCATTTGGTGTGCTCATCATCAAAACCACTTGGGGTTGGAATTCAATTTCCATCATATCCTTCATCAGTCGACTGCTGCAGTGGATGTAGAAAAATATAGAGAAATTCATTTTTCACAGACGACTATAAATATACAGGCGACTGTAAAAACAGCAACAGGCGACTGTCTTGCAAATTGGGATGAAGCCCAGAAAATGTAAGAAGCGCACAGTCGACTATCGACCAATTCACAGGCGACTGTAGAAACACAGGCGACTGTAAATTGAACATCAGTCAATTGATGCGAAAAACTCAAGAAGAGTCAATAGAAATGTTGACTTGAGCTATGCATCATAGTCGACTGTAGAAGGCTCGACAGGTAAAACCTTCATCAGGTGACTGGTGGAGAGCCAGAGACTCCAAATGAGTCTTTGGGCTAGATGAAGCTATAGGGTTGGATTCTATGATAATCCTAAGGCTGACTAAGATGGTGAAATGTATATGCATGAGATGATGACCATCTATCAAGGCGTTACAATAATCCTAGACTCAAAAAGAGAAATGCAAGTAATATAAATTACATGGATTACATATTGCATCTTCTAGAGTCTAAGTATTCAAGCTCATGATAACTTGATGTTTCCCATCATCTCCAAGCTTTGGCACTCCTTGATGAGCTTCCTTTCATCAAGCTCCAAGCTTTGGCAATGCTTCTCTAGATGTCCATCCATCATCATGCTCCAAGCTTTGGCTTCATTAGATGATCTTCATGACTTCATCCAAGCTTGAGTACACCATCATTCTTGGAGGTCTTTAAGATATCCCTTGTAATATCCTCCAAGCATTATGCTTTATCTCATCAACATATAATCATTTAGATAAACTGAGACTAAAACATAAGATTGATTAGCACACTAACATAATATATTGATCATCATTAAAACAATGTTAGTCTTGAAACCAAGAACTAACATATGCAACTTCTCCGCTACCTTTAAGGTCAAAACTATAAAGGATCATCCTCCATGTTAAATGTATTTGCAGATGCAATCAATAAATCATCGTGATGAACACCTTAAAGGACATGCAACATCCTAGAAATCTGTAAAGCATGCAACTATGGCAACATCATCCTACCATTTCGAGAAGCTCATCATCCAAGAAGCAAATCAAGAGTATGCATAGCTACGCCCTTAAGTAACTCGCAGACATAGTGACGACTGAGCCAGAGACTAGAGATGTGGAGCTATCTATCGAGTCTGCAGACTATGCCACTTCCTTAGCTCATCCTTATGAAGGCTTCATCAAAGGCGATGCGACAGAGCACACATCTTCATATGAGCTCCCTTGGTCTTCAGTAGCTTCCATATATGTCCGATACTTATATAGATGAGTGCTACTTATATAGATGTTGTAGATGAGATTGATATATAGATGCCTAGGAGATCTACAAGCCTAAAGCTTATACAAATCAGGGTGAGTTAAATGTAGAGTTGTACTCTTTTTCCTTAGCTATGGTTTTTCCCATTGGGTTTTCCATAGCCAAAGGTTTTAACGAGGTAACCTCATTAACTCTAGATCCAGAAGTATCCACCCCTAATGATATCCACACAACATGAGAAGTTAAAAATACTTGTACTCTCTGACTTAGGGTTCACAAGTATCCACCCATTGTGATACTCATAAGCACTATGAATCTTGAAGCATTCATATGTCTACTTTACAAATGATGGATGGATAAGGAGAAGTGTTATGAATGGGCCTTGACTCTTGATATCCACCATCTTGTAACGTTTAAATCATATTATTATAACATCTATGGCCTCCACCATAGACTATGTTTTTCTTAACTCTCAACATATCCAACAATTTTGAGATAAATGGGTTTAAATAATTGGGGTTGCTATGAATAGTCTATCAGATTATGAATAAACCATCATGTAACATCATGTATCCTACTTTTGTATGAACTCTTCCCCAATAAATAAAGGCCTGGGGTCCTCCCAAGAAAGCATTTCACAACATGTTATCAGTATGCTCTGAAGGGTTTTACGGGTCCTTAGGGCTATAAATTCGACGTCCGGCCTAAGTCGGACAGATGACGAAAACAGTTTTAAGTCCAAGCCTAAGATTTAACCCTAGCAAAGATATCTACTATCCCGGAGTTGGGTCCGACCAACCCCTAAGGATAGATCTATCTAATAGTTGCAATTATAAACGCATGAATATTTAAACTACATACCTTTCATGTCGTTTCTGCATAATACAAAGCATCATTTTTAGCAACATTTCTTTGGCCCCGCGCCGCTTCTCCCAAGCCGAACTGTGACCCGAGCTGCTCCTCGTCCCGAGCTAAACCACACCGCGTCCCGAGCCGTGCACACCCTTGTCGCCGAGTTAACCACGCGTCGAAGAAGATTTCACCTTAAGTGGATCCTTCGTCAAGACTTCGGATCCAATCCAAGCTCCTTTGTAGCTTTGCTAGAGCCCGAACAGAAGAAAGGAAGAATTTAGGGAGAAATAGAATATTTTATTTAAGCTCAGATCCGGGCTTGCTCACGTTTAATGGAGCTACTCGATCTTGGGATGAGTTTCATGGAGGGGAGTACACCTTTATTTATATATGCGGCTGACTCCTCCTTTTCACTCCATATCCGATGTGGGACTAAAAATTTTAGAGGAAAAATTAATTAAAATTTACCTTTCACAAAAGCCAAACTTTAGAGAATTTTCCTCCCTCACCTTTGAGCTTCATAAGTGATACGACCTATCAAATCGAAGAGGGTTGAACAGTGAATGCGTAGGATAAAACAGGGACTCAATCCGAGTTCGTTTAACCCCTCAAACGAGTGTCCAAACATAGCCCAAAACCAATTTTTCGCAAAAACTGTAGCCGCCAAAATAACCACAAGGATTTCAGAATTTGTGGGCCCCATCGTGGGGCCCACAGGCTTCGCGGGCTTGTGCTGCAGGCTGGGCACCCGCCTGTAAGTGCGGGCAGGCCCCAACCCATGGGCAGGATTGACCCGCCTTGGGTGCTGGCTGGCCCGACCCGCCCAGTGTTGGGCGGGCGGGCCCGCCCCTGGGTTGGGTGCCCAGGCCCAAAACGGGCTTGGACACCTAGCCCAGTTGGGCTAGTGTGCGCAGCCCTTTTGGGACTGGGCTGAACCTCAACTAGGCTCCCCTTTGGCGTTGTTTTGGCCCTAATTTGCACGTTTGGAGTCCGTTTTTGACGCAGTTCGAACATACGTTTAGACCAAGACGATCCCGTCATCTAGGAAACCATTTCCACCCATTTATTATATTAAATATGCACATAAATATTTTACGACACATTTAATTCTCGTTTGCATCATATGGAAAATTCCCACATCCTTAATGTTCTAAACTTATATCTCAAACTCTTTGTGATTTATAAAATCCATTTGCATCCAATACAAATGAACTGAGGGCATACATCCCCCAGCTTCTCCCACTTGCACTCAGGATCATTTATATCGAATGCATAAGCTAACTGCAAACTCTTTGTAGTATTTTATCCCTTGCATCAAATGCATATTCTCCCTAATTTCTACATATTACATGACGAAGGTCTCACTCTGTGTAAAAACATACAGCCTGACCCTACTACAGGTGGAGCTCGAAACCCCAGATGATAGAGACCACGAGCAGCAGTTCCATCCCTATTTCAGTATCATACTTATGTGGTTAACTCATTGACATGAGTATTATCGGGACCACACTGACTGTGTCTGTGATGAATACCGCAGTTATAGTCTTTTCGTCAAAAACTATGTCGTTTAGTTAAGCATAGGGTAAGGTCAACTGTCAACCCTAATAGTTTGAACTTGGTTAGTCTCCATCGATCTTTAGTGAAATAATGTCGGACTACTTCCAACATACTCTGGCCAGAGTTTTCACTAAAGATCGAACTAACGCTACGACACTAACTCCCCTTGACCAGGAGAAGCAAATCCTATCTTGGTCATTGCTCTCCTCACACGCTTCAAATGTAATCCATCCAAAAACCTTTCAACAGGGCTTGCCACGAGGCTAGATCAGTGATCTAAGTGACACCATTCACGCACAAGTTCGTACAATGACCTCAAGTCAAAAGACTAACTTTCATATCATCACTAAGAGTTATCATTGACAAACTGGTCAATCATAACCGTATGATAACTCTTGTAGGGCCATTCAGTGAACTCATTCTCCAATGAGCACATGTGCTTCGTCTTCGACTTTGCCAAGTCAAATGACCATGAGATCATCGTCACCATTACATTATGAACACTAAGACACAATGGTCTATCCGATGTTCCGATATCCTTTTCTTGAAACATCTATGACCATGAACGATTTTAGACTTATGCTACTAACAATCAAACAATTCTCTATGATCGAGATTCTTATTTCGATACTTGTTTAACCTTGCATTAAGTCTTAGGACTTTACCTAAGTTCTAATGTTGACTACATTATGATTTAACTTGGATAAATTCTTAACATACAGCTTACTGTAATTTTGAACAAGATGTTTGTACATATATAAAGAGATAAACTGCCACGAGTTCAAGGGCATACCTATCTCCCAACATCTTTCACTTGCACTCTGGCCCATTTATCCAGGTATCTCATACCACATTTATACATAAGTCTCTCTAGACTTTATGTGGCAGAGCCTTCGTGAGTGAATTTGCTAAACCGTCTTTAGTTTTAGACTTAGGGAGTTTCTATGTTCATGTTAGACCACACATTTGAATCTCATCCAAATAAATTTCTTGATCGCTTGGAATCCATAATATTTGTCTTGACTGTATCTAATCCAGCTCATCGTACCTTACGAGAATAATCCAAATTAGTTCTTGGTCATTTAGACGGTTCATAATAATTTCTGATAAAGTGTCAAACACTTTGACCACTTTGTCAAAACATAGGTTCCAGCTCCTTGATGCCTCGCTTGATTTTTATTTACTCCCACTGACCTTGAAAACTCTCTGGCCGATTCAAATAAGTTTGTTCTTTTAAATTATATTTAGAAAACAGACTATGTAATGCCCTGATAGCTACTGCACAAGTACTAGATGGGGGTGAATAGTACTTTAAAATAATCAAGAGTATTATTCCTAATTATTGTGTAAACACAAACAACAATGCGGAATAACTACAAGCAACAAGAAATAAGCAACGCAAACAAAGCGATATAACGGGTTCAGATCCACCCAAGTCTCCCCGACTTGTTCCCGGTGATCCTACGTCCCAACCACCCGGATCCCCTCCGAATACTTGAGTTAGAAACCTCTAACTCAAATTTGCACTATGAAATTCTTGAAGAAAACCTCCACAATACCAAATCATACACAAATGAAAATGTGACTTCCACAGCCCGGGATCACACACTTCTCTCACAACCGAGAGAACAACTTGCAATATCAAAGTAAATGAAATATAAAACACTTACCAACAAAATCCTATGCCTTGAGTAAAACTTACAGATTTTAGGGCAAGAAGGATTTTAAGGGAGAAGCAAGCACCAAACCCTAGCTCCACCAAGATGATCAGCAATAGGTGGCTAGGGAGAGATTGGTGACTTGGATTCAAGCTCCTAGCTTGAGTGGCTCACAATGAAGAGAATCTCTCTTGAGGAATTATGGCTCAAGAAGTTGAGGGAGAGATTCTTGTGAGAAGAGAGAGAGCTTGGAAATAAGATTGAATGGGTCCTCTCTTGGATGTGAAAATGTCTCTATTATCAGCCTTGAATCCCTGGTTGGAAGCACACAACCTTATATAGGGAAGAGACAAAACGGTCCCAAAATTCGTGGCATTAAATGCCCTAACGGCTCTATTCTGAAGCAGTTTAATCGGTCTAAGAAGGATCACTGACCGATTAGTTTTGCAACTAGTCGGTCGGTGATTCTTCTTGGACCAACTAAGAGGTTGACAGCCAAGAAAGATAGTTCAGGGAATATAGAACTAGTCGGACTAAGAAGACTTGCCAACCGACTAGTTTGACAACTACTCAGTCGGTGAGTGTTCTTTGACCGACTAAGAGTTGAAAAACAATAAGCTGAACACAAGAGAACTAGTCGGTCTAAGAACAAATTCCAACCGACTAGTTTCTCAACTAATCGGTCGATGGATGTTCTTGGACCGACTAATGATAAACAGTAGCTCAGGCTGTGAAAATGAAGATATAACTAGTCGGTCTAAGAAGGATTCCAAACCGACTAGTTTGACAACTAGTCGGTCGGTGAACCTTCTTGGACTGACTAATTGGTCAACAGTGAATGAGCTAAATTGGAGTAGGACATCTAGTCGGTTCAAGAAGGATTGCCGACTGACTAGATTGCCATCTAGTCGGTTGGTTCTTCTTCTTGAACCAACTAACATGCACTAGAAGCCGCGAAATGAAGCGTAAGGCTTCGGAAAAGATTCTATGGGCTTCTATGATAATCCTAGCTCTAATAATGCAAGACCTACTCAAAGCTTAACATTCTATACGATGAAGCTAGAAGACAATAAATTAAACATGATGAACCGTCTTCAAAGCTTCAATCCGAATCTCTTGACTTCAATAATGCTCCTTGCGCTTCAACAAAGCTTCAGGCACACGATCACGCGCTTTGAGAAGTCTTGAGACGTCGCTTGAGATGTACGAAGTAATTTGGCGACGATCTCTATAACTGCGCTCACAAAGAGTTAGTTCACGATATTTATGTTTGTTCATCATCAAAACCAAATCTGGGGAATCAATACTCAACATTCTCCCCCTTTTTGGTGATGACAAACCAACATAAATAATAATCAATAATAATGATTTAAAAGAAATTTACTTACTCCCCCTGCATTGATGACATGTTAATTCCAAATTAAATAATAATCATACGCATCAAGCAGACGAGGAAAGTATAAAATATGAAACCAATTATTGAAATTTAGGATCTAAATCCATTTTTATAACTTAACTCCCCCTGAATCTAACATATGAAATTAGATTCATGGTAAATTGCTTTAAATTATCATTTAGCACATCGTCATTGTTAGTTCTCTCCCCCTTTGGCATTAGCAAAAAGAGCGGGAGGAGATCAACGACAACAACAATGGCTAAAAAAATAAAAGCACGGGAGTCAGGGAATACGACCACGGTCCAAATGACACCAAAGTAAAATCACAAAGAAAATCAAAGTGTGCCAACGAGACCATAGTCGAAAATCGAAAAAAATGAAATCATCAAAACTCAAATCAATTGCACATATTGAGTTATGGAACATACTCTCCAAAATCAACATTCTTAGTGAATTTAGTGCATGGAAAACAATTCTATGTTTTCATAGAAAGAATTTCTATTTAATCAATTGTAATCGTCGAACGACGAAATCAACATCAGAGACAAAAAGAATAAAATGTGCACACTGAAGTAAATGGCAACACGATGTATATAAATATATAACATGATACAACAAAATGTATACATGCGCCAACACAAAGATAAACGATCATCAGATCGGAGCACATCATACAACATATCTCACAGCATACATCGAAGTATCACAAAACATGTATACATCAAAACACATCTAAAAATACATCAAAAAGACATAACCACCCAACTATCCTACCCCACTCTCTCACAATAAATATATCATCCAAATGCATATGGGAGAGTCCTCCAACGCAAACTCAGGAGGCGGAGGGAGGATCAGCAGCAGCAACAGGCTCTGCAGAAGGGGTGGTGGTCTCGGGAACGATCGGAGTGTCAACAGAAGGGAGAGTGGCAACAGGAGTGGTCTCGGGAGCACCAGCAGAAGTATCCACCGAAGGAATGGTGGCAGCAGACGTGCTCTCGGGAGCACCAGCAGAAGTAGCAGCAGCAGACGTACCCTCAGGGGCACGGACAGAAGATCCAACAAGCTCCTGGAGACCAGTCTCATCCATTTCCTCCTCGTCAGAAACAGAAGGAGGAACCTCAATGCCCAAGAGAGAACAACTGCGAGCTAGCATCTCCTCAGAACGAGAAACACGAGACTCCACACGTCTCAGAGAAACTGCAAACTCAGTGAGTGACAGAGTAGGAGGAGCAGCAGCTGAAGCAGAGGGGGTAGTCCTCTGAACGTGACAAAGCACCGCAAGAGACTTCTTGACGGCAGTCGCGTTCAGGGGAGGACCCATGGGATGCTGATCATAGGGAGGGAGAGGGATGCCGAAGTGACGGAAAACGAGAGTCAATAGGCACGTGTAAGAAATATGAGCAGATTTGGTGGACTTTCGGATGCATTCAAAGGAGTCCATCTTATCTAAGGTAATACGAGCCCAATTGATCTCGCTCCCCATGAAAAGAGCGTAGATAAGCTTGAGAAAAGGATGGGATGGCAAGCTAGAGGAGCCGTACTTCGGAAGGAGGCACGACTTCAGGATAAGATTGAGGACCCAAGCGTTAGGCTTAAATGATTTTGAGGGGACGCCAATCATGGCGGGAGGGATGACATGGAACATCTCAGAAAGCATCGCCTGGTCAAGATCGTGGATATCATCCACGGAGATATCAGCAGGGAGTAGGCCAGAGGATGAGACACCAATCAACTGCCCTAAGATTTCTGCCGTGAGGACAATAGGTGTCCCCAAGACAGTCATCTCAATGCAGTGGGTGTCGTCATACTCACCCCGGACTCGGTTGGCGTAGAATAATTTGACGAGTCGGGGGTTTGGGTAAGGGTTCGCCTTGGGGTCATGGCGAAGATAGTCTAATAGACCGCTATAGGAAAGAGGATCGGCGAGATGTGGAAAATCTGAGAACTGAACGAAATGCTCCAAAATCAATGGACAGTGCTCGATACGGTTGTAAGCCGTGAGACACAATGGGTCATCGCGACACAATGAGATATCGACACCACCCAAAGGCATGGGAGCCTTCTTCTTAGACGGACAAGTGCTAGATCGAGGAGGAGGAGTAGGAGCCCTAGCGGTAGGCTCAGACTCAGGAATATACTCTTCGTCAGAGTCATCGGGAGGAGTGGGAGCACGGAAGGATCTAGGCTTGGGTTGTGAAGATCGGGCTCTAGGCTTAGCAGTAGCCGTCCTCTTCTTCTTAAGAGGAGGTGAAGAGGAGGATGGACGAGTCGATTTGGCGCGACGTTTGGATTGAGGAGGGTCCGTAGGAGGAGACTCGACGGTCATGGGAAACGGAGAGGAGGGACGGATAGGGATACGTGTCTTCGCCATGATCGAGACGAGACAACACAAACCAATGCAATCGACACGAAATCGAAAACTGAAAAACGAAACCATAATACAAACCCTAAGGCAACCGATCGGAAACTAGAGGAAATCGAACGGAAATGAACCTAAAAGCTGAGAGAGAGAGAGAGAGAGTACCCTAGGTCGGAAGTGAACGACGACGACGTACGGCGGTCGAAAGTGGCGGCGCATGGCGGAGGAAGGAGAGGAGACGAGGGGGTTTAGGGCAGAGGGGAGTTACGCACCGATTAAAATGAATTCTAATCGGTGCGGGCGAGGTATAAGTCGAATCGGAATGCCAAAAGACACAGCTGCCCCAGACGCATTTAGTTGGTCTAAGTTCAAGTGCTGACCGACTAGAATGCAATCTAGTCGGTCGGCCAATGAGCTTGGACCGACTAAGTGCAAACAGCAAGCAAAGTCAAAAATAGGGCATGAGTTAGTCAGTCTGAGTTCAATAGCTGACCGACTAGAACTCAATCTAGTCGGTCGGCTAATGAACTGGGACCGACTAAAAGAGTCCAAAAATTTGAAATATCGAAAATTTGAGTTCTCTCCTAAGCGCACTTGGACGCTACATCGAAATAGTCTCATACATCATTATACTACCCCATAAAAAATCGAAAAATATAAATACGACGTTCATGAACAATTCTAGCATAAATTCCAAAAATCCAACCATAAATCCAAAAATCCCAACACATCTAGCATGAGCATATATAAAAGAAATTTATTATCATGCAAGATTATTGAAAAATATGAATCCTATATTTCGGATTCACCCATTATCCCCAATTCTCGACGTAACCGCACAAAGGCGTCTTCCTTGAGTGGTTTCGTGAAAATATCGGCGATTTGCTTCTGGGATTCAACGTACACTAAAATGATGTCCTTTTTAGCAACATGATCATCTAGGAAATGGTGACGAACATCTATGTGTTTAGAACGGGAATGGTGTACCGGATTCTTAGAGAGACATATTGCACTTTGGTTATCCACCATGATAGGGCAAGTATCACAGTTTATACCAAAGTCTTTAAGAGTGTGTCTCATCCAAAGAACCTGAGCATACGCAGCACCGACGGCAATATATTCCGCCTCGGTGGTTGAAAGTGATACGGAATTCTGCTTCTTGGAAAACCAAGAGACAAGAGAATTTCCTATAAAATGGCAAGTGACACTAGTACTTTTCCTGTCGGATTTACATCCCGCATAATCTGCGTCACTATATGAGATTAACTCATATGTGCTAGACTTTGGATAAAGTAATCCGAACTCGAGTGTGTAACTTAAATAACGGAAAATACGTTTTACCGCTACTAAGTGAGATTCCTTAGGTTGAGATTGATAATGAGCACATACACATACAGCAAACATAATATCGGGCCGACTGGCAGTAAGATATAATAAACTATATATCATACCTCGATATAGACGAATGTCTACATCTTTGCCGCCCGTATCTTTATCAAGATGTGTAGTAGTGCTCATTGGAGTCTTCTTGCCAAAAGCATTCTCCATCCCAAATCGCTTTAGCAACTCCACCGTATACTTGGTTTGGTGGATGAAGATTGCATCATTCATTTGGCGAATTTGGAGACCTAAGAAATATTTGAGCTCACTCATGTGGCTCATCTCAAATTGGTCCTTCATAACATTAGAAAAGTCTTCGCAAAGAGTGAAGTTAGTAGCACCGAAAATGATATCAAATTTGAACTAAAATAATATCATGATTCAAATACTTAACAAATAATGTAGAATCCACTTCACCCATTTTAAAACCCAAATCCAAAAGAAAGTTCTTTAGGCGGTCATACCAAGCTTGAGTAGCTTGTCTCAAACCATAAAGTGCTTGCTTAAGTTTGAAAACATGATTTGGAAATTTTTCATTTATAAAACCCGGAGGTTGAGAAACATAAACTTCCTCAACGACATCTCCGTTTAAAAAAGCACTTTTTACATCCATTTGAAAGAGTTTAAAATCTTTATGGCATGCAAAAGATAACAACAACCTAATAGATTCTAATCTAGCTACCAGAGCAAAGGATTCTTCGAAATCTATACGTTCCTCTTGCCGGTAGCCTTGAGCTACTAACCGAGCTTTGTTCCGGACGACGATTTGGTTCTCGTCGGTCTTGTTCTTGAAAATCCACTTCGTTCCTATAACGGTGTGGTTCTTCGAAGACAATGGAACTGTCACGCCCCGCTTCCCAAAAATACGGAGACGAAGCGTGACTAAGGCCCGCTTGGGCCGGAGCTGTGAAGCCCGTGCCCAATAAGCGTCTGTAGGGGGTACCATTTTAAAATTTTCAGGTTCTTGCGTTTCTAAAGTTCGAAACAACAGGAAGTATAGAAAGAAAGTTGCATTCATTAATATAAAGAGTTAATATCCAGCGAGTAAAAAAGTCTTAAAAAAGAGGGAAGCCTAAGCATGGCAACAACTACCGAAAGAGGGAAGCTAAAGGTAGTAACCTCTGAACGTCCGCGGTAGAAGAGACCTCTAAGTCTGGTCCTCGTCAGGTACGTCCTCCAGGTCGACGTCCTCGGTCTCCACGTACTCCGGTAAGTCTGCCTTGTCCATGAACTCTGGCTCCACACCTGACGTACAGCACCAAAAGAAGGAACTGTACGTCAGGTAAGGTCTACAAAAGGGGGTTAGACCAAACTGCAAGTGTACCGACTATTTAACAATGGTTTACTGGTTGAATAGCATGCTGAGGTTATAACAGAGGAACAAAAGAAAGTAAACGCAGCAGAAAAGTAAAATGTGACAAGTAGTAGTCGTAGCGTGTGCTACCAAACTACAGGACTAACCTAACAGGTGTCAAGACAAATCGGGACATGGCGGGACAAGACAAGACAAGTGTGACACGAAAGGGTTCACGTCTTACGGTTCGAGGGGGATCAGACCCTCTTACCGTGCGCACACTCAACCATACCCCAAACCCAAGACAAGACAAGACAAGACAAGACAAGGTATCACTCGCTCTAGCTTTGCGAGTGCCCTATTGCCCTCTGGGCTGTGTATCACGACAAGGGATCACTCAGAGAGTGCCCTATTGCCCTCTGGTCTGTGTATCAAGACAAGGGATCACTCGGAGAGTGCCCTATTGCCCTCTGGGCTGTGCACGACGGGAAGTGACAAGATAGGAAAGGTTATTCTAGGGTGTCCACACGCACGCATTCACAAGATAGTCCTACGATGTCAAAAGTTGTTGTTGTTGGGCTCAGACTTCGTCGTCAAGTCTGAGCCGTCAAGGGACGTCCCGGACGCTATCATTTCACGTCCGATTCTCTTTGTTCACAGTTAATATTTCTAACAAACTAAGGCCTAAGCACGGCCAAAAGTGCAAGTGGATTCACTTGCCTGCGGTGGCGAGCGTGTCGTCCATCCGGGGCGTCTCGTCCAGGCGGCTCGTCCGCGGTAGTCCGTCTGAAACAGGTCACGGCGATGGTGTCAAGTCGCGGTTTTCAATAAGTCCTATTTAGGGTTTGTTTCTAGATTGTCGGGACTACCCTATTCGTCAAAGTCACATTTTTTGGTGTTTCGTTCAACCTAGATCGACTACTATCCTATGGGCACAGAAAATTGTCCGATTGTCGATCTTTCTACAGTGAGCAGCGTTTTACAAGTACTGAAAGTAAATTTAGTTATAGTTGTCCAATTTTAGTTTAGGGTTTGATTAGCTACGGTGTGGGTTTTGCTACTCGTTAGGGAAACCAACCTCGTGATGTCGTCCAACAAGCGAAAGTCGGGTCTGAACGGTAAAACGTCGGCGTCGTCTAGAACTCCTCGGCCACGGGTAGCGCAGCGAGGTACCTCTGGACAGCGGGGTGGTGACATGAAATCAACGAGCTAATCAGCAATCTCCTTCCTGTTGCGGGTAGCGCAACGGATCTTCACGACGGCGGCGACGTCGGGTAAAAACACGTGTGCACGGCGACGCACGTGTATTCTGAGGGTCCAAGGGGATGTCGATAGATGAGGTAGGACCAGAGGAAGATGCTCTGCACGGTGGATGTCCAACAGCGTGAGTGTACGGCGGTGGGTGGCCGTGAGAAGCCGGAGAGGACAGATTCACGCAACGTTCGTTGTCGCGCGTCCCAGAGGAATTCCAGCGATAAACAGCAAAAACGGGAAGTTGCAGAAGGTTAAGGACTTCAAGACAAAGACAACGGCAGTGGAGTTGTCATCGGGGGTGGTCGGAGGTGGCCGTGCGCGGGCGGCGAAGTTCAGCTTTCAGATCTGTGAAAAACAGCCGATACGGCGTGTTTCGACGAGGATTTCGGGAGCTACAGATGGGCTATGAGTATGAGAGAAGTTGCAGTTGGTAGGGGGCTTCGATAATAATCCAACGGCAGTAGGTTGGTTGTCGTAGGTGGCTGGATGACCGGTGGGTGCGAGTTTTCCCGGCGGTGGTACAGATCTGTAAAATTGTCGATACGTCGAGTTCAAGAGATGTTTCGAGGAGGTAGAGATGAGGAAAGAGGGTAAGGGAGTTGGAGATGCTTGGGGGGTCAAAGGAGAGTTCGATGGTGGTGGAGATCGCCGGAGGGGGTGGCCGGAGGTGGCCGTGCGCGGGCGGCGAAGTTCAGCTTCCAGATCTGTGAAAAACAGCCGATACGGCGTGTTCCAACGAAGATTCCGGGAGCTACAGGTGGGCTATGAGCATGAAGGAAGTTGCAGAGCGGAGAGGGGTCAAAAGGGAACAAAGTGGGGGTGGTGTTCGTCGGAGGTGACCGGCCGGAGGTGTTTTTCGGCGGGGCGCAGATCTGGGCAATAGCAGTTTTTAGAGAGTTTCAATGGGGTTTTGAGGGGTTTTGAGGAAGGAGGAAGAAGGGAGGAAGGGTGCAGCGGCTAGAGGAGGCTGTTTGGAGTCGGATGGGGGTGGTGGCAGTGGCCAAAGGTGGCCAGAGAGGCGGCGGCGCGAGTTTTCCGGCAGCGGCGCGTTGCTGTCCAAAAACTGGGGTTTGTGGGGGTTTTTGATGGGTTTTAATGTGAGAGAGAGAGAGAGAGAGAGAGAGAGAGAGAGAGAGAGAGATGAGGGGGAGGTGGCCGGACCTCGGGGGTGGCCGGAGCCTCGTCGGCGACGCGAGGAAGAAGGAGGAATGGGTGCGGCTGGATATTGTGCATGAGTAGTTAGGTTTTCCAAAGAGATGTTTTATAATATGAGATTTTTGCTAAACATCTTTATAATATATTGTTAGATGAGAGGGGGATAGAGATAGGGGAAGTGTAACGAGAGGGAAAGGAGGGTGAGAATAGAATAGGAAATATCATTCCCATGATACGTAGGAGAGATTTTAGGGGTTGGTTTTAAAAGTGATTAGGATTTGAATTTGAATTGATTAGAGGCTAATCAACGGTTGCAAATTGATTAGGGGATATCTTTCACTACGGGCATCGGAAAAATAATCCGAAAATACCGGGGCGATCGTGGAGACGAGACACACAGATCTACAGAGCCCGATCGTGCGTAACGTCTACCAAGGATTTACGTAAAATTGGAAACGGCTTTTTGAGTCAAATGACTAAAACGCCCCTATCGTTCAAAATTGTTTTGCGAGAAAACGAACCGTGAAACGACGTTCCCAAAAATTACAATAAAATCCAACACCCCAAAACGATCGCAACGGCATATCGCATCGCATATGCCGGAGCTCAGAAAAACCAAATAAAATACGTGCACGATAAAGCACGTGCACGCAGAAAATACGAACGGTTGGAAAGCGACCGTTACATTCTACCCACCTTAGAAATGATTCTGTCCTCGGAATCACTTATACTAAGACTAATTATAAAATCCATAAATACTTAAGCCTATAACTCCCATCCTCCACACAATGGTCTCTAATCCTATAATTTCAACATCGTTCCTCAAATAATCCATCATAATCCTTCTTTTCACTGGATAAAGCCACGACTAATCTCACATCCTAACACTTAACTATAGACCCATAACTGCTGTTCGAATTTCCAACTCCAAGTTCTCATAAAAGAATAATAATCATCTTCTCATATCATACCACTCCACTAAACATCATCGCTCAATAACATCTTTAAATTTCTCGATCTCTTCCCAATATTAATCAATCGCTAAAATGATGTTCTAGTCGATCACCAATCCAAAACAAAAACTTTGTCTATCTTATAACACCTTTCACAAATCAACAATCGCCATGTCCTCAATACATTCCTTGTCATATCTTCCCATAAATTTATCCGCCAAATAATTGAACTATCAAAATCACATCTTGTCCTACTCACTATAACTAATCACAACCAATATTAAGTCCGACTACCTAAACATACATTTATCTCAACACGTCGTGTTATTCCCAATGTCTTCTCACGTCGACATTAACAATCAAGTCTTGATGCTTTAAATGCTCTACTCATTCTTATGATCACCCTAAATCATACTATACTCCGTAGCTACTCCTATCTACCACTCGTCTAAGTCTCAAGTCTGATAAGTTATCATCCCCCGCATATAATTTCATCCGACCAGAATTCTCCATTGAGTCCGTCACACATCGGTATTATAAATAAGTTTTGGACAACTCATTCTTTTCATCCAAATGATTCTAATCTCATATCTTTGTGTCCCAAAATCAATTTAATCATCACTATTACATATCTCACCACACACTATACCTATCCGCACACAAGATCCTATAGTAATAATAGCTAGTCCCAAATATAACAACAATTAAACATAACATTTCGAAGAGAGAAAGAAGAGAGAAGAGGAAGCAAAACTTAAGGCCAATGAAATATTTTTTTTTTTAAATGTGGGTAAAAACGTGTGGAGTGGTGGTAATGGTTGAGGGAGAATAAGGGGTCGTGATCTTGTGAGCTAGTTTCAAAAAAAACTTTAAAGATTTGGTTTAAAAGAAAACAAAAGTTTTGATACAATCACATGCAGCCAAGATAATGTATTCAATAATACGAAAGACTAAGTCCAAGGAGTTGCTTGCTATGACGCTATCCATACTTATATGAATACCATCATTCAGACCACTCTATATGTATAACATGGACCACACTGAGTATACATACACGACACAATCAATCAAGATCCTAAGGGTAGCACACTCTAACAGGTCCACACACACTACATATATACATGCACTACGACGTCATCACAAAACCAAAGGGCCCACTACTAAACTAGAGTTGACATAGGCAACAACAAGCTCTAATGAGATAGCTAAACAATAGTGGACAATCCGAATCGAATGGTGAAACGAAACAAGACCGGGATGAACCTGTTCGGATGGACATGGACATGGGAATAGCTTAGTTACATGAAAACAGAAATATAGTGGTGATTAATTAAGTAGGGAAAAGAGATATATTAATATTCTTATAAAATGTAAGTGACAAAAAAACGCGTTGATGATATAAGTTTAAACTACGAAATAAAGTATTTTGACGAGGAAAACAATGAGTATGAAAATGAAGTGATTGTTTTGGCAAAAGGAGATATGTTTTTATAAAACTTGGACGTGCGAATACGATGAGTAAAAAAAGTTTTTTTTTGAACGAAATATGGCATTTATATGAGTATGAAAGATACAGGTCAGAAAAATATTATACGATAGTAGTTTAAAGGTTTCGGTGAGAAAGTTTCGAAATTCCAAGAATAAATTTAAGTCAACTGAAAAGTAGAAAGTTTAAGTTCAGGCTAAATGTTTTCAAAGAATTTATACTAGAAGGGAAATCCAAAAATAGTATTGAAAATACTTTTTTTTTGAATGATCAGGATGGTAATGGGGAATAGTCAACGTTTGATGATGAACAACATGAAGTAGTCACGCAAATCGGGAGCAAGAGATATGATCGCATGATCGAAACATAACTACGCCTAGGATATGACTTATGAAAAGTCACGAGAAAATCCTACATTCGACAACACAGATATGTAATGATTAGAAAGATGCTAGAAATCAGAGATTCCTAATTATCGAGCCGTCTAAAGATCAGGGGAAAATCAGCACTAAGACTTCCTAATGAACTAGACTGTAATAGAGAGATCTCAGGGAATGGCCCTAAGAGAACCAAGATTATGTTCTGCTAGGCCCGAAGTCGATGGAACCGAGCGAACGACTAAAAGAAGGGCTCTAGAAATCTAACACGGTCAGAGTCAAGTGAGGGCTACTAGGGTATCCTAAGACGTGTATGACTAAATCTCAACCAAGGCACCTGACTATCAAATCTGGACGTCTATCTAAGTCTTCATACCATCTAAGATTGGGAAAACCTAATTTAGACTTGTACAGGGATATTAAATGAATGCGGTACTCTTATTGTTCCGAACTTTTTGCGAGACCTGCATGGGCCACCACTAAAACCTGTCACGCCCCGCTTCCCAAAAATACGGAGACGAAGCATGACTAAGGCCCGCTTGGGTCGGAGCTGTGAAGCCCGGGCCCAATAAGCGTCTGTGGGGGTACCATTTAAAATTTTCAAGTTCTTGCATTTATAAAGTTCGAAACAATAGGAAGTACAGAAAGAAAGTTGCATTCATTAATATAAAGAGTTAATATCTAGCGAGTCCAAAAGTCTAAAAAAGAGGGAAGCCTAAGCATGGCAACAACTACCGAAAGAGAGAAGCTAAAAGTAGTAACCTCTGAACGTCCGCAGTAGAAGAGACCTCTAAGTCTGGTCCTCGTCAGGTATGTCCTCCGGGTCGACGTCCTCGGACTCCACGTACTCCGGTAAGTCTGCCTTGTCCATGAACTCTGGCTCCACACCTGACGTACAGCACCAAAAGAAGGAACTGTACGTCAGGTAAGGTCTACAAAAGGGGGTTAGACCAAACTGCAAGTGTACCGACTATTTAACAATGATTTACTGGTTGATTAGCATGCTGAGGTTATAACAGAGGAACAAAAGAAAGTAAACGCAGCAGGAAAGTAAAACGTGACAAGTAGTAGTCGTAGCGTATGCTACCAAACTACGGGACTAACCTAACAGGTGTCAAGACAAATCGGGACATGGCGGGACAAGACAAGACAAGTGTGACACGAAAGGGTTCACGCCTTACGGTTCGAGGGGGATCAGACCCTCTTACCGTGCACATGCTCAACCCTACCCCAAACCCAAGACAAGACAAGACAAGACAAGACAAGGAAAGACAAGGGATCACTCGCTCTAGCTTGGCGAGTGCCCTATTACCCTCTGGGCTGTGTATCAAGACAAGGGATCACTCAGAGAGTGCCATATTGCCCTCTGGGCTGTGTATCAAGACAAGGGATCACTCGGAGAGTGCCCTATTGCCCTCTGGGCTGTGCAAGACGGGACGTGACAAGACAGGAAAGGTTATTCTAGGGTGTCCACACGCACGCACACACAAGATAGTCCTACGATGTCAAAAGTTGTTGTCGGGCTCAGACTTCGTCGTCAAGTCTGAGCCGTCAAGGGACGTCCCGGACGCTATCATTTCACGTCCGGTTCTCTTTGTTCACTGTTAAAAGTTCTAACAAACTAAGGCCTAAGCACGGCCAAAAGTGCAAGTGGATACACTTGCCTGCGGTGGCGAGCGTGTCGTCCATCCGGGGCGTCTCGTCCAGGCGTCTCGTCCGCGGTAGTCCGTCTGAAACAGGTCACGGCGATGGTGTCAAGTCGCGTTTTTCAATAAGTCCTATTTAGGGTTTGTTTCTAGATTGTCGGGACTACCCTATTCATCAAAGTCACATTTTTTGGTGTTTCGTTCAACCTAGATCGACTACTATCCTATGTGCACAGAAAATTGTCAGATTGTCGATCTTTCTACAGTGGGCAGCGTTTTACAAGTACTGAAAGTAAATTTAGTTATAGATGTCTAATTTTAGTTTAGGGTTTGATTAGCTACGGTGTGGGTTTTGCTACTCGTTAGGGAAACCAACCTCGTGATGTCGTCTAACAAGCGGAAGTCGGGTCTAAACGGCGAAACGTCGGCATCATCTAGAACTCCTCGGCCGTGGGTAGCACATCGAGGTACCTCTGGACAGTGGAATGGTGACGTGAAATCAGCGAGCTAATCGGCGATCTCCTTCCCGTTGCGGGTAGCGCAACGGATCTTCACGACGGCGACGACGTCGGGTAAAAACACGTGTGCACGGCGACGCACGTGTATTCCGAGGGTCCAAGGGGATGTCGGTAGATGAGGTAGGACCAGAGAAAGATGCTCTGTCCGGTGGATGGCCAACGGCGTGAGCGTACGGCAGTGGGTGGCCGTGAGAAGCCGGAGAGGACAGATTCGCGCTACGTTCGTTGTCGCACATCCCAGAGGAATTCCAGCAATGAATAGCGAAAACGGAAAGTTGCAGAAGGTTAAAGACTTCAAGACGAAGCCAACGACAGGGGATTTTTCACCGGGGGTGGTCGGAGGTGGCCGTGCGCGGGCGGCGAAGTTCAGCTTCCAGATCTGTGAAAAACAGCCGATACGGCGTGTTTCGACGAGGATTCCGGGAGCTACAGATGGGCTATGAGTATGAGGAAAGTTGCAGTTGGTAGGGGGATTCGATAAGAATCCAACGGCGGTAGGCTGGTCGTCGTAGGTGGCCGGATGACTGATGGGTGCGAGTTTTCCCGGCGGTGGCGCAGATCTGTAAAACTGGCGTTACGTCGAGTTCGAGAGATGTTTCTAGGAGGTAGAGATGAGGAAAGAGGGTAAGGGGAGTTGGAGATGCTTGGGGGGTCAAAGGAGAGTTCGATGGTGGTGGAGATCGCCGGAGGGGGTGGCCGGAGGTGGCCGTGTGCAGGCGGCAAAGTTCAGCTTCCAGATCTGTGAAAAACAGTCGATACGGCGTGTTCCAACGAAGATTCCGAGAGCTACAGGTGGGCTATGAGCGTGAAGGAAGTTGCAGAGCGGAGAGGGGTCAAAGAGGAACAAAGTGGGGGTGGTGTTCGCTGGAGGGGGTGGCCGGAGGTGGCCGGCCGGAGGTGTTTTCCGGCGGGGCGCAGATCTGGGCAATAGCAGTTTTTAGAGAATTTCAATGGGGTTTCAAGGGGTTTTGAGGAAGGAGTAAGAAGGGAGGAAGGGTGCAGCGGCTAGGGGAGGCTGTTTGGAGTCGGATGGGGGTGGTGGCAGTCGCCAGAGGTGGCCGGAGAGGCGGCGGCGCGAGTTTTCCAGTGGCGGCGCAATGCTGTCCAAAAACTGGGGTTTGTGGGGTTTTTGATGGGTTTTAATGAGAGAGAGAGAGAAGAGAGGAAGAGGAGGAAGATGAGGGGGAGGTGGCCGGACCTTGGGGGTGGCCGGAGCCTCGCCGGCGACGAGAGGAAGAAGGAGGAATGGGTGCGGCTGGATATTGTGCGTGAGTAGTTAGGTTTTCCAAAGAGATGTTTTATAATATGAGATTTTTGCTAAACATCTTTATAATATAGTGTTAGATGAGAGGGGGATAGAGATAGGGGAAGTGCAACGAGAGGGAAAGGAGGGTGAGAATAGAATAGGAAATATCATTCCCATGATACGTAGGAGAGATTTTAGGGGTTGGTTTTAAAAGTGATTAGGATTTGAATTTGAATTGATTAGAGGCTAATCAACGGTTGCAAATTGATTGGGGGATATCTTACACTACGGGCATCGGAAAAATAATCCGAAAATACCGGAGCGATCGTGGAGACGAGACGCACAGATCTACAGAGCCCGATCGTGCGTAACGTCTACCAAGGATTTACGTAAAATTGGAAACGGGGTTTTGAGTCAAATGACTAAAACGCCCCTATCGTTCAAAATCGTTTTGCGAGAAAATGAACCGTGAAACGACGTTCCTAAAAATTACAATAAAATCCAACACCCCAAAACGATCGCAACGACATATCGCATCGCATATACCGGAGCTCAAAAAAACCAAATAAAATACGTGCACGATAAAGCACGTGCACGCAGAAAATACGAACGGTCGGAAAGCGACCGTTACAGGAACAAGCTCCCAAACCTCATTCCTCTCAAATTGAATGAGTTCTTTCTCCATGGCTAAGATCCAAGCACTATCTTCGCACACTTCGTTAATATTCGTTGGCTCTATTGAGGAGGCAAAGGCACAATGAGGGAAGTAGTTGACTTGAGATCTCGTCTTGACACTATCAAGTATGTTGCCAATGACTTGCTCATGGGGATGGTCACGAACTGTATGAAGCCGTTTGGGAATTCTCTGATCAATAGGAACATTCTCAAAAGTATCATCAGTAGGGTTCGTAACATTAGAATCAATAGAATTAGAATTACCAATAGAATCACATAAAACATCCATGGAGTCATCAGAAGGGACAAAATTTTCATTGAATGAAATATGAAGAGATTCCTCGATCATTGAGGTTCTTTTGTTGAATATCCGGTAGGCTTTGCTACGTGAGGAATACCCAACAAATATCCACTCATCGGATCTTGGATCAAATTTTTCCAAACTTCCATACGTGTTTTTAATAAAACATTTTGCATCAAAAACTCGAAAATGTTTAACTTGAGGCAATCTACCAAACAACAATTCATAACAAGTTTGTTTGGTGCCGGGCCTCAAAAGTATTCTATTAAACACATAGCAAGCGGAATGTACCGCTTCCGCCCAAAATTGATGACCAAGTTGGCTATCATCAAGCATAGTGCGAGCACATTCCACTAGCGTCCTATTCTTTCTCTCAACAACACCATTTTGAGGGAGTGCGCGAGGGAAAGAAAAGGTGTGTGTAATACCAACTTCATCACAAAAATTTGAGAAAGAATCATTCTCAAATTCCCCTCCATGATCACTACGAATAGTGACAATGGTGGTTCCAATGAGATTTTGTACTTTCTTAACAAATATTGTGAAGTTTTCAAAAGCATCATTTTTATTACTTAAAGAAAATACCCAAGTAAATCTAGAAAAGTCATCAACGATGACAAGTCCATATCGAGCATTCCCTAATGAAGCAACTCTAGTTGGCCCAAAAAGATCTAGATGTAAAAGCTCTAGAGGCCGCTTAGATGAAATACTTTTCTTAGGTTTGAATGACGATTTAGGAAACTTGCCTCGTTGACACGAGTCACAAAAGCTTTTCTTTTGAAAGACAAGCTTAGGAAAACCTTTAATAGAATTTAACTTGGAAAGTTTGAAAAGTGTTCCAAAGTTCACATGACCAAAACGTCGATGCCATAAGTGTTGTTCACTTATGTTGGCAATGAGACATTGTTCATGTGATTTTGGAAGATCTAATATATAAATGTCCTTATGGCGTGTGCCAGAGAATAACACATTATTAGTATCTTTACTCAAAATATGACACATTCCTTTCGCAAAGCTAACTTTGTAACCTTTGTCACAAAGTTGGCTTATTGAAATAAGATTGTGATTTAAACCTTTAACAAGGTATACATCACTTATTAGGTGTTTAGATGGGTTACCAACTTTACCAACACCAATGATGGTTCCGCTCTCGTTGCCTCCAAAGACTACACGGTTCCCATTAGCAATGAGCACCACTCCGGAGAGCAATTGAGCGTCACCCGTCATGTGTTTTGAACACCCGCTATCGAGTATCCACCCATCCTTGGAGCTAAATTTAGATTTATTGCTCCGTTTCTTTTTCTTGAGTACCTAAAGATAGAAATATCATTCCATGGTACCCAAGGTCATTGGGTCCTAAAAGATTAGACCTTTGGAAGCCAAGTCCAATTGGACTTAGACTTCCCAATGTAATCATCATTATGCACGACATCCATAAAATAAGAATTCATGTATGCTTGTTTTTCATACATGTTAGTGTTCTTCGAGCCCCAAATAGTGAATATTTTGGGAGCCCTATTCCTATTGGGAGCATGCATACTTTGTTGATTTCTACGTGATGCATGTCGTTGATATGCATATGGCACATGATGAAATGGTGGTGGCATCATATGAAATGGTGCATGATGGTAATTGTTCATATGATATTGATGTGGATGAACATATGCATGTGGGGGAACACATGCGTGAGGGTGTCTCACATGGTGTGCCCATGCTCGTGGACGTGGTGCATAGAAATCATCATACGTGTGAACATGTGGAGTAGGATGTGTGTTCCTACGTGGCATGGTATTGGTGTACATAAAAGCATGACCCTTCTTTGGAGGTCCACCCAAAGTGGGTTTCTTTCCAAATGAGGGTGTGTACGAAGTGGAAGCACCATTGGTAGATGAACTACCAATGGGGTGTTTGCCCCCACTCGTTGAGGCATCGGAAGTTGGCCTTACAAAGGTGGTGGACGATTTGGATGAATTTCCCATCTTATACCCCAAGCCAATGTGATGATTGGCTGGAAGTAAGTCACTTGGGATTTTATCCAAATGGTCCTTACCTTTATTGAATTTATTAATTCTGCCTAATATGCACTCATACTTCTCGGTGAGAGAATGCATAGAAGCATCCAAAGTGGACACTTGTGATGTGAGTACATAAACACGAGACTTGAGATTCTCATTCTCAATACTCAAAGTTGAGTTTTGATAAATCAAATCCGCCATCTCGCGTTCATCCGAATTCTCAATATGAATATGTTCAAGTTGAGATTTGAGATTTACAATCTCATTTCTCAAACCTTCAACAACGGTATCGTTGTTGATGATGGTAGGCTTAGGTGAGGTTTGAAGACTAGTTAGCTCATCTTTAGTCTTAGTATATCTATTTACTAGTTTAGAATACTTATACCAAATTTGCTCGTTAGCTAATCTAAGGTCATCCATAGTTACCCCATCGCCTTCATCCTCGCTTTCATCGGAGGAGGACTCTTGATCATGTTCCTCTCTAGCCATAAAGCACATGTGTGCTTGCTCCACTTGCTCATCATCCGACTCTCCACTTGAGGAGTCCTCGTCAGAGTCATTGAATGTCCCGACAAGTCCTTTCTTGTACCCTTTTTTGTACTTTTGAGACTTGTCGAACTTTGGCACCTTCCACTTCTCCTTTTGTTTGTTTTAAGGACAATCCGCTTTCATGTGTCCTGGCCTGTTGCATTTAAAACACAAAGGAGCGGAGGCGTTAGTAGAACTAAATTTTGATTTGTTCTTGAAGTTACCTTTCCGAAAGAATCGGTTGAACTTATTTGCCATGAGGGCAATGGATTCCAAGTCCCACTCGTCTTCCGATTCTTCATCATCGGTAGATGTAGATGGAGCGGCCTTGAACGCAATCGTCTTTTTCTTTGGCTCGTCTTGCTTCAAGTACGACTTCATCTTGTCTTGCATCTTTAATTTACTGTCCTTGCGTACCTCATAAGACATCAAGGTACCCATTAGTTGAACGACAGTATATTTATTCATATCGTTACCTTCCTCGATGGCGAAGGTACGCTTTTCCCAACAAGAAGGAAGTCCGTATATGATCTTTGAGACTTTGTCCTTTTGGGTGTAGGTCTTTCCAAGAGCCTCCAACTCGTTGGTAATGTTAACGGAGCGAGTATAGTACTCCTTCATCTTCTCACCCTGTTGCATGTGAAATAATTCGTAATCTTTATTTACAACAGTGAGTTTGGAGTCTCTTACCCTACTCGTTCCTTTATGCAAGATGAGGAGTGAGTTCCAAATTTGATATGCACTCTTACATGTGCATATCTTGTTGAAGTCTTCTGGCTCCAACGCACATTGCAAGGTGTTCATTGCCTTGGCATTGTTTACCTCCGCGGCGACCTCCGCTGTAGTCCACTTAGCGAAATCCTCTTCAGCGGGCTAGACAAACTCCATCAACGTAGCTCTCCATAGTGAAGTGCTCTGGAGGAACGTTTCCATCCGGTATTTCCAGTACCCATAATTGGTATCGTTGAAGAAGGGAGGCCTAGTCGAGGAGTGTCCTTCCATCACCGAAGAAGCTCCTGTTGAGTATTGATTCCCCGGATTTGGTTTTGATGATGAGTAAACATAAATATTGTGTACTAACTCTTTGTGAGCGCAGTTATGGAGATCGTCGCCAAAATACTGCGTACATCTAAAGCGACGTCTCAAGACTTCTCAAAGCGCGTGATCGTGTGCCTGAAGCTTCGTTGAAGCTCAAGGACCATTATTGAAGTCAAGAAGATTCGATTGAAGCTTTTGAAGATGGTTCGTCAGGTTTTATTTATGTCTTCTAGCTTCATAGAATAGAATGTTAAGCCTTGAGTAGGACTTACATTATAATCTTCTTATCGCTCATATCTTAGAGCTAGGATTATCTTAGAAGACATTAGAAACTTTTCCGAAGCTTATCGCTTCTTCCCTCGGCTTCTAGTGCATCTTAGTTGGTTCAAGTAGAAGAACCAACCGACTAGATGATGATCTAGTCGGTCGACAATTCCTCTTGAACCGACTAGATGTCCTTGCTCATTTCAGCCTAGGCACTGTTGATCAATTAGTCAGTCAAAGAAGGTTCACCGACCGACTAGATGACGATCTAGTCGGTTAGGAATCCTTCTCAGACCGACTAGTTATCATTGCCTCATTTCAACTCATTCACTGTTTATAGTTAGCCGGTCCAAGAAGGTTCACCGACTGACTAGTTGTCAAACTAGTCGGTTAGGAATTCTTCTCAGACCGACTAGTTGTGTATTCATTTTCATAGCCTGAGCTACTGTTTATCATTAGTCGGTCAAAGAACAATCGTCGACCGACTAGTTGAGAAATTAGTCGGTTGGAATTTGTTCTCAGACCGACTAGTGTTGCTTGATTTCAGCCTATCATGTTTCAACTCTTAGTCGGTCAAAGAACACTCACCGACCGACTAGTTGTGAAACTAGTCGGTTGGCAAGTCTTCTTAGACCGACTAGTTCTAGTTCTCATGAAATATCTTCGCTTAGTCGATTCATGTTGAATCACCGACTGACTAGTTAATAAACTAGTCGGTCAGTGATCCTTCTTTGACCGACTAGTCTGCTTCAGAATAGAGCCGTTGGAGCATTTATTGCACGAATTTCTCTTCTCTCTTTCCTCTATCCTATATATACTTGGAGGGGTTCTTTCCTAGTATTCAAGGCTGACATTTTCAGCGGTTTAGAGAAATCAAAGAGGAGCCATTCAACTCTATTCCAAAGCTCTCTCTCTTCTCACAAGAATCTCTCCCTCAACTTCTTGAGCCCTAATTCCTCAAGAGAGATTCTCTCCATTGTGAGCCTCTCAAGCTAAGAGCTTGATCCAAGGTCACCAACTCCATCCTAGGCTTCTATTGCTGGTCAACTTCTTGGAGCTAGGGTTTGTTGCCTTCTTCTTCCTCAAAATCCATTCTTGCCCTAAATTGGTAAGTATACTCAAGGCATAGGATTTTGTGGTAAGTGTTTCATTATTTCATCTCATTTGTTATTTGAGTTTGTCTCTCGGTTGTGAGAGAGTTTGTGATCCCGGGTTGTGGGAGTGACAATTACATTGTGTATGATTTGGTCTTGTAGAGGTTTTTCTACAAGAATTTCATAGTGCAAAATCTTGGGTTAGTGGTTTCTAACTCAAGTATCCGGAGGGTCCGGGTGGTTGGGACATAGGATCACCTGGAACAAGTTGTGGAGACTTGGGTGGATCCGAACCCGTTACATCATTTGTTTGCGATTGTCTATTCTTGTTGTTTGTAGTCTATTACGCATTGTTGTTTGTGTGTTTGCAAAATAATTAAGAATAACACTCTTGATTATTTTAAAGTACTATTCACCCCCCCCCCCCCTCTAGTACTTGTGCAGTAGCTACGCAGAGCATTACAATTGGTATCATAGCCAAGGTTCATAGCTATGACAAACAACGACTACAGCGTCTTCAAGAATCATGAAGGAGCTTCTTCGGTGATGGAAGGACACTCCTCAACTAGGCCTCCCTTCTTCAACGGTACTAATTACGGGTACTGGAAATGCCGAATGGAAACGTTCCTCCGGAGCACTTCATTATGGAGAGCCACGATGACGGAGTATGTCGAGCCCACCGAACAAGATTTTGCTAAGTGGACTACCGCGGAGGTCTCCGCGAAGGTAAACAATGCCAAGGCGATGAATGCCTTGCAATGTGCGTTGGACCCCGAAGACTTCAATAAGATATGCACATGTAAGAGTGCATATCAAATATGGAACCAACTCCTCATCTTGCACGAAGGAACGAGTACGGTAAAGGACTCTAAACTCATTGTTGCTAACAAAGAGTTCAAATTATTTCATATGCAACAGGGTGAGAAGATGAAGGAGTATTATGCTCGCTTCGTCGACATTACCAATGAATTGGAGGCTCTTGGAAAGACCTACACCCAAAAGGAGAAAGTCTCAAAGATAATTGACGGAGTTCCTTCTTGTTGGGAAAAGCGTACCTTCGCCATCGAGAAAGGTAATAATATGAATAAATATACCGTCGTTCAACTAATGGGTACCTTGATGTCTTATGAGGTACGCAAGGATAGTAAGATAATGATGCAAGATAAGATGAAGTGTTACTTGGAACAAGACGTGCCAAAGAAAAATACGATTGCATTCAAGGCCGTTCCATCTACATCTACCGATGATGAAGAATCGGAAGACGAGTTGGACATAGAAGCTTTGGCCGATATGGAAAAGAAGTTTGACCGATCCTTCCGAAAAGGTAAGTTCAAGAATAATTCTAAATTTAGTTCAACTAATGCCTCCGCTCCTGTGTGTTATAAATACAATAAGCCAAGACACATCAAGCCGGATTCTCCTCTAAACAAACACAAGGAGAAGTGGAAGGCACCCAAATACGACAAGTCGAGAAAGTACAAGAAGGGGTACAAGAAAGGGCTTGTCGGCTCATTCACCAACTCCAAAGAGGACTCTTCAAGTGGAGAGCCAGATGATGAGAAAGTGGAGAAAGTAAACATGTGCTTCATGGCTAGAGAGGAACATGTTCAAGAGACCTCCTCCGATGAAAGCGAGGATGAAAGCGAGGATGAAGGCGATGAGGTAACAATGGATGAACTTAGATTAGCTAACGAACAACGTTGGTCTAAGTTTTCTAAATTGGCTAGTAAATATAGCAAGATTAAAAATGAGCTAACTAGTCTCCAAACCTCACCTAAGCCTATCATCATCAACAACGACACCGTTGTTGAAAGTTTGAGAAATGAGATTGTAAATCTCAAATCTCAACTTGAGCATATTCATGTTGAGGATTCGAATGAACATGTGATGGCAGATTTGACGTCTCAAAACTCAACTTTGAGTATTGAGAATAAGAATCTCAAGTCACGTGTTTGTGCACTCACATCGCAAGTGTCCACCTTGGATGCTTCTATGCATTCTCTCACCGAGAAGTATGAGTGCACATTAGGCCGAATTCATGAATTCAATAAAGGTACGAGCCATTTGGATAATATCCTAAATGACTTACTTCCGGCCAATCATCACATTGTCTTGGGGTATAAGATGGGAGACTCGTCCAAATTGTCCACCACCTTTGTTAGGCCAACTTCTGATGCCTCAACTAGTGGGAGTAAACACTTCATGGATAGTTCTTCTACCAATGGTGCTTCCGCTAGGTACACACCCCCATTTGGAAAGAAACCCACTTTGGGTGGATCTCCAAAGAAGGGTATTGCTTTCATGTATACCATGCCACGTAGGAACACACCTCCTACTCCACATGTTCGCACGTATGATGATTTTTATGCTCCACATCCACGAGCACATGCACACCATGTAAGACACACTCATGCACGTGTTCCTTCACATGCATATGTTCATCCTCATGACTATATGAATGATTATCATCATGCTCCATTTCATCATATGTCATATGCCTATCCACGACATGCATCACATAGAAATCAACAACGTATGCATGTTCCCAATAGGAATAGGGCTCCCAAAATCTTCACTATTTGGAGTCCGAATGACACAAGCATGCATGAAAAACAAGTTTACATGAATTCCGATTTTATGAATGTCGTGCATAATGATGATTTCGTTAGGAAGTCTAAGTCCAATTGGACTTGGCTTCCAAAGGTCTAATCTCTTAGAACCCAATGTCCTTGGGTACCATGGAATGCTATTTTATCTTCAGGTACTCAAGAAATAGAGAAGGAGCAACAAATCTAAATTTAGCTCCAAGAATTGTGTTTTCTAGGTTCAATCCACCGTGGGATACCAACCCTACCAACTCATTTACTTGCAAAGTTTTTATTCAAATGGAGTTGATGGTGCTTAAGTGATGCACCAAAGTAGGGGGAGCTTAATGTTGTAAGTATATTCTTACATTTGATATACATTTGGTATCCATGTGTGTTGAATGCATACATTGGTAGACTATGTACATTGGTATCATTCTTGTTTCATCTAGTATCCTAGTATGCTAGATATATGTATGCCATATGTTTTATGATGTTACTATCTATTTTTTGGCATAACACTTTTGCATGCAACGTTTGGTTTTCACATTGGATTTTTGTCTCTGATGTTGACTTTCGTCGTTCGACGATTTTACGAATTAAATAGATTTGCTTTTATGAAAATATAGAACTGTTTTCCATGCACTAATTAACCAAGAATGTTGATATTGGAGAGTATGTTCCATAACTCAATAAGTGAAATTGATTTGAGTTGTGATGATTTCGTTTTTCGATTTTCGACTATGGTCTCGTTGGCACGCTTTGATTTACTTCGGTATTTTACATTTGGTATTTTACTTTGGTGTCATTTGGACCGTGGTCATAATCTTCAACTCTCGTGCTTTTATATTAGCCATTAGTGTTGTCGTTGATCTCCTCCCGTTCTTTT
Source organism: Scilla litardierei (assembly GCA_030789695.1). NCBI lineage: Eukaryota > Viridiplantae > Streptophyta > Magnoliopsida > Asparagales > Asparagaceae > Scilla > Scilla litardierei. The sequence continues at coordinate 42,345,439 of CM061140.1, read as the reverse complement.
TGCTAATGCCAAAGGGGGAGAGAATTAATAATGACGATGTGCTAATTGATAATTCAAAGCAATTTACCATGAATCTAATTTGATATGTTAGATTCAGGGGGAGTGAAGATATAAAAATAGAGTTAGATCCTAAATTGCAATAATATGATTCATATTTTATATTTCCCTCGTCTGCTTGATGCGTATGATTATTATTTAATACGAGACTAACGTGTCATCAATGCAGGGGGAGTAAGTAAATTTCATTTGAATCATTATTATTGATTATTATTTATGTTGGTTTTTCATCACCAAAAAGGGGGAGAATGTTGAGTATTGATTCCCCGAATTTGGTTTTGATGATGAGCAAACATAAATATCGTGTACTAACTCTTTGTGAGCGCAGTTATGGAGATCGTCGCCAAAATACTACGTACATCTAAAGCGACATCTCAAGACTTCTCAAAACGCGTGATCATGTGCCTAAAGCTTCGTTGAAGCTCAAGGACCATTATTGAAGTCAAGAAGATTCGATTGAAGCTTTTGAAGACGGTTCGTCAGGTTTTATTTATGTCTTCTAGCTTCATAGAATAGAATGTTAAGCCTTGAGTAGGACTTACATTATAATCTCCTTATCGCTCATATCTTAGAGCTAGGATTATCTTAGAAGCCATTAGAAACTTTCCCGAAGCTTATCACTTCTTCCCTCGGCTTCTAGTGCATCTTAGTTGGTTCAAGTAGAAGAACCAACTGACTAGATGACGATCTAATCAGTCGGCAATTCCTCTTGAACCGACTAGATGTCCATGCTCATTTCAGCATAGGCACTGTTGATCAATTAGTCGGTCAAAGAAGGTTCACCGACCGACTAGATGACGATCTAGTCGGTTAGGAATCCTTCTCAGACCGACTAGTTATCATTGCCTCATTTCAACTCATTCACTGTTTACAGTTAGTCGGTCCAAGAAGGTTCACCGACCGACTAGTTGTCAAACTAGTCAGTTAGGAATTCTTCTCAGACCGACTAGTTGTGTATTCATTTTCACAGCCTGAGCTACTGTTTATCATTAGTCGGTCAAAGAACAATCGTCGACCGACTAGTTGAGAAATTAGTCGGTTGGAATTTGTTCTCAGACCGACTAGGGCTGCTTGATTTCAGCCTATCATGTTTCAACTCTTAGTCGGTCAAAGAACACTCACCGACCGACAAGTTGTGAAACTAGTCGGTTGGCAAGTCTTATTAGACCGACTAGTTCTAGTTCTCCTGAACTATCTTTATTGGCTGTCATCCTCTTAGTCGGTTCATGTTGAATCACCGACCGACTAGTTGATAAACTAGTCGGTCAGTGATCCTTCTTTGACCGACTAGTCTGCTTCAGAATAGAGCCGTTGGAGCATTTATTGCACGAATTTCTCTTCTCTCTTTCCTCTATCCTATATATACTTGGAGGGGTTCTTTCCTAGTATTCAAGGCTGACATTTTCAGCGGTTTAGAGAAATCAAAGAGGAGCCATTCAACTCTATTCCAAAGCTCTCTCTTCTCACAAGAATCTCTCCCTCAACTTCTTGAGCCCTAATTCCTCAAGAGAGATTCTCTCCATTGTGAGCCTCTCAAGCTAAGAGCTTGATCCAAGGTCACCAACTCCACCCTAGGCTTCTATTACTGGTCAACTTCTTGGAGCTAGAGTTTGGTGCCTTCTTCCTCAAAATCCATTCTTGCCCTAAATTGGTAAGTATACTCAAGACATAGGATTTTGTGGTAAGTGTTTCATTATTTCATCTCATTTGTTATTTGAGTTGGTCTCTCGGTTGTGAGAGAGTTTGTGATCCCGGGTTGTGGGAGTCACAATTACATTGTGTATGATTTGGTCTTGTAGAGGTTTTTCTACAAGAATTTCATAGTGCAAAATCTTGGGTTAGTGGTTTCTAACTCAAGTATCCGGAGGGGATCCGGGTGGTTGGGACGTAGGATCACCGGAAACAAGTTGGGGAGACTTGGGTGGATCCGAACCCGTTACATCATTTGTTTGCGATTGTCTATTCTTGTTGTTTGTAGTCTATTCCGCATTGTTGTTTGTGTGTTTGCAAAATAATTAGGAATAACACTCTTGATTATTTTAAAGTACTATTCACCCCCCCCCCTCAGTACTTGTGCAGTAGCTACGCAGGGCATTACAGCTCCTTCACAGTTCCTGAAGGTGCTGTAGTCTGAAGGTGGACGAACGGTCTTGTTGTCGTTGGTAGACATAGCTATGAACTTGGATTTGATACCAAATGTAATGCCCTGATAGCTACTGCACAAGTACTAGAGGGGGTGAATAGTACTTTAAATAATCAAGAGTATTATTCCTAATTATTGTGCAAACACAAACAACAATGCAGAATAACTACAAGCAACAAGAAATAAGCAACTCAAACAAATCGATATATCGGGTTCGGATCCACCCAAGTCTTCCCGACTTGTTCCCGGTGATCCTACGTCCCAACCACCCGGATCCCCTCCGAATACTTGAGTTAGAAACCTCTAACTCAAATTTGCACTACGAAATTCTTGTAGAAAACCTCCACAATACCAAACCATACACAAATGAAAATGTGACTCCCACAACCCGGGATCACACACTTCACTCACAACCGAGAGAACAACTTGCAATATCAATGTAAATGAAATATAAAACACTTACCAACAAAATCCTATGCCTTGAGTAAAACTTACAGATTTTAGGGCAAGAAGGATTTTGAGGGAGAAGCAAGCACCAAACCCTTGCTCCACCAAGATGACCAGCGATAGGTGGATAGGGAGAGATTGGTAACTTGGATTCAAGCTCCTAGCTTGAGTGGCTCACAATGAAGAGAATCTCTCTTGAGGAATTTGGGCTCAAGAAGTTGAGGGAGAGATTCTTGTGAGAAGAGAGAGAGCTTGGAAATAAGATTGAATGGCTCCTCTCTTGGATGTGAAAATGTCTCTATTATCAGCCTTGAATCCCTGGTTGGAAGCACACAACCTTATATAGGGAAGAGACAAAACGGTCCCAAAATTCGTGGCATTAAATGCCCCAACGGCTCTATTCTGAAGCAGTTTAATCGGTCTAAGAAGGATCACTGACCGATTAGTTTTGCAACTAGTCGGTCGGTGATTCTTCTTGGACCGACTAAGAGGTTGACAGCCAAGAAAGATAGTTCAGGGAATATAGAACTAGTCGGTCTAAGAAGACTTGCCAACCGACTAGTTTGACAACTAGTCGGTCGGTGAGTGTTCTTTGACCGACTAAGAGTTGAAAAACAAAAGGCTGAACACAAGAGAACTAGTCGGTCTAAGAACAAATTCCAACCGACTAGTTTCTCAACTAATCGGTCGATGGATGTTCTTGGACCGATTAATGATAAACAATACCTCAGGCTGTGAAAATGAAGATATAACTAGTCGGTTTAAGAAGGATTCCAAACCGACTAGTTTGACAACTAGTCGGTCGGTGAACCTTCTTGGACCGACTAATTGGTCAACAGTGAATGAGATGAATTGGAGTAGGAAATCTAGTCGGTTCAAGAAGGATTGTCGACCGACTAAATTGCCATCTAGTCGGTTGGTTCTTCTTATTGAACCAACTAACATGCACTAGAAGCCGCGAAATGAAGCGTAAGGCTTCTGGAAAGATTCTATGGGCTTCTATGATAATCCTAGCTCTAAAAATGTAAGACCTACTCAAGGCTTAACATTCTATACGATGAAGCTAGAAGACAATAAATTAAACATGACGAACTGTCTTCAAAGCTTCAATCCAAATCTCTTGACTTCAATAATGCTCCTTGAGCTTCAACGAAGCTTCAGGCACACGATCACGTGCTTTGAGAAGTCTTGAGATGTCGCTTGAGATGTACGAAGTAATTTGACGACGATCTCCATAACTGCGCTCACAAAGAGTTAGTTCACGATATTTATGTTTGTTCATCATCAAAACCAAATCCGGGGAATCAATACTCAACAGACTAAACATGAATGATCGAAGAAGTATACAGCTAAGTATTCGACTCTTCGATCTGATCGAAGAAGTTCAAATACTTCTGTCATTGTGTTCTCTATTTTATCAGACTTGTGTTACAGCAAGAACACGTGTCGTAATAAAATAATAACAACTTATCCTGGCTAACTTAGACTTGGGTTAACTTAAACTTGGGGCCGGGTACATCCATATGTACGAGACTACGAGTTTACCAACTCATTCTTCCACTGTCTTACAGATGGAATTTCGGCCATCATACCTTTGAGACAAGATTCACAAGTGTCTATTGACTTCATAATACGAGAGGTCAGACCCCTCTTTATGTGACTTGTGAAGCTTAGTCTCTTCGGTACGGCCTAGTCTATTTTGCCATATAAGTTTTGATATTATCTTGCGTATTCATGTATTAACATTTAATATATTATCGTTATACAAATTTCTCATTGCTTCAGAAGCAAGGTGAAGACATTCGCAAAAATTTTAGACGTCATCTGTAGTCCAAGAAACAACAATTGCTCCTTTTTTCAACATGTATGACAATCTATTTTGTATAACGATTATCCTAAAGTCGTGACATCAAATATGTCACATTTTCAGTTCCTCCTACTTTTGCCTTTACTAATGATTAAAAAAAACCTTTCTTACTCAATTGACTTTCCTTAATGCCTTCTTCCTTTTCTAAATCTCATTTAGATATTATGCATCTCAACACAAATAATAGCTGTGCAAATATTTCATGTATCCAAACGCTTGAGCTTTGCAAACTTGAGTGTACTCAACAAGTTGCTCGTCTCAAAATCCGGTTGGGACACATAGTCTTGCACCATTCATTTACTTATCTTCGATTCAAACAATTTGATCGAAGTTTCGAACTTTACAGATCGAAACCGTTTTCCATACAATCTTGAGTTGACTAAACAAATTGTATGGAGAAACATACTTTGAAAATCAGTATGTTCAAGCTGCTCCTAATAGAGGCGAGTGACAGGTAGCGTGCATTTATTTTGTTGGACCCAGAGCTTAAGGAAACCTGTCACGCCCCGCTTCCCAACAATGTGGAGGCGACGCGTGAGAAGGTCCGCTCAGACTTGAAGCTGCAAGCTCCAAGCCCGATAAGCGTCAATCAACAATAAATTTACATGTCCTTGCAACGTGATACGAAACAAAGATAATAATAAAGGAAATGAGACAAAAGACAATCTCAGAATATCCATCATAATAAATTCCAACATCACAGAAAAAGCCACCAGGCTCAAAAGGGAAAAGCTAAGGCCTAACATGGCCAACAAAGTACAACATACAAGCAAGGGTGCCCCGCACCAACAACTAACAGGAATCCTAAAACCGAAAGGAAACTCGGCAAGGTCACCGGTGTCCACAAGACTCCACCACAGCAACAAAAGTGCGGCAGCAGCGCCAAATCCCCTGCAACAAGCTCTGGCTCTGGGTCTAACATGCGACACCCAAAAGAGAGAGGGGCACATGTCAGCAAGTCTAAAAAGACTTGTGCAAGGAAACTAAAAGTAAAACAACCTAGCAGTTCTAGCATGATGCGATGACAGGGCATATAACAAAAGTGCAACAAGTAGGTAAACGAGCACGACAAGACAGGAGCATGGCATGACAAGAGTAGCAAAGCTACTATCATTATCAAGGATTTCACTAATCACGATCATCACGAATCACGAATCACGAATCACGAATCACGAATGTTTTGTAGATGTTTACGCCTTACAGCTGAAATTGTCTTTCTTTCATGCTGATTGGCCGCTTAACACTACCCCAAAAACCCAGAGTTTACGCCTTACCACTGCATTTGCTGATCGGGCAGACTCCTAGTTGATTGGCCGCTTAACTCTTACCCCCAATACCCACACGTAGACGAGCCAGGGTCCCTGTACAGGAGCTCAGTAAATGAGCCAGGGTTGCCCCGCACGGGAGCTCGTTTTCTATATCACGAATCAGGAAGTGTATTTGGCATAGGGGTGCACCTAGCCTCAATATCGAGCGTTGGGGTTAGCAACTCACTATGCTCGCTTCTGGTCACGAGCCAGGAAGTACAAGTATTGTAGCGTGTGCTACGAATGCAACATTCAACATGGATAGCATGAATGACATGGCAAGTTATAATGCATTGCGTACAGTTATAATATTAAAACATGGCAGATAATCGCGTACCGTTAATTGGAAGTAAACATGGCAGTTTAGTATGCATGAACAACAAGTTAAGAGGGTTGGATCTAGCTTCGTTGTCAAGCTAGATCAATTGAGGTGGCGGGTCTAGTTTCGTTGTCAAACTAGATCAATTGGTGTCTAGGCGGCTATCATTTCAACGTCTAATCTCTTTTACGCTACAACAAGCAATTGGCCTAAAACATGGCCTAAACCCTAAGTGGCAAGTTTCACTTGCCTCACGCCAAGGAAGACGATCAACGAGGCACGCCATGAAAAGTTATCTACGGAGATGAAATCGCTGCCATGGCAAAACAACATTAGAACAACATCCAACCTAGTTTATTAACAGGGTTTCAATAAAATCACAAGGAGAGTTATGAGAAACCCAAAGGATCGAACCCTACCGTATAGAAGCGGAAGATCAATGCCGAGCAAGCACGACAACGGAAGAACGATCCGAGGAAACCTAGGGTTCAGATCTAGAAATGGGGAGAAAATCCGGAGAAATGGGGTTTTGGGGATTTTTGGGGGTTTTCCGGCGACCTAGAGGTGGTGGCCGGCCAAAATGGCGAGAGGGAAGCTCCAAGGGAGGAAGGAATGGCTTGGGATGAAGGAGGAAGGGTTTGGAGATGAAGGGGGATGATTTGGGGAAGGAGGAGGTTCAGGAGAAGAGAGGGAAGAGAAGAAAACGATTGGGGGTTTATATAGAAAATCGTGTGGCGGCTAGGGCAAACCTAGGGTTTCTGGGTGAATTAGTTGGTCAAAGAAGGGTGGCTGACCGACTAGTTTGGGAACTAGTCGGTCGGTCGAATAACTGTGACCGACTAAGAGCAAACAGTAACTCCTGAAGGAAAAATGAACTTTGAATTAGTCGGTCTGTGAAGGCTTGTCAACCGACTAGTTTGAGAACTAGTCGGTCGGTGAGTGTTCATAGACCGACTAAGAGTAAACAGTAACTCGGCTGGGAAAATGATCAATGAACTAGTCGATTGAAGAACAATGGCTGACCGACTAGATTACAATCTAGTCGGTCGAAAGATGTTCTCAGACCGACTAAAGATAAACAGTAACATAGGGGAAATTAATCAAAGGAACTAGTCGGTTAAAGAACAAGTTCTGACCGACTAGTTTCACATCTAGTCGGTCGGTGGTTGTTCTTAGACCGACTAACGATAAACAGTAACTCCTGAATTATAATCAAAGCCCACTAGTCGGTCCATGAAGAATTGCCGACCGACTAGATTGAGATCTAGTCGGTTGGTTCTCCTTCTTGAACCAACTAACGTGCACGAAAAGTGCCGATTCGAAGCGCGAAGCTTTGGGAAGATTTCTATGGCTTCTAGGATCGATTTATACTCTAAGATATGAGCGATTTGAAGCTCGTCATGAATGACTTACTCCAAGATCAACGATATAAGGAAGAGACTAGAAAATCATAACGAAACGATCGAAAACGAAAGCGACGGAGATGGGAAATCACGCATACGGAGAAAATCCACCAAACATATATATATATATATATATATATATATATAATCGATAACACTAACATAGAAAAACCAGTCGTTACAAAATCATTGTCCTTAAGCATGTACTAAGAAGGTCATTTTTAATGTCAGTGAGAACATAGTTTAGTCTATCAATTAGAATTTGAGTTGATATTCCATTAACTAGCCATTTGGACCAGTTAACTTATTCTCTTAGAATATTATATTTTTGATTCCATTGGTAAACATAGAACTAGCCTAGTTTAGCATATGTTTAATTTTAAATATAGATAGAATGGCTTTTATCTAACTATATCCTCCCACTATTTTAGCGATCATTTTTAGCTATAATAATGAACGATTTAATTAAATTAAATTAAATGGAAAAGAGATCCAACCACCCTGAGCCTCACAACCTTGCGTATGCTCAACAAATTGCTTGACTCTGCGATTGGTAGATGACTCTTCATCAATCATATCATATATGATTCCATTATTAGTTTTTATCCCTATCCACTTATGATCATGAGTGTGCTCATCCAAATCACCATGACTAGTCTAGTCAGACCCTTGTTTTTGTGTCTAGCCTAACTTACGCCGACGCTCGATGTATGGGCACGACACGACGGTTTGTGTTAAGTCTAGAATACATCTCATGTATTGAGAATTTGGTTTCCATAAAGTATCTATGACATAGCTTGAGTGTGCGCAACAGCTATAACAAAGAACCTATAGTTGCCAACCTCTAAAACAGGGAGGGTTACGGCTATTCTTGAAGAAGATTTTTAGCGCAATTGACTAGATATAATCGACGATGTCACATAATCATAATTCGCATCCTTGCGGCCGAGTGGAACACAACCAGGGATTTGGCTAGGCCAGGATCATTATCCCCAGTCGAGCTAGGATGATCCACGACACTGGTCAAGAAACACCAGAGCAGATCATGGTCCATTGAAGGAAACTTATTATTCATATGTGTCTCATCGATTAGAATTGGCTTCATTAAAACTAGTTAATCCTATCAACTAGTTGAATCCTAAAATTCGAAATTTCAAGGATTGGTTAATAACTTTTATTAATGTCATTATCAATTATAAGGATAATTATGGTGCTATTATAATCATATATGAGGCATTTAAAATTCAAGTTGCAACAATTTAAATCATAGCCTTTTGTTCGAAATTATTACTAGAACAATTAAAATAATAATTTGGAGAGTGCTACCATAAACAAGAATTTAATATGTTGCAACAATTTTTAAATCATAGCATTTTGTTCAAAATTATTATTAGAACAATTAAAATAATAATTTGGAGAGTGACCCTAAACAGGAATTTAAAATGTTGCAACAATTTTAAATCATAGCTTGTCAAAAAATTATCTCATAATTTTCTGAAAAGTTTTAATGGCTATCTTAATAGTTTTTCTTGAATTATCACATAATCAAAATTAACTAATATAACCATTAAAATTATCTAAACAATTTAGCATGATAACAAAGCAATTTAAATTTATCTCATAAAATTTTCTTGCTAAACATGCAACTTAAATTTTATTGCATAAGTTTAAGTTACATCAATAATTATCAAATAATTATAAAGATCTAATTTTTAAAATTATCACATGATTTTAAAATTAAATCTAATTTCCAAAAACAATTTTCGAAAATAAAAACATTGCATTCAAAAACGACTATTAAATAGTTTAAATAAAACCTCCTTCTGATGGGGAAACATGTTGTATCATATACCTTTATAAATGCGAATCATATATCAAGTAGACCCCGCTCTGATACCAATGAAGGGTTTTACGAGGTCCTTCGGGCTATAAATTCGACGTCCAACCTAAGTCGGACGGGCGATGAAAACAAATCAGCAGCGGAAAAATAGCACTTAAAATAGTTTTAAGTATAAGACCTAAAGATTTAACCCTAGCCAAGATCTTTACTATCTCGGGGTTGGGTCCGACCAACCCCTAAAGATAGATCTATCAAACAGTTTCAATTATAAACGCATGAATATTTAAACTATATACATTTCACTTCGTTTCAGCAAAATACGAAGCATCGTTTTCAGCAATATTTCTTTGGCCCCGCGCCGCTTCTTCCAAGCCGAACCGCATCCCGAACCGAACCGCTTCCCGAACCGCAACACGTCCCGAGGCAAGCAACACCCATGTCACCGAGTCAACCACGTGCCGAAGAAGATTGTACCTTGAGTGTATCCTTCGTCAAGACTTCGGATCTGATACGAGCTCCTTCGTAGCTTTGTTAGAGCCCGAATAGGATCAAGGAAGAATTTAGGGAGAAAGAGAATATTTTATTTAAGCGCAGATCTGGGCTTGCTCACATTTAATGGAGCTACTCATATCTGGAGCTTAGAACGAGTTTCAAGGAGGGGAGTACGTCCCAATTTATATATGCGGCTGATTCCTCCCCTTCACTCCATATCTGATGTGGGACTAAAAATTTTGGAGGAAAAATTAATTAAAATTTGCCTTTCACAAAGGTCAAACATTAGCAAATTTTTCCTCCCTCACCTTTGCGCTTCGTAAGTAATACAACCTATCAAATCAAAACGGGTTGAACGGTGAACGCATAGGAAAAAAACGGCGACTCAATCCGAGTTCATTTGACCCCTCAAACGAGCGTCCCAACATAGCCCAAAACCAGTTTTTCGCAAAAAACTGCAGCCGCCAAAATAACCACTAGGGTTTCAGAATATGTGGGCCCCACCATGGGGCCTACAGGCTTCGCGGGCGCGCACTGCAGGCTGGGGCGCCCGCCCGCAAGTGCAGGCGGGCTTGACCTACCCAGGGGCGCGGGCGGGTCAGGAGCCCGCCCTTGCGGGCGGGCCCGACCCACCCAGATTTGGGCGGGCGGGCCCACCCCTGGGCTGGGCAGCCATGCCCAAATTGGGCCTGGGCACCGAGCCCAGTTGGGCTGGTGCGCCCAGCCCTTTTGGGACTGGGCTGAACCTCAACTAGGCTCCCCTTTGGCACTGTTTTGGCTCTAATTTGCACATTTGGAGTCTATTTTCGACGTGGTTCGAACCTGCGTTTAGACCGGGACGATCACGTCATCCAAGTAACTATTTCCACACGTTTATTATGTTAAATATGCACATAAACTGTTTACCACACATTTAATTTTCTTTTGCATCATATGCAAAATTCTCACATCATTAATGTTCTAAGCTTATATCGCAAACTCTTTGTGACTTATAAAATCCATTTGTATCAAATACAAATGAACCAAGGGCATACATCCTCCAACATGCTCTTCCGTGAGAGTGAGAGAGGACGTTGCGAAAGCCTTGTTGGATGACGGAGGATCGTGAGTACATTGCCGTCTGGATGTTGAAGAACGAGACATTGATCGCGCACAGATAACCAATCGAATTCAAACATCCGTCTTCATCGATCTTGATGTATACCAAAAAACCTAGTATATTTTAACCATGATCATGATGTTTACTACGTTAAATACCCTAGATCAGATTAAATCAAATCAAAAACAAAAAAACTAGGGAAAGGGCAGTGGCCAATTGGCTGCCAGCCCAACCCATGGGGAGAGAGGGTGATGATCACCGTCCGCTGACCCTAGGGCGACCAGTCGCCAACCCGTCGGTCGAATAAAAGAAAACACGTAATACAAAACACGGCTAGCCAGCGACACCCATGCCGCCAGCCAACAACACCCCCCATCTGATGCCCCTCCAGTGGCAATACATCGCCACCATCGCCGATGGTGACCCGAACCTTTCATAGGGTATTTCAAAAAAAACAATCTTTTTCACCAGCCGACAACCCTAAGCTGTCAGTACCCATGCTGTCGACAGTGGCATCGGCAAAAGCCCCCTCCCCACCTGACTACTGCTACTACGGTGGTGTGTTGCCGCCGCTGGTGGCAACGCCCCGCATATGTTTCAATTTTTGAAAAAAATAGCTGCAGACCGAAGCCCAAAGCCCATGATGCAGGCAGCGGCCCGTAACTAAATTCAACCAAAAGAAGAAAATCCATGACTGTGGGCCGAAGCCCGCTGCGATAGCCCTCGGGTTTCGGCCCGCAGGCTAGTGCAAATATTCAAAAAAAAGATCGATGGGGGCTGACTGGCAGGCCGAAGCCCGTATCTTTTGCTGTGGGCCTCAACGAAAAGGGGGGATGGACTGGGCTGGTTTAGCAGGTCGAAACCCGCATCTTTTGTTGTGGGCCTCCGCCCCAAACCAAAGAAAAAAAGGGAATGAGAGAAAGAAAATAAGAAGGGGATAGAAAAATTTTAAAATAAATATAATGGGGCATACTTCAGTTTTTCAATTTTTTTCCTGAACAAGACCCCATTACCAATGTCTATAAATTTTTTCAGCATATTACTCAAGTGTGATCATGTTTTAAGATTATGTTAATATGCTACATATCACGTACTATCTGGCATGCTTCTATGATATTTTCTGCTTTTTATCGTAAGCCTTTGCTTAATAATTATGAGGATCCAGCGACCACTCTGCTGTTATCACCCAACCTAACGGTGTATGACATTGGCATGCGGTCCAATTAATTATTAAGCATAAAATATTTGAATTTTCATATCCTGTGAATATTATATGTCAGATATGTGATATGTGATATGTGATGAAAATGTCTTGTGCACTATTTTTGCATGAATGGCTATATTGTAATTTTGGATCGGCTTTAGTCCCATTTTAATTTCCTGCACTTTTTCCTTTTATGAGAGAAAAATGTATTGATGAATATAATGTAATGCCAAAGACCAACAGTTACTTCCATGAAGGCGGAGGCCACCCCCTGATGAAGAAGATTTTTATGAGACCCAAGTGATTTCCAAAGTTGTACCATTTCATTTATGTAAAAAGGGATAAGACCCCCTTCTTCAATTGGAATTTTATTGATGCCGGCTAATTTGGGCATCTCTCTTTGGTCTTTTTGATGTGTAATGTAATTTTGAAGCTCTGTATGGCGCTCTTGGAGAAGGTATATATTTGTAGGTTGGAGGTGACGACGCTTGTGCCCTCTCCCTTCTCCTGCACTTATTTACTGGAACCATTTGCGCAATTTTGTGGACATTCTTTTTATTAATATAGAATCATTTACTTGCCAAAAAAAAAAAATTTGGACTGTGGACATTATTTTTAGTGGTAGACTGGCCAATCCACACAATTAGCATATTTGCTCTATGATTATTATACATGAAACATTTTATCAAATTCATCAATTGATTATGATCATGCAATTATGCTTATAAATAATTATGAATAATGGCACATGAAGCAATTATTGTTTTTAAAATTTTGAATAATTATTATTTATATAGGCAATTGGACCCGAAGTATGCCAATACCCTTTTCCCTTATAAAATACAAATGAATGATTGCAAAGGGATAATGTGAAAGTCATTTTTTCCACCTTCTAGACATAAGTCTTAAAGATGAGCATCGCGCGATAAATAAATCCTACAAGTTCTATTGTCTAATTACAGACCAGTATGGACATCAAAAGTATGTCATATCACCGCTAAGTGATCTCACCTCATATCACCACTAAGTGATCTCACCTCATGAGGCAGGATTCTTGAATCTAGTGTAGGGACCCTGTGCTTTGAGGAAGAAATACTAGAGTGGGGTGAATAGTGTTTTATAGAATTATAAGGAATTTACGCCAAATAAAACACTAATTAACCAACAAATGCGAAACTGAATAATGCAATGCAAATATGCAATGTATCCTGGTTCGGTGCCACCCAAGTCAAACCCGACTTATTACCGGTGCCCTAATGCAGCAAGACCCAAGATCACACTCGGATACTCTAGTAAATACCACTATATCTTCCCGTTAGCCCACTTGCGAAAACCCCAACAAGTGCAATCGACCTACAATCGATGTCTGTGTATCCCACAACCTGTGAACACGCAAATACCTTAATCCCACAACTTAGAACTAAGCACACTCTCACAAACCGAGAGAAAATCCTTTCTTTGACTCCCACAACTTGGGATCAAGCCAACCTTCTCACCTACCGAGAGTACTCAACAAAATAGATGTATTGAGAATGAAATATACAACTTGAAATACACTCACCTATGCCTTGAATAAGAACTTACTTGTGAAGGCTATAGTGTGTGTGTGTGCGCGCGCGCGCGCGCGTGCGTGCGTGCGTGCGTGCGTGCGTGTGTGTGTGTGTGTGTGTGAAGTGCTCAATGAGGGAGGAGATATCCTTGAGATGCTTGCCCAAAGATGAAAGCAAATCTAGCTTAGATGTGTGCTTTAGAGAATAGAGGTCAAGAGAGAATTAGAGAGCACTTGAGAGGAAAAAGAGGCTTGAAAGTAAGACTTGAAAGGTTTTCTTAAGAGACCAAGTGACCTCACATATCCAGCCTATCTCCTAGATATATTAGCTCAAGGTAAGCCCAAAACCCCAAGCAAAAAACCCAAAAACCATCTCCCAACGGCTAGAATTGAGCTGAAGACGACTCGGACATGCGCCTGTAGAAGGGGGACAGTCGCTTGGTCCACTGTAGCCAATTGCTATAAATAAAAAACACTGGCACGACACAGGATGACCAGTCGACTGTAGAAGGATAATCAATCGTCTGTAGACCTGGGCAGGCGCCTGTCCAATCTACAACAAGCGGCTGTTCGTGGGGCAGATTCTATAATTTTTCTGTATAGCTGATCACTAAAACATCTATATCTGCCACTACAGATATCCAATTGGAGTGATTCAAGTTGGGTTGGAAAGCTTAGTGAGTTATCTAACTGCTACAAGTGGTTTGGATGAAAAATTCCCAACTACAGAAAAATTGGCATCAGTTTAAAGGCAAACTAGTTAAAAAACAGAATAGAGCTTCAACCAGATTTGGGCTCTGTTTATAAACAGGCAACTGTTGAAGGGCAACCAGGCCTCTGGTAAGCACACCAGGAATGTAGGATCTCCTGGCACACCAAATACACTAGAGTGGGGTGAATAATGTATTTCATGACGAAATTGCAAATTTAAAAGTTAATAAAATTGCAATAATTGTGCGAAAGTAAATAAGTACAATCCAGAGAATGGCAAACGCAAACACCAAGATTTATCCTGGTTTGGATCCTCGTGATCCTACGTCTAGTCATCTACCATGTAGAGATTTTCAATCCACTATAACACTTGCCTCGCAAGCAACAAGATACAAAAATGGCGACACTCGCAGTGTCCCAAACTTTGTACAATCTCTACACCAAGAGATTCAACTTACAAAATGAAGAATGAAAACAACACCTAAAGCATTGATGTGAATTTCAAATGGAATTCAAAGAAAATGTGTTTAAATGAAATTTCAAGGTTTCTAGATTTTGGATGGAAGAAACACTCTTGAAGATTTCAGTTTTCAAATGAAGAAAATATCAGAATTTTATTTCTTCAAATGAAAACAATGGCAGAACTTTTTCTTAAAAAAGAATAGAATTAAAATTTCTAAAGAGGAAAGTTGAAAAGGAAGTGAATTAAAGAGAAGGGGTACCCATCAATTTATAGATCTGAGAAGGAGTTATAACTGCCATATTTCAACAGCTATAAACCGTACCCAATGGATAGAATAAAGCAATTGCGAAAAATGGTCAAAACAGAATTAGCCTGCCAATGGAATTTTGTTGGTCGGCTAAGTTTGAAACGACAAAAATTTGACTGTTTGAAGTTACAGACGTGGAACTGATATGAATAGGAAGTTGACCACCAAATTTCATGGTCAAATTCGAAAAGGAAAAATTAGCATGCTGGCAAAATAAATTGGTCGACTAATTTTTTAAGAGGAATTTTGCGATTCTGCAAAAACTAAGTTGTAGATATATGATATGAGAGACCCTAGGCATCTAAGATAAGTCATCATCACGCTTAAAAACCTATAAAATGAAAAAAAAATACATTTATTACAAAAAGCCATAGATGTGACTACATCTGAATTTGAGAAGTTTTTGTTCAGGCAGTAACTAGTGATAATGTCCTAGGTGTAAATGTTGAGTAGTCAGTTATCTGCACAGAAACAGTTAGTAATAATAATATTATTAAGTTTGTCATTTCAAAACCATATGGAATAGAGATATGGAATTATGGAATTCCACCATTCTCTCCCTTTTGATGATGACAAACTTTAATCAAAATGTATTGCAATCTTGCATAATAGTAATTGTGCATATTATTACTCCCCCGAATTAATGCCTAAAGTCAATGTCAGTGTATTTCTCCCCCTTTGTCATCTACAAAAAGTGGAATAAGGAAGAGAATTAATTAAAATAAGTTTGATAGCATGCTGAAGGGTGAAAAGATAATAAAAAATATAAAGGAAACACGATATTCCATTAATACTTAGAACATAAAAATAAGACCTTTAACATCAAACTAACAACAAGGGACCCCACCTTACAAACAACAGACCAACATTCCTAAAATCAAAAACAAACGAACTAACTAAGGCCAACCGGATGCGAAACAAGCAAAGTCAAAAAACAACCAAAAACTGAGAAACACCAAATCGTCCATTTCGAAATCAACTGTCAGTGAGCCAACCAAAGTACCAAACATCAAAACAGCAGGAGAGAGCATCATTGAAGGGTTATCCAAACTACCAATCTTAGCGACGACAAGAAGTAGTGCCGTGACCAGGGGATGTAGGGTTGCGATGGGTGGTGCGATGGGGAGACAGATAAAGGTCTTCAAACAGGGAGAAAATTTGGGCCTGAGACTCTTGGATTTGTCCAAGGAGACGAGCATGAGTCTGAAGTGTTGTGTCGTAAGAACTGAATTGATGTTGGACGCCCGCAAAACCCTCACTGATGTTCTGAGTGAGAGTGTCCACATTGAAATTGAGACGGTTGAGCATGGAGGAATTGCTCTGCCTTGAAGAAGAAACACGCTAGCGAGTGACACAAACCTTCATGCGGTGACGACCGGATGAGCCCGGAGTGGTCGACGTGGGGGTGTAGCGAGATCAGTCTCGGCGTCGTCGTCATCAGATTGGGATTCGGGCACTTCTAGTTTCATGCTTGCAAGGGTGGTGGCATCAAATTCAATAGGGTTCAAAATGGGGATATCGTCATGTGTGTTGATATGGTAATGGCGCATGATGAGGGTAATGAGGCAGGCGAGATAAAAATGTTGGGTGATCGGCTTGGCAAGATGGTGAAGGAGCACTGACACCCAGTTGATGGGAAATCTGCCCATTACCGCATACTGACACTTTAGCAAACAAGTACTCATGTAGTTGCGAGACCCGGATTTGGGAACCAAATTGTAGATGAAAATCTTAACTAGGATGCGAGGAGTCGGAAGAAGACGACTTGCGTTAAGCTTGGGTGAAAAGTAGTTGCGAGTTTGGAGAGGATGACGGAATCGGACATGGAAAATTCAAGGTCCTCATCATTGGCGGGGGAAGGTGGATGATGTCTGCAAGGGTATGGGAGTTGAGAACAATATAAATTCCTTTGATCTGGGAGAAGACAGTATGATTTCCTTGGTCGACTTGGGAGGTGAGATTTGCGTAGAATTCTTGAACGAGAAGAGGATAATAGGGAACTTTAGCGTAGGAGTTCCAGAGGGTGGTAAGGCCGATGGCAGAGAGTAGCATGAGGATGTCGAAGGAGGAGAGGGACGCATAGTTAATGTATCGTTCGGCTATGATAGTGATGTTTTCAAAGGAATGAAATTTAGCCTCGCAAGCGGGAGTGCGAAAGCGCGAAAGCGCGAAGAGAATTCGGGGGATTGAAAGTGAGAAGAGGATGCCATGGCAGTGGAGTTGCGGATAGGAGTGAGGAAGATGAAGAGAAAAGAGAGTGCATAGGGCTTTAAGCAAAAAAGTGGAACAATTGTGGAAACCAAATGGTTGAAGAGAGGAGGAGTTGTAGAAACTAATTGGTGAAACGAACGGGCATTTGAGGAACTGAATGGAGAAGAAAAACTGTCCAGGAAGTTCGGAAGGCGGAAGAAACTGAACAGACACAGTTCGGAGAAGAACAGACAAACCAGTAAAATTGGTCGACCAATTTAAATTTGTTGGTCGGCCAAAAAATAATGGACCAAACCGTGAGTAAAAGAAAGGTGGTTTGATTGAAAATAATAATAAAAGAAAACATATTAGTCAGAGAAAGAATTTATGAGAGGACACGGGAAAAGAGCAAAAGTATGGGAAAGGACAAGAGTAGTTAATAGAGTTGGTGGGGTTGGTGAGTCAAGACAATGGTAGAATGACACATGGCCTTATGGGGGAAGACAAAACATAAAAAAATTTGAAGTCTCCAATAACCCCATAAAACCAATAGACGGAATAAAGAAAAAGAAACTGAAAAAAATAAAATTAAAAAATTCGCCAAAAGGGCAAAAAGATCATGTTGCGAAATCTGAGCAATAAAAATTAGTCAACCATGTTATTTTTTCTAGACAGCTATTGTAAATAAATGCCGAAAAAATAAGAAAAAATAGAAGAAAAATAAAACAAACTAACATGGTGATATTTCAAAGTTCAGATTCATTGGAGATGCCTAAATCTCTTCTAAGTTTAATGAAAGAGTCATCTTTCAAAGGCTTAGTTAAGATGTCAGCAATCTGATGTTCAATAGAAATGAATTTTAAAATAATGTCACCTTTTTGAACACGATCATCCAAAAAGTGGTGATGAATGTCAATGTGTATAGTACGGAAATGTTGAATAGGACTTTTAGATAGATTAATTGCACTTGTGTTATCACACGTAATGGGACATGTGGAACACTGAATGCCATAATCTGATATAGTTTGTTTCATCCGTAAAATCTGAGCACACATTAAACCAACGACAGTATATTCTGCCTCTGTGGTATATAATGAAACAGAATTTTGCTTTTTGCTAAACCAAGAGACCAAAGCATGTCCAAGAAATTGACATGTGTCACTAGTGATCTTTTGGTCAAATTTACAACTAGCAAAATCTGCATCACTATATGATAATAAATCATATGTGCTATTTTTAGGATAAGATAAACCAAAATCAGACGTATGTTTAACATATTTAATTATCCGTTTCATGGTAGTAAGAAGAGAAACCTTAGGATCTGCCTGAAAATGAGCACATAGACAAATAGAAAACATGATGGCTGGTCTACTAGCAGCAAGAAATAGTAAAGAGCCAATCTTACCTCTATACAGACGTTGATCAATACTCTTACCGTGTAGATCCTTGTCAAGAGATGTAGAAGTACTCATTGGAGTATGTTTTCCTGCAGAATTCTCTAGTCCAAAGCGCTGGATAAGTTCTTTTGAATATTTGTGTTGGTGGATGGTAATACCTTCCTTCATTTGTTTGATTTGAAGACCAAGGAAGTAGTTAAGTTCACCCATGTGACTCATTTCAAATTCCTTCTACATAATCTTAGAAAAATCTTGACAAATAGATTCGTTAGTAGAACCAAAAATAATGTTATCAACATATATTTGAATAATAATAATGTCAGAATCTATGTTTTTAACAAAAAGTGTTGAATCAATCTTACCAATTGAATAACCTGAATTTAATAGAAAACTTTTAAGTCTTTCATACCAAGCACGAGGTGCTTGCTTAAGACCATATAAATCTTTCTTTAATTTAAAAACATGGTTATCCAATGTTTTATGATGGAATCCTGGTGGCTGTTCAACATAGACTTCTTCTTTACGAAATCCACTGAGAAAAGCACTTTTATCATCCATATGAAATAACTTAAAATCTTTATAACATGCAAAAGATACTAACATCCTAATAGATTCAAGACGAGCAACTGTTGAATAGGTTTCATCATAATCAATACCTTCTTCTTGATTATAACCTTGTGCAACCAGTCGTGCCTTGTTTCTAATTACCTGTCCAGATTCATCCAACTTATTTTTGAATACCCATTTAGTACCAATAATTGGATGATCTGATGGTCTGAGTGCTACTTCCCAAACATCATTTCTCTGAAATTGATTGAGTTCCTCCTGCATAGAAATAATCCATGAACTGTCTTCACATGATTCGTTGATGTTCTTTGGTTTAATATATAAGATAAATGCGCAATGTTCCATTTTCTCTATTTGACCACGAGTTCTCACACCATCTGAAATATCTCCAATTATTAAGTCTGATGGATGATTGCGAACTTGTGTATTTGCCTTAGGAAGATCTACAATATCTGAAATAGACTCAACAGTATGTTTAGTAGTACTTGAATATTGTTAAAATGAATCAGATAAAGGTAATAAATCCTCATTATCATCATTAATAGAACGAATAGATGAGGGAGTCTCATCAAAAGTGAAATGTAATGATTCTTCAATTGATGAAGTTCTTTTGTTGTAAACTCTGTAAGCTTTATTGCGTGTTGAGTAACCAACAAAAATCCCTTCATCAGATTTTGAATCAAATTTGTCAAGTGTATCTCTAGTGATAAGAATGAAACAGTTCCATCCAAACACACGAAAATATGATACACGAGGAATGTGATCAAGGAATAATTCAATACAAGTTTTGTTAAGCAATAGTCTTATAAGAACTCTATTTAAGATATAACATGCAGTTGCAACAGCTTCTAACCGAAAATATTTTGGTAATTTACTATCACAAAGCATTGTTCTAGCACATTCTTGAAGAGTTCTATTTTTCCTTTCTATTTGTGAAGCAGCTCTAGGAATGGAGAAATTATGTGTTATACCATTATTATCACAAAACTTGGAAAAAGATTCATTTTCAAATCCTCCCCCATGATCACTACGAATAGTAATAATGGTTGAAGATTTGATTTTCTGAATCTTTCTACAAAATATGGAAAATTCATGAAAAGCATCATTCTTATGTTGTAAGAATATAAACCATATGTATCTTGAATAGTCATCAACAATGACAAATGCATATCTATTTTTATTCAAAGAAGCTACGCTTGAAGGACCAAATAAATCCAAGTGGAGAAGTTCTAATGGTCTTTTTGTTGAGATAATGTCCTTTGATTTAAAAGAAGATTTGTGCATTTTTCCTTGTTGCAAGCATCACAGAAGTGTTTGTGTTTGAATGATATGTTTGGCATTCCATTAACTATTTATGTTTTGAAATGCATGCAAGATTTTTGAAATTAGTGTGTCCAAATTGTTTGTGCCATAAAAGTGTGTTGTCTGATGAAGCCATCAAAAATTGATTATGAGTGGCAATAGACATGCATAGGATATAAATATTATTCCTACGCTCGCCACGAAATAAAATGGAAGAAATATAAGAATTATAAATAATACAATCATGTTGTTCAAACATAATTTTAAAATTCTTATCACATAATTGACCGATAGTAGTAAATTGTGTTTCAAACCATTAACCAGGAGTACGTCCTCAATGGTATGTTGATCTGGATTTCCAACTGTTCCAATACCAATAATATTTCATTTGTTGTCTCCAAAGGTTACTGTGCCTCCATCTTTGAATTGAACGGTTGAAAGTAAGTTAATGTTGCCAGTCATATTGTAACGACTGGCTTTCATGTATCTGGATTTATTATATTATATTATATGTTTTGGTGGATTTTCTCCTTATATGTGGTTTTCGTCTCCGTAACTTTCATTTTCGATCGTTTCGTCGTGTTTTCTAGCTTCTTTCTTAGAATCGTCGATTTTGGAGTAAGTCATTCGTGACGGGCTTCATATCAGTCATATCTAATTGTTAGATCAAGCCTAGGAGTCTTAGGAATCGATCCCGGAGCTTCGCGCTCCATTTCGGAACTTTTGGTGCTCATTAGCCGGTGTAAGAAGGGGCACTAACCGACTAGATGACGATCCAGTCGGTCGGAAAACCTTCTTGAACCGACTAGTTGGCTTTGTTAATTTCTCAGGAGTTACTGTTTGTCGTTAGTCGGTCTAAGAACGTTGATCGACCGACTAGGTTTCAAACTAGTCGGTCAGCAATGCTTCTTTAACCGACTAGCTCATTAACTATTTTTGGTACCAGTTACTGTTCCTTCTTAGTCGGTCTAAGTTCATCTCTCGACCGACTAGTTGTTAAACTAGTCGGTTAAGTTTTGTACTCAGGCCGACTAATTCTTAGTTCTTCTGTACATTCGAGTACTGTTCACTCTTAGTCGGTCTAAGAACGTTCATCGACCGACTAGATGTCAAACTAGTCGGTCAGTAGTTGTTCTTTAACCGACTAACTCTTAGTTCAGGTTTTCATCTGGGGTTACTGTTTACACTGAGTCGGTCTGCGTTGGTCAACCGACCGACTAGTTCCCAAACTAGTCGGTCAGTGGTTGCTCTTTGACCGACTAAACAGTACAGGATACCCTAATTTTACCCTAGCCGCCACCAAACTCTATAAATACCCCTCCAAATGTTTTCTTCTTCTTCTTTCTCGACTCTAAACCTAATTTCTCCCCCATTGAGCCCCCTACTACCTCAAACCCTTATTCCTTCATCCCAAGCCCAAAATCCATCATCCAAACCCTCCCTTAACACATTCTACCTCTCATCTTCCTCAAACCTTCACCAAATCCCCCAAAACCCTATTTCTCCAAACTTCTCCATCCATTTCCAGATCTGAACCCTAGGTTCCCCGGAGCGTTTCTTCCGTCACCGTGGTTGCTCGGCATCATTCTTCCGTTTCCTATACGGTAATAATCGATCTCTTAATGTTTTCATGACCCGTTGTGTTTTTGTGAAACCCTAATGAAATGAATGTTGTTTTGATGGTTGTTTCTCCATAACAGCGTCTTCCCCGTAGACTAGCGTCCGTGGGACGAACCCTCGTTGATCGTCATCCTCGGTGCTAGGCAAGTGAAACCTGCCACTTAGGGTTTAGGCCATGTTTTAGGCCATTTGCTTGTTGTAGGCGTAAAAGAGACTAGGCAACGAAATGATACTCGCCTAGACGCAAATTTAGGAACTAGTTTGACAACGAAGCTAGATCCGACATTTATCATGTTGCACAATTACCATGTCATGTTTAATTTTCATTAACGGTACGCAAATTAATTGTCATGTCATTGCATTCTTTAAGTGATTCCGTGATTGCGTAGCTTCGCTACAATGCTTGTGTTTCCTGGCTCGTGTTCCAGAAGCGGGCCATGTGTTGGTTGATAGCCAATGCCTGAACTACTTGTTTCCGGCTAGGTGCACCCCTACGCCAAATGCTTATGAGTCGTGAACTAGAATGCGAGCTCCTGTGCGGGGCAACCCTGGCTCATTTACTGAGCTCGTGTGCAGGGACCCTGGCTCGTTCACATGTGGGTATTGGGGGTAAGAGTTAAGCGGCCAATCAACTGGGAGTCTGCCCGATCAGCAACTGCAGTGGTAAGGCGTAAACTCTGGGTTCTGGGGTAGTGTTAAGCGGCCAATCAGCGGAATGCCAAACCATTCAGCTGTAAGGCGTAAACATCTACAAACAACTTGAAATGTGACTAGTGAAATGATTGAGATTGTTAGTAGCTTGGCTACTCTTGTCTTGTCCCGATAATTGTTCTCTTGCACTTATTATTTCACCATGTCTTGCTTGAGCACTCATGTTATAACTGCCATGTCATGCATACTATAACTGCTAGGTTGCTAGTTGCCTTACTTACAGTTTCCTTGCCCAAGTCTTTTAGACTTGCTGACATGTGCCCCTTTACTCTTTTGGGTGACACATATTAGATCCTGAGCCTGAGTACATTGTAGAGGACGAGGTGTTTGCTGACGCCGAGCCCGAGCTTGTGTTTGACGGGGAGTACGTGGACAATGGGGACCAGTCCTAGTGTCTTCGTTGAGCTTTCCCTTTTGTTTAGACTGCTATTTTGTTGTCGGTGCGTAGCACCTATACTTTGTTACGTTGTTGCTTTTGTTGGCCTTGTTCTGGGCCTTTAGACTCTTTCTTTTAGCCTGTTGGCTTTTCTGGATGTTGAACTTAATTTTCATGTTGGACAAATTATGGGATATGAGATTTTATTTCTGTCTCTCCTTGTGTTATTATTGTTGTTCCGTTTGTGGTTACAGGGACCTGCTTATGTTTTATTGACGCTTATCGGGTTTGGAGCTTCACAGCTCCACTCTCGTGCGGACCTTTTCACGTCTCGCCTCCATTTTAGGTAAGCGGGGCGTGACATATATGTTTAGAACATCCACTATCTAAGATCCATCTTTCTTTCTTGGTTACCTGAAAGATAAACATGAAACAATAGTACCCTTTTCTTTAGGGTCCTTGAGATTAGATCTTAGGAAGACAAACCCAAGTAGAATTTGGCTTTCTTATATAATTGCTAGAATGAACAATAGATTGCATATAATTAGAAATGAATAAATCTTTATCATATAAACATGAATACTTAGGAACCCATATACTTAGAGTATTAGGTTTCCTAGGAGATGCATTCTAAATATTTCTACTGTTTGAAATATTTCTTTGTGAAGAAGAAATAATAGGATTTGCTTTCTTCGTGTAAATGAATGCATGATTCTTCTTTTGTAGTCCAACAAATGTTGTTTTACCACTAAATGAAGATGGGTTACAAGATTTGGATATATTCTTATTTGAATAGCCCGATCCTTGTCTATGATTACTGGATACTGAAATTGAAGCAAATCATCGAGATTAGTCTTACCTTTGTTAAATTTATTAACATTAGTAGACATCTCATCGTATTTCATCTTTAGTGATGAAACACTATTATCCATTTCGGATAGACGTGCATGCAATCCTTGATTCTAATTTTTGAGAATTTCATTCTCTTTAGTCAGATTCAAGATTTGAGAAGACAATAAGTCTTTCTCGGTGTTAGTTGCATCAGATGAAATGCATTTAGATGAAAGTCCTTGATGGTCAAGAACAAGAGCATCATTGCTCTGTTTCAAAGACTTGTGTTGTGCATTTAGTCTCTTGAAACATATGTAAAGATCATTAAAAGCATCTAATAATTCTTCATTATCAAAAGAACTTACATTTCTTTCATCATTTTATGCCATGAAACATATAGGGTTAGGGTTAGGGTTAGGGTTAGGGTTAGGGTTAGGCATTTTCTTCATTATTGTTGTCTTCTTCATCTGAAGATGAATCCCAAGTTGCTCGAAGGCTTTCTTCATTCTGTCAAACGTTCTTTCTTTCTTGGAATGTTCATTGTTGTTGTTGAAAGTTTTGAACTTTGATTTGAGAAGTGGAAAATCCTTCTTGTAATGTCCTGGTTTATTACAATTGAAACAAAGAGAGGAACAATATTCTTAGATTTAAAATTTTTATACTTACCTTTTCTTAAGAACTTTTTGAAGTTCTTTGTAATGAGAGCAACATCTTCATCATCGTCTGTGTCTGAATCATCGGTATCTGATGATGCGTTGAAGGCAAGAGTTTTCTTCTTTGAATCTGCTTGTTCCTAACGGTCTTGAAGTTGTACTCCGTAGGCCATCAAATTACCAATGAGGCTTTCAACGGTGAGAGTTGACAAGTCATTGGCTTCTTCTATTGATGTGGTCTTTCTTTCCCATTCTGGTGTTAAGGCACGAAGGATCTTCCTGACTTATTCTGTTTGAGAGTATGGCTTACCAAGAGCAATCAGAGAGTTTGTGATAGCTGTGAATCTAGTATCCATCTCTCCAATTGTCTCATTGTCCTTCATTCTAAATAGTTCAAACCTGTGAACAAGAACAGAAATTTTAGTTTCCTTAACCTTATTAGTTCCTTCATGTGTTACCTGAAGTGTATACCAGATGTCATATGCTAATTTGGCCTCGGATACACGATTGAACTCATTCTTGTCTATGGAGTAGAATAGTGCATTCATTGCTTTGGAGTTGTGAGTTGCAGCAGATTTGTCAATAGTAGTCCATTGGGCATAAGGAGTTGTAAGGTTCACGAATTGAGTTTCCAACATGTTCCAAAGTTCGTAGTCGATGCTTTAAAGATAGATCATCATCCTTGTCTTCCAATAAGAGTAGTTGGAACCGTTGAATAGTGGAGGCCTTGTGGTAGAGTGCCCTTCTATAAATTATGATGAAGATGTTGAATTGTTCGTCGGATATGTGTAGGCCATCTTGACTGTGCTCTGATACCAAATGTAGGATCTACTGGCACACCAAATACACTAGAGGTGGGTGAATAGTGTATGTCACGACGAAATTGCAATTTGAAAAGTTAATTAAAAATGCAATAAGAGTGCGAAAGTAAATAAGTACAATCCAGAGAATGGCAAATGCAAACTCAAAGATTTATCCTGGTTCGGATCCTCGTGATCCTACGTCCAGTCCTTTATCCCGTAGAGATTTTCAATCCACTATAACACTTGCCCCGCAAGCAACAACGTACAAAAATGGCGACACTCTAAGTGTCCCAGACTTTGTACAATCTCTACACTAAGAGATTCAACTTACAAAATGAAGAATGAAAACAACACCTAAAGCCTTGATGTTAAATTCAAATGGAATTCAAAGGAACGTGTTTAAATGAAATTTCTAGATTTATAGATTTTGGATGGAAGAAACACTCTTGAAGATTTCAGTTTTCAAATGAAGAAAATATTAGAATTTTATTTCTTCATATGAAAACAATGGCAGAACTTTCTCTTAAAAAGAATAGAATTAAAAATTCTAAAGAGGAAGGTTGAAAAATAAGTGAATGAAAGAGAAGGGGGTACCCATCTATTTATAGATCTGAGAATGAGTTATAACGGCCATATTTCAACAGCTATAAACCGTCCCCAACGGATAGTTCAAAGAAGTTGCGAAAAATGGTCAAAATGGAATTAGCCTGCCAATGGAATTTTATTGGTCGGCTAATTTTGAAACGGCAAAAATTTGACTGTTCGAAGTTACAGACGTAGAACTGATATGAAGAGGAAGTTGACCACCAAATTTCATGGTCAAATTCGAAAAGGAAAAAGTCGCCTGCCAACAAAAATAAATTGGTCGGCTAGTTTTTTTAAAGAGGAATATTGAGATTCTGAAAAAACTAGGTTGTAGATAAATGATAGGAGAGACCTTAAGCATTTAAGATAAGTCATCATCAGGCTTAAAACCTATAAAATAAAAAAATACATTTATTACAAAAATTTGTAGATGTGACTACAGCTGAATTTGAGAAGTCTTTGTACAGGCAGTAACTAGTGATAATGTCCAAGGCGTAAATGTTGAGTAGTCAGTTATCTGCACAGAAAGAGTTAGTAATAATAATAATATTAAGTTTTTCATATCAAAACCATATGGAATAGAGATATGGAATTATGGAATTACAACAGCGCCTGGTGATCCTTCATTAGGCCCCTGTTTTGAGTCAAAAGTTCATATTCCAGTTTTGAAAGCCTAGAAACACATGGGGTCAACTAGAGACTATACTAATGATGTGTATAGGTAGTGTGCCTCTAAGTAATTCTAATTCAAGGCTTAATATTCTAAGACTCACAAAGAAGAAAATACTAAAGATTAAATGAATATCCTTACTTCAATGGTCTTGAGTCTTTTAGTTGTATGTCTTAAATGTCTCCAACGTCATCTAGTCTTTGATCCTCAAGATGTTCTTTGGAGCTTTTGAATCATCCATTCATTTGTTGAAGCCATTGGCTTGAGTTTTGATGTAGTCTTTTGAGTTCTTCAAGTCAATGCTTCACCTTTGTTGATCTACCAAGTTCTCCACTTGAATCAACAGACGTAGTCACTTTTGATCTTCTTGAATCTAATTGATTACTCTTTAGCTAACTGCAATCACTTGGGTTAATCACAATGATTTATGTTTGATCATCATCAAAACCAAGGTGGAGAGTCCAATACTCAACATCTAGCACTGAGCAATAATTATGTCTTGAAAAATAATAAATAATAAGATCACGCCTGAAGTCATAAAAATAATAAATAATACGATCACGCCTGAGCAATAATTCAAACCCGACTTGTTACCGATGCCCTAATCCAGCAACACCCTAGATCACACTCAGATACTCTAGTAAATACTACTAGAGCTTCCCTTTAGCCCACTTGCAAAATCCCAACAAGTGCAATCGACCTACAATGGATGTCCGTATATCCAACAGCCTGGGAACACACAAATACCTTAATCCCACAACTTGAAACTAAGCACACTCTCACAAACCAAGAGAAAATACTTTCCTTGACTCCCACAATTTGGAATCAAGCCAACCCTCTCTCCAACCGAGAGCACTCAACAAAAATAGAAGTATTGAGAATGAAATATACAACTTGAAATACAATCACCTATGCCTTGAATAAGAACTTACTTGTGAAGGCCATAGTGTGTGTGAAGTGCTCAATGAGGGAGGAGATATCCCTTGAGATGTGTTCCCAAAGATGAAAGAAAATTTAGCTTAGACGTGTGCTTTAGAGCATAGAGGGCAAGAGAGAATTAAAGAGCACTTGATATGAGACAGAGTCTTGAAAGTGAGACTTGAAATATTTTCTTGAGAGACCAAGTGTCCTCACATATTCAGCCTATCTCCTATATATATATTAGCTCAAGGTAAGCTCAAAACCCCAAGCAAAAATACCCAAAAACCAACCTCCCAACGGCTAGAATTGGACTGAAAATGACTCGGACAGGCGCCTGTAGAAGGGGGGACAGTCGCCTGGTCCACTGTAGCCAACGGCTATAAAATGAGAACCACTGGCAGGACACAGGATGACCAGTCGACTTTAGAAGGATGATTAGTCGACTGTAGACCTGGGCAGGCGCATGTCCATTCTACAACAGGCGGTTGTTCGAGAGGCAGATCTTATAATTTTTCTGTACAGCTGATCCCTAAAACATCTATATCTGCCACTACAGATATCCAATTGGAGTGATTCAAGTGAGTTATCTAACTACTGCAAGTGGTTTAGATGAAAATTTTCTATTACAGAAAAATTAGCATCAGTTTGAAGACAGACTGGTCAGAAAAACAGAATACAGCTTCAACCAGATTTGTGCTCTGTTTAGAAATAGGCGACTGCTGAAGGGTAACCAGGCCTCTGGTGAGCACACCAGGCGCCTGGTGATCCTTCATCAGGCCCCTGTTTTGAGTCAAAAATTCAGATTCCAGTTTTGAAAGCCTAGAAGCATATGGGATCAACTAGAGGCTATACTAATGATGTGTATATGTAGTGTAGGTGCCTCTAAGTAGTTCTAATTCAAGGCTTAACATTCTAAGACTCACAAAGAAGTAAACACTGAAGATTACAATGAATATTCTTACTTCTTCATGGTCTTGAGTCTTTTAGTTGTATGTCTTGAATGTCTCCAACGTCATCTAGTCTTTGATCCTCAAGATGTTCTTTGAAGCTTTTGAATCATCCATTCATTTGTTGACGCCATTGGCTTGAGGTTTGATGTAGTCTTTTGAGTTCTTCAAGTCAATGCTTCACCTTTGCTGATCCACCAAGTTCTCTACTTGAATCAACACGTGTAGTCACTTTTGATCTTCTTGAATCTAATTGGTGACTCTCTAGCTAACTACAATCACTTGGGTTAATTACAATTATTTATGTTTGATCATCATCAAAACCAATGTGGAGAGTCCAATACTCAACATCTAGCACTGAGCAATAATTATGTCTTGAAAAATAATAAATAATATGATCACGCCTGAAGTCATGACTTGATAGAATAAGTGAGAGAGATATGATAATGTATGACAATTGCACCCATCTATTTGCCCCCTGAGCAAAGTTTCTTTTTCCACAACTGACAAAAGAAAAATAAAAAAATGGAAGAATATAAACATGGGGAGCTCACACCCTAATATCCGTCTCCTTAGTGAGGCTAACATTTCTTCTTCTAGAAAAAGTCATAAAACTAGGAAGTTAGAAATAGGAGGAGCTCATGCCTTTGTATATGTCTCCTAACTGAGGCTAAGGTTTCTTCTATCCAAAAGAGTTATAAAAATGAAAAATATTGAAACATGGAGAGCACATAACCTACAATGAACACCAAAAGAAAGGGAAATGAAGATAAAAGTTTACTTCAACAAAGAATAGCAATGGATTATTAAGCCCAGTAAGGTCTAGCAAGATCTATATATATAGGTCATTGGTTTACAATATGCCAAACTGTTGTATATTGAGTCTCCACCCCGTGGTTATTTTGATGATGAGAAACATATTATGGTACCGATGTTTTTATTAAGTTTATGTATATGAAGTGTATTTTTTTAATATAGTGATGAAGCATGGAATTTTGAGAGCCATGATTCAAAGAATGAAAGTCAAACTTATATGTTGGTGCAAGCAAATCAAAGAAGGCACAAAATCAGGTTACATCCAAGGCTAGTAGGCTAGAAGCATTGAAGAACAAGCACAAAAGATATGGGGATCAAAAGCTAAAGTAAAAGCCAAGGCAATGGACAAAGAATTGCATCCTTAGCTCAAATGTAATCATGTAATATTTTGAACTTTAGTTGAGTCTTAGGAATATGTTAAAGCTTTTTGATATAGCCCACACACACTTACGATTATGCCCAAAATGATTTAAAAATGTTTTAAGATATTTTTCCTAAGTTTTTCAAGCCAAAATCACATATATCACATAATAGCCTACTATCCAAACTATGGCAGCGGACTATTCTTGAGCTGGGAAGAGATGTGAACTTTTTGGACTATAGTAACCGACTATCTTATTTAGATAGCTGACTATCGATAAGAAAATAGCCGACTATCTAAATGAGACATCTTGCTGTCCGAGTCCAACGGCCAGAATTTGACTTTTCCTTTAATTACACACATAGCCGTTTGGAGAAGTTTGTTGCGGGGTGAATCCGCTAACACTGAATTTATATTAATGTGGGGAACCAAGGGCACAATGGTTACAAGTTTTGGGGTGGGAAGACGAGGTTAACTTTGGCCTGAGGGTGATTTGAGGGTGAGGTTCTTGAGGACGCCCACCAGGAGGGGTAGGTCGCCCATTGTTTGGTGAAGGAAGCTCGACCGCTGGTGAAGGATGACACGGGATGCTCGTCTGAAGGTAGGAGGGAGAACTTTTTGCAAGAGGAACAACTCGTCAAAAAGGCCGGGCCGGCTTTCAGCCCGCAGCCCTTCCGATGCTTAAGTCAATAGATGATGGAAAAAGGGTTGTCAGACACGAAGGCCGATCTTAGAGGAAGATCGGTGCTTGTGTGGCAGACTAATATGGGGAGCACGAATATATGGAAGATATTAGATGTTTTAGGAATTTGTTACCAAATCAACTAACCAACCCCCTTCTCGTTGGAGGAGAAGGGGTATTTATAGGCTACTGGAGTCGGTTGCTGCCTTCTGCTAAGCTGGCGGGGCCGGGGTGTTAGGGATCCGACCGTTGGTGTTAGGGCCGAACGTGTCAGACGTGCTTTTGTTAGGCGATCAGAGCCATAAATGTCAGGTGGCGCTTTTATCAGGCTATCTAGCGGTGAAATGGCTAGTCATGCTTTCGACTGGTGTCAGGCGAAGAAGCGGCCAGGTGCACTTTTGTCAGGCTTCTCAGTAGTGGAACTGCTAGTGGCATGTCATCTTCCTCATAGGGCGGGCTTGGTAAGTGAGCAGCGTCTGGGCGAGCTACTTGTGGGAGAGCTGTCCTGGCCGTAAGCTACACTGGGGGCGAGCTAACATGGACTTGTGCGATCTAATGGAGGAATTTTCTGATTCTGATGGCGAGCTTGTCGTTCCACTTGGCGAGCTTCCTCGGACCTCGGCGAGCTTCAGCGAACTAGGCATCATCATGGGGATTTGGCGGGCCAAGATACGGGCCTTGAACAAGTGGACTCCGATCGTCTGGGCCGATCTTGAGGTTGTAACAATTGCCCCCGTCATTCGAGTTCGACATGGAAAGTTTAGATCGGGTCGAATAACTCACTTCAGTCCAATGGATGACAGCTGTAGCATTAAATGCGAGTCGACTGTCGAATCTTAGAAGGCATCATGACGATTCGGTAGCCGGGGGGATATCGAAGCACCTTTGCCACTCGGAGCTTGACACGTGTCATGCCCGGTCAGGGGGGACGTTGAGGTGACACTTTTGCCCCTGATCTCACTACGTGGCGTGTCTCCGACCGTCGAGATCGGCCGTTGCCTAATATAAAACAAGGAGAGCGGAGAACGGTTGAGAAATTTCTCGTTCGAATTCGAAAGGGTTTCTCTTCTTCTCTTCGTTGCTCTTGAGGGTTCATGCCATCAGCCATCTCTTCATCGGAGCTCCGGTGGTCTTCTTCCTTTTTAGGTAACTTCTCGATATGTCAATGGCTTTCGCTTCTTCGTCTTTCAATATGAACACTGAGGGGGGTTCCAGAGAGCCTGGGAGGGGAAGGCGAGGGCTCGGATCAGGCTCTGGCAGGATCTGGGGTGCGATTCCGGTTGAGATCAGGACTATCCAATGTAAAACAAACACCATCGATCTCCCCGAGATCCGCTCCAGCTACATTTGACCACCATGCACTGCTCGCCTCCCTGAACCTCATGAGAGGGTTTGCTCGCCGAGAGACCATGAAGTCGGAGTCTACTGCCGGCCTTCGAACTCGGCCTGCGGTTTTCGCTCAACCCCCACCTCCTCCACTTGTTGAACTTCCTCGAGCTAACTCTCTGTCAGATATCACCGGACTCCATCGGCTCACTGGTGGGCTTTGTTGTCCTCTGCACTATCAATGGGCTGAGTTCGAGCATATCGCTCTTCCAGCATTACTTCAAGGTGAGAAAGGAGGGGGTGTATCATTGCGTTCTTGCGAGGAAGGACCGGCCCCTCATCCTTGAGGTGCCAAGCGAGGGGAGAGAA
Source organism: Scilla litardierei (assembly GCA_030789695.1). NCBI lineage: Eukaryota > Viridiplantae > Streptophyta > Magnoliopsida > Asparagales > Asparagaceae > Scilla > Scilla litardierei. The sequence goes on along the minus strand of CM061140.1, from coordinate 42,313,104 downwards.
TGGAAGGAGAGGTTTGTCTTCGTCTTGATACCGGCGGACTCGGTGTTGAGGTCGAACTGGGGGACACCGAATCCCTAAGTGAATAAGGGGAAACCCTGGCGGGACATGATCTGGAGAACTCCAAGGCCTTGGAGGAGATCCCTGAAGCGATCTGGAAGTTCGCGAATTTGATCAAGGGAGACTAGTTCGCCCAAATTTTCTGGCCCGAAGGTATTGCAATCTTTGCGAGCTTCTCCACATATGCTCACCCTGATCTTTGTTCTTCTTGCAGGTGCGGCCATGATTCTTACGCAGGAAGAATTGATGAGGAGGGCTAGGGAGCCAGCGACCTCGGAGCCGGCAGCTGAGAAGCCATCTGCCGAGGAGAAAGGCAAAAAGGTGGCGATGAAGGACTCGTCGAGGGAGTCGGGGCAAAGAGGGGCCATGGGGTCGTCATCAGGGGCGAGTGGGACAAGCGCGCTAAGAGGGCAAAGGAAATGCACGTGCAAGCGTTCCTCCCCCACTATCAGTGAGGTGGCACCGAGCGGCTCTATCGACCGTGGCACCGGTGAGAGAGAGATGATGCCCCGGAGCTCAACATCTGAGGGACCCCCTGCGGGGTGGGCCAGCAAGGTTCTGATCGAGCGCTAGCCGTATGGGTTCCCTCCTTGAGAGCAGGAGGAGCGTGGGCATTCGAGTTGCGAGCCCATGCTCGCTCGCTTCAAGGCGACAAAGGCCGAAGTCCATGCCATCCCGAAGGAGGAGCTCTTCAAGACAAGCTACCCAGTGGGCATCATGGAGTCTGTGTTTGATGATGCTGGTGTGGCAGCTTACCTGGCGGAGAACAACATGCTACCGAGGGATCGGGGGTCCTTCGCCGAAGTTGGTCCAGAGCACCTTTACGATACGGTGAACTGGCATAGTATGCAGGTTTGCCGCTCTCCCTTCTCCATGCTGCCGGTCTCCCTTGTTCTTCGAGTACTTATGTCTCTATTTCCTCCTGTAGGCGGTCGTGGCGATGGTGTCCTTGCAGCGCCATACTACCTTGAACATGCTCAAGGCGAACCACGAGAAGAAGAAGGCTGCTCTCGAGGTGGCCAATGGCAAACTGTGGGCGTTGGAGGCCCAATTCAGAGAGGTCGTTGAGAAGCTGTAATATATGGAGGACCAGCTAGAGCAGCTCCAGGGGTGGTATAGGACCTAGCAGGCGGAGACCGAGAAGTGGGAGCGGCTGCTTCGGGAGGAGGAGACTCGGAGGGTAGCTGCTCTGAATGAACATTCCGTAGAGATGGAGGCCAAGGGGATGGAGATCACTGCACTGAAGTGGGAGTCGATGGACAAGGGGAGGGAGATCACTCCGCTAAATCGGGAGGTGGCGGTGCTGAGGGCGATTGATCTGGAGGCCGAGAGGGCCGGGGCCATCCGCAAATACCAGGAGGAGGAGTACCTCCCTATGATGAGGTCAATGAGGGCGGAGGTCATGGAGGAAGGGATGTAGGCAGGCTTCAGGAGGGTGGAAGCGCAGCTGGCGAAGCTATACCCTTCCTTGGAGGTAGACTTCTCCAAGGTGACGGTGGGCTCTGACGAGGAGGAGGAAGTAGATGCTCCGGGGTGAGGTGCTGCCTCTTAATCTTTAGGGCATGGTTGTATCGGTGTGGCTAGTCTAGGGACCGTGCGTTGGACCTATTGTAGGAAGTTTTGATGTAAATGTATAAATTTCAGATTTAATGAAATATACCTTGGGCGGTTCGCCTTGTTTGCTTTTGTGTTTGTGTTGTTGTTCGTCGCTTTTGCTTCCATGTGTATGCCCCCAACTTTTTGCTTGGAAGTGGCTAATGCCCTAGAGAAGAGGAATGTTATAGAGTTGGCGCCTTTCGAGGGCGAAGTTCGTAGGCTTGCCCCACAGTTGAGGGATATGGAGGGTGCGAGCCGTGACTCAATCTATGTCCCACCAGGCGACACTATCGATGGCGAAGCCGTCAAGCTTGCCCCGGAGTTGAGGGAGGGGAGTGATTCGGGTTAAATATTGCTTATTTAACCCCTCATCTAGCAATATTTTGTGTGTAAATGATGCTTAATTGGTCTCTAGTACATTCGTATTTTGTATATCACTATTTATTAGACAAAACCCATTGATTTGTGCACAAAATATGAATTCTATTAAGTACTTTTGCCTTTTTATATTTTTCATGGCTTGGTCTCAATCTCACGATTCCAACGACTATTTATTTGTATTTTTCTGAAATCTGTATTAATTATTGTGTATTTTTGAATGCAGAATACCATTTAATTAAAGAAATATGAAAGAAATACGTTTAAAATACATATATACAGTCGACGCACGGGTTTTGGCGGCTACATGGTGAACATCAAGCAGCTGGCTGCTTCATCCTATGGCGCTCACAAAAAGAGCCACGCAGCAGTAGTTCAGCCGTTCGATTTAAATCGAACGGACCAAACTTCGCCCGCTCGAACGCAGCAGCATCGTTTAGGACACGTGTTGTAGGGATCGTCTAACCCTTGCAATACTAACAACACACACTAGAGGGGGGGTGAATAGTGTAATTGCAATAAAATTGTCCAAATAAAATTTAACTTGCAAATGCGGAATAATAAATGCAAGAGGAATTAGATGGCACAATCAATCCAAACGCAAACACAAAGAATTACCCTGGTTCCCCAAACTTGGGTACATCCAGCCACACCAATATTCACTATATTCCCACACAGAGAAGTGAATACAAATCCCACAAAGAGATACCTCACAAAGAGGATTTATGCCATACACAAGGACCCAACCAATCCTACACAAGGATCAAGATTCCCACATAGAGAATCACTAACTCCCACTCAGGGAATTAGGGTTAGCCCTACACTAGGACACTAAACTCCCATAAAGAGAGTTACTCCCACAAAGAGAGTATCCTAAGTCCCACAAAGAGACAACCTCCCACAAAGAGAGAAACTCCCACAAAGAGAGAAAGTCCTAGTCCCACAAAGAGGAAAGGAAAACAATTTACACCTTGTAAAGTAAATACTCTTACATATGCCTTGAGATGCTTACTCATGAATTAATGCAAGGCATGGAAGAGGATCTCCAAGTGTTGGAATATGCTTGAGAGCACTTGGATGATTTCCCTTGAGCTGGACTTCAATGCATGAAGAAAGATGAATGCTCAAATAGAGGGAAATGAGGGAGCTTGAGAGTGGCTTATTGATCTCTTGAGATTTTCTATAGAATCAAGAGTTTATCAAATGTTGTCCAGAGTTCTCAAGAATGGCAGCACACTCATATATATAGGAAACCTATGTCAAGCCCAAAAACCCAAAGAAACAGCCAGAAAAACAAATCTGCAACAACTAGAAACTGGGTGAAAACGACAGGAACAGTCGACTGATGATCATAAGACAGTCGATTGATCAACGGCTAGAAATTATCCAACGGCTATAATCTGAGCCAGGACAGTCGACTGACGAAGTCAATACAGTCGACTGACAAACAGGACAGGCGCCTGTAAATCCTTCAGCAGACGACTGCTGCAGGGGATGGATCGAAACAGAGAGCTGCACTCTTTCTCCAATTCTTCGCACAGGCGATTGGTGTTAATACTACAGTCGACTGTCGGATAGTCAGGCGACTGTATATTCTTCATCAGTCGACTACTGTAAAGTATGGAGAGAAGACAGAGAGATGCAGAGATTGCACTTACGCTAGACAGGCGACTGTTGGCCAAATCTCAGGCGACTATAAATATACAGGCGACTGGGAACTGATTGACAGGTGACTGTGCGTAAAGCTCAAGTTTGAGTCGATAGAAATGTTGACTTGAGCAGTGCATATCAGGCGATTGTAGAAGGATCTACAGGCGACTGAAAATCACCCAGTCGACTGTGTTTCCCTCACCAGGCGACTGACAGAAGAAGTGAACCTATTGGGTTGGATTCTATGATAATCCTAAGGTTCACTAAGATGGTTAAATGCATGAGCATGAATGAGTAAACCATCTAGCAAGGCATTACATCAACCCTAGACTCAAAAGAGAGAGAAAGCAATAAAGTAAATTACATGAATTACAATGTTTTCAAAAGAGTCTAAGTCTTCAATCTTGATGCCTTGATTGCTCTCCATCATCTCCAAGCTTTGGCACTCCTTGAGTCCAAACTTTGGCCCTTCTTCACATGATGTCCATCCTTACACCAAGTGATTAGTCTCCAAGAAAGATATCCTTGAAATAAACTGAGAGACTAAAATATGAGATTCATTAGCAACAACATAATGTTGTGATCATCATAAAAATAAGATTGGTATGAAACACCAATACTCAACAATCCCCCCCTTTTTGATGATGACACGCATTATGTAAATCATAAAGAATTAAAGCACAAAGCTAATGATCTCCCCCTACTTATATGCACCAATTAAAGAATGAGCTACACTAAGGTAAATACTCATAAACCAATAACAACATGGTGACATATAATAGGCATGGATTACATAAACCAATTGCAAAGTATAAAATCATGCAAACATGAATGGTTTATCTAATCACATATATCTCTTCCCTATAGAAATATCTCTCCCCATATGCATATGTATATATATCTCTCCCCCTATAGATATGATCACATAATGCATATATCTCTCCCCCTTGACATCGTCAAAAAGGTGGACATCAAAAACATCCCCCTTTATCATCTTAACCAAGATGTGACAATACGCAAGAAAAGAAAGATATGTATGATACCAAATATAAAATTTAGTGGGTATCAATTCACTATCACATGCTCCCCCTAGATCATAGAAATGGTCAACCTTTGACTTCTAGGATCTAATACCAATTAATTATTGGAGCCATGGGCCTTAAGTGTATCAAAGCGATAGATATTAAACAAGTTTCAAAGATACACACGAATATTGCCAAAAAAATGAGATATGAAACAAGTTGGCAATAGACAAGAGGTTTGGTTTGAGACCAAAAATAACCAAATGTAAACAATGATCTCAAAACAAAAACCTCCGAAATGAGAGTTAAAATATGTCTTAAAATAATTTAAACATATATTATATTAACTCCCCTATTGACATACACATGGATCATGCATGTATGTCAATAAACCCCAAGGTCCCAATTTTCATGAAAAGAAATAAATTTGAAAAATATTTTCAAAATCATGAAACACACACAATCAATGGGTATGCATAAAATAAACATAGAAGCATAATACCCATGCAATATGCAAATGTGTGAGGAACCTAAACATTAGGTAACCAAACCCAAGAGGAGTTTGATTTCCTAACATAATCACATGAGGTGATCACATCCCTAACTAGAGAATTGATGTAACTATCTCTCTCTCTTGCACACTAGCCTTAGTGGGAATCCATAATCTCAAGGAATTCCTAGGCAAAGGTTTTGCCTTAGCAAGAGGGAAGGATGTGGCATGCTTAGGTGTAGAAACAAGTTTCTTAGCATGCAAAGAATGAGGATTTTGCTTCATAGCAAAAAATGAAGATTCTTCATTCTTCCTCATCACCTTGTGATCTACATGCTTCTTGTGAGTATTATTGTTGTACAAGAGAGCATGGTGATTCTTCTTAGGTGCTTTAGCAATATTTCTTGAATTTGCACCAAAGGAAGAATTAGAGGTGTGTTTGGGAACCACATTTTGAACATAACCCAAACCTCCTATATGATTTGTCGGATGTTGTTTTTCCAACAAATCGTGGAGTGAATCCCTAGAATACACAAAGCTTACGAGCTTCCGGGATTCCTCTTCACATTTCAACGTAAGTTGTTGAATGTGAGCATCTAAGCTAAGGTTTTGAGCAATGAGATTTTCATTAGAAATGCTCAATTCCTTAACTTGAGAAAGAAGTGTGTCTTTTTCACAAGTGTCATAAACATGCCTTTCATCATGAACTACACTTGCAATAACTAGTTTATGCATTCTACTCTTAGCACTCTTATATTTTGCTTTTAATTTATTGTAAGAGTTCATGCACTTACTAGCCTTTTCGGAGGCCAAGTCAAATTTGAACTTGAGCTCCTCGTATGAGATCTTTTCTTCCTCGATCTCAACAACATCATCATCATCATCCTTGCAAGAGCTTGATGATGACTTCTCCTCCTTAGCTGCAAGGCGCGAATCCTCATAGGAGTTATATGCGTCAAGCCAAGCATCCAACTCTTCTTCGTTTAATCCGGAGGGAATTGGAGTAGGAACATCCATGGCTACAAAGCATGCGTGAGCATCCTCATTTGTATCCTCTTCTTCGGTACAAGAAGTGTCCTCACTCGAATCATCAAAGGTCCCGACAAGTCCCTTTTTGTGATTTTTGGACTTGGACCTTCCTTTCCAATGCTTCTTCCCTTTACCCTTGTAAGTTTCTTTAATGGGTTTGGAAGGGCATTCGGTGGATAAGTGACCTTTTCCACTGCAAGTGTAACAAGTAGGAACCTTGTTAGAATTGGAGGCAAACTTTGACAAAGACTTACCTTGCTTGCATTTGAGGAAGGCTTTGAAATGCTCGGCAAGTTCCTCAATTTCTTCTCCACTTGCATCTTCTTGCTCATCTTCTTCGCTAGGAGCTTCTCGATGGAATTTTCTCCTCCACTTGATTGGCTCCTCCTTGGCATGGAATGCAACCCCCTTTTGCTTTTCTATCTTCTCAGGCTTTGTTGGATGAATCTCCTTCTTGTGTTGAAGCTTTACTTCATACGCCATGAGATTTCCAATGCATTTCTCAACGGTATATTTGGATGTGTCATAAGACTCCAAAATTTCGTTGGCCTTTGACTCCCAACGAGGTGTGAGAGAGTCTAGGATCTTCTCTACACGATCCTCTTAGGAAATCGTCTTCCCGAGACCCTCCAAAGCATTCACGATATCGGTGAACCTAGTAAACATCTCTGAAATGCTTTCGCCTTCCTGCATCTTAAACATTTCATATTTAGATCTAAACACAGTTTGTTTAGATTTCTTTACCTTCGTTGTCCCTTCATAACAAATCTCCAAAGTGTGCCAAATATCATTCGCCGTTTTGCACATGGAGATGCGGTTGAACTCACTAGCAGAGAGAGCACAATGTAATGCATTCATAGCTCTCGCATTGAACTTGATTGAGTCCTTCTCCGCCTTTGTCCTTGAAGCCGCAGGAGTAGTGGGCTTCTTAAATGGCACTTCCGTGATGTCCCATAGGTCTTGACCCTCCATATAGATCATCATTCTGATCTTCCAACTAGGATAGTTGGTTCCGTTGAAGAGCGGGGGTCGAACGGTTGAGTGACCTTCTTCATGAGACGCGGATGAGGCGTTGAATGCCATCGTTTCAGTATGCTTTAACCTCGCTCTGATACCAATTGTAGGGATCGTCTAACCCTTGCAATACTAACAACACACACTAGAGGGGGGTGAATAGTGTAATGGCAATAAAATTGTCCAAATAAAATTTAACTTGTAAATGCGGAATAATAAATGCAAGAGGAATTAGATGGCACAATCAATCCAAACGCAAACACAAAGAATTACCCGGGTTCCCCAAACTTGGGTACATCCAGCCACACCAATATTCACTATATTCCCACACAGAGAAGTGAATACAAATCCCACAAAGAGATACCTCACAAAGAGGATTTATGCCCTACACAAGGACCCAACCAATCCTACACAAGGATCAAGATTCCCACACAGAGAATCACTAACTCCCACTCAGAGAATTAGGGTTAGCCCTACACTAGGACACTAAACTCCCACAAAGAGAGTTACTCCCACAAAGAGAGCATCCTAAGTCCCACAAAGAGACAACCTCCCACAAAGAGAGAAACTCCCACAAAGAGAGAAAGTCCTAGTCCCACAAAGAGAAAAGGAAAACAATTTACACCTTGTAAAGTAAATACTCTTACCTATGCCTTGAGATGCTTACTCATGAATGAATGCAAGGCATGGAAGAGGATCTCCAAGTGTTGGAATATGCTTGAGAGCACTTGGATGATTTCCGTTGAGCTGGACTTCAATGCATGAAGAAATATGAATGCTCAAATAGAGGGAAATGAGGGAGCTTGAGAGTGGCTTATTGATCTCTTGAGATTTTCTATAGAATCAAGAGTTTATCAAATGTTGTCCAGAGTTCTAAAGAATGGCATCACACTCATGTATATAGGAAACCTATATCAAGCCCAAAAAACCAAAGAAACAGCCAGAAAAACAAATCTACAATGGCTAGAAACTGGGTGAAAACGACAGGAACAGTCGACTGATGATCATAAGACAGTCGACTGATCAACGACTATAATCTGAGCCAGGACAGTCGACTGACGAAGTCAATACAGTCGACTGACAAACAGGACAGGCGCCTGTAAATCCTTCAGTAGACGACTGATGCAGGGGATGGATCGAAACAGAGAGCTGTACTCTTTCTCCAATTCTTCGCACAGGCGACTGGTGTTAATACTACAGTCGACTGTCAGATAATCAGGCGACTGTATATTCTTCATCAGTCGACTACTGTAAAGTATGGAGAGAAGACATAGAGATGCAGAGATTGCAATTACGCTAGACAGGCGACTGTTGGCCAAATCTCAGGCGACTGTAAATATACAGGCGACTGGGAACTGATTGACAGGCGACTGTGCGTAAAGCTCAAGTTTGAGTCGATAGAAATGTTGACTTGAGCAGTGCATATCAGGCGACTGTAGAAGGATCTACATGCGACTGGAAATCACCCAGTCGAATGTGTTTCCCTCAACAGGCGACTGACAGAAGAAGTGAACCTATTGGGTTGGATTCTATGATAATCCTAAGGTTCACTAAGATGGTTAAATGCATGAGCATGAATGAGTAAACCATCTAGCAAGGCATTACATCAACCCTAGACTCAAAAGAGAGAGAAAGCAATAAAGTAAATTACATGAATTACAATGCTTTCAAAAGAGTCTAAGTCTTCAATCTTGATGCCTTGATTGCTCTCCATCATCTCCAAGCTTTGGCACTCCTTGAGTCCAAACTTTGGCCCTTCTTCACATGATGTCCATCCTTACACCAAGTGATTAGTCTCCAAGAAAGATATCCTTGAAATAAACTAAGAGACTAAAACATGAGATTCATTAGCAACAACATAATGTTGTGATCATCATCAAAATAAGATTGGTATGAAACACCAATACTCAACACGTGTCACTGATCCAGCTGCATCCCGCCGCATCCAACGGCCGATATCCACCCCGCATCCGAATCACAATCGGGGCGACGTGGCATCTCTCGACCCGTTGGATTACGATCCAATGGTCACAAAGCTGAAGCAAGCTTCGCGGAGCGGATTCGAAGCGGGTGTGCACGAATCTTGACGCACACGTAGCGCCCGCTCGGACGATCCCGCCTGAGATATGTGGTGGAGATTTGAGGCGCTCGTGGGTGCGGGTTTAAGCTGATTCGGGTGCGGTTTTGAACCCGATAGGCCTCTTAAACCCGCAATGTTATTATATAAGGTATTTCTAGGGTTTTTGAGCGTATTCTTGGCATATTTGGGCGATTTTGGAGTCGATTTTTGCAGCAATTTTCTGAGAATCCAGAGAGCAACCTGAGGGAATTTTCAGCGGCTTTTAGGAGGAAGAAGAAGGGTTTTCGTAGGCAAATAGATAGCGTATTTGGTGATATTCCTTGAACTCTATTGTGTATTTTGAATTCTAATTATTTCTATTGCTTAGAACTATGGTTATTGTGATGAAATTGTTGATTATTTTCAGTATGAGGAGCTAAATTCTCATTGTGCATGGTATGGTGTAGTTAGGGGATATGATTTGTATTCGTTTGGTTGAATTGTCGTGCTAAAATTGTCACGTTGATAAAGTTGTAGTCTTTATTTTTAAATCTACTCTTCATCTTCCAAAAGAACGTGATTTAGTAGATGATCACCTCACAAGGGTGAGTTTTGATTTCTCCAAAAGGGACTTTCATCGCTTATATTTAAAAGACTAAAACTTTAGCAATGATTGTATTGAATTTTGTGCTTTAATCCCCATAAGGGTATTTTCCGATGAATTGCTCTCAAAAAGAGAATTCATTGTGTTATATTTAATCAACCAAATTAATACGAATCATGGATCCTAATGAACCCATACCATGTGCATACTTCTCATATATATTTTTATACATGAAACTTTATTTGCACGTATTGTTCACGTACTAAAAACCACGATCAAACCCATTGAAACCATCGTCATCATAAGTGGTTAGTCTGTTTTCGTTGACTCTCTATTTGATTTGAGCTTTATGGTTGCAACAGATTTTCTCCCGAGGATTCGACATCTAGACTCCCAGATTATATTACTTGTACGGACTCTTTCGCTTGAGAGAAGCACATTTTTGGTCTGAGCAAGTTTTTGGCGCCGTTGCCGGGGAGAACGGTTTGTTACCATAGTTTATTTCATTCAGAGGACCTTCGGTGAGATCTTTCCACTTTACTGTATATAAATTTTTGTTTATTTTTATTTAAAAAATTAATTGTGCTAGTTTATGTGGTATAGGACTCCTAGGACACACATGTTGACTAGACGCTTTGAAATGGCTAATAATAATATAGATGAAAATTTTAGCAACAACAATGAGAATAATGTGCAACCTGGAGCTCCTAGAACTTTAAAAGATCTTCTCAGACCCACTAGGACTAGCACAGCTTCATGCTTTATCTTGCCCACTGATGCAAATTCTTTTAATTTCAAACCAGGGGTAATCCAACTCTTACCCACCTTTCATGGGTTAGACAAGGAAAACCCTTATCTTCGTATAAAAGGATTTGAGGAAGTGTGCTTGACATGTTTTGATGGAAAAACTAATGAAGATACGGTATATCTGAAATTGTTTCCATTCTCATTAAAAGATAAAGCTAAAAACTGGTTGAATGCATTACCATCACGTTCTATTACTACATGGATTGACTTGCAGGCTGAAAGAAATTTTTTCCTATTCACAGGACACAGGGATTGAAGCGACAGATCATGAACTTTGCCCAGAAAAATGAGGAAACATTCTACCAGGCGTTTGAAAGGTTCAATGAGCTATTGCTAGCATGTCCACATAATGGCTTCGATAAAAGCAGGATTATTGGCTTCTTCTACGATGGACTGCAACCTCAGATGAAACAATTCGTAGAAATGATGTGCAATGGGGGATTCTTCGATAAAGAGCCAGATGAAGCTTGGACATACTTGGAGGATATAGCAAAGAACGCGCAAACTTGAGATACTACTTCAGAGTACGACAGGGGAGGCCACTCTGCACCGTCCCAGCCATCACGAGGAGTGGTATACAATGTGAAGCAAGAGGATTTGTTGGAGGCAAAGATGGAAGCAATGATCACAAACAAGCTTCAAGCTCTAAATTTGAAAGAGGCCAAAGCAGTTCAGATAGAGCAGACGTGTGCACTTTGCGATGTTGGTGGCCATGACACCAGTGCCTGCCCCACACTTCCAGCTTTGAAGAGCATGCTAGGCAATCCAACAGGAGTGAAACAAGTGTCCACAAACTACCAGGGCTTCAATTCCAATAACAAGGGGTGGCGCAACAATCCTAACTTAAATTGGGGCCCCAATCAGCAACCTCAGCAACAAGCTCCTCCTCAGTTTCGACAACCTCAATACAGCAATAACAACTACCAAGGTGGGAACCAAAGGAGGGATCAAGAGCCAATACAACAACAGCAGATGCAACCATTTGGAGATGCGCTTCAGCAGCTTATTCAATTACAGCAAGCCCAAATGCAACAACAACAGGCTCAGTTTCAAGCTCAACATACGCAGAACCAACAGATGAGCGAAAGCTTAGCTTGGCTTACGACAACATTGGAGAAAGTTAAGCTTCCATCACAATCAATTCTGAATCCAAACATGAGCTCATCTTCTTCTGCAGGTAATAATATGAAGCCTTGCCAAGCCGTGTCCACTCTGAGGAATGGGAAGGAAATTCAAAAACCTGACCCACCAAGCAGAGAAGCTGAACAAGAGGAAGAAATTCAAATGCAAGAGGAGGTGCAGAAAGAGAGCACGGAAGTGGGTCTGACCAAAAATGTCAATGAAGAGAAGCAACCCGCAGCATATATACCTGCAGCACCTTTCCCTTATCGGCTACTTCAGAAAAACAAAGATAAGTATCAATCCGAAATTCGTGAAATTTTTCAGAAGTGCCAGATAAATATTCCACTGCTTGATGCCATAAATCAAATACCTGCATATGCTAAATTTTTGAAAGACCTATGCACTATTAAAAGAAAATTGAATGTGAAGAAGAAAGCATTTTTAACTGAACAGGTTAGCTCTATTGTGCAACAAAATGCCCCACCTAAATTTAGAGATCCTGGATCACCCACCATTACTTGTACTATTGGCACTAAAAAAATTGGAAATGCTTTATTGGATTTGGGGTCTAGTGTTAATATCTTGCCATATCCTATCTTTGTGCAACTTGGATTAGGACAGCTAAAACCAACATCTGTTATATTGCAATTAGCTGCTAGATCTATTAAAGTTCCAAAGGGATGCATTGAGGATGTCCTCGTTCAAGTGGAGAAATTTTACTACCATGCAGACTTTATAGTTCTAGACATCCAAGGACTCCAAACTGCCAATTCCACTCCCATCATCCTAGATAGACCATTCCTAGCAACATCCAATGCTTTAAAAAATTGTAGGAATGGTCAACATAAAATTACTTTTGGTAACATGACTTTGGATTTGAATATATTTAATACTTGCAAGTTGCCAAATGTGGATGATGAGGTTGAAAAGGTAAACATGATTGATTCATTGGTGGATGATTATATTTGCTCTGAATTTTATGGTGATGATACTATTATTGAAACAATTGTAGAAGAAACTGATGACATCTTTCTTGTGCAGGAAAATGCGAAGGAGCTCAACGCGATATGTGAGCCTAGGTTCGAGGCTTTGCCACCAAATGCACCAACTCAAATATCATCTGAGGTGGAAGATCCTAAGCCTGTATTAAAGCCACTACCTGAATATCTCAAGTATGCCTTTCTTGGAAATGAAAACAGCTTCCCTGTGGTAATATCTTCTAAACTCTCTTTAGAACAGGAAAGCTCTTTACTTGAAGTGTTGAAAAGGCATAGAGGGGCCATTGGTTGGTCCATTGCTGATATAAGAGATATTAGTCCCATTGTATGCATGCATCACATTTACTTGGAAGATGACGCCAAACCCACTAGAGAAATGCAACGTAGGTTAAACCCCATATCAAAAGAAGTGGTGAAAGGCGAGGTTCTAAAATTATTGGATGCAGGTATTATATATCCAATTTCTGACAGTAAATGGGTCAGTCCTACACAGGTTGTTCCTAAAAAGTCTGGCCTCACCGTGGTTAAAAATGAGAATAATGAACTTATCCATGTTAGAGCCACCACAGGATGGAGGATGTGTATAGACTATAGGAAGTTGAACTCCAGAACTAGGAAAGACCACTTCCCTCTACCATTTCTTGACCAGATTTTAGAGAGAGTCGCTGGACATGAGTACTATTGCTTTCTAGACGGTTATTCAGGATACTATCAGATTGAAATTGCACCAGAGGATCAGGAAAAGACTACTTTTACCTGTCCCTTTGGTACTTTTTGTTGAATATTGGACTCCCCGGATTTGGTTTTGATGATGAGCAAGCATAAATAATCCATGAACTAACAATTTGTGAGCGCAGTATTGGAGATCATCGCCAAATTCACTAGAACATTCAAAGCGACATCTCAACTCTTCTCAAAGCTCGTATTCATGCCTAAAGCTTCGTTGAAGCTCTTGCGCCGCTTTGGAAGTTATGAAGAATCAATCGAAGCTCTCGAAGACCGTTTATTAAGGTTTTATTTATAGTCTTTTAAGCTTCGATCAATAGAATGTTAAGCCTTGAGTATATTTTACGATTCTAACTTCATAACGCTTATATCGTAGCTCTAGGATCTTAGTACAAGTTCATTCTAACTTCCTCGAAGCGTCGCGCTTCGATTCGGTCTTGTTTGTGCATGTTAGTTGGTACAAGAAGAAGTACTGACCGACTAGATGGTGATCTAGTCGGTCGGCAACTCTTCTTGGACCGACTAGTTTGATTCCTTAATTTCTTGGACTTTACTGTTTACAGTTAGTCGGTCTACGTTGACTCACCGACCGACTAGTTTGTGAACTAGTCGGTCAGTGATGCTTCTTTGACCGACTAGTTGTGACTTACTGTTCATGCTAAATCTCTCCTTAGCTACTGTTTATCGTTAGTCGGTCTAAGAACGTTTGGTGACCGACTAGTTGACAATCTAGTCGGTCAACTTTTGTTCTTGGACCGACTAAGTCAACTTGTATTCAGACTATTTCATTTTGCCTCTTAGTCGGTCTACGTTCATTGACTGACGGTCAGAAAGTCTTCTTGGACCGACTAGATTTCTAGGTCTGAAATTCTATCTCTTCTCAGTTCCTCACTTAGTCGGTCCATGCTGTTTGACTGACCGACTAGTTGATGAACTAGTCGGTCAGTGATTGTTCTTTGATCGACTAACTGCCCCAGATTTCTATCCGTTGGAGAATGACCTAACTTGTTTTTATGGGACCCTATAAATACGAACCTAGGTCATTTCTATCTAGGTTAGAGCTTCCATTCAGAGATCCATTGAGAAAGAAAGAGATAGCTATTCTCACTCATTTCTAAAGCTCTCTTCCTCACAAGAAACCCATTCTCTCACTATTCTAGATCTAGAATCCATATTGAGAGAAGCTTGTTCTTGGTGAGCTCTTCAAGCTATAGCTTGATCCAAGTCTCCAAATCTTTCCTAGGCACCTATTGCTGGTCATTTCCTTGGTGCTAGGACTTGGTGACTTCATCTTCCTCAAATCCTTCATTTCACCTATTGGGTAAGAAAAACTTAAGGTATAGGATTTTGTGGTAAGTTTGCTTATTTCAATATAAACTCATTTATATTGCTTGTTGATTCTCTCGGTTGTGAGAGAAGGTTGTGATCCCGGGTTGTGGGATTCACTATTGCCGTTGTTGTATGATTTGATCTTGTGAAGGTTTTTCACAAGATATTCATAGTGGAAATCTTGGGTTAGGGTTTCTAACCTAAGTATCCGGAGGGGATCCGGGTGGTTGGGACGTAGGATCACCGGGAACAAGTCGGGGAGACTTGGGTGGATCCGAACCCATTAACATCATTTGTTTGCATTGTTAATTTTGTTGTTGTCATTCAATTTAAGCTTCCGCAAATTGATTTGGTAGTTGTTTGCAATTTAATTTGGAATTATACTCCTTGTTATTTTAAAGTACTATTCACCCCCCCCCCCCCTCTAGTACTTGTGCAGTAGCTTGTAGGGCATTACATTTGGTATCAGAGCCAGATACTTAGCTATGTCTGCCAACGACAACAAGACCGTGCGTCCACCTTCCAACTATGACACCTTCAGGAACCGAGAAGGAGCATCTTCGGTGATGGAAGGACATTCCTCTATGAGGCCTCCATTCTTCAACGGTACCAACTACGGGTACTGGAAATGCCGGATGGAAACCTTCCTCCGGAGTGCATCCTTATGGAGGACTACAATGAAGGAATACATAGAGCCCGAAGAAGAAGACTTTGAGAAATGGAAAACCGCAGAGATCGCCGCGGAGGTAAGCAATGCCAAGGCAATGAACGCCTTGCAATGCGCATTGGAGCCCGAGGACTTCAATAAGATATGCACATGTAAGAGTGCATATCAAATTTGGAACTCCCACCTCATTCTTCATGAAGGGACGAGTAGGGTAAGAGACTCTAAACTCGTAGTCGTAAACAAAGATTACGAAATGTTTCATATGCAACAGGGCGAGAAGATGAAAGAATATTACGCTCGCTTCGTTGACATAATAAACGAGTTAGAGGCCCTCGGCAAGTCCTACACTCAAAAGGAGAAGTGCTCAAAGCTTATTGAAGGACTTCCCTCTTCTTGGGAAAAACGTACCTTCGCCATCGAGGAAGGTAATGACATGAATAAGTATACCGTATTTCAATTGATGGGTACTTTAATGTCATACGAGGTACGCAAGGATAGCAAGGTGAAGTTACAAGAAAAGATGAAGTCCTATTTGAACCAAGACGTGCCTAAGAAAAAGGCAATTGCATTCAAGGCGGCTTCATCCACCTCTACCGATGATGAGGACTCGGAAGAAGAAATGGACATGGAATCCATTGCACTCATGGCAAAGAAGTTCAATCGCTTCTTCCGAAAGGGTAACTTCAAACAAAAATCTAAATTTACTTCTACTAATGCCTCTCCACCTTTGTGCTTTAAATGCAATAAGCCAGGACACATCAAAGCGGATTGTCCTCAAAACAAGCAAAAGGAGAAGTGGAAGGCGCCGAAGTTCGACAAGTCAAAGAAGTACAAAAAGGGGTACAAAAAGGGACTTGTCGGAGCAACATTCACCGACTCCGAGGATTCCTCAAGCGGAGAGTCGGATGATGAGAAAGTGGAGCAAGCGCACATGTGCTTCATGGCAAGAGAGGAGCATGATCAAGGATCTTCCTCCTCCGATGATAGCGACGACGAAGGCGATGAGGTAACTATGGATGATCTTAGGGATGCTAACTCTCATTTATGGTCTAAATACACTAAATTAGTAAATAGATATACTAAAGTAAAAGATGACCTAGCTAGCATTCAAACCTCGCCTAAGACTATCATCACCAACAACGACACCGTTGTTGAAGAGTTGAGAAATGAGATTATTAATCTCAAATCTAAACTTGAACATGTTAGCATTGATGATCCGGAAGAACATAGGATAGCGGATTTAACTTCTCAAAACTCGACTTTGAGTATTGAGAACGAGAATCTTAAATCTCGTGTTTATGTGCTCACATCGCAAGTATCTACTTTGGATACTTCTATGCGTTCTCTCAAAGAGAAATATGAGAACACATTAGGCCGAATTAATAAATTCAATAAGGGTAAGGACCATTTGGATAAAATCCTAAGTGACTTACTTCCGGCCAATCACCACATTGGTTTGGGGTATACGGTGGGATGTCCATCCAAAGCGGCCACTACTTTTGTTAGGCCAACTTCCGGTGACTCTACGAGTGGTAGCAAACACTCTATTGGTAGTTCATCTACCAATGGTGCTTCCACCTCGTCCACACCCTCTTTTGGAAAGAAACCCACTTTGGGTGGACCTCCAAAGAAGGGGCATGCTTATATGTACACAAATACCATGCCACGTAGGAACACACGTCCTACTCCACCGTCTCACACATATGATGATTTCTATGCTACACGTTCACGGGCACGTGCACACCATGTGAGACACCCTCACGCACGTGTTCCCACACATGCATATGTTCACCCACCTCATCATATGAATAATTCTCATCGTGCACCATTCCATCATGTTCCTTATGCCTATCCACAACATGCATCACGTAGAAATCAACGTCGCATGCATGCACCCAATAGGATGATGGCTCCCAAAATTTTCACTATTTGGAGCCCAAAGGACACAAGCATGGATGAAAAACAAGTGTATATGAATGCTTATTTTTCGGATGTTGTGCATAGTAGAAATTATGTGGGGAAGTCAAAGTCCAATTGGACTTGGCTTCCAAAGGTCTAACTTGTGAGGACCCAATGACCTTGGGTACCATGATATGAATGTTTCTATCTTTAGGTACTCAAGGAAAAGAAAAAGAAAAGGAGCAACAAATTTAAATTTAGCTCCAAAGGGAATTGGATACTCGATAGCGGGTGTTCAAAACACATGACGGGTGACGCTCAATTGCTCTCTGGAATAGTTCCCATTGCAAATGGAAACCGCGTCGTATTTGGAGGCAATGTGAGCGGAACCATCGTCGGTGTTGGTAAAGTGGGTAACCCGTCTAAACCCTTAATTAGTGATGTCTATCTAGTTAATGGTTTAAATCATAATCTTATTTCAATAAGCCAACTTTGTGACAAAGGTTACAAAGTTAGCTTTGCGAAAGGATTGTGTCATATTTCAAATGATAATAATAAATTATTATTTTTCGGCACACGCCATAAAGATATTTATATTTTGGATCTTCCTAAGTCATATGAACAATGTCGCGTTGCCAACACAAGTGAACAACACTTATGGCATCGACGCTTTGGACATGTGAACTTTGGAACACTTTATAAGCTTTCGAAATTAAATTCCATTAAAGGTTTTCCGAAGCTCGTTTTTGAAAAGAAAAGTATTTGTGATTCTTGTCAACGTGGCAAGCTTCCTAAATCTTCATTTAAACCTAAGAAAAGCATTTCTACGAAACGGCCACTAGAGCTATTACATCTAGATTTATTTGGGCCAACTAGAGTTGCTTCCTTAGGAAATGCAAGATATGGACTAGTCATCGTTGATTATTATTCAAGATTTACATGGGTATTTTTCTTATGTAATAAAAATGAAGCTTTTGAAAACTTCACAATATTTGTGAAGAAAGTACAAAATCTCATCGGAACCACCATTGTCACTATTCGAGTGATCATGGGGGTGAATTTGAGAATGAGTCTTTCTCAAATTTTTGTGATGATCTTGGAATTACTCACACGTTTTCTTTCCCTCGCGCACCTCCTCAAAATGGTGTTGTTGAGAGGAAGAATAGAACGCTTGTGGAGTGTGCTCGCACTATGCTCGAAGATAGTCAACTTGGTTATCAATTTTGGGCGGAAGCGGTACACACCGCTTGTTATGTGTTTAATAGAATACTTTTGAGGCCCGGCACCAAACAAACTTGCTATGAATTGTTGTTTGGTAGATTGCCTCAAGTTAAACATTTTCGTGTTTTCGGCGCAAAATGTTTTATTAAAAACACATATGATAATTTGGACAAGTTTGATCCGAGATCGGATGAGGGGATATTTGTTGGGTATTCCTCACGTAGCAAAGCCTACCGGATATACAACAAAAGATCCTCTACGATCGAGGAATCACTTCATGTCTCTTTTAATGAGAATTTTACTACTTCTAGAATTTCAAATGATAATGATTCTATGGACGTTTTATGTGATTCGTTTGAAAATTCTAAGTCTATTGATTCAATTGATTCTATTGAGACTAACCCGACTAATGAAGTTGTTGAGAATGTGCCTAGTGATCAAGGTATTCACAAGCGGCTTCATACCGTTCGCGACCATCCCCATGAGCAAGTCATTGGAAATATTAATGATAGTGTCAAGACGAGATCTCAAGTCCACCACTTCGCCAATTGTGCCTTTGCCTCATCGATTAAGCCAAAGAATATAGTTGAAGCTTGCGAAGATAGCGCTTGGATCCTTGCCATGGAGGAGGAACTCATTCAATTCGAGAGGAATGAGGTATGGGAGCTTGTTCCTTTGCCATCGAAGAACCACACCGTCATAGGGACAAAGTGGATCTTCAAGAACAAAACCGACGAAAATCAAGTCGTCGTCCGGAACAAAGCTCGGTTAGTTGCTCAAGGCTATCGCCAAGAGGAAGGTATCGATTTCGAAGAATCCTTCGCTCCGGTTGCTAGATTAGAATCAATTAGACTTTTATTGTCTTATGCATGCCATAAAAATTTTAAGTTATTTCAAATGGATGTTAAAAGTGCATTTTTAAACGGAGATGTTGTTGAGGAAGTTTACGTTTCTCAACCTCCGGGCTTCATAAATGAAAAATTTCCAAATCATGTTTTTAAACTAAAGAAAGCTCTTTATGGTTTGAGACAAGCTCCTCGATCTTGGTATGATCGCCTAAAGAATTTTCTTTTGGATTTGAATTTTAAAATGGGAGAAGCCGATTCTACACTTTTTGTTAAGCATGCGAATAATGATATTTTATTAGTTCAAATTTATGTAGATGATATCATTTTCGGTGCTACTAATTCACTCTTTGCGAAGAGTTTTCTAATGTTATGAAGGAACAATTTGAGATGAGCCACATAGGCGAACTCAAATATTTCTTAGGTCTCCAAATTCGCCAATTGAACGATGCAATCTTCATCCACCAAACGAAGTATACGGTGGAGTTGCTTAAGCGATTTGGAATGGAAAGTGCTTCTGGGAAAAAGACTCCAATGAGCACGACTACGCATCTTGACAAGGATACGGGCGGTAAGGATGTAGACATTCGTCTATATCGAGGTATGATAGGTAGTTTACTTTATCTTACCGCAAGTAGGCCCGATATTATGTTTGCCGTATGCATATGTGCTCGTTATCAGTCTCAACCTAAGGAGTCTCACTTAGTAGCGGTAAAACGTATTTTCCGTTATCTAAGTTATACACTTGATTTTGGATTACTTTATCCAAAATCTAGCACGTATGAGTTAGTCTCATATAGTGATGCTGATTATGCGGGATGCAAATCCGACAGGAAAAGTACTAGTGGCACTTGCCATTTTCTAGGAAATTCTCTTGTCTCTTGGTTTTCCAAGAAGCAAAATTCTGTATCACTTTCAACCACTGAGGCGGAATATATTGCCGCCGGTGCCGCTTGTGCCCAGGTTCTTTGGATGAGACACACTTTGAAGGATTTTGGTATTCACTGTGATACTAGCCCTATCATGGTGGATAACCAAAGTGCTATCTGTCTTTCAAAGAATCCGGTGCACCATTCCCGATCAAAACACATAGATGTCCGACACCACTTTTTAGATGATCATGTTGCTAAAAAGGACATCATTTTAGTGTACGTTGAAACCCAAAAGCAAATCGTCGATATTTTCACGAAACCCCTAAAGGAGGACTCCTTTGTGCGGTTGCGTCGAGAATTGGGGATTATGGGTGAATCCGAGATATAGGATTCATATTTCATTCAATTATCTTGCATGCTATTCGATTTCGCGATATTTCGTTCATGCTAGATTTATTGAATTTTTGGGAATTTTATGTGATATGTTTGAATTTATGATCGAATTCTTATTTGTAAGTCGTATTTAAGATTTCGACGTTTTATGGGGTAATTTAGATGACTAATGAGAGTGTTAAGATGTTTCATCCAAGTGGTTTGTGAAGAGAAATCATTTATCAATGTTTGGACTCTTCTAGTCGGTTTCAGTTCATTAGTCAACCGACTAGATGCTCATCTAGTCGGTCAGCTAGTGAACTCAGACCGACTAGTTCAAGCTTTCATCCATCTCTTTTCATTTTCTTTCTTTAGTCGGTCACAGTACACTTACCGACCGACTAGAATGAAAACTAGTCGGTCAGTGAGTATACTGCGACCGACTAAATCTAGCCCTAGAAATTCATCTTTGCCTCTGTTTCGACTTAGTCGGTTCAAGCTCATTGACCGACCGACTAGATCGTAATCTAGTCGGTCAGTGCTTGAACTGTGACCGACTAAGTGTGTTAGGGCAAACTTGTCTTTTTGCTGTCCCGACCGACTTAAGTCATTTTCATCCGACTAAAATTCATTTTAGTCGGTCTTCATCTCAGCTCCAGCCCGCAAAAACTCCCAAAACCCCTTCGAGACTTTTCATCTTCCGTCGATTTTCGGCCAGATTTCCGGCCATCCGCCGCCGCCGATCGGTCTCCTAGGTATCCCTCCTCCTCCTCCTTGGTCGATCTCCTATTCTAGGGTTCGATCCTTGGTCGATCTATTCTAGGGTTCTAGTTTGTGTAGTTCTTGTGTTAGGGCTTGTGCATCTAGGGTTTGTGTATTTCGATTTTTCAGCTCTAGGGTTTGTGTAGCCTCGTTTGCCTGTACTCGTCGTGCCACGATCATGGCAAAGACGAGGATCCCTATTGCTTCGTCTGGGGCTTCTCCTATGTCTATAGAGCCTTCCAACCCTAGGAATCCATCTAAGCCCAAGTGTCGTTCTAAATCTACCCAAGCTTCTCCGTCTTCGCCTCCTCTGAAGAAGTAGAGGACGGCGACGGTCAAACCCCGAAAATCTAAGTCTAAAAAGCCCATTCTCCACTCTCCCTCGACTCCTCCTGATTCCGATACTGAGTTTATCCCTGAGGATGAGCCTGGCCATAGGGAACCCACTCCTCCACTTCGTCCTAGGACTCGCCAGCCTAAGGGAAAGGGCCCAATGCCAGCGGGTGGTGTTGACATATCGTTGTGTCGCGACGACCATATGTGTCTCGCGGCCTACAACCGTATTGAACACTGCCCGATGCTATTGGAGCACTATGTTCAGTTTTCAGATTTCCTTGGCTTAGATGACCTCCTCTCCTATAGTGGCCTATTGGATTATCTTCGATTTGATGCTAAGGCGAATACTAGACCATATCCTCGCCTGGTAAAATTTTTCTATGCCAATCGTGTTCGGGGACTGTACGATGAGAATCACTCCATCGAGACTACTGTCTTGGGAACTCCTATAGTTCTCACGGCAGAAATCTTGGGGGAGATTCTTGGTTGTTCATCGTCCGGTCTCCTTCCGTATGACATTTTCGTCGATGATATATCTTCCTTGGATCAGTCCATTCTTGCTGATATTTTCCATGTGATCCCTCCTGCCCTCATTGGAGTTCCTTCAAAGTCGTTCAAGCCAAATGCATGGGTGTTGAATCTCATTCTGAAGTCGTGCTTGCTTCCCAAGTACGGCTCATCTTCACTTCCATCCCAGCCATTTTTGAAGCTTATTTACGCTCTTTTCTTGGGTTGCGAGATTAATTGGGCTCGCGTTATACTCGATAAGATGGACTCTTTCGAGTGTATACGCAAGACCAATAAATCTACGCATATTCCATATCCGTGTCTGTTGACCCTTGTCTTTCGTCATTTCCGAGTCCCTCTCCCTCCTGACGATGAGCGTCCCTTGGGTCCCCCTCTGAACGCGACGGCCGTTAAGAAATCTCTAGCGGTGCTTCGTCGCGTGTAGAGGTCGACCACATCTGCTTCCCAGGCTACCCCCTCAACTGCTGCAGCCTCCACTCCTCCTGCTACATTAGATGATGTCGTACGCCTTCTTCGTCGGCACGAGTCGCGTTTGGCTCGTACCGAGGAGGTCGTCTGCCGTATGGCTCAGATGATGGGGATTGATCTTCCTCCTTCCGTGTCTGAGGCTGAGGAGATGGACGATGAGGAGATTGACGAGCTTGTCACTTCCTTGGCTCGTGGCGATGAGGCCACTGCCACTGCTGCTGCTGCTGCTACCACTTCTGCTCCTGGAGTTGGCACCACTTCCGGTGCTCCAGAGCCTTCTGCTTCAGTAGTTCAGACTTCCGAGCCTGCTGCTGTTGTCGAGCCTGCTGCTGTTGAGACCACTGCTGTTGCGACCCCTGCTGTTGAGCACGTTGTTTCCACACCTACCCCGACGATCCCGTCTGTTGAGACGCCTCTCCTCCCTGCAGATCCTGAGTCCACTCCGTCGACTGGACCCACGGAGACTGCAGATCCAGCCACTTCCTCGTGATCGTCTGTTCCGAGGACTCTCCACTACGCTTTGGATGATATATCTTACTGAGAGTATTTTGGGTTAGGATGGAGATTGAGGGTTGTTTTGATGTACTTTTTGAGTTTTCTGGATGTCGGTATTGGATATTTTCATGTACTTTGGATGATGTTGATGTTGGTGTTATATTTTGATGTGGATGATGATGTTGTATTTTTTTGATGTTTATATAGATGATGTGTCGTACTTGATATGATGTACTTCTTGTATTCGATATCTTTTTGGATGTACTCATGATGTTTCTATCTATATATACATCGATGTTCATGTTGTGATATTTACTTCGTCATGCACATTAATTCTCAATCAATGTCTATGCTATGTAAAATCGTCGCTCGACGATTGAAAAACTTGGTTAAATAGTTTGAAATTCTATAATTGTATAGAATTGTTTTCCATGCACAAATTTAACCAAGAATATTGAATATTGAAGAGTATGTTTCTTTATTCAAGAAATGAACATTTATTTGGTATTTTTGATGATTTTAATTATCGCTTTTTGATAATGGACAATTTGGCACACCTTGATTTGATTTGACCACTTTTCCCTTGGTGTCAATTAGTTCCATCGTCATTGTCTACGACTCCCGATGTTGGATTTTCAATTTCCTAGTTGTTGTCGTTGTATGCCCCCCATTTTTGGGATAATGCCAAAGGGGGAGAGATAATGATAATAAATAGGGCAAATGAAAATTTAACTCAATTTCCAAGAATCTAGTTTGATATGTTAGATTCAAGGGGAGTTAAGATATATATAAGGATTTTCAAAATCCGATATTTCAAAAATCGATTCTCTTTATTTATCTTACTCGTCTGATTGATGCAATTCATATAAATTCATTTTGGAATTAACGTGTCATCAATGCAGGGGGAGTAAGTATTTTACATTTGAATCATTATTTTTTATTATTATTTATGTTGGTTTGTCATCACCAAAAAGGGGGAGAATGTTGAATATTGGACTCCCCGGATTTGGTTTTGATGATGAGCAAGCATAAATAATCCATGAACTAACAATTTGTAAGCGCAGTATTAGAGATCGTCGCCAAATTCACTAGAACATTCAAAGCGACATCTCAACTCTTCTCAAAGCTCATATTCATGCCTAAAGCTTCGTTGAAGCTCTTGCGCCGCTTTGGAAGTTATGAAGAATCAATCGAAGCTCTCGAAGACCGTTTATTAAGGTTTTATTTATAGTCTTTTAAGCTTCGATCAATTGAATGTTAAGCCTTGAGTATATCTTACGATTCTAACTTCATAACGCTCATATCGTAGCTCTAGGATCTTAGTACAAGTTCATTCTAACTTCCTCGAAGCGTCGCGCTTCGATTCGGACTTGTTTGTACATGTTAGTTGGTACAAGAAGAAGTACTGACCGACTAGATGGTGATCTAGTCGGTCAGCAACTCTTCTTGGACCAACTAGTTTGATTCCTTAATTTCTTGGACTTTACTGTTTACAGTTAGTCGGTCTACGTTGACTCACCGACCGACTAGTTTGTGAACTAGTCGGTCAGTGATGCTTCTTTGACCGACTAGTTGTGACTTACTGTTCATGCTAAATTTCTCCTAAGCTACTGTTTATCGTTAGTCGGTCTAAGAACGTTTGGTGACCGACTAGTTGACAATCTAGTCGGTCAACTTTTGTTCTTGGACCGACTAAGTCAACTTGTATTCAGACTATTTCATTTTGCCTCTTAGTCGGTCTACGTTCATTGACTGACCGACTAGTTGTGAAACTAGTCGGTCAGAAAGTCTTCTTGGACCGACTAGATTTCTAGGTCTGAAATTCTATCTCTTCTCAGTTCCTCACTTAGTCGGTCCATGCTGTTTGACTGACCGACTAGTTGATGAACTAGTCGTTCAGTGATTGTTCTTTGACCGACTAACTGCCCCAGATTTCTATCCGTTGGAGAATGACCTAACTTGTTTTTATGGGACCCTATAAATACGAACCTAGGTCATTTCTATCTAGGTTAGAGCTTCCATCCAGAGATCCATTGAGAAAGAAAGAGATAGCTATTCTCACTCATTTCTAAAGCTCTCTTCCTCACAAGAAACCCATTCTCTCACTATTCTAGATCTAGAATCCATATTGAGAGAAGCTTGTTCTTGGTGAGCTCTTCAAGCTATAGCTTGATCCAAGTCTCCAAATCTTTCCTAGGCACCTATTGTTGGTCATTTCCTTGGTGCTAGGACTTGGTGACTTCATCTTCCTCAAATCCTTCATTTCACCTATTGGGTAAGAAAAACTCAAGGTATAGGATTTTGTGGTAAGTTTGCTTATTTCAATATAAACTCATTTATATTGCTTGTTGATTCTCTCGGTTGTGAGAGAAGGTTGTGATCCCGGGTTGTGGGATTCACTATTGCCGTTGTTGTATGATTTGATCTTGTGAAGGTTTTTCACAAGATATTCATAGTGGAAATCTTGGGTTAGGGTTTCTAACCTAAGTATCCGGAGGGGATCCGGGTGGTTGGGACGTAGGATCACCGGGAACAAGTCGGGGAGACTTGGGTGGATCCGAACCCATTAACATCATTTGTTTGCATTGTTAATTTTGTTGTTGTCATTCAATTTAAGCTTCCGCAAATTGATTTGGTAGTTGTTTGCAATTTAATTTGGAATTATACTCCTTGTTATTTTAAAGTACTATTCACCCCCCCCCCCCCCCTCTAGTACTTGTGCAGTAGCTTGTAGGGCATTACACTTTTGCATTTAAAAGGATGCCGTTTGGTTTATGTAATGCTCCCGCCACTTTTCAGCGATGCATGCTTAGTATTTTTGATGATATGGTTGAGAAAATTGTGGAGGTGTTTATGGATGATTTCTCTGTATATGGTAGCTCTTTTCATGATTGTTTAGCTAACTTGGCTCATGTTCTTGACAGGTGTATTGAGAAGAATCTCCTATTAAATTGGGAGAAATGTCATTTTATGACCACAGAGGGACTTGTCCTTGGTCATTTGGTCTCTAAAGATGGCATTCAGGTAGACAGAGCCAAGGTAGCAATAATTGAGAAGCTACCAAGTCCCAAATGTGTAAGGGACATCAGATCATTCTTCGGACATGCAGGATTCTATAGGCGATTTATCAAAGATTTTAGCGCTATATCTCGCCCTCTTTGCAACTTACAACTCAGAATGTGGATTTTATTTGGACACCTGAGTGTCAACATTCTTTTGAAACTTTAAAAAAGTTGC
The DNA here is from genome assembly GCA_030789695.1 of Scilla litardierei. Taxonomy (NCBI): domain Eukaryota; kingdom Viridiplantae; phylum Streptophyta; class Magnoliopsida; order Asparagales; family Asparagaceae; genus Scilla; species Scilla litardierei. The sequence continues at coordinate 42,286,521 of CM061140.1, read as the reverse complement.
TAATTTATGCTCCCATTTTGCAGGTACCAGACTGGTCCTTACCATTTGAAATCATGTGTGACGCCAGCAACTACGCAGTTGGCGCAGTCCTAGGCCAAAAGAAAGACAAAGCTCCAGTAGTTATTTACTACGCCAACAAAACATTAAATGATGCTCAAAGGAATTATACAACCACAGAGAAGGAGTTGCTGGCTGTAGTATTCGCGTTGGAAAAATTCAGGAGCTATATTTTGGGATCACCTATCTTGATTTATACAGATCACTCTGCTTTGAAATATTTATTATCAAAAAAAGATGCTAAACCTCGATTGATACGATGGATTTTATTGTTGCAGGAGTTCAATGTCCTAATCAAGGACAAGAAAGGCATGGAGAATCTAGTAGCTGACCATTTATCACGATTGACAGTAGGCCATGATTCAGCAGATGTACCTTTGAAGGACTCCTTTCCTGACGAGCATCTTTTCAGTGTTTCCACCTCCCCATGGTCGAACGACACTTCAGTGTTGCTCAAGTTTCTCAAAGAGAACATCTTTTCTAGATTTGGAGTGCCCAAGGCCTTGATCAGTGATGGAGGGTCCCACTTTTGCAACCGCATGTTCGCTAATCTAATGAAGAGGTTTGGGGTCACACACAAAGTCTCTACTCCATATCATCCCCAAACCAATGGTCAAGCAGAGCTGGCAAATAGAGAGATTAAAGGCATTTTACAGAAGACGGTGAATCCTTCAAGGAAATATTGGAGCTTGCGCTTACCTGAAGCATTGTGGGCCTACAGGACGGCCTACAAAACAATTTTAGGGATGTCACCTTACCGTCTTGTTTTTGGGAAGTCTTGTCACTTACCTGTAGAATTGGAGCATAGATCATATTGGGCTATAAAGAAATTAAATTTTGATACTGATTCATCTTTTGCTTCTCGCAGGTTACAGTTGTTGGAGCTAGAGGAACTGAGAAGAAATGCCTATGACAACGCCAAAATATCAAAAGAGAGGATGAAATCCGTCCATGACATGATGATCTTAAGGAGGGTGTTCACCCCAGGCCAAAAAGTTCTTCTATACAATTCCAGGCTACACATATTCCTTGGGAAGCTTCACTCTAGGTGGTATGGACCTTTCACAGTCAAAGAAGTTTTCCCACATGGCGCAGTGCTATTGCTTAATGAAAAAGACGGGAGTAAGTTCAAGGTGAATGTCCAAAGATTGAAGCATTTTCACGAGCCTTAGACCAAGGAAGCGAGCACCATGGACCTCACAGACCCACCTTCGGGTGGGAACTAATCAGGTGTGTTCTTTCCATGATTCCCTCTTCCTAACATTGAGGACAATGTTTATTTTAAGTTGGGGGGATGGTATAAACTTTTAGGATTTTTCTTTTTCTTTTCTTTTAGGATTTTATTTTTTTAGTTCCCTTTTTGCATTGAAAAAATATATATATTAAGTCAAGATCTATCACCAAAATTTATTTTACCTAAAGATGAACCTCATGTGATGAAAATTCTCGAAATCTATCCACCACTGTACACGTGTGATTTATTTTCCTCCACCACTATTGTTAAATATTTCAGGCTCATTTGACATGAATGTAGTACTCGTGGTAAATTTCTGTTGATATTTCTCCATGGTGGAATTGATTGAAGACTTTGTGAATCTAGAAATTATGAATTAGCAAATAGTATACTTTCAATGGAACACACCAAGGTTCATACATCAATAGTTCATAAAATAACTGGAGCATTGCTTTTTATCTCGTATTCATTGCTATTTGCATGCTTTGTGTGATTTTGGGTAGAAAGTATACACTGTCTTTTGAAATGATTAGGATAACCCATTCTTGTGAAAGAATTAAGAAAAAGAAGCTATCTTGCTAAGTTATTATGCACATAACAAAAAGAAGAAGAAAAAGAGAAAAAAATGAAGGAAAAAATGAATAAGTGTGTCACTTAAATAAATAACTTGGTTGGCTCGAGTAGTACAGTCCGAGGGGTCCTTTTTGGCCTAATGACCTATTATCGTCTGATTTGGGAGCCATTGACTGGAAACCCACTCATTTGATGGAGCGATCCAAGTTATACTTTTTTCTGCGAATGTTGCTTGATGCGCATTACGCGGAACTATTAAAAAGAGAAAGAAAAGAGAGAAGAAGTGTGCATAACTAGCAAGGCAAGAGAACTTCCAAAGCTTAAAGAAAGCACAAGATATGTTGTGATTTCCTATGAATGAAGATTGACGCGCGCGCGCGCGTGTGTGTGTGTGTGTGTGTGTGTGTGTGTGTGTGTGTGTGTGTGTGTGTGTGTCTTGATACCACTCTATTCTTTATGCTTGCTTTGCATGATACACCTACGCTCCATGTTAAAATCTTTGATTGACAGGTGTGCGCCATTGATTTTGTATACTATGAGCTATGAAGTAATGAATAGTGAAGTTAAGTCTATTCCAAGACCATTTTAGAGATACTTGTTCTTCATCTTTAAATCCATCAGTACTATTAGTTGAAGAGCTTGAAATTTTGATAGTAGTGAGTGGTCATCTCTTTTGTCGTGGTAGTATGGTGGTGAGTGATTTGAGATCTGATAAGGTGATCTAGGCGTATATTTGATATCATTTTTCGCTCACTTTGCTAGAGACTAGCAAAACGCTAGTTGGGGGGTGTGATTCGGGTTAAATATTGCTTATTTAACCCCTCATCTAGCAATATTTTATGTGTAAATGATGCTTAATTGGTCTCTAGTACATTCGTATTTTGTATATCACTATTTATTAGAGCAAAACCATTGATTTGTGCACAAAATATGAATTCAATTAATTATTTCCGCCTTTTTATATTTTTCATCGCTTGGTCTCGATCTCACGATTCCAACGACTATTTATTTGTATTTTTCTGAAATCTGTGCTAATTACTGTGTATTTTTGAATGCAGAATACCATTTAATTGAAGAAATACGGAAGAAATACGTTTAAAATACATATATACGGTCGACGCACGGGTTTTGGCGGCCACGTGGTGAACATCGAGCGGATGGCCGCTTCATCCTACGGCGCTCGCAAAAAGAGCCACGCAGCAGTAGTTCAGCCGTTCGATTTAAATCGAATGGACCAAACTTCGCCCGCTCGAACGCATCAGCATCGTCTGGGACACGTGTCACTGATCCAGCTGCATCCCCCCGCATCCAACGGCCGATATCCACCCCGCATCTGAATCACAATCGGGGCGACGTGGTGTCTCTCGACCCGTTGGATTACGATCCAACGGTCACAAAGCTGAAGCAAGCTTCGCGGAGCGGATTCGAAGTGGGCATGCACGAATCTTGACGCACACGTGGCGCCCGCTCGGACTATCCCGCCTGAGATGTGCGGTGGAGATTTAAGGCGCTCGTGGGTGCGGGTTTAAGCTGATTCGAGTGCAATTTTGAACCCGATAGGTGTCACGCCCCGCTTCCCAAAAATGTGGAGGCAAGACGTGAGAAGGTCCGCTCAGACTTGAAGCTGAAGAGCCGCAAGTCCGATAAGCGTCAAATAGAACTACAAATGGCAGGTCCTTGCAATGCAATACGAAAAAAACAATAATAGTAAGAAGGAGAGACAGATAAAATGTTCAATCTCAGATTATCCATTAATTAAATTACAATATCACAGAAAAGCCACTAGGCTAAAGAAAAGATTCTAAAGGCCCCAACATGGCCAACAAAAGTACAACATACAAACTAGGTGCCACGCACCGATAACTAACAGCAAACCTAACAAAGAACCAGCTCATCCTCAGCAAACATCAGCGTCAGCAACAACCATGTCCTCTGCAACAACTCTGGCTCAGGGTCTAACATGTGACACCCAAAAGAGAGAGGGGCACATGTCAGCAAGTCTAAAAAGACTTGAGCAAGGAAACTGAAAGGAAAGTAAACTAGCAACCTAGCAGTTATAGTATGTATGACATGGCAGTTATAACATGAGTGCACAAGCAAGACATGGTGAAACAATAAGTACAAGAGAACAATTATCGGGACAAGTCAAGAGTAGCCAAGCTACTAACAATCTCAATCATTTCACTAGTCACGTTTCAAGTTGTTTGTAGATGTTTACGCCTTACAGCTGAACGGTTTGGCATTCACGCTGAGTGGCCGCTTAACAACTACCCCAGAACCTAGAGTTTACGCCTTACAACTGAAGTTGCTGATCGGGCAGACTCCCAGTTGAATGGCCGCTTAACCCTTACCCCCAATACCCACATGTAGACGAGCCAGGGTCCCTGAACAGGAGCTCAGTAAATGAGCCAGGGTTGCCCCGCACGGGAGCTCGCTTTCTATATCACGAATCAGGAAGTGTATTTGGCATAGGGGTGCACCTAGCCTCAATATCGAGCGTTGGGGTTAGCAACTCACTATGCTTGCTTCTGGTCACGAGCCAGGAAGTACAAGTATGGCGTAGGGGTGCACCTAGCCGGAACAAGTAGCACTAGTATGTAGCAAAGTTATGCAATCACGATGAGTATTCGACATGCAATGTCATGAGCAGATATTCACGTACCGTTAATTGAATTTAGACATGGCAGGCGAAATGCAATGACATGAACAGATATTCACGTACCGTTAATTGAATTAAACATGGCAGTTAAATATGCATGGATGACATGGCAGTTAGTAAGGCGTACAGTTAAAGAATCACATACGGCAGTTTAATTTGCATGAACAACAAGTTGACAGGGTTGGATCTCACTTCGTTGTCAAGCTAGGTCATTTGAGGTGGCGGATCTAGTTTCGTTGTCAAACTAGATCAAATAGGCGTCTAGGCGGCTATCATTTCACCGTCTAGTCTCTTTTACGCTACAACAAGCAAATGGCCTAAAACATGGCCTAAACCCTAAGTGGCAAGTTTCACTTGCCTCACGCCAAGGAAGATGATCAACGAGGCACACCACAAAAGTTATCTACGGAGAGGAAATCGCTGCCACGGAGAAACAATCATCAAAACAACATCCATTTCATTAGGGTTTCACAAAAACACAACGGGTTATGAAAACATTAAGAGATCGGTTATTACCATATAGGAAACGAAAGAATGATGCCGAGCAACCACGGCGACGGAAGAAACGCTCCAGGGAACCTAGGGTTTGTTGGAAGCAACGATCTAGGATCTTGGTTTGATGATGACAAACGTGTCGGTATATCTAATGTGTGTGCTCAGTATGTTTCAGGCTTGGCAAAATGATATACTTTCGATATCTGGCGGATTTGCTATTCGTATAGCACATTGGGAGAGATGGAGTGTTTGTGCTCAAAGAAGTGTGACTTGGTCAATGAAGAGCAAAATTTGGACTTGGTCTAATATGGGATGAGATGGGGATGAGATGGGCTTGATCAAATCTTTTAGTAAGATTTACAAATATTTGAATTCTTCCTAATCCCATTAGTATTGCTATAAGATCAAATGAGAATCCCAAATTGATTGACTCAACCCTATCACTAGACAATTTCAAAATTCCTAGTTGGTTGTGTCCTCATCCTAGCCAAACTCTATCACATTCAAATTCCCTATCCCTTGCCATCTTGCAAACTGATCGCTCCGGGATATACACCCAAAGAACGGTTGTAGTTTTACCGCAAGTGCACGGTGTAGCAGCAAGCGGGTATCGAACACAGGGAGGACGAATGACTGTGCTTGCTCCGAATCAACCTGGCTATTTGAGAACAGAGAAAATTGCCTTGGGCGATCCTGTCACAATCGTCAGACAAATGTGCGAAATATCAAATCAAATAAAGAACGTCTAGGGAATGGGGAATTCCCGCTACTCACCGTATTTCATAAATGTGGTTCGTCGGTATCGAAATTGCTAGAATGAGAATTCGGGTGAACTAGTTGCAACTGAATGTCGAACCAAGCTCACGCTCTCGCGCTGTTGCCGGTCTATAGCTATCCTAGGTTTGGGTCCAATCTCTTGCAAACCCTAGCCTAGGGAAGCTAGCATTAGGATCAACATCATCGTCCAATTGCACACCGAGCCCAATCTCTTGCAAACTCGGTCCACAATCTAAATTAGGATAGTTCCTACCCGTCCAATCTCTTGCAAACGGGTATTGGCACGGAATTGCAATCGGAAATCCTAGTATCGGTCCAATCTCTTGCAAACCGATACTTCGAAAATCCGATTCCAACCCAATTCGGATTTCTAGGGCTTCCTAACAAATTGGGATCCAATCTCTTGCAAATCCCAATTGATATGAATTCCTAGCTATCCGTAGTAAATCGATCCCAATCTAATCCCTAATAGCAATTCTAGCTCAATTTCTACCAATTCATCACAAATAAGAAATAGGGCTTGTAGGGTTCATCCCCACGCCCCAAGACGTGGAGACTACTCACAAATCATAGCAATAGCACAAAAATAATCGATGAAATAAGCAATAGAATTCATCACAACAATGATATAAACAATAAAAATAGAATTTTTAGGGAAGAGAGATGCAAACCAATGGAGTTCTTCAACTTAATCCAACAAAAATCCAAGTTTTTCCTCTTCTCCAATCACAATAATAAAGCTAAAAAGTAATCTAAAAAGCTGCAAAAAATCTAAGAGATGGCTCCCTAAACTAGGGTAAAAACAGGGCTTAAATAGCCCCAAAAATCGTCCAAAAATCGTGACCAAAATACCCCTGCACAGCCTGTTTTCCGCAGTTTTCGCTACAGGCAGCGCATCGCACTCGGCCGAGTGACAAAAGTCGCTCGGCCGAGTGAAAACCCTGCAATTTTCCAGTAAGTCGGGACTTTCAGGGGTCTTCAGTTCGGGGGCGGCTCGGCCGAGTGAGTTGTCGTCACTCGGCCGATGACTTCACTGCACTCGGGCGGACGGTATTCTCCACTCGGCCGAGTGGGTCTTCTGAAGTTCAGGCAACCGAAAAACAGAAACTTCGATGTTTTGGAAGGGCTTCGTCTGGGCGCCACTCGGGCGGACGTGGTATCGTCACTCGGCCGAGTGGGTCTTCTGTGCTCGGCCGAGTGCACAGGTAACTCGTGTCTGAACTGGTCGGCCGAGCAGTGTCTCGCTGGTCGGCCGAGTGGCTCCTCCACTCGGCCGAGTGGGACACAAAAAATGCCCAATCTGATTGTTTTGGCCTCCTCGTCGCTCCTGCGACGTCCATTCTTCTTCCGCTCCTCTCCAACAGCAAAATACCCCTCGGGGAAGTCGTTGGTGACCGTCTAGAGTAAGCGCATCTCGGGATCACTCCAAATCGCGCCAAATCACCTGAAATGCGACAAAAACAACAAATCGTGAAAAGCATCGCAATATCGTCGATATATCGTGAAAAACATGATTTGGGCGATCCAAATGGCACGCAAACATGCGGAAAAAAGGTGTAAAATAAGGAGTGATCAAAATCCCCCAAGCTTGCCTCTTACTCGTCCTCGAGGAAGATAAGTAAAAGGCGAACCCGGTGGATTCGGAAAACGAAAACGGCGAAAAAAAATGAAAAAAGAAAAACGAAGAAGAATGAAAACGAAATGAAAATAAAGAAGAAAGGAAGAAGCGAAGAGGTAGGATGCTAGATTATTTTCTCAGGACGTGGGTTTCACTTACTCTTATAGCATGCACCGAATGAAAAACTCATGTCAAAGGATTTTATTTTGATATCATAGTATAATAATGCAAATAGAGATAGAAAACCCACGAAAAACGATATAATCATGAAAAACGGAATAATTTTAAAATTAACGTCGTCTGAATCATTTAAAGCGGTATACATATCACAGATCACACACTTTTCAATTGAACGCTTTCTATCTGGAGTATAAGAGTATCACACTATAGAGTAGGGAGAATAGAAAAGTATGGATTTCATGAAATGAACGCTAGGCTTAGATTTCTGGATTTCGTAAAACTAAAAATAATCTCACCGAGTATAGAATATTACTTAGCCTAGGTTGTCGTGCGATGTCAAGTAGTCACTCTCTCTCACATCAATGGATCCCCTCCCCCAAGCTTATCTATAAGCGTGGTGGCATAAAAAATATTTACATCCCCATTTTTTATACATAGCTCCAAAAGCAACGAAAAGAAAGAAGAAAGAAAGAAGGTGAGATGGGATCTTTATTGAGGATTTTTTTCCTTTATTTTTGTTTTTTTTTTTTTTTTGCAATAAGCAATATATACACAACGATCCCAACTCAGAGAGAGATAATGATGTACAAGAATGTCTTTTCTCTCTCTCTTTTTTTTTAGAACAAGAGATTTGGAGCTAGGAATTAGTAGCGGGGGAGAATGCCATAAAATAGAATCACTAAGGGGAGATTCACCAATGATTTTAAAAGTAGAGAAATGATGTTCAAGATTTGTGGAGAAAGAAATAAATATAACTCTCGGTTCACTCTATAAGACATGCACGACAACTTCAGCAGGGTAATCTAATCTACTCAGTTTCGATCACAAAAAAGCTAACTACTCCAGATTTATCATAGCTAACATCATTCAATCATCCTGAAGTGAAGTGTACAATTCATGCATGTAGAAGTGATATAGGAAAAGAAAGTCAGTACTCCAGATATAAGCATTCAATGCGTGAATCTTGGTGTGTTTTCTGTGATAGCATACATACGAATATTCAGACTCAGCTAATAATAAAATTTCATCCATTTTCATGCGGAAAAAGGTGTGGGTTACTATTCTAAATGCAAAGCAAGTCATAGCATCTGATATCTGAAATAAAACCTAAGACATGACAAATATAGCATGCATATAGAATAAGCTAAATCCAACGTCATCATCATCACAGAAAAGTCATCTCTAGCATGAGATGAAAAAGAAATAAAGATAAAGGGAAAATAGAAACTATGCAATGCGGCACACAGGAAAATAAGAAAAACGTGATGCATGGCAAAATAAAAGAAAAGTGATGAAAAATAAGTGCAAAAGCGAAGAAAAAGTGGTGTGAAAAACTAAAGATAAAGGTGGCAAATCGAAAAAGGAACGTGAGAACTCACTCCCCCAAGCTAAATGGCACAGTGTCCTCAATGTGCATAGTGTGGCACACCGAGAGACAAGTAATGTGAGGGGCAAGTGAGGATGCATGCATGGAAAAATGAAAAGAAAAAAGTAAAAAGAAAAGAAATGAAAATATGATGCAGACATGATGCATGCACAGATGGGAGTGATACATAGATATAAGTGTCGCCAAAAACTCTCCCTCTCTCCCAGAATAGATATAAAAAGATATGATCAAAAAGAGGAATACCAGAATAAGTGAGGAGAGGGGGGGTGGACAAAAAGTGCAACAGGACCCAGCAGAAACGGGCAGCACAACGGCAGGAATGGATCAAGGCATCAAGGGTGCCTAAGAAGGTGGTGCTGCGCCGTCTCCGTCCTGAGGCGGAGGTGGTGGTGGTGGTGGTGGTGTAGGCTGCTGAGCTGGGGTGGGCGTGGAAGTGGAAGCAGGTCTAGTGTGTGTGGAAGTGTGTGTGGGAACCTGCTGGGTGGGTGGGGGTACGCGTGGGAGACGCTCCAAGACCTGTGTAAGGCAGTAGTGGATCTGGGGGATCAGCTCGAAGCGTCCAGCCATCGTAGAGACGGTGGAGGACAGGGTCCTAAGGTCACCTCTAAGACCACTCACCGCCAACTCAAGAGCACGTATGCTCTGCAGTACAGTGTCGGGCGGGGGTGGTGCAGAGGGACGCACCGGTCGGGGCTGCGCAGGGCGAGGCTGGCGTACGCGAGTGGAGTATGTAACGGGCTCAGCAGGGAAGGGGACAAAAGGTGTCGCGCCTGCAAATGTGGGCCTGGCCTCAGTGTGAAGCCGGGGCACCGGCTGGTGGGAAGTGGAGGCAGCGGCAGCGAAAGAAGTGTGCAAAGGTGGCAACGAGGCGGCCAGAGAGGTCAGTGGCACAGAAGTGTGGACAGACGCCACGACACTCTCGGAAAATACAGCGGGGTTGGAGACAGAGGTAACTACCGCTGGGGCGGAAGTGTGTGGACCAAAAGGCGCAACCCCAGCGGAGATCATGCTAGCCATGGTCTCCACGACCGCGGCAAACGAGGGCTCTCCACTCTCAACAAAGGTCGGCGGGCGCTCGGGGAGAGCGGAGCAAAGAGGCTCCACGGACAGAGGGCCAGAGGTGGCAGTGGGAGTGGTGGGGACAGCCTCGGAGGTGGTGACAGTGGTGGAAGTGGGCTCAGCAAAAGTACTCTCGGCACCGACAGCGGTGTCAGGAGCAGCGGAAACATCTGGTATGGGCTGAGGGGCCACTGGGTCAACAGGGTCGGCGGCAGGCTCGGCAGGGTGTGCAGCAGGGTCTGCGGGGGCAGCCTGGGCAGCGTGGGCAGCGTGGGCCTGCTCGGCCTCCTCGGCCTCGAGCACGTAGGCGGCGGGGATGAGAACATCCATCGCCGGGAGCCAGTCGACGTGGGCTGGTGCAATCTGGGTCCGAGCAGGGCTCGGGAGAATCATGTAGTCGGCACCGAAAGGGCCGTGCAACCAGACCCAGTGACGCTCACCATGCGGGCGAAGCATCTTCATCCGGGCCATAACGTCTATCGACATAGAAGTGGGGCCCGGGACGCGTCGCAAGTCGTCAGGTAGGTCCTCACCGGTCATCATGGTAAGCAGGGTGATCAGACCGCCGCAGCAGATCGGTGAGCGAGCGCCCACCGATACAATGATGCGGTCTAAAAACCAAGCCGCAATGTCGATCACGACGGTGGGGACAAGCTCGTGTCCATCCCTAGATAGAGCTCTGGGACGTGTCATCGCATAGAGCATGTAGAGCTCTGGCGTAGACATCGTGCCCGGCTCATATCTGGCCAAAAAGGTGGTCGCCATGAGGCGCTGGGCAATGCGTAGGCAGGGGTGGACAATGGCCGAGGCCTTGGCCCTACTAGGGTCAAAGGCGGCGTGGTGGCCTGTAATCCGGGCCCAGAAGGCACCGGCGTCGAAGGAAGGTGGGGGGATATGGGTGGGGCCGTAACCGCGATCGGCTCCGGGGACGGCGGGCCACGAGAAGAATGCTCTCATCATATCGAGAGTGACCTGGCACTCTCGATCCATGAACCGGAATGAGCATCCCTCATCGGTCCGGGCGATCGAGCTCAAAACCTCAAGTGTCGGGCGGGTAAAAGTATCCGCTGACACCTGCAGAAAATCTCGCCAGCCCACGTTGTCGTACAACGTGAGCATCCCCTCTAGTACCCCCAGGCGTCCTAGGTCAGCGAGGTGTGCAAACCTGGAGGGTACGATCGAGCGCTGGGAGATACGCTCGAAGACGGTGCGGTGTGCGTCGTCTCGGAACGTAATCCCGAGCGGCCCGACCAGTGGAGCCGGTGGTGGTGGCTGTGGGTCGGCAGGGAGAGGCTGTGCGGGCTGTGGGTGCACTGCAGGCTGTGCGGGGTGTGCGGGGCCTGCAGGCTGTGCTGGGTGTGCGGGGGACGGTGGAGGAGAGTCCTCCAACTCGTGGGAGGGGCCGGCATCATCCGACCGCTTCCGCTTGGCGGAAGCTCTCTTCGACCGCGGCCGTGTCCGGGGCGGCATATCGGCCCCGAGCGCGCGCCGAAAAACGTGAAAAGCGTGGCATGTGCAAAAAGAATGGAAAGAGTATACCCAAACACGCCGCGAGTGCTAAGCAGTGGAAGCGTGCGAAGTCCGCGCCTCCACGAAGTCCAGAACAGCCCGTAGAAGCTCCACTGAGCTCCCCTAAGCTCCAAAAAGCAACCTGCGCATGAAAAAGCGATATCAGCGAGTAATAATCAAAATATATGGAGCAATAGGGGTATAATGGATAGATATAGAAATTGATTTGGGTTAGGGGGGCGTTTAGCACATGGATCCTCAAGAAATACACGAAAAGAGGAGAAAACGGCGAAAACAGGGGTACCGGAGGTGATCGGACGGTCGGCCGCCGGCGGCGACTCGGGCGAGGCGTCGGCGGTGCTCGGCCGGCGGTGGCAGGCCGGGCGGCGACGGGGCGGCGCTGGTCGGGCGAGCGAGGGGTCGGGCGAAGCGATCGGGCGAGGGAAGCTGAAGGGGCGCGGGCGGTTTGGGGTTTTGCGATTTCGAAAACTGTGCCCCCTCGCCCCATATATATATAAAAGTTACGACTCGGCCGAGTGACGTAGTCACTCGGCCGAGCGAGGCCAATGAAAATTTCCTCCCCGCTATCGCTTCGGCCGAGTGGCTTTGCCAGCCTCGGCCGAGTGGAGTAAGTCCATTCGGCCGAGTGACTCAAGCTACTCGGCATGACTCGCCCTAGGAGGGTATCCGTTTCACTCGGCCGAGTGAACATATTTACTCGGCCGAGTAGCAGTTATATCGAAATCAAGAAAATAAACAGAGAGTTGGGTACATCAGACTTCCCTCGTTCGTGAGCGGCTCGGCCGGACGAACTTGTGTACTCGGCCGAGTGACTAGTATACTCGGCCGAGTGAGCCTTGTGTTCTGCTGTTTGTCTTCGTTTTGGCTCTAAACTCCGTCTTTCTTTCTCCAATCGATTTCATCTTCCTCCTAAGCATCGAGCGCCTTCTTGGGGCACTCATCGTCGACTCGTTCATCCTCCTCAAGATGGATCTACCTATCTCCTCTCCTGTCAAGAAAAATAGGACCCGTTATCACAAAAATTTTGGGCGAACGACTCAAAACACCAAAAATTTCTAAAAAGAAAATAAAGGAAAAAGTAAAAATAAAGCAAAAACCGTCGGGTTGCCTCCCGACAAGCGCTCGTTTAAGGTCGTGAGCTCGACCCCCTATAATTTTCAATCAATGCGGGATGTTTGGCGCATATGAGATGCACCCATCAAACTTTCCGGGGAGCGCGCTTGGATTTGGATGTGGCGGCGGCGCGTTCTCCCTCGGTGGTCTCCTATCTCGAATAGTGTTGGGGGGAGGCTCCCCCAAGCTAGCATTTGCTCCGGTCAACGGTTTTGCCGGTGATGCCGATTTCTGTGCCGGCGGGGCTTCCTTTGGAGACTTTAATTTCGAGAGCTTGCAGAGCTCTCGAATCCTTGCGACATCAGTGTCGCCTTCATCTTCTTCAGCGGAGAAGTCAGGGGAATCATCTTTATTCTCTTCATGGCCTAAATCCGGGCCTTCTTCAAAATCTTCATCAAAAAGGGCGCCAATTGAGTGAGGAATCGCCTCCTCTATCACCTCATCAAGGAGGTCCATGTAGTCGAGTTCCTCGTGATAAGGCATATGCTTCATAGCCTTAGGGATGTGGAGCTCCACCTCGATGTTTCCGACGTTTAAGGTTAAGGTACCTTCGCGCACGTCGACGATGACTCCGGTGGTGGCGAGGAACGGGCGTCCAAGTATTAACGAGGTGTCTCCCTCCTCCTTAACGTCCATGATCACAAAGTCACATGGCAAGCATATTCCACCCGGGACTTGTAGCGGTATGTCTTCGGCGATCCCCACCGGCCTTGTTATCCGTCCATCGGCTAATTGAATGCGCATGTCGGTGGGCTTCAACTTTGTCCCGGTGTTTAGCTTTAAGAACATGGAGAGGGGCATGAGACTCACACTAGCCCCAAGATCTACCAACGCCTTTTGAAGAGGAACGCCGCCCAAGGTGCAAGGAATCCGAAAACTCCCCGGATCTTTGAATTTTGCCGGCCCCTTCTCTCTCTTGGTGAACCAAGAGCCCTCCTCGGCTAGCATGATCTTCTCCTTCCTTTTCCTCCCCGAAATCAAGTCCTTCAAAAATTTAGCATACGTGGGGATCTCGACGATGGCGTCAAGGAAAGGGATGTTAAGGCTAACTCCTCTTAGGTACTCGAGAAATTTCGCTAGCCTTTTCTCCATTTTCGCTCTAGCGAGCCTTTGGGGGAATGGGACCGGTGGCATGAAGCGCCTTTCCTCAATTAATTGCTCCGCCCTAGATTTCTCCTTGTCTTGTGGCTCCTTCTCCTTTTCAACTTCAACTATCGGCTCAATCGGCTCCAAGCTTTCCTCCACGGCCTCCTCGGTAGGAATCATAGCGGGGGTGGTGTCCTTCCCGCCTCTAGTAGTAACGGCAACTACGGCGTTGATGTGGCCGGTGTTGCCCCGTGGGTTTTGCTCCGGTTGCGTCGGCAATCGTTGAGTGTTCCGATTGAGCAACGCTAATTGCTCCGATATTTGAGCCACTACGGTATTAAGAGAGTCTTGCCCTGCCTTCAAAGTAGCATTCACCTTATTTTGCTCGACCATGAACGCCTCCACTCTAGTTTCGAAATCGGTCCGTTGTGGAGCTTGCGGAGGGTTTTGATTTTGATTTCTCCACCCTTGGTTGTAACCGGGCGGCCTATAAGGTGGAACTTGTTGCTTCGGTTGAAAGTTTTGTTGAGTAGGCCCCCTCGGTGGATAGTTTTGTTGTTGGGGTGGTGGTGGTCGAGCTTGTTGAGGTAGTGGTTGTGGCGGGTTCAAAGCTTCTTCATTGTTGGCATAGGAGAATCCGGGATGATTTCTTGCGGCCGGATTGGACCAATACCCTTGGTTCCCCGCAACATATTGTACTTGCTCCAAGGATCCTTCTCCTTGCTCTCCTCCCGAGTACATGGCTTGAGATTGGTCTTGCCAATCACACATTTGGTTGGTTGGAGCGGAGGTGGAAGGGCTTCCTTGGGGCTCCGTGATGAACTTCTCCAATCTCTCCACCACCTTGTGGAGAGAATCAAATTTGCTCGTGAGCTCCGCTACGGCCTTCGCCTCGTAGATGCTAGTTGGCTTTAAGGAGGACGTGGAGTGTCCTCGCTCATCGCCCCATTGTTGGTTATTTGAGGCCATCTCCTCAATTAGGGCCGTAGCTTCTTCGGGAGTCTTTGACAAGATTGCACCATTCGCCGCGGCATCAATAATTTGTTTGGTCCCCGGTTGGAGACCGTTGTAGAAGCTATGAACTAGCTCCCACTCTTCTATACTGTGGTGCGGGCATTGATGCTGTAAATCCTTAAAACGCTCCCATGCTTCATAGAGCGTCTCCTGTGGTCCTTGCTTGAAGGACATGAGAGCGCTCCGGATCTTCACCGTCTTGGATGGCGGATAGAATTTTTCAATAAATGCACCCGCTAACTCGTCCCAAGTGGTGAAGACTCCGTCCGCCTGCGTCCTCAACCAGTAGAGTGCCTTGTCCTTAAGCGTGAAGGGGAAGAGACGCAGTCTGATAGCATCGATGGAGACCCCCGGCATCTGGAATGTGGCGCACTTTGACAAGAATAATTGGATGTGGTAGTGGGGGTTCTCGTGGGCGTTCCCATGAAATGGGTCTTGTTGCATCAAAACCACCAATCCAGTCTTCAGCTCGAAGTTCTTGTCAGCCGCCAACTGCGGCACGGCAATGGACGAGGTAGTGGAAGAGGTCTTAGGCCGAAGCCTATCGCGAATAGAAATTATCCTCGCCATCCTTGCCGCCAATTCTTCAGGAGTTTCCGGGTTGGTCATATACCTCCCTTCCGGATCTTGTCTTCTTTCCGCTCTAAGTCTCCGCGCGGTACATTCGATCTCGGGATCAAATAATAAAGCTTCAGGGTCCGCCGTAGATCTCGTGTACATGCACAGGGGAAACAGAGTTTCAAAGAAATGGTTAGCACCGTGGAAGGGTTAGGTAAGAAGTAGGAAATAAAAATAATGATAATAGTAATAAAAAAAGAATAGCTAGGGTGAGAAAGAATCAAACGCAATCGCCTCCCCGGCAACGGCGCCAAAAACTTGATCGCTCCGGGATATACACCCAAAGAACGGTTGTAGTTTTACCGCAAGTGCACGGTGTAGCAGCAAGCGGGTATCGAACACAGGGAGGACGAATGACTGTGCTTGCTCCGAATCAACCTGGCTATTTGAGAACAGAGAAAATTGCCTTGGGTGATCCTGTCACAATCGTCAGACAAATGTGCGAAATATCAAATCAAATAAAGAACGTCTAGGGAATGGGGAATTCCCGCTACTCACCGTATTTCATAAATGTGGTTCGTCGGTATCGAAATTGCTAGAATGAGAATTCGGGTGAACTAGTTGCAACTGAATGTAGAACCAAGCTCACGATCTCGCGCTGTTGCCGGTCTATAGCTATCCTAGGTTTGGGTCCAATCTCTTGCAAACCCTAGCCTAGGGAAGCTAGCATTAGGATCAACATCATCGTCCAATTGCGCACCGAGCCCAATCTCTTGCAAACTCGGTCCACAATCTAAATTAGGATAGTTCCTACCCGTCCAATCTCTTGCAAACGGGTATTGGCACGGAATTGCAATCGGAAATCCTAGTATCGGTCCAATCTCTTGCAAACCGATACTTCGAAAATCCGATTCCAACCCAATTCGGATTTCTAGGGCTTCCTAACAAATTGGGATCCAATCTCTTGCAAATCCCAATTGATATGAATTCCTAGCTATCCGTAGTAAATCGATCCCAATCTAATCCCTAATAGCAATTCTAGCTCAATTTCTACCAATTCATCACAAATAAGAAATAGGGCTTGTAGGGTTCATCCCCACGCCCCAAGACGTGGAGACTACTCACAAATCATAGCAATAGCACAAAAATAATCGATGAAATAAGCAATAGAATTCATCACAACAATGATATAAACAATAAAAATAGAATTTTTAGGGAAGAGAGATGCAAACCAATGGAGTTCTTCAACTTAATCCAACAAAAATCCAAGTTTTTCCTCTTCTCCAATCACAATAATAAAGCTAAAAAGTAATCTAAAAGGCTGCAAAAAATCTAAGAGATGGCTCCCTAAACTAGGGTAAAAACAGGGCTTAAATAGCCCCAAAAATCGTCCAAAAATCGTGACCAAAATACCCCTGCACAGCCTGTTTTCCGCAGTTTTCGCTACAGGCAGCGCATCGCACTCGGCCGAGTGACAAAAGTCGCTCGGCCGAGTGAAAACCCTGCAATTTTCCAGTAAGTCGGGACTTTCAGGGGTCTTCAGTTCGGGGGCGGCTCGGCCGAGTGAGTTGTCGTCACTCGACCGATGACTTCACTGCACTCGGGCGGACGGGATTCTCCACTCGGCCGAGTGGGTCTTCTGAAGTTCAGGCAGCCGAAAAACAGAAACTTCGATGTTTTGGAAGGGCTTCATCTGGGCGCCACTCGGGCGGACGTGGTATCGTCACTCGGCCGAGTGGGTCTTCTGTGCTCAGCCGAGTGCACAGGTAACTCGTGTCTGAACTGGTCGGCCGAGCAGTGTCTCGCTGGTCGGCCGAGTGGCTCCTCCACTCGGCCGAGTGGGACACAAAAAATGCCCAATCTGATTGTTTTGGCCTCCTCGTCGCTCCTGCGACGTCCATTCTTCTTCCGCTCCTCTCCAACAGCAAAATACCCCTCGGGGAAGTCGTTGGTGACCGTCTAGAGTAAGCGCATCTCGGGATCACTCCAAATCGCGCCAAATCACCTGAAATGCGACAAAAACAACAAATCGTGAAAAGCATCGCAATATCGTCGATATATCGTGAAAAACATGATTTGGGCGATCCAAATGGCACGCAAACATGCGGAAAAAAGGTGTAAAATAAGGAGTGATCACAAACCCTAACACTACATTATAAATATCATTGTGGGGCTACACAATTTTTTTGCGGCAATACAAAAAAAATCAAGAGGGGAGCTACATTTTTTTTGACGGCAACAAATTGAGAGAGAGCGAGAGAGAGCTACTAAAAGAAACGGCAGCCACACAAAAAAATATATTCTTGCGACAATCAATTAAATTGAGAGGGGCATTCAAAAAGCTTTGGGCTACAAAAAGCTTTAATGCGGCAGCAAACAAAACAATCCCAAGCCTAATATCTCATCTCCAACCAATTATCTCCACCGTCAATTGGGCCTTTGCTTCATCAAACATCAACCGCCGTTGTCGAAGACGAAGATGCCATCAACGTTAACTCGCAGCCGTGGTCCTTCATCATCAACAAGCTACCGACGACCCACACACTGCTTGATGAATCCACCGAAGTCGTCGTCGCTGTCTGAGATTACGTCGAAGACGAAGACGACGTCGACGTCGCGAAGGAAGGCGCCTGCTGTCGGAATCGAGTGATCACCTGAGTCGTCGTTGTTGAGAAAATCGAGGGAGTCCTCTTTGAAGACGCTGCTCGAGTCGCCGACGGTGAAGCAACCGCTGCATCCCTCGGAGATCGTCGTCATCCTCGACGGTTCGAGGTGCTACTCGTCCCCTGCGAAGAAGATGCCATCGCATTCTCGAGAGGAGTCCACCGAACGCCATACGAAGTCGCCGTCGTCGTCTGGCTCGTCATCGTCGCTGAAGAAGACCACCGTCGCCGTGAGAAATCCGCTGCTGCCGCTCTCATCATCATCAGCCCGTCGCTGCTACTGAAGACCGTCGCCGCGAAGAAGAGTTCCTCGCTGCCAACGCTGGTGCCAAGAAGTAGTCACCGTTAAGAGGAGATCGCCGCCGCTGTCCAAGGAGGTCATCGCCTGAGAAGAAGCCGCCGAAGTCCTCACATGCTTCTCGTCGACGAGAAGCGTCGTCGTCCCCTGCTGAAGCCGCTGCCGCCGTTCGAAACGAAGTGATCGGAGAATCCGCCACCGTGACTCGTTCGACGCCATCGCCGTCACTGAGAGCACGCCGTCGTTCGAGTTGCAGTCGCCGCTCGAAGTCGCCGCCGGTGCATGTCCTATGAGAGCTCACGTCGAACGAAGGCGAAAGGATCATCTTAGGTGCTGACGTGGACGAAATCGAGCCGCTCCTCCGAGAAATCGAAGGCGGGGTTTTATTAGTGCTAACGTGGCACTTGATTTACAGGAGTTGCTCGACACACAGACCTAAGTCACAAAGCACTGAACTCCGATTGCTTTCCGCACCGACTGCTAATTTTATTAAGGCATTGCTGAGCGCACAGACCAGAGTTTAATAAGGTTTGAACTGCAATTACTTTACGAACAGACCAGTGCATAACTTCACATCCAGGAATCGGATTGAGACACCGTTTGCGTCAGATTGGAACTGACGACGCGCTGATTGACAGAGACGCCTACACAGACACAAACTGAGCATTTCTAAACCTTTAATCTCTTTTATTTGTGTCTTAGTGTAACGTTCTCTGTAGGGGAAATTTTACCTGTTTTTGTGGACTATTTTGGGACTTGTCTAGTTGGGACTAGACAAGTGGGACCCAGCTAGTTTGGGACTAGCTGGTAGAAAGCTTTGCTAGGATTGATAGTGAGAGGAAACACTGTGTGTGTGGTACTGAGAGTCTGGTGAGTGTAGAGACGTAGAGGGTGCTCTGAGCGTGCTCTAACTTGTGACTTTGTACCTATTGCACTATTCAATCTAGTATTTGCTTTGGGGGCTGGAGTAGGTCGTTGGGACGACCGAACCAGGGTAAATCTGCTGTGTACTCTGTGTCTGCATTTTAGTTATTCTGGTTGTGCTATAACTGCGTGTGATTATTCGTGGGTTGCACGAATTATTTTTATAAGCCTATTCACCCCCCCCCCCCCCTTCTAGGCTAGGATCCAGATCCAACATGGTTCAGATCTGGAAATGGATGGAGAAGTTTGGTGAAATAGGGTTTTGGGGGATTTTGGGGGTTTGATGAGATTTTGAGGAAGATGAGAGGTAGAATGTGTTAAGGGAGAGTTTGGATGATGGATTTTGGGCTTGGGATGAAGGAATAAGGGTTTGAGGTAGTAGGGGGCTCAATGGGGGAGAAACTAGGGTTTTAGGTCGTGAGGAAGGAGAAGAAAACGTTTGGGAGGGGTTTAAATAGGAAGGGCTGGCGGCTGCCCAGAAATTAGGGTTTTGGCCCTGATTAGTCGGTCAGAGAACAACCACTGACCGACTAGTTTGGGAACTAGTCGGTCGGTTGACCAACGCAGACCGACTAAGTCCAAACAGTAACTCCTGAACAGAAATAGGATTTAGATTTAGTCGGTCAAAGAACAACTACTGACCGACTAGTTTCTCATCTAGTCGGTCGACGAACGTTCTTAGACCGACTAAGAATGAACAGTACTCGACTGCACAGAAGAACTAAGAATTAGTCGGTCTGAGTACAAAACTTAACCGACTAGTTTAACAACTAGTCGGTCGAAAGATGAACTTAGACCGACTAAACAGTAACAGTAACTTAAGTAAAATTAATCCAAGGAACTAGTCGGTTTGAGTAGAGTTGCCGACCGACTAGATCTCAATCTAGTCGGTTGGTTCCCATTCTCGAACCAACTAAGATGCACTAAAAGTGCCGATTCGAATCGCAGAGCTTCGGGAAGATTCCTATAGCTTCTAAGATCACTCTAACTCTAAGATATGAGCGATTTGAAGCTCGTCACGAATGACTTACTCCGAAATCGACGATCGAAGGAAGAAGCTAGAAAATCACGACGAAACGATCGAAAGTGAAAGCTATGGCGACGAAAACCACACATCCAAGGAGAAAATCCACCAAGCATATATTTTAATATAGGTAATCCAATTACACGAAAACCAGTCGTTACATCCTACCCACCTTAGAATAAAGTCCGTCCTCGGACTTTCTAACATATCTAGTCGCCCTATTAACTATCCCAAAACATTTCACGTCATACTTTAAACCAAAGGTAGTCATTACATGTGCTTATATATATATATATATATATATATATATATATATATACGCACTAGATAGCCAAACATTATTACTACTAACACGTTTTCATTCACGCACGTTATGCTCTTATACCTATCACAGTCATTCGTACTCATACATGTATTTCAATCATTTATATACCTCCATTATATAGCTACTACTTACCTAGCACAAACAATAGTTCAGATTTCACAAAAGATTTGTCTCACACTTAGCAAATACAACCATCGCTCTATGTGTAGATAGCTACCTATGCAACAAGCAACCATGGGTATATTACTCCCTAATATTTCCTAGTATACATCCAATACCAAACACATCGACACATGTAGTCGCACCACGCCATTATTCAAACGAGTCTTACTATATCTAATACACATTCACCATTACTATAACTTCACAAATATAGCCATTCAAAGTTCATGTAAATATTTCACCATATCTTCACATCACATACGGCCCTATAACTATACTCACGACACGCCCAACATATCATAGTCACCAAAACTTATAACTAGGCACATACTTACCCGTGCATGGTGCACACCCATACACGCTAACATTTCATCCATGTATACCAATCATACAATTACAAACTCAGTACATTGACACGCTTAGTTAGCTAGCACACATACGTTCATACGGGCAAGTCCTTAGTAAATATCTACACCACAAGACCAACACATATAGCTATATACTGGTTAGTGACCCACAATCATGTGCGTAACACAACCGGAAACAAACAATCCAAACATTATACATACATCATCCATCACTATACACCAACCACATACAAATACACCAACGTACATAGAGTATACCCACTCAAGCTTGAGTGAGACTCAAAATCATAGCAGAATAATTCCATATACATAACATAGCATCCATACATATGCCAATACTATCTAATGCATACACGTCTACCAACATAACCACATACATATCTAAATGTCAACACCCTTAATATCTAATCAGGTAATATCGCATATTTCAATCACTTCATATACCATGATATTATTACAAACATTAGCACACCTATAATTACATTATTCCCCCTAATAAGTACAGTCATCGTATAGTCACATACATGTATCATATATTCATACCATATCCATCCATCTATAATTGGCACACCAATACACTTACTTCATCCATTAGTCAAGATATGCAATAGCCGTGTATACCTCATGGTATACACGCATACGACATCCACGATAGCAAGCAATACCAATCAAAATTATATTTCTACTACCATATATATATCACCTATATACTCACGCAGCAATTACATAACTACTCACGTCTACGCACAATACGTAACTACGTACGAGCACATACTCACGCGTACAACACATAGGTCACATAATAGGCCTACCCACTTTAACTATACGTACACCTATTATTATCACACCCAGCATACATATAGTTTCACCAATCATATTATTTCAACCATCATAAGTATCTCCAACTACATACACTCTATTCAGACATTCCAATACAGAATCTTATATACATAGACGCCCCTAGAGTGGTATAGCTATCCTCGCACATATCCATAAATATTAACACACTTACAATTTCATAACATCATGAATAACTCTGAGTATGTATATATCACACAATAGGCAAACATTATCATGCTATAGGGGGTACACTCTTCAAGCCTACATACTCAACTTAGGTACATGCGCTACGACAACATCACCAAAAGTCTAAGGACCCACTACTAACTGGCGTGACGTAAACAACGGCAAACACTAGTGGGATAACTAAGCAGAAGGAAGGAAACCAAGATTAGATGGCGTAACGAAACAAGATCGTAAAAATGGGTTCAGGTAGGGCGAGGACAAGGAGGTAAGTAGATCAAGTGGAACTGAGATATAATTGTGGATGTTTAGGCGGGGAGAAAGATGTAAATATTACTCTCATAAGTTTTCGGAAATAGTACGTGAATAGCGAAGGTCAAAAACACTAAAAGTATAAAACGGTCATATTTTGAAAAGTTGGAGTTCTCCTCCGTTTAAACGATATTTGAAGATCGATAAAACAAGTTGTTCGAAGTAAGGTTGAGTTGAAAACACATAGTCAGAGGAAATGATTTATTGGCTTAACGGAAATCATTATGAAAGGAAGTAAAGCGTTCATACGAAAATTAAGGACGTAGTTTTAGAAAGTATTATACGGCGATGATTTAATAATGTCGGCAAAAGTTTTGAAACGAAATTAAATTAACTAAAGAATTTTAAACTCGTGCTAAATACTTTCAAGGTCTTTAGGCCAGGAAAAGCTTAAATAATCAATATTGAAACTACCTTTTAGTGTAACCAGGATTTGCCAAAAGAAATCGTTTTACACAAAGCTCTTAACATACGGGCTAATGAGCCTAGCACGGATATATGAAAATATTCGAAATTCAATTTAGTTTAGAGATTATTCTAAAAGCATGTATGGTGAACGGAAAACTTAGTAGTAGGTTTATCAAAATTCGTAATAAGCTTAAAAACCAAATTATGGAAGGTCCAGGTCAGAAAATGGTTACGAAAACGTAATTTTCCAAAAATTGTAATAGAGAAAATGTTGAACATATCTTTGGTTTGTTGAAAGCTAAAATCATGTGTGACTCGGAAGGTATATTAAGGGAGCGTGATGTATCATTTGAATGACATAAATAAGAAAGGAAAATCTTATAAATCGAATTGGGAAAAATAGAAATACGCTCAGAACTAAATTGATATATGAACAGGGATGAGATATTTAAATAGGTATGAAAGTAAAGGCTGGAAAAATATTATAAACAGTAATCAAATCTCGTCAAAACTTTCGAAATTCAAATAAATAAATAAATTTAAGTCAAAGAAGGGTATGAGGTATAAGTATACACATTTTAAAGTTCTGAACAAATGTAAACTTAGGAAAAAGGAAGTCGAAAGGATACCTTTAGAAAAGTCAAGATTTGCAACGGAGAGGTTCGAAAATAATTTACGGCAGTAGCTTAATACAATACTTCGGCAGAAATGGAATCCGATCAACTATAGTGTGAAAATTTAGGCCCATGCTAAGTGCTTACAAGTTTTAAAACTGAAGAGAAATTTCAAATAAATAACATTTAAAACACTTTTTAGAGGGACCCGGATTTGCCAAACAACTGATTTATACAAGACCTTAAAGTACGAGTACAATGAACCTAGTACTGATATATGAAAATAATTGAAGTTCTATTTATCTTGAAAAAGATTTTAAAGTATGTATGCTATGCGGTTAAAATGGATCTCATAGTTAGAAAAATGGTATGTCGAATTTTTTTTCAAAATAGTAATAGAGTCCTTAAACCGAAATGCGAAATTATAGATTAGAAAATGGTTACGAGATAGCAATTATAATTACAACCATTAGACTCCGAAATCTACAAGGAATTTGACTCAATCGAAAAGTGAGAAATTTAAGAATATACGTAGCGGGTTTAAAACAAAATTTAAACTTAGCGAAAACTTTAATAAGGGAAATCGAAAATAACTTTAAAAGAAATTAAGCCTTGCGAATGGGGACATTCGAAGGATCAACGATTATCGAAACGTGGTGGTCGTGGGAATCGAGGCAAGGGATTTGGTCGGATGATCAAAACATAAATACGCCTAGGTTATGACTTAGGAAAATCTACGGAAACTCCTACGGTCAACCAACTAAAGATTATGGAACTAAGCGCTAAGACTCCCTAGGGCTAGACAGTGATGAAATGAGTTCAGCTTGGTCCGAAATCGATGAACCCAAGCGAGAGACCAAAGAATTCTAGAAGTCTATCCTAGTCAAAGCTAGACAGGAACCACTAAGGTAACTCCTACGACGACCAAATCAACTCCTAGCGGGGAGTCTAACTAACAATCAGGGGCCTCTAACTAGCAAGCACGGACGTCTAACTAAGTCTTCCTACCATCTAGTGACATAGGAGAACTACTAGACTCAAGGCTATAGACTCGGATGTTGCAATTTATTTAATGGACATTCCATAGTTATTATCGTTGTTCCGATAATTCGCAATTGCAAGACGGACCTGCATGGGCCACCAATAAAACCTGTCACGCCCCGCTTCCCAAAAATGTGGAGGCAAGACGTGAGAAGGTCCGCTCAGACTTGAAGCTGAAAAGTCGCAAGTCCGATAAGCGTCAAATAGAACTACAAATGGCAGGTCCTTGCAATGCAATACAAAAACAACAATAATAGTAAGAAGGAGAGACAGATAAAATGTTCAATCTCAGATTATCCATTAATTAAATTACAATATCACAGAAAAGCCACCAGGCTAAAGAAAAGAGTCTAAAGGCCCCAACATGGCCAACTGATTTGGGTTGAATATTGCGTATTTAACCCCTCATCTAGCAATACTTTGTGCCCATATGATGCTACATTGCTCTCTAATTCATACGTATTTTCTACACATTTATTTATTAGAGAAAACACACTATTTGAGCACAAAACAGCATTTAACGACGCATTTCTGCACTTTTTATATTTTTCCTAGCATCTTCTCGATCTCACGATTCCAACGACTATTTATTTGTATTTTTCTGAGATCTGTGCTAATTACTGTGTATTTTTGAATGCAGAATACCAAAAAATGAGATGCGCACGAATCTTGGCGCATGACGTGGCTTTCATCTACGCTTTCCCGCTCCCATCCGACGGCGCACAACGAAGGGGCGACGCGGCAACGGATCTACCGTTCGATTGCGATCGAACGGCCCATACAAGCCCCGCTCAATCTCGAGTCGCAGCGATCTTACGGTGTCGTCGTGACCGTTGGATGATGATCCAACGGACCATCTCGAAGCGCAGATCAGCGAATTTGCGGAGCGACGTGGCCTCGTGTGCACCGTGAGATCAAGATCCGACGATCCATATCGACTCCGCCTCAGCTTCGGAAAGCAGCGTTCTCAGCGGGCGACGTGGCGAAGAGCGAGCCGTGCGATCGATCGAGATCGGACGGTGGCGATCAACCCCGAAGCGGAGTTCGGATGCGAAGCGCTGAGCGCGAATTTTGGCGAACACGTGTCAGTCCCTGGTTCAATCCCGCATTTATCCAACGGCCCACAGATGCGTCGCTCCAGATCAACGTCTAGGATTGATTCGGGTGCGATTTAGAGCGGGTTTTGAACCCGATAAGCCCAATAAACCCGCAATCTCTTTATTTAAGCGTATTCCAGGGTTTTTGGGCGTATAATTGGCGTATTGGAGCACTTAGGAGCCGTATTCTCTCTCTGAAAAATTCTGTAAATTTCCAGAGGCCTTTCTTATTATTTCCAGAGAGTTTGAAGTCGAAACTTGGAGATTTGGTGATATTTCCTTTAACTCAAACCCCGTATTTTGGTGTTTTCTAACATATTTTGCTATAAACTTGATGTATTTTGCTATGGAAGTTGTTTATTTTTGCATGATGAGTAGCTAAATCTCTGTTGTGCATGATATGGAGTAGTTAGGTGATGTGATTCGTGCTATTTAGGTTGAATATTGTTGTTCTTCATCGTAAAAGTCGCTAAGATTGTATGTTTTCGCTATTTAATCCTCTTTTCGTCTTCCAAAAGAAGCGAATACATTGATGATCACCCCACAAGGGTGAGATTTGATCTCTCCAAAAGAGAGCTTCATACCATATTCGTAGAACTATAGTTTTAGCGACGTTTTTATTCAAATTGTGCTTGAACCCCCAAAAGGGTATTTTCCGACGAATCGCTCCCAAAAGGAGGATTTGTTGAGTTATATTTAATTAACCAAAATACACGAATCGCTGATCCTAACGAGCCCATATCATGTGCACGTTTCTCATATATTTTCATACACGACTCTTTCGTTGTTCGCTTTGATTACGTATTCACGACACACTTTCACACCATCATCACTTTCATTATTAAAGTGTTTAGTTTCTCTACGTAGACTTTCTATTTGATTTAAGCTTGTGGTTTCAACAGATTTCTCCCAAGGATTCGACATCTGGACTCCCAGATTTTACTACTTGAACGGACTCTTGCGCTTGAGAGAAGCACCTTTCGGAGCCCACCAAGTTTTTGGCGCTGTTGCCGGGGAGAACGGTTTGTTACTACGGTTTATTTCATTCGGAAGACCTTCGGTGAGATCTTTCCACTTTATTGTATATAAACTTTTATTTGCTTTCATAAAAAAAATATTTGTGCTAGTTTATGTGGCATAGGACTCCTAGGACACATAGGTTGACTCGACGTTTTGATATGGCTAATAATAATATGGATGAAAATTTTAGCAACAACAACGAAAATAATGTGCAACCTGGAGTGCCTAGGACTTTAAAATATTTACTTCGACCCACTAGGACCAGCACTGCTTCATGCTTTGTTTTACCTGCCGATGCAAATTCTTTCAATTTTAAACCTGGGGTGATCCAACTCTTACCCACCTTTCATGGGTTACACAAGGAAAATCCATATCTTCATATTAAAGGATTTGAGGAGGTTTGCTTGACATGCTTTGATGGGAAAACTAGCGAGGACACGATATATCTTAAACTGTTCCCATTTTCATTAAAAGACAAAGCTAAAAATTGGTTGAATGCATTTCCATCACGCTCTATTACCACATGGATTGATTTGCAGGCTGAATTTCTAAAGAAGTTTTTTCCTATTCACAGGACGCAGGGACTGAAGCGGCAGATTATGAACTTTGCCCAGAAAAGAGAGGAAACATTCTACCAAGCATTCGAAAGGTTCAATGAGTTGCTGCTCGCATGCCCGCACAATGGCTTCGACAAAAGCAGGATTATTGGCTTCTTCTACGATGGACTGCAGCCGCAAATGAAGCAATTTGTAGAGATGATGTGCAATGGGGGATTCTTTGATAAAGAGCCAGATGAAGCTTGGACGTACCTGGAGGAGATAGCAGAAAATGCGCAGACATGGGACACTACTTCAGACTACGAGAGAGGAGGCCACTCTGCACCATCCCAGCCCACACGAGGAGTGGTTTATAATTTGAAGCAAGAGGATGCGTTGGAGGCAAAGATGGAGGCCATGATCTCAAACAAGCTTCATGCAATGAATTTGAAAGAGGCCAAGGCAGTTGAGATAGAGCAGATTTGCGCACTTTGCGACATTGGTGGCCACGACACTAGTGCTTGTCCTACACTTCCAGCTTTGAAGAGCATGCTAGGCAATCCAACGGGGGTGAATCAAGTGTCATCAAACTGCCAGAACTTCAATTCCAACAATAAGGGGTGGCGCAACAATCCTAATCTAAACTGGGGCCCCAATCAGCAATCTCAGCAGCAAGCACCACCGCCGTTCAGACAGAATCAATATAACAACAATTATCAAGGTGGGAACCAGAGGAGGGACCATGAGCCGATGCAACAACAGCAGATGCAACCATTTGGCGATGCACTTCAGCAGCTCATTCAGTTGCAACAAGCTCAGATGCAGCAGCAGCAGGCTCAATTTCAGGCTCAGCAGATGAGCGAGAGCTTGGCGAGGCTTACAGCGACATTGGAGAAAGGTAAGCTTCCATCTCAGTCAATTCCAAATCCTAATATGGGCTCATCTTCTTCTGCAGGTAACAATATGAAGCCATGCCAAGCTGTATCCACTTTGAGGAGTGGAAAAGAGATTCAGAAGCCTGATCCACCGAGCAGACAAGCTGAGCAGGAAGAGGGAATTCAGATCCAAGAAGAGGGAATTAAAGAACAAGAGGAGGTGCAGGAAGAGAGCACGGACGTGGGTGTGAGCAAAAGCGTCACTAAAAAGAAGGAACCCGCAGCATATGTACCTGCAGCACCCTACCCTCATCGGCTACTTCAGAAAAGCAAAGATAAGTATCAAACTGAGATTCGAGAAATTTTTCAGAAGTGCCAGATCAATATTCCATTGCTTGATGCTATTAATCAAATACCTGCCTATGCTAAATTTCTGAAAGATTTGTGCACTGTTAAAAGAAAGTTAAATGTGAAAAAGAAAGCATTTTTGACTGAACAGGTTAGCTCTATTGTGCAACAGAATACACCACCTAAATTTAGAGAACCTGGATCACCCACCATCACTTGCACCATTGGCACTAAAAAGATTGGAAATGCTTTATTGGATTTAGGATCTAGTGTCAATATATTGCCATATCCTATTTTTGTGCAGCTTGGGTTAGGACAGCTAAAGCCTACATCTGTTATATTGCAACTAGCTGATAGATCTATTAAAGTTCCAAAGGGATGCATTGAGGATGTCCTCGTTCAGGTGGACAAATTTTACTACCCCGCGGACTTTATAGTTCTAGACATCCAAGGACCCCAAACTGCCAATGCTACTCCCATCATTCTAAGTAGACCATTCCTGGCGACATGCAATGCTTTAATAAATTGTAGGGATGGTCAACTGAAAATTACTTTTGGCAACATGACTTTGGACTTGAATATTTTAAATACTTGCAAGTTGCCACATGTGGATGATGAGATTGAGAGGGTGCATATGATTGATTCGTAGGTGGATGATTATATTTGTTCTGAATTTTGTGATGATGCTTCTATTGTTGAGACTATTATTGATGATTCTGATGACATCTCTTTTATGCAGGAGAACGTGAAGGAGCTCAATGCGGTATGGGAGCCTAGGTTTGAGGCTTTGCCACCTAATGCATCAATTCAAATTTCATCTGAGGTGGAGGATCCAAAGCCAGAGTTGAAGCCACTTCCTGACTATCTTAAGTATGCTTTTCTTGGAGATGAAAATAGCTTCCCTGTGGTAATATCTTCTAAACTTTCTTTAGAGCAAGAAAGCTCTTTACTTGATGTGCTGAGGAAACATAGAGGTGCTATTGGTTGGTCCATTGCTGACATAAAAGGTATAAGCCCTATTGTATGCATGCATCACATTTATTTAGAGGATGACGCCAAACCCACTAGAGAAATGCAACGTAGGTTAAATCCAACATTAAAAGAAGTGGTGAAATGCGAGGTTCTAAAATTATTAGATGCAGGCATTATTTATCCTATTTCTGACAGCAAATGGGTTAGCCCTACACAGGTTGTTCCTAAAAAGTCTGGCCTCACCGTGGTTAAAAATGAGAATAATGAGCGTATCCCAGTTAGAGCCACCACAGGTTGGAGGATGTGTATAGACTATAGGAAGTTGAATTCTAGAACTAGAAAATACCATTTTCCTCTTCCATTTCTTGACCAAATTTTAGAGAGGGTGGCTGGACATGAGTACTATTGCTTTCTAGACGGTTATTCAGGTTATTATCAGATTGAGATTGCACCTGAGGATCAAGAAAAGACTACTTTTACTTGTCCCTTTGGTACTTTTGCTTTTAAAAGAATGCTGTTTGGTTTTTGTAATGCTACAGCTACTTTTCAGCGATGCATGCTCAGTATTTTTGATGATATGGTTGAGAAAATCGTTAAGGTATTTATGGATGATTTTTCAGTATATGGTAGCTCTTTTCATGATTGTTTAGCTAACTTGGCTCTTGTTCTTGACAGGTGCATTGAAAAGAACCTCCTATTGAATTGGGAGAAGTGTCATTTTATGACCACAGAGGGACTTGTCCTAGGTCACCTGGTTTCTAAAGATGGTATACAGGTAGACAGAGCCAAGGTAGCGGTAATTGAGAAGCTACCAAGTCCTAAATGCGTGAAGGACATCAGATCATTTTTGGGACATGCAGGATTTTATAGGCGATTCATCAAAGATTTTAGCGCCATATCTCGCCCTCTTTGCAACTTACTTACTTTAAATGTGGATTTTATTTGGACACCTGAGTGTCAACTTTCTTTTGAAACTTTAAAGAAGTTGCTGATTTCTGCTCCTATTTTACAGGTGCCAGACTGGTCCCTACCATTTGAAATAATGTGTGACGCAAGCAATTACGCAGTTGGTGCAGTCCTAGGCCAAAGAAAAGACAAAGTTCCAGTGGTGATTTACTACGCTAGCAAGACACTAAATGACGCTCAGAGAAATTATACGACCACGGAGAAGGAGTTGCTTGCTGTAGTATTCGCGTTGGAAAAATTCAGGAGCTATATTCTGGGATCACCTATTTTGATATATACTGATCACTCTGCTTTAAGATATTTATTGTCTAAAAAAGATGCTAAGCCTCGATTGATACGATGGATTTTATTGTTACAGGAGTTCAATGTCACAATCAAGGACAAGAAAGGCGTGGAGAATCTAGTAGCTGACCATTTATCACGATTGACAGTAGGCCTTGATTCAGCAGATGTGCCTTTGAAGGACTCCTTTCCCGACGAGCATCTTTTTAGTGTTTCCACCTCTCCATGGTATGCTGATATAGTTAATTATCTGGTAACTGGTAAGACTCCTGACACTTGGTCTCTTCAAGACTTTAAAAGGTTCAAGTACGAGGTAAAATATTTCTTCTTTGATGATCCGTACTTATATAAATATTGTAGTGACCAAATTGTTAGGAGATGCATTCCTGATCATGAAATAACCAGTGTGATACAATTTTGCCATGATGGAGTATGTGGTGGACACTTTTCAGCGAATAAAACTGTGGCAAAAATCTCGCAATGTGGCTTTTATTGGCCAACTATGTTTAAAGATACATTTCATTATTGCAAGACTTGTGCTGCATGCCAACAATTAGGGGGTATTACTAAACGTAACATGATGCCTTTAAACCCCATTTTGGAAATTGAAATATTTGATTGTTGGGGCATAGACTTCATGGGACCTTTCCCACCTTCATTTGGATATGCTTATATTTTGGTTTGTATTGATTATGTTTCTAAATGGGTGGAAGCTATTCCTTGCAGGTCGAACGACACTTCCGTTGTGCTTAAGTTCCTCAAAGATAACATTTTCTCTAGGTTTGGAGTGCCAAAGGCCTTGATCAGTGATGGAGGGTCTCATTTTTGCAACCGCATGTTTGCTACTTTAATGAAGAGGTTTGGGGTCACACATAAAGTTTCTACTCCGTATCACCCCCAAACCAATGGCCAAGCAGAGTTGGCAAATAGAGAGATCAAAGGAATTTTGCAGAAAACGGTGAATCCTTCAAGGAAAGATTGGAGTTTACGCTAACCTGAAGCGTTGTGGGCTTACAGGACGGCCTACAAAACAATTTTGGGGATGTCACCTTACCGTCTAGTTTTTGGGAAGTCTTGTCACTTACCTGTTGAGATAGAGCATAGATCTTATTGGGCTATAAAGAAAATGAATTTTGATACTGATGTCTCTTTTTCTTCTCGCAGGTTACAATTGTTGGAGCTGGAGGAGTTGAGGAGAAATGCGTACGACAACGCTAAAATATCAAAAGAGAGGATGAAATCCGTCCACGACATGATGATCTTGAGGAGGGAGTTCACCCCAGGCCAAAAAGTATTGCTATACAATTCCAGGCTGCACATCTTTCCTGGGAAGCTTCGCTCTAGGTGGTATGGACCTTTCGTCGTCAAAGAAGTTTTCTCACATGGCGATGTGCTCCTACTAAATGAAAAAGATGGAAGCGAGTTCAAGGTGAATGGCCAGAGATTGAAGCATTTTCACGAGCCTTGGACCAAGGAAGCGAGCACCATGGATCTCACAGACCCACCTTCGGGTGGGGACTAATCAGGTGTGTTCTTTCCATGATTCCCTCTTCCTAACATTGATGACAATGTCTATTTTAAGTTGGGGGGAGGGAAATAACTTTTAGGGTTTTTATTTTATTTTCTTTTTCTTTTTCTTTTATGATTTTATTTTTTTAGTTCCCTTTTTGCATTGAAAAAATTTTGAGTTAAAAAAAATATCACCAAAATCTATTTTACCTAGAAATGAACCTCATGTGATAATATTTCTCGATATTTATTCACCACCATACACATATGATTTATTTTCTTCCACCACTATTGTCGAATATTTCAGTCTCATTATACATGAATTTGAGTGCTTGCGGTGAATTTCTTTTTATACATCTCAATGGAAAGATTAATCGATAACTTAATGAATCTAGAAATTATGGATTAGCAAGTGGTATGCTTTCATTGGAACACACCAGAGTTCATGCACCAATAATTCATAAATTAACTGGAGCATTGTTCTTTATCTCGTATTCATTTCTATTTGCATGCTTGGTGTGATTGTGGGTAGAAAAAACGTACCACGTCATTTGAAATGATTAGGATACCCATTCTTGTGAAAAATTAAAGAAGAGGAAGTTATCTTGCCACGTTGTTTATGCACACACACAAAAGAATAAAAAATGAGATGAATGAGGAAGAAAAAAATGAATAAATGTGCTATTAAAGAAATAACTTGGTTGGCTCGAGTAGTGCAGTCCGAGGGGCCCTTCTTGGCCTAATGCCCTATTATCGTCTGATTTGGGAGCCATTGATCAGAACCTCAATTATTTGATGGAGTGATCCAAGTTATATACTCTTCCGCGAATGTTGCTTGATGCGCGTTACGCGGAACTATGGAAAAAAGCGAAAGAAAATAGAGAATAAGTTTGCATGATTAGCGAGGCAAGAAACCTTCCAAAGCTTAAAGAAAACACAAAATGTGGTGTGAGCCCCTATGAATAGAGATTGACGTGTGTATGTCTTGATACCATCCTATTTTTGATGCTTGCTTTGCAAGAAGAGTTTACGCTTCAAGTTAAAATATGTGATTGAACGGTGTGTGCCATTGCTTTAGTATACTATGAGCCATGAAGTAATTGATAGTGAGTTTGAGTCTATTTTATAACCATTTGAGATGCTTGACATTCATTTTTGAAAACCCACAAGTACCATTACTTGATGAGCTTGAAATTTTGACATTAGTGTGCGGTTATCTCTTTTGTCGTAGTAGTATGATGGTGAGTAATTTGAGATCTGATAAGGTGATCTAGTCGTATTTTTAATCGCTCCTTTTTGCTAGAGACTAGCAAAACGCTAGTTGGGGGGTGTGATTTGGGTTGAATATTGCGTATTTAACCCCTCATCTAGCAATACTTTGTGCCCATATGATGCTACATTGCTCTCTAATTCATACGTATTTTCTACACATTTATTTATTAGAGAAAACACACTATTTGAGCACAAAACAGCATTTAACGACGCATTTCTGCACTTTTTATATTTTTCCTAGCATCGTCTCGATCTCATGATTCCAACGACTATTTATTTGTATTTTTCTGAGATCTGTGCTAATTACTGTGTATTTTTGAATGCAGAATACCAAAAAATGAGATGCGCACGAATCTTGGCGCATGACGTGGCTTTCATCTACGCTTTCCCGCTCTCATCCGACGGCGCACAATGAAGGGGCGACGTGGCAACGGATCTACCGTTCGATTGCGATCGAACGGCCCATACAAGCCCCGCTCAATCTCGAGTCGCAGCGATCTTACGGTGTCGTCGTGACCGTTGGATGATGATCCAACGGACCATCTCGAAGCGCAGATCAGCGAATTTGCGGAGCGACGTGGCCTCGTGTGCACCGTGAGATCAAGATCCGACGATCCATATCGACTCCGCCTCAGCTTCGGAAAGCAGCGTTCTCAGCGGGCGATGTGGCGAAGAGCGAGCCGTGCGATCGAGATCGGACGGTGGCGATCAACCCCAAAGCGGAGTTCGGATGCGAAGCGCTGAGCGCGAATTTTGGCGAACACGTGTCAGTCCCTGGTTCAATCCCACATTTATCCAACGGCCCACAGATGCGCCGCTCCAGATCAACGGCTAGGATTGATTCGGGTGCGATTTAGAGCGGGTTTTGAACCCGATAAGCCCAATAAACCCGCAATCTCTTTATTTAAGCGTATTCCAGGGTTTTTGGGCGTATAATTGGCGTATTGGAGCACTTATGTAACGGCCTGTTTCTATCGTACCTTCTTCGTGCACGTGCTTTTGATCGTGCACGTGTTTATTTTAGACTTTATTTGTTTTTGAACGTTTTTGTGTGATATGTCG
This sequence comes from Scilla litardierei, assembly GCA_030789695.1. Lineage (NCBI taxonomy): Eukaryota > Viridiplantae > Streptophyta > Magnoliopsida > Asparagales > Asparagaceae > Scilla > Scilla litardierei. The sequence continues at coordinate 42,252,080 of CM061140.1, read as the reverse complement.
TCGTGATCGTCTCTGAAAGTATTAGATTGTGGAATAACTTTGGAATGATATATCTCAAGTCGTTCTTCCGCGATACTAACTTATTTGACGTGACGTCGCGACTTTCCGTTTTGATGCGAGACGTTACGAATTTTAGTTTCGTCTCTCTACATCGAAATTTAGATCCGTCTTCTCCACTATCTTTCTTTAGTCATCTAGAACACCCCATTATTATTTTATATTTTTTGGACTTAATTTGACCTATTTTCCATTTTTTTGAAAGTTTTAAACAATTTTAAAACCTATTTTTATAAGAGTTTTAATTACAATAAAATTCCTATATTATAATAACGTATTAAGAAATTTTTAGGCAAAATTTTAGAATTTTTGGCCGCACCCATTTTGCGTGAGGGAGAGGATAGTAATTTTTAACTAAATTAATTATTTTAAATTATTTTAATTACATTTTTCCGAACCCTAACCCTAAACCTAGCTCTAACTTATTTAAATTAGCCCTAGGCAAAGTTATTTCGTCATTGCTCAAAACCCTAGCCGCCGTTTCCTCTTCCAAAGCTTCGTCGCAACGTTGCGACGATCGCAAAGTGCACGACCGGAGCTCTCCCCCGCAAATCCTAGCGCACGACCGGAGCAAGCCCCCGCATCGCTGCTCGCACAGCCCGCTGCATCGCCCCCCCGCTGTCGCCCGCTCCGACCGAGGCTCTCTCTCGGTCTGACCGAGGGATTTCTCCGCACAGCCGCCCGCACCGCTCCGCTCCGCATCGCCAAGCGCCCGACCGGTGGGTCCGTCCGCAGCGATCGAGAGGCCGCCCCGCACCCGCTCTCCGCTCCGCCTCGTTGCAAGTTGCAACGTTGCAACTTGGCCCGCCCGCTGCGACCGACGGGATCTGTCGGTCTGACCGACAAAATCCCTCGCACCGCCCAAGCTCCCGACCCCGCTGCGCTGCTCAGTGTCCGACCGAGAGCTCCTCTCGGTCTGACCGAGAGGAACCCCCGCACTGACCAAGCCCGACCGACCGAACTTCGTCGCAAGTGGGTTTCTCCCACACCAACTTCTGTGGTGGGCCCCCCAAGTGCTCCCGAGGTGTTGTGGGCCCCCTTGGACCCCTAGCACTGCTGTGGGCCCCACTTGGACGTGCTACTTCGCGGATTTACCGTCTACGACGTTGCGACACGTCGTAGGCCTTCGTCGCAAGTTCGAACTTTTGGAGAGACGTGCGAGGACCAGATCTGAAGCTGAGGAGTTCTCCGATCAGACCCGACATCCAATTTACAGCAAACTCCGGTTCAGGTTGGTTCCCCGAAACTCGTAGAAACCCCCACAATAGCTGACTGAACCCTAAACTAAAAACCGACAACTTGAACTAAATTTACTTTCCAGCTCCTGTAAAATGTTGTTTGAACATAGAAAATCGACGAACGGACTAATTTGACTGTGCACATAGGATAGATCGTCGATTAGGCTGAACATCAAAAAGTGACTTTTGACGAATAGGATAGTCCCGAAAACCTAGAAACGAAACCTAATAGGATTTGATGAATTTAAGACCTGACATCGTCACCGTGGCGATATTTCAGACGGACTTCCGCGGACGAGACGCTTGGACGAGGCGCTTCGAGAGGACGACACACTCACCATCGCAGGCAAGTGTATCCACTTGCACTTTTTGGGCGTGCTCAGGCCTTAGTTGGTTAGAATTGTTAACTGTGAACAAACAGAACCGGACGTGAAATGATAGCGTCCGGGACGACTCCTGACGGCTCAGACTTGACGACGAAGTCTGAGCCCGACAACAACAACTTTTGACATCATAGGGCTATCATGTGTGTGCGTGTGTGTGGACACCCTAGAATAACCCTTCCCGTCTTGTCACGTCCCGTCCCGTCTTGCACAGCCCGCTGGGCAATAGGGCACTCGCCGAGTGATCCCTTGTACTGATTCACAGCCTGCGGGCAATAGGGCACTCTCCAAGTTGAGAGGGTGATCCCTTGTACTGATACACAGCCTGAGGGCAATAGGGCACTCTCCAAGCTAGAGAGAGTGATCCCTTGTACTGATTCTCAGCCTGCGGGCAATAGGGCACTCGCCAAGCTAGAGCGAGTGATCCCTTGTACTGGTGTCTTGTCTTGTCTTGTCTTGTCTTGGGGTTTGGGGTTGGGTTGAGCGTGCGCACGGCAAGAGGGTCTGATCCCCCTCGAACCATAAGGCGTGAACCCTTTTCGTGTCTCACTTGTCTTGTCCTGCCTTGCTTCCGTCACGTCACGTCTTGTCCTGACACCTGTAGGCTAGTCCCGTAGTTGGTAGCACACGCTACGACTACTACTTGTCCCGTTTTACTTTCCTGCTGCGTTACTTCCTGTCGTGTTACTCTGTTATAACCACAGCATGCTAATCAACCAGTAAACTGTTGTGTAAAAGAACCTCAGCATGCTAATCAACCAGTAAACCGTTGTTTAAAGTTCGGTGCACTTGCAGTAAAGTCTAACCCTTCTTGTAGACTTTACCTGACGTACAGTTCCTTTTTCTTGGGTGTTGTACGTCAGGTGTTCAGCCAGAGATCGTGGACGAGGCAGACTCGCTGGAGTATGTGGAGCCGAGGACGTCGTCATCAGAGTACGTACCTGACAAGGACCAGACCTTGAGGTCTTTTAGTCGCCACTTTCAGAGGTTATTACTTTCAGTTTTCTTTTAGATAGTTTGTTGCCATGCTTAGGCTTCTTCTAGACTTTGTACTTGTTGGATATCCTATCTCTAATTTAATGAATGCAATATCTTTTCCGTACTTTTGTTGTTTCGAACTATAATAATGCAAGAACCTGAAAATCTTTTAAAATGGTACCTCTACAGACGCTTATTGGGTCCGAGCTTCTCAGCTCTGGCCTAAGCGGGCCTCGTCACGTTTCGCTTCCGTCCATTTTGGGAAGCGGGGCGTGACAGGTTTTAGTGGTGGCCCATGCAGGTCTTGTAAAAGTTCGGAACAATAAAAGTACCGCATTCATTTGATATCCACGTACAAGTCTGAATTAGTTTCCCAGTCTTAGATAGTAGGAAGACTTAGGTAGACGTCCCAGGTTGATAGTCGGATGCCTTGGTTAAGATTTAGTCGTCCTCGTCCTAGACTATTTTAGCATCCCCATTTGATTCTGATCGTATTAGATATCTTGAGTCCTTCTTTTAGTTAGTCGCTCGCCCAGCTCCATCGACTTCGGGCCCAGCAGAACGTAACCTCGATTCTCCTAGGAACCTTCTCTTTAGATCCTGATTATATTCTAGCTCATTAGAAAGTCTTAGAGCGGAGTTATCCTAAATCTTTAGACGACCCGATGATTAGAACCTTTGTCCTCTGGCATCCCTCTGATCCTTGTAAATTTTTGTGCTATCGACCATAGAGTCCCATCGTAGCTCTTCACGATTCATATCTTACGTGTAATCTTCATGCGATCATTTTTCCTTTCTCTCGATTCTCGTGATCGTTTCCTGACAATCATCATCGATCCTTCGAATCCCTTCCTTGACCAATTCTACCTCCTCCAAAATTATTTTCGACTTTCCTTGTTAAGTTTTCGCTCTAGCTTGGTTTCTTTGAAAACCCCTATATTATATATTTAAAATTTGTTGTTTTGGATCGAGTTAAAACTTTTAATTGACTTGGAGCTTTCTTGGACGTAAATGTTTTAAGTCAATATCTCGCATTATTTGCCTTGTTTCCAAAATATATATATTACTTTTATAAACTACACAATATATTTCTACTATCTTGTATTTATTTTCAAAATTTCCCCTTTCCCAAAACCTACTTCCTTTAAAAGTATTTTCGAAATTCATTATTAAATTCTCCGCCCAATTTGGCTTCTTTGAAAACTTTTTAACAATTATTTAAAAAAAAAACTTTCGGTTGAGTTAAAATTCTTTCGCAAATTTTGAAACCTTTCGGTCGTAAAATTATTTTATCTCGTACCTGTTTTCAAATCGGCATTTTCGTGTTTCAGTTTTAAAACCTCGTTACCAATTCTTTAATTCTATATATATATATATTACTTTTCTAAACTACAAAATTTTATTACTAATCATTCACCGCACGTACTTATAGAATATTTTCTAAACCAAAGAGAACTTTAAATTCTTCTCGTATATGTATAAACAGCCATATGTTCATCGTCCTTGTTTAAACTTACGTTCATCTGCAGAACAATCGCTACCTCATCCTACTTTTATTTCTTTTATTTCTTGTTTTCGAAACTCATTATTAAATTTTTTTCGCTCGGTTTAACTCCCTTGAAAACCCTTTATTATATATATAGTTAAAATTCATCGCTTTTCGGTTGAAAGTTCCTTCTTAGATTTTGAAATCTCCTTGGTCGTCAATTTTCAAGTTACTATCTGGTAATTATTTCAAATCGGTATCTTTCATGTTTTCATTTTCAAAACCGTGTTAACATTTTGATAATTCAATTTATATTTTTCTAGGCTACAAGATCTATTTCTAAATCACGTACCGTGCATATTTTTTTTTAAAATATTTTTTTTTCTAAACTAGGGGGAACTTTAATTATTTTATTATTATTATATCTGTTCTATGTTTCTCGTGACCACATTTCAAAAATCTTTGTGTAAACTTATTTTTCATTTGCAAAACAATCGTTTTACACCCAACCAACTACCTCCTTATCTTGCCTTATTTGAACTCGTTCCTTCCGATCTTATTTCGTTCCGCTTTTGATTTAGTTTTCCTTCCTTCTTTTATCTAAACATCAGACCTTGTAGATATCCATGTGATCTCCGGTTTAGGAGTAGGCCCTTTGGTAGGTGATGTCGTCATGGTGCATGAGTTTAGGTAGAGTGCGTAGACCCATATGAATGTGTGTCATCTTTAGGATCCTGATGTTTGTTTCCTGTGTCTTGAATGTGTACTCAGCGTTAACCATGGTATGCTGGAAGTTGTCTGAATGACGGTATTCATACTTATATGAATGGCGTCATCGCAGGCAGATCCTTAGACTTAGTTTTAGTTTTAATGAATATTTTATCTTGGTTGTATGTGACTGTATCAAAAAACCTTGTTTTCTTTAAACCAAATCTTTAAAGTTTTTAAACTAGCTCACAAGATCACAAATCACTTAACTTCCCTCATCCATTACCGCAACACCACACGTTTTTTTTTCAAATGTTTTTAAAATATTTCTTTGGCCTTAAGCCTCTCTTTCTCTTCTCTTCCTTCTTCCTTAAACAAAAATTTTCGTGTTTATGATTGTTATATTAATTGGGCCTAACTATTATCGTTATAGGATTTTGTTTGTTGGTAGGCTTGGAGTGAGATGAGTTTTATTATGTCAATGATTAATTGATTTTGGGGAACACAAGGATGACGGATTAGAATATCTTTTGGATGAAAAGAATGAGCTGTCCAAGACCTATTTAAAATACCTATGTGAGACGGACTCAATGAGAAATTCTGGTCGGATGAAATTATACGAGGAGATGAGAACTCAACAGACTTGAGGCTTAGACGGGTAGTAGATAGGAGTAACTGCGGAGAATAGTATGAGTTAGGGTGATCATGAGATTGAGTAGAGCTTATATTAGCATTGAGACGGATTGATGAATTGACGTGAGAAGACTTTGAGAATAACACGACGTGTGGAGATAAATGGATGATTAGGCAGTCGGACTTAATATTGGTTGGGATTAGTTATAGTGAGCAGGATGAGGGGTAATTCTGACAGGTCAAAATATTTGGTGGATGAATTTATGGGGAGATATGACGAGAATGTATTGAAGACACGACGATTGCTGATTGGTGAAGGTATTATAGGATAGACAAATGTTTTGTCTTGGATTGGTGGATGACTAGAATCGCATTTTTTTGGAGATTTATTAATGTTGGGAAAAGATTTAGAAATTCAAAAGATATTAATGAGCGATGATGATGCTTAGTGGAGTGGTACGATATCAGAAGATGTTATTATTTCTATGAGAACTTGGAGTTGGAAATTGGAACGGTAGTGATGGAACTATATTATTAGGAGGTGAGTTTAGTCGTGGCTTTGCCCAGTGAAAAGATGGATTATGGGGTATTATTGAGGAACGTTGTTCGAAGTTACAGGATTAGAAATCTTTATGAGTAGATATGATAGTCGCGGGTAAAAGGTTATATGGGTAATTATTACTAGTGTGATTGATTCCGAGGGCGGAATCATTTCTAAGGTGGGTAGAATGTAACGGCATGTTTCTATCGTACCTTCTTCGTGCACGTGCTTTTGATCGTGCACGTGTTTATTTTAGACTTTATTTGTTTTTGAACGTTTTTGTGTGATATGTCGTCGTGATCGTCTCTGAAAGTATTAGATTGTGGAATAACTTTGGAACGATATATCTCGAGTCGTTCTTCCGCGATACTAACTTATTTAACGTGACGTCGTGACTTTCCGTTTTGATGCGAGACGTTACGAATTTTAGTTTCGTCTCTCTACATCGAAATTTAGATCCGTCTTCTCCACTATCTTTATTTAGTCATCTAGAACACCCCATAATTATTTTATAATTTTTGGACTTAATTTGACCTATTTTCCATTTTTTGAAAGTTTTAAACAATTTTAAAACCTATTTTTATAAGAGTTTTAATTACAATAAAATTCCTATATTATAATAACGTATTAAGAAATTTTTAGGCAAAATTTTAGAATTTTTGGCCGCACCCATTTTGCGTGAGGGAGAGGAGAGTAATTTTTAACTAAATTAATTATTTTAAATTATTTTAATTACATTTTTCCGAACCCTAACCCTAAACCTAGCCCTAACCTATTTAAATTAGCCCTAGGCAAAGTTATTTCGTCATTGCTCAAAACCCTAGCCGCCGTTTCCTCTTCCAAAGCTTCGTCGCACCGTTGCGACGATCGCAACGTGCACGACCGGAGCTCTCCCCCGCAAATCCTAGCGCACGACCGGAGCAAGCCCCCGCATCGCCGCTCGCACAGCCCGCTGCATCGCCCCCCCCCCCCCCCCCCCCCCGCTGTCGCCCGCTCTGACCGATGCTCTCTCTCGGTCTGACCGAGGGATTTCTCCGCACAGCCGCCCGCACCGCTCCGCTCCGCATCGCCAAGCGCCCGACCGGTGGGTCCGTCCGCAGCGACCGAGAGGCCGCCCCGCACCCGCTCTCCGCTCCGCCTCGTTGCAAGTTGCAACGTTGCAACTTGGCCCGCCCGCTGCGACCGACGGGATCTGTCGGTCTGACCGACAAAATCCCTCGCACCGCCCAAGCTCCCGACCCCGCTGCGCTGCTCCGTGTCCGACCGAGAGCTCCTCTCGGTCTGACCGAAAGGAACCCCCGCACTGACCAAGCCCGACCGACCGAACTTCGTCGCAAGTGGGTTTCTCCCACACCAACTTCTGTGGTGGGCCCCCCAAGTGCTCCTGAGGTGTTGTGGTCCCCCTTGGACCCCTAGCACTGCTGTGGGCCCCACTTGGACGTGCTACTTCGCGGATTTGCCGTCTACGACGTTGCGACACGTCGTAGGCCTTCGTCGCAAGTTCGAACTTTTGGAGAGACGTGCGAGGACCCGATCTGAAGCTGAGGAGTTCTCCGATCAGACCCGACATCCAATTTACAGCAAACTCCGGTTCAGGTTGGTTCCCCGAAACTCGTAGAAACCCCCACAATAGCTGACTGAACCCTAAACTAAAAACCGACAACTTGAACTAAATTTACTTTCCAGCTCCTGTAAAATGTTGTTTGAACATAGAAAATCGACGAACGGACTAATTTGACTGTGCACATAGGATAGATCGTCGATTAGGCTGAACAACAAAAAGTGACTTTTGACGAATAGGATAGTCCCGAAAACCTAGAAACGAAACCTAATAGGATTTGATGAATTTAAGACCTGACATCGTCGCCGTGGCGATATTTCAGACGGACTTCCGCGGACGAGACGCTTGGACGAGGCGCTTCGAGAGGACGACACACTCGCCATCGCAGGCAAGTGTATCCACTTGCACTTTTTGGCCGTGCTCAGGCCTTAGTTGGTTAGAATTGTTAACTGTGAACAAACAGAACCGGACGTGAAATGATAGCGTCCGGGACGACTCCTGACGGCTCAGACTTGACGACGAAGTCTGAGCCCGACAACAACAACTTTTGACATCATAGGGCTATCATGTGTGTGCGTGTGTGTGGACACCCTAGAATAACCCTTCCCGTCTTGTCACGTCACGTCCCGTCTTGCACAGCCCGCTGGGCAATAGGGCACTCGCTGAGTGATCCCTTGTACTGATTCACAGCCTGCGTGCAATAGGGCACTCTCCAAGTTGAGAGGGTGATCCCTTGTACTGATACACAGCCTGAGGGCAATAGGGCACTCTCCAAGCTAGAGAGAGTGATCCCTTGTACTGATTCTCAGCCTGCGGGCAATAGGGCACTCGCCAAGCTAGAGCGAGTGATCCCTTGTACTGGTGTCTTGTCTTGTCTTGTCTTGTCTTGGGGTTTGGGGTTGGGTTGAGCGTGCGCACGGCAAGAGGGTCTGATCCCCCTCGAACCATAAGGCGTGAACCCTTTTCGTGTCTCACTTGTCTTGTCCTGCCTTGCTTCCGTCACGTCACGTCTTGTCCTGACACCTGTAGGCTAGTCCCGTAGTTGGTAGCACACGCTACGACTACTACTTGTCCCGTTTTACTTTCCTGCTGCGTTACTTCCTGTCGTGTTACTCTGTTATAACCACAGCATGCTAATCAACCAGTAAACTGTTGTGTAAAAGAACCTCAGCATGCTAATCAACCAGTAAACCGTTGTTTAAAGTTCGGTGCACTTGCAGTAAAGTCTAACCCTTCTTGTAGACTTTACCTGACGTACAGTTCCTTTTTCTTGGGTGTTGTACGTCAGGTGTTCAGCCAGAGATCGTGGACGAGGCAGACTCACTGGAGTATGTGGAGCCGAGGACGTCGTCATCAGAGTACGTACCTGACAAGGACCAGACCTTGAGGTCTTTTAGTCGCCACTTTCAGAGGTTATTACTTTCAGTTTTCTTTTAGATAGTTTGTTGCCATGCTTAGGCTTCTTCTAGACTTTGTACTTGTTGGATATCCTATCTCTAATTTAATGAATGCAATATCTTTTCCGTACTTTTGTTGTTTCGAACTATAATAATGCAAGAACCTGAAAATCTTTTAAAATGGTACCTCTACAGACGCTTATTGGGTCCGAGCTTCTCAGCTCTGGCCTAAGCGGGCCTCGTCACGTTTCGCTTCCGTCCATTTTGGGAAGCGGTGCGTGACAACTTAGGAGCCGTATTCTCTCTCTGAAAAATTCTGTAAATTTCCAGAGGCCTTTCTTATTATTTCCAGAGAGTTTGAAGTCGAAACTTGGAGATTTGGTGATATTTCCTTTAACTCAAACCCCGTATTTTGGTGTTTTCTAGCGTATTTTGCTATAAACTTGATGTATTTTGCTATGGAAGTTGTTTATTTTTGCATGATGAGTAGCTAAATCTCTGTTGTGCATGATATGGAGTAGTTAGGTGATGTGATTCGTGCTATTTAGGTTGAATATTGTTGTTCTTCATCGTAAAAGTCGCTAAGATTGTATGTTTTCGCTATTTAATCCTCTTTTCGTCTTCCAAAAGAAGCGAATACGTTGATGATCACCCCACAAGGGTGAGATTTGATCTCTCCAAAAGAGAGCTTCATACCATATTCGTAGAACTATAGTTTTAGCGACGTTTTTATTCAAATTGTGCTTGAACCCCCAAAAGGGTATTTTCCGACGAATCGCTCCCAAAAGGAGGATTTGTTGAGTTATATTTAATTAACCAAAATACACGAATCGCTGATCCTAACGAGCCCATATCATGTGCACGTTTCTCATATATTTTCATACACGACTCTTTCGTTGTTCGCTTTGATTACGTATTCACGACACACTTTCACACCATCATCACTTTCATTATTAAAGTGTTTAGTTTCTCTACGTAGACTTCCAATTTGATTTAAGCTTGTGGTTTCAACAGATTTCTCCCGAGGATTCGACATCTGGACTCCCAGATTTTACTACTTGAACGGACTCTTGCGCTTGAGAGAAGCACCTTTCGGAGCCCACCACCAACAAAAGTACAACATACAAACTAGGTGCCACGCACCGACAACTAACAGCAAACCTAACAAAGAACCAGCTCATCCTCAGCAAACATCAGCGTCAGCAACAACCATGTCCTCTGCAACAACTCTGGTTCAGGGTCTAACATGTGACACCCAAAAGAGAGAGGGGCACATGTCAGCAAGTCTAAAAAGACTTGAGCAAGGAAACTGAAAGGAAGGTAAACTAGCAACCTAGCAGTTATAGTATGCATGACATGGCAGTTATAACATGAGTGCACAAGCAAGACATGGTGAAACAATAAGTACAAGAGAACAATTATCGGGACAAGTCAAGAGTAGCCAAGCTACTAACAATCTCAATCATTTCACTAGTCACGTTTCAAGTTGTTTGTAGATGTTTACGCCTTACAACTGAACGGTTTGGCATTCACGCTGAGTGGCCGCTTAACAACTACCCCAGAACCCAGAGTTTACGCCTTACAACTGAAGTTGCTGATCAGGCAGACTCCCAGTTGAATGGCCGCTTAACCCTTACCCCCAATACCCACATGTAGACGAGCCAGGGTCCCTGAACAGGAGCTCAGTAAATGAGCCAGGGTTGCCCCGCACGGGAGCTCGCTTTCTATATCACGAATCAGGAAGTGTATTTGGCATAGGGGTGCACCTAGCCTCAATATCGAGCGTTGGGGTTAGCAACTCACTATGCTCGCTTCTGGTCACGAGCCAGGAAGTACAAGTATGGCGTAGGGGTGCACCTAGCCGGAACAAGTAGCACTAGTATGTAGCAAAGCTACGCAATCACGATGAGTATTCGACATGCAATGACATGAGCAGATATTCACGTACCGTTAATTGAATTTAGACATGGCAAGCGAAATGCAATGACATGAACAGATATTCGCGTATCGTTAATTGAATTAAACATGGCAGTTAAAGATGCATGGATGACATGGCAGTTAGTAAGGCGTACAGTTAAAGAATCACATACGGCAGTTTAATTTGCATGAACAACAAGTTGACAGGGTTGGATCTCGCTTCGTTGTCAAGCTAGGTCATTTGAGGTGACGGATCTAGTTTCGTTGTCAAACTAGATCAAATAGGCGTCTAGGCGGCTATCATTTCACCGTCTAGTCTCTTTTACGCTACAACAAGCAAATGGCCTAAAACATGGCCTAAACCCTAAGTGGCAAGTTTCACTTGCCTCACGCCAAGGAAGATGATCAACGAGGCACGCCACAAAAGTTATCTACGGAGAGGAAATCGCTGCCACGGAGAAACAATCATCAAAACAACATCCATTTCATTAGGGTTTCACAAAAACACAACGGGTTATGAAAACATTAAGAGATCGGTTATTACCGAATAGGAAACGGAAGAATGATGCCGAGCAACCACGGCGACGGAAGAAACGCTCCGGGGAACCTAGGGTTCAGATCTGGAAATGGATGGAGAAGTTTGGTGAAATAGGGTTTTGGGGGATTTTGGGGGTTTGATGAGATTTTGAGGAAGATGAGAGGTAGAATGTGTTAAGGGAGAGTTTGGATGATGGATTTTGGGCTTGGGATGAAGGAGTAAGGGTTTGAGGTAGTAGGGGGTTCAATGGGGGAGAAACTAGGGTTTTAGGTCATGAGGAAGGAGAAGAAAACGTTTGGGAGGGGTTTAAATAGGAAGGGCTGGCGGCTGCCCAGAAATTAGGGTTTTGGCACTGATTAGTCGGTCAGAGAACAACCACTGACCGACTAGTTTGAGAACTAGTCGGTCGGTCGACCAACGCAGACCGACTAAGTCCAAACAGTAACTCCTGTACAGAAATAGGATTTAGATTTAGTCGGTCAAAGAACAACTACTGACCGACTAGTTTCTCATCTAGTCGGTCGACGAACGTTCTTAGACCGACTAAGAATGAACAGTACTCGACTGCACAGAAGAACTAAGAATTAGTCGGTCTGAGTACAAAACTTAACCGACTAGTTTAACAACTAGTCGGTCGAAAGATGAACTTAGACCGACTAAACAGAAACAGTAACTTAAGTAAAATTAATCCAAGGAACTAGTCGGTTTAAGTAGAGTTGCCGACCGACTAGATCTCAATCTAGTCGGTTGGTTCCCCTTCTCGAACCAACTAAGATGCACTAAAAGTGCCGATTCGAATCGCAGAGCTTCGGGAAGATTCCTATGGCTTCTAAGATCAATCTAACTCTAATATATGAGCGATTTGAAGCTCGTCACGAATGACTTACTCCGAAATCGACGATCGAAGGAAGAAGCTAGAAAATCACGACGAAACGATCGAAAGTGAAAGCTATGGCGACGAAAACCACACATCCAAGGAGAAAATCCACCAAGCATATATTTTAATATAGGTAATCCAATTACACGAAAACTAGTCGTTACAATAGGCCTCTTAAACCCGCAATGTTATTATATAAGGTATTTCTAGGGTTTTTGAGCGTATTCTTGGCGTATTTGGGCGATTTTTGAGCCGATTTTCTGAGAATCCAGAGAGCAACCTGAGGGAATTTTCAGCGGCTTTTAGGAGGAAGAAGAAGGGTTTTCTTAGGCAAATAGATAGCGTATTTGGTGATATTCCTTGAACTCTATTGTGTATTTTGAATTCTAATTATTTCTATTGCTTAGAACTATGGTTATTGTGATGAAATTGTTGATTATTTTTAGTATGAGTAGCTAAATTCTCATTGTGCATGGTATGGTGTAGTTAGGGGATATGATTTGTATTCGTTTGGTTGAATTGTCGTGCTAAAATTGTCACGTTGATAAAGTTGTAGTCTTTATTTTTAAATCTACTCTTTATCTTCCAAAAGAACGTGATTTAGTAGATGATCACCTCACAAGGGTGAGTTTTGATTTTCCCAAAATGGACGTTCATCGCTTATATTTAAAAGACTAAAACTTTAGCAACGATTGTATTGAATTTTGTGCTTTAATCCCCACAAGGGTATTTTTCGATGAATTGCTCTCAAAAAGAGAATTCATTGTGTTATATTTAATCAACCAAATTAATACGAATCATGGATCCTAATGAACCCATACCATGTGCATACTTCTCATATATATTTTTATACACGAAACTTTATTTGCACGTATTGTTCACATACTAAAAACCATGATCAAACCCATTGAAACCATCGTCATCATAAGTGGTTAGTCTCTTTTCGTTGACTCTCTATTTGATTTGAGCTTTGTGGTTGCAACAGATTTTCTCCCGAGGATTCGACATCTGGACTCCCAGATTATATTACTTGTACGTACTCTTTCGCTTGAGAGAAGCACATTTTTGGACTGAGCAGGGAGGGTGCAAGCCGTAACTCGTTCCTTAACCCCCCCCGGTGATCCTATCGAGGGCGAATCTTTTCGGCTTACCCTGGAGTTGAGGGGTGGGGAGGGTACGAGCCGTCGCTTGTTCCTTGTCCCACTCGACGACACTATCGATGGCGAAGCTGTCAAGCTTGCCCCGGAGTAGAGGGAGGGGAGGGTGCAAGCTGAAGCTCATTCCTTAACCCACCGGCGATCTTATCGAGGGCGAAGCTCGTCAGTCTACCCAGAGTTGAGGGATGGTGATGGTGCGAGTTGTAGCTCAGTCATTAACCCACCCAGAGCCTATCGAGGGCAAAGCTCGTAAGCTTGTCCCGGAGTTGAGGGGTGGGGAGGTGCGAGCCGTCGCTCATTCCTTGTCCCACCAGGCAACAATATCGAGGGCGAATCCGTCGAGCATACCCCGGAGTTGAGGGAAGGGAGGGTGCGAGCCGGAGCTCGTTCCTTAACCTACCGGTGATCCTATCGAGGGCGAAGCTCGTCAGCCTACCCCGGAGTTGAGGGATAGGTAGGTTGCGAGCCGTAGCTCAGTCCTTAACCCACCCGGAGCCTATCAGGGGCAAATCTTGTAAGCTTGCCCCAGAGTTGAGGGGTGGGGAGGATGCGAGCCGTCGCTCATTTCTTGTCCCACACAGTGACACTATCAAAGGCAAAGCCGTCAAGCTTGCCCCAGAGTTAAGGGAGGGGAGGGTGCGAGCCAAAGCTCGTTCCTTAACCCACCGGCGATCCTATCGAGGGCTAAGCTCGTCAACCTACCCTAGAGTTGAGGGATGGGGAGGGTGCGAGCCGTAGCTCGGTCCTTAACCCTCCCAGAGTCTATCGGGGGCGAAGCTCGTAAGCTTGCCTCGAAGTTGAGGGGTGGGGAGGGTGCGAACCGTCGCTTGTTCCTTGTCCCACCCAGTGACACTATCGAGGACGAAGCCATAGAGCTTGCCCCAGAGTTGAGGGAGGGGAGGGTGCAAGCCGGAGCTCATTTCTTAACCCACCGGCGATCCTATCGAGGGCTAAGCTCGTCAGCCTGCCCCGGAGTTTGAGAATATTTGAAAGCTGAAATTTCCAAACGGAGATGGCGATATTTGAGAAAATGCAAGGAAAACGATAGTTATATTTACAAAACTGTAGATAGCATAGAAGTAAAAAGCTCATTGTCCCGGTGGCAGGCTAACTTGTCACCTTCCCTGGTTGATCATCGACGTCCTCCTAATGATTGCCGAGCTCGACATGATGGGCTTGCTCGGGTGCTTTGTGTTTGGTGGAGGTGACATAGCAACTCCGGGACAGTCTTCGACTCCCTCGTACCTGTCCAACCCCATGTGGAGTCTGGAACTTGATCATTTGGTGCAGAAGTGAGGGGAGAGCTTTGATGGAGGTCATGAATAGCCGCTTGATGATTCAGTTGTATGCCAAGGCGATGTCGACGACAACAAACTGTGTCATCCGAGTGACGACCCATGGCTCCTCCCCCAAAGACATCGGCATGCTGATGACTCCGACGATGGGTGCCGATTGGCCGGTGAAGCCGATAATCAGACCCATGCACGGTCGCAGATCGGCATTCTTCAGCCCCATCGTCTGGATCGTTGATATAAAAAGAATGTTGCACGAGCTCCCGTTGTCGATCAAGAGACGGCTGACTACGGCCGTTCCAATCTGCACTTCGATGACGATGGCTTCATCATGAGGTAGTTCGACCCCCCAGGTCATCGTCTGAGAATGAGATGGGGGGCCGAGCTACTCGCCTCTGCTTCGCTTCATCACCCACGCCTGTCATCATCACCTGCCGGGCGTACGCCTTTCTGGCCAAAGACGATGCGCCACCCGAGGACGGCCCACCGCATATCACATCAATGCGCATGACTGCTCTGGGCTGGTGAGGGGCGTCTCGCTCGGTGCTCTGGGGCTGGTTGGGCCATTGCGCTCTCGGGGGTGCTCTCTCATTACGGGCATTCCTCCTCCCCTCCACGAAGCCTTGGAGATGGCCTTCATGGATCAGTCGCTCAATATCCCTCTTCAGAGTGAAACACTTGTCGGTATCATGACCATGATCAAGATGATACCGATAGTATTTCTGTTGATCCCTCATGGTTGGGACCACCCTGCTCCCTTGAGGAGGGTCTCGGAGAAGTCCAGCTCTTGTTGCTGCTGCCAATACTTCGACCATGTTGAGCAACATGTAGTGGGTCTGCTGCTACCCTTTGATCCTACCGACCGCTGGCAGGGGCTCCCTGGGCATGGCGAATCCTCGCGCTGGCTCGGTGTGATCTTGAGGTCGACGGCCTCCTTGGTCCCGCCCGTGGTTGCTGAGTTCGCCGCGCCCTCGAGGGCGGTCATCCGTCCTTGATCAACCATCAGGATGCCACTCGATGTGGGACGTCCCACCTAGGGTGGCCACCCTCTTCACTCCGAGAGCGTCCTCGCTTAGCATGAATCTGTCTGCCGGAGCAAAGAGGGCATGCAGATCGACGTGCGGATCTTGAAGGAGCGACTTATACATGCTCCGATTGGTAAGCCCCTTTTTGAAGGCCACCATGGTGAGCTCATCTTCGCAGCTCGCCACGCTAAGCCTTTCTTCCTGGAAGCGATGCAAAAACGTCCTGATCGACTTCCCTTCTTTCTGGACCATCGAGAATAGATAGTCCACTGGTTTCTTCCTCCTGCGTCCTGCTCTGAACTGCTGGCAGAACGTGTGGGATAGGTTGTCGAAGAATTCGACAGAGCGGTTGGACAGGCCGTTATACCACTTTAGTGTTGACTTCTTCAAAGTCATTTGGAAGCCTCGGCATAGGAGCGGATCATCCACACCTTGAATCTCTATGGCCCCTCTGTACTGCTGTACATGCTCGAGGGGATCACCCACGTCGTAATATAGTTCAGGCTGAGGAAGCTTGAATCTACGAGGGATCCGGGCTGCGGTCACCTGCCTGGCCAGGGGGTTAGCTGCTTCTGGATGGGGGGGTCGACCAGGTGATCTTCGGGGGCTGATATGGCTGCCTCCTCCATCACTGGAGTCGTCAGACGAACCCCCTCTACATTCAGCGGTGTCCCTCCTCCGTCTCGGGGGAGTCCTGCTTCGGTCACGTCCTCGTCGTCAATGGTCGTCAAGCATGGGAGGTGGGCGAGCCAATCCCGGGGCCCCCTCGGAGCGGCGAGATATCCATCGGTGATGGACTACAGGTGTGCCACCGATTTGGAGGTGACACCTCCGGGACCCTACGGCTCTCCTCCCAGAGCCTTTCTCGCACAGTGATGATGAATCGCATTTGTCGACATGTGATTTCTTCATCGACCCGAGTTTGTTTAGCGGCGGCCTCTGCTTCATCGTCAAGCTGCCTCGGTTAAACAGCAGCTTCTTCATCGAGTTGCTTTTGATGAGCGGCCTCTGTCTCTGCATCGAGGAGTCTCTGCTGGGCCACTATCTCTTCATCGAGCCCCCTCCGTCGGGCGACTGCTTCTGCTTCAATATAAGGGTGAAGGCTGCACCTCACGCTCAGGGGTGTGGGGGGACCGTAGACGTCTCGGCCCCACCCGAGCCCCAGTCATTCATCATCTTTGTGAAGGTTTCAAATCCTTGGTGAACAGCATAGACAGAGGCATGAATAGTCTCAGTCGCCCCTATGGGGGTACATCTACCAGGGGGGCCCTCCCAGGAGACGTGGCTCGTCCCCCCATGGGCTGTTTGCCCCTATCGGGGCTGGGATTGAATTGTGTAGGGTTTGACATGGGTGTGACCCTAAGTTCCCACAGACGGCGCAAAATGTTGAGGGGTGAATCCGTTAACACTGAATTTGTATTGATGTGGAGAACCAAGGGCACGATGGTTACAAGTTTTGGGGTATGATGACGAGGTTAACTTTGGCATGAGGGTGATTTGAGGGTGAGTTCTTGAGGACGCCCGCCATGAGGGGTAGTCGCCCTTGTTTGGTGAAGGAAGCTCGACCGCTGGTGAAGGATGACATGGGATGCTCATCTGAAGGCAGGAGGGCGAACTTCCTGCAAGAGGAACAACTCGCCAGTAAGGCCGGATCGGCTTTCAGCTCGTAGCTCCTCCGATGTTTAAGTCAATATATGACAAAAAAAGGGTTGTCGGACACGAAGGGCGATCTTAGAAGAAGATCGGCGCTTGCGTGGCGGACTACTATGTGGAGCACAAATATGTGGAAGATATTAGATGTGTTAGGAATTTGTTACCAAATCAACTAACCAACCCCTTCTCGTTGGAGGAGAAAGGGTATTTATAGGCTATTGGAGTTGGTTGCTTCTGCTGAGCTGGCGTGGCCGGGGTGTCAGGGATCCGACCGTTGGCATCAGGACGGAACGTGTCAGACGTGCTTTTGTCAGGCGGTCAGAGCCATAAATGTCAGGTGGCGCTTTTGTTAGGGTGTCTGGTGGCGAAACGGCTAGGCGTGTTTTCGGCTGGTGGTCAGGCGACGAAGCGGCGGGGTGCACTTTTGTCAGGCTTGTCAGTAGTGGAACTGCTAGTGGCATGTCGTCTTCCTCCTGGGGCGGGCTTGGTAAGTGAGCGGCGTCTGGGCGAGCTACTTGCAGGCGAGCTGTCCTGGCTGCGAGCTACACTGGGGCGAGCTAGCGTGGACTTGTACGATCTACTGGATGACTTTTATGATTCTGATGGCAAGCTTGTCGTTCCATTTGGTAAGCTTCCTCGGACCTCGGCGTGCTTCAGCAAACTAGGCATCATCATGGAGATTTGCGGGCCAAAATACGGGCCTTGAACAAGTGGACTCCGATCGTCTGGGCTGATCTTGAGGTCGTAACACCATTAGAGGGGCATTTTTGTGGTTATAACTTGAGCAGAATTTTATCTTTACATAGAAGATTTGAGCTTGTGTTTTAAAAAGAAGAAAATGAGATTTTTTTGATGAAAAATTAGTGTTTTCAAAAAGGTTTTCAAAGTTCTTTCTCAAGCTCTTAAATTATTTTCTTGGCCAAAGTTTAAATAATTTTCATATTCATTTTGGCCTTGATTCTTGATCTCACATTCCTCTAAAGTTCTTATCTTTGAGATCAAGTTTATCCTATAGCAACATTTCAACACTTGGGCTACAAATTGAAAGGCAATATGTAAATATTTAAAAGCGTTGTAAGTATTTTTCTCACTTGGGTGTAGTGAGAGTAACTCCCCTTATAGGGAGGTGAGTTGTAAAAGTCATCGGGTTGTGAGGCAAGGATAAATCCTTCTTGTAGGCAGGGGCGTAACTGCGCTTGCTTTGACCTGGGCAGTTGCCCAGGGCAAGAACAAATATTATTTAGAGATTTTAACGCATTGGCTTACTATCCCATTTGGTCAATGTGTGGTTTGGGTTTATTTAGGATCACAGGTTCGAAGCCTAATTGTGCCATATCACGTCGTTTAAATTTAGTAAATTTTTCTTTGGTTGTAAAATTCTAAGGGGTGTTGCTATGCAAACAAACTTAATTGCTCAGTGCACAAACTATTTAGTAAAATTTTCTTTGGTCATAAAAATTCTAAAGGGAGTTGCAATGCAAACAGACCTAATTGATCAGTATACATACCTGTTTAATTTCTCAGTTAAAGGAGTTGCTATGAGAATTCAAGGCATCTAAATTGTTTAGGGTTTTTTGTTTTATACTTTTTTTAAATTTTCTTTGATAGTTCTATGTGGATTTTGATATTATAATTTGTTTTGAATTTGATAATATTTTTAGGGTTTTCACCTACTAGTTCTATATCCAATTGACACCATACCTGCTTATGCTTCAATCTATGATTGTTTTGATTTACTTGAATTGGGTTTTTTGTATATTTTTGGCTAAATAATTGATTTTTTCAAGAATTAACAGTTAGCTCTAATTACTTTGAGATTTTGGGTTGGTTGCGTTAAAGTTACCATTTAGTGTAAATTTAATATTGTAATTTGTTTAGCAGCAAAACTGGGTTTTGCATTGAATTTGGTATTTATTTCAATATAGAATTAATGTTTTTCGATATTTTTCTTTGATTTTTAATAGAGATTTCATGTCTTTGTTTATATTTTGATCCTAGTAGAACATTTCTTAGGAATGATGTTTCATCTTATTTTTTTAATATTAGCATTGGTTAATATTATCATTTTTACTTTGGCCTCGAGTGTATGCTAGTTATTTCCCTGGAAAATGAATTTTCATAGCAACACCCAAAATAAGTTTGTTTATTTTTTAATTAGTTACATAATTACCTAAAAACATGTTCTTAGATGTGATAAACTTTCATCATTATTCAAATTGCAACATAGTGATCTATGTTTGACATAGAGCATATGGTAGAAAGTTAGTAGTATTTTTAAATATTATTCTTTGTATCATCATTATTTTCGTCCAGGGCAAAAAAATAATACCGGTTACTCCACTGCTTGTCGGGAAGGTGGTGAGAATTGTAATTCTTCATTGGAGGTGAGGTTGCTCGGTGTATTATTTGGTTAAATAGTGGATTCAAAGCCTAACAGAGATTTAGGGACATGACGTAGCCCTGGAGGGGTGAACCAGGATAAAATTTCTGTAATTGTGAATTGTGCTAATTTTCTCTTACTTGCATTTCATTTCTGCTACGTATCTTTATTATTGATAGTATTATTTGTTGATTAAGATTGATATATATATATATATATATATATATATATATATATATATATATATATATATATATATAATTATGTATTAATCGTTGGGAGATTTCCAGAGGATAAATTTTAATTTGTCAATACACTATTTTACCCACATCTAATGTATCTCTTTGCCATCTCAGGTCCTAACACTTGGTAGCAAAGCGATGTTATAGATGGTGTCAGCCGATCGTTTCCCTGAAGGACAATCAAGCACCTGACCACCACTTCTCACCGGATCAAATTACAGAGCTTGGAAGAATCGGATGTGAATGTAACTACTTTCTATCTCCAATGAGCTATATAAGACGGTGGAAGAGCCTTATGAAGCACCCATTCTTGAGAAAGAAAAGTGAACCAAGAAGGAGACGGACAAAGTGTCACGCAATGCCAAGGCGATGTCCACTCTATATTGCGCTCTTGACACAACCGTGTACAACTGCATCTCTATGGCTACCTCTGCACACCAAATTTGAAAAATCCTTGAGTTAACACATGAAGGAAATCAAAAAGTTAAAACTTCTAAATCTTCTTTGTGTGCCTCCAGGTATGTACAATTTATGATGGAGAAAAGATAAACAATCTCGGATATGTACTTGCGGATCACCGATGTTATCAACACCCTTGGCAGCCTAGGAAAGAAGTACACCTAAGAGGATCATGTGTGCAAGATCCTATGATCCATTCTACCTGAATGGCAATCAAAGGCATCGACCATTGAAGATGGAAATTAAGTCACCAAGCTATCCTTGGAGGAGCTCATCGGCAACCTAATGTCATACAAGATTCAAATACGAGAAAGAGCAACAAAGGAACAAAAGGAAAAAATAAAAGAAGAAGGCCATTGCATTCAACGCCACATCGGAGATGGATGAGTCCGATGATGAAGTCAAGAATAACATGGAGAAACAAATGGCACTCATCTCCAAAGGATTCAAGAAAATCCTCACTGCACTTAAATCTTAAAACAGAAAGTTTAATTCAACTAACGAACCTATTTGCTATGAATGTAATAGGCCAGGTCACATAAAGAAGGAGTGTCCACTAAGAAAAACACAGACAAGAGAATGTAGTCTTACAAGGGTAAAAGGCCAAAGAGAGAAGCTTTTACGGCTTGGGATAGAAGCGATGAAGAAGAAGATTCCAATAGCTAATCATCATCTGAAAGTGAAGGATAATCAAGTAAAAGGAATGTGAAGTCATATATGTGCTTCATGGCACGAGGAGATTCCAATGTAAATCCTAACCATAACTCTAGTGATAGTGATAGTAGTTATGATGCGAATCTTGATTATGAGGAGGAGTTTTATAAAGTTTAAGATAAATACGAGTAAATACTTAGAGAGCTTTTAACTCTCAAAAAGAAGTATAAAGTTGTGGAACTAATTCTCTTAATCTTGAGCTAGAAAAGATTAGGGCAGAAAACCTAAAATTGATCAGTAAGAATAAAGAGCTAGAAGAAAAGAATTGATTGCTTAGACTAGATTATGAAGACCTAGGGAATAAGTTTAAAGACCTAAAAAAGAACATGACTGCCATTAAGGCAAATCACGAGGACTTGGTTAGTAATGTAGCTAAATCAATAAGGGTGAGGAAAAATTACATAGCTTGATTAGTTCACAAAGAACATCATCTAGCAAACATGGCTTAAGTTACAATGTGCCAACTCAAATTGCTAAGATTTCTCATCATCATCAAGCCAAGGTTCTTAAAACTAAGAATGGATATGTCAAAATTTAGATTCCCAAAATTGTAACCGTCCAAATAAAAGACAATTACATTTCTAGTTTTATGAACAACGTTCATTTCTGTAGAGATTATATATTTTCTTATGGGAAATCTCAACCCAAATGGGTTTGGTTCCATATTGGTTGATATCTATGTTATATGTGTGACTAATCCCGCGGACCCACACAGAAAGGGTATCAAAATTATTTGTTTGATTTTAATGTACCAAAATTAAAAGGGATTAGTAGAGGATCCCACAATGAATCTCAAGTTATATGCATGGATTAAGGGGGGGTACCCAACTTCAATGATGCAAATTTTGAGGGGAAACCTATGTAAGAATTTTTTTTGCAATATAGAATATTTCCTTTGGCATTATATTAGCACTTGGTATGTTTATTTACATCTCTTGGCATCATACCCATGTTGATATTGAGTCACATACACTCTTAGAGAGAGATGTGTAAGTTGGAAAATTTTTTTTCCTATAATTGATATTAATTTGGTTTTACATTTTTAATGATGCAAAAGGGGGAGAGAAAATGTGATATGTGCATATATGCACACATATACATGGCATTGCATAGTTTTTATTTTTTTATGCAATATGTTGTCAACATCAAAAAGGGGAGAATGTTAGATATTGAGTCTCCATCCCGTGGTTATTTGATAATGAGTAACATATAATGCTAATAATATTTTCATTAAGTTTTTGTGTATGAAGTGCATTTTTAATGGAGGTGATGAAGCATGGAGTCAAACTTATAAGTTGGTGCAAGCAAATCAAAGAAGGCACAAAATCAAGTTGCATCCAAGGCTAGGAGACTAGGAGCATTGAAGAACAAGCACAAAAGCTATGTGAATCAAAAGCTCGAGTAAATGCCAAGGCAATGAACAAAGAATTGCATCCTTAGCTCAAATGTAATCATGTAATGTTTTGAGTTTTATTTGAGTTTTAGGAATATGTTACAGCCTTTTGATGTAACCCACACATAATTAGGATGTCACGCCCCGCTTCCCAAAAATGTGGAGGCGAGACGTGAGAAGGTCCGCACAGGCGTGGAGCTGTGAAGCCACACGCCTGATAAGCGTCATGAAATCGTTATATCTGCAGGTCCTTGCAACGCGATACGAAACAAAGATAATAATAAGGAAAAGAGACAAAAGACAATCTCAGAATATCCATCGCATTAAATTCCAACATCACAGAAAAAGCCACCAGGCTTAAAGAGAAAAGAATCTAAGGCCCAAACATGGCCAACAAAAGTACAAAGTACAAACAAAGGTGCCACACACCGACAACTAACAGGAATCCTAAAACAAAAGGAAACTGTAAGATCCTAAGAAAGATCACCGGTATTCTCAAGCTCCTCTTCAACCAACAGAATCGGGCACGAACTCCTCGAACTCGTCGCCCTCAACAACAAACTCAGTCTCGGCAACTAACATGCGACACCCAAAGAGAAAGGGGCACATGTCAGCAAGTCTAAAAAGACTTGGGCAAGGAAACTGAAAGGAAAGCAAACTAGCAGTTCTAAAAGCATGCATGACATGGTAGTTTTAGTATGAGTGCACAAGTAAGATGTGGTGTAACAATAAGTGCAAGGGAACAATTTTCATGGCATGACAGGAGTAGCCAAGCTACTAACATTCTCAATCCTTTCACTAGTCACGTTTTCAAGTTATTGTAGATGTTTACGCCTTACAGTTGAACTGTTTGACGTTCACACTGAGTGGACGCTTAACACTAGTCACGCTTCAAGTTGTTTGTAGAAGTTTACGCCTTACAGTTGAACTGTTTGACGTTCACACTGAGTGGCCGCTTAACACTACCCCAGAACCCAGAGTTTACGCCTTACCACTGCAGTTGCTGATCGGGCAGACTCCCAGTTGATTGGCCGCTTAACTCTTACCCCAATACCCACATGTGGACGAGCTAGGGTCCCTGCACACGAGCTCAGTAAATGAGCCAGGGTTGCCCCGCACAGGAGCTCGCATTCTAGTTCACGATTCATAAGTATTTGGCGTAGGGTGCACCTAGCCGGAAACAAGTAGATCGGGCATTGGCTATCAACCAACACATGGCCCGCTTCTGGAACACGAGCCAGGAAACACAAGTATTGTAGCGTGTGCTACGAATGCGACATTCAACATGGATGGCATGGCTTGCAGTAAGGCGTACAAATAAGGAATTAAACATGGCAGTTTAATATGCAAGAACAACAAGTTAAAAGGGTTGGATCTAGCTTCGTTGTCAAGCTAGATCAATTGAGGTGACGGATCTAGTTTCGTTGTCAAACTAGATCAATTGGCGTCTAGGCGGCTATCATTTCACCGTCTAGTCTCTTTTACGCTACAACAAGCAAATGGCCTAAAACATGGCCTAAACCCTAAGTGGCAAGTTTCACTTGCCTCACGCCAAGGAAGATAATCAACGAGGCACGCCACAAAAGTTATCTACGGAGAGGAAATCGCTGCCACGGAGAAACAATCATCAAACAACATCCAACCTAGTTTATTATTATGGTTTCAATAAAATCACAAGGAGAGTTATGAGAAAACCAAAGGATCGAACCCTACCGTATAGAAGCGGAAGATCGATGCCGAGCAAGCACGGCAACGGAAGAACGATCCGGGGAAACCTAGGGTTCAGATCTGGAATGGGGAGAAAATATGGAGAAATGGGGTTTTGGGGATTTTTGGGGGTTTTCCGGCGACCTAGAGGTGGTGGCCGGCCAAAATGGAGAGGGGGAAGGGCTCTTGATGAAGGAGGAAGGCTAGGGGAAGATGGAGAAGGATTTGGGGAAGAAGGAGGCTCAGGAGAAATGAATGAAGAAAAGAAAACGTTTGGGGGGTTTAAATAGGAAGAGCTGGCGGCTGCCCAGAAATTAGGGTTTCGACACTGATTAGTCGGACAAAGAAGAGTTACCGACCGACTAGTTTAGCAACTAGTCGGTCGGTCGACCGACTGTGACCGACTAGAATCAAACAGCGAAAGAAGGGGAAAATCTGGGAAGTGAATTAGTCTGTCTGTGAAGGCCCGTCGACCGACTAGTTTGGAATCTAGTCGGTCGGTGAGTGTTCATGAACCGACTAACGAGGAACAGTAGCTTAGGTAAAATTAATCAAATGAACTAGTCGGTCTGAGAGCAAGTTCTGACCGACTAGTTTCACATCTAGTCGGTCGGTGGTTGTTCTTAGACCGATTAAGAGTAAACAGTAACTCCTGTACAGTAGATTTAAAGAACTAGTCGGTTGGAGAAGAGTTCCTGACCGACTAGATTGAATTCTAGTCGGTTGGTCCGCCTTCTTGAACCAACTAAGATGCACTAAAAGTGCCGATTCGAATCGCGGAGCTTCGGGAAAATTCCTATGGCTTCTAAGATCACTCTAACTCTAAGATATGAGCGATTTGAAGCTCGTCACGAATGACTTACTCCGAAATCGACGATCGAAGGAAGAAGCTAGAAAATCACGACGAAACGATCGAACGTGAAAGCTACGGCGACGAAAACCACACATCCAAGGAGAAAATCCACCAAGCCTATATTTTAATATAGATAATCCAATTACACGAAAACCAGTCGTTACATAGGATTATGCCAAAAATGTTTTAAAAATATTTTTGAATATTTTTCCTAAGTTTTTCAAGCCAAAATCCCATATATTACATAATAGTTGACTATCCAATCTATGGTAGCCGACCATTCTTAAGCAGGGAAGAGCTGGGAACTTTTAGGACTGTACTAGCCGCCTATCTTGTTTAGATAGGCGACTATCGATAAGAAAATAGCTAAATGAGATAGCATGCTATCTAAGACCAACAACCAAAATTTGACTTTTCCCTTTAATTCGCACATAGCCATATGTAGCCGTTGGAGGGGGGCATTTTTGGGATTATATCTTGAACATAATTTCATCTTTAAATAGAGGATTTGAGTTTGAGTTTTAAAAAGAAGAAAATAAGAATTTTTGATGAAATTTTAGTGTTTTCAAAGATGGTTTCAAAGTTCTTTCTCAAGCTCTTAAATTATTTGCTTGCCTAAGTTTCAATAGTTTTTAATTAATTTTGGCCTTAATTCTTGATCTCTCGATCTAGCGACGGTTGACGAAGCCTACGCGTGGAAGACGAAGCCCGTACGTGGAAGACGAAGCCCGCGCATGGAAAACAAAATCCGTGCGTGGTAGACGAAGCCTCGCATGTGGATCTGTGCCTTCTCATTCGCTTTCGCAAAGAACGGGTTTATGGAATTTCTATAGGCTCGTGCAGATAATGTGTTGTGAAGCATCACATCTGAGGGAAGACCACAGTTCTTTATTTATTATAGAGGAAAGAGCGTATATGGATGAGATACAATGATATGATCTTATCATATGGATAAGATATAATCCCCAATACAAACTCCATCCATTTACAACAATTAGGATACGTATAAGTAATTATTTATTATTGCTAAACCTTAGACCACATCTCAAACATTCCAAAGAAACTTTCAATCCCAAAGAAACAACAAAAAATTTCGTAGAATACACAACAAACTCTCAAATCCACATTTCACGTCACTTTCAAATCCAAAGAAACACCGGAACCCGGTCCCAAACTCTAGCCATGGCCTTTCGTTGCCAAAAAAGACAAAAGGTTAAAAAAAATAAAAATAAAATAGTGTCACGCGCATCACTTGTGCGCAGAAAGGACGCAGGCGGAATGGAACCGGTTAAGATCCCAACCCTTCATTTTGGCGGGAAGAGTACCGAAACTTCCCGCCACATTCCCACTTTTCTTCCTGTTGTTATTGGATCCTCCCACCTCTTTTCATCTGACAACCATTTCCTCATCTTAGATCCGATCAGTCGCCATGGCTTCCTCCGACTACTCCGGTACGCACTCTCTCCCGATATCGATCAAATGATTTCGTATTTGGTTTTTTATCTGTTTTTGTTGTTTATCTTTTAAAAATTGGATTTTGTCATATGGGAAGCTTTCTGTTGTTCTAAAGATAGATCTTTTCTTATTCATTTTCTTCAAATTTCTCTCACTTCGAATTATTTATTGATTTTTTACTGTTAATTTTATGGTATGGTTCGCCGTCGCGAGAAAAGATCTTAGGGTTTCGAACACTTATTCGATACAATTATTTTGGGTATTATAGGTTTTAGAAGACCCATTTGCGTTCGATTTTACGAAATTTAGTTGGATTTTTTTATTTCTTTTAGCTAAAGGATTGTGATTTATGGTTATGGTTAGGGTCTCGTTCTCTTTGCATCACCCTTCAAACAACTATCGGTGTCCTAATTTTTAACAAAAGAATTTTTCCCCTTATTATAACAGCTGATTTTGATTAATTAATCTAGCAAAACTTAAACAAATTTTAATGAAGTAAAAGATCTGATTTTGTCTTCTGCATTGAGTTCATTTTTTCAGGCCAATCATCTCCAAATGGAGCATCTAGCCCAATCCCCAACACAAATTCATCTCCAATCCAACCAACACCCAGCAGCCGGGGCACCGGCCGCCGCCGCCGTCCCAATGACTCTACCTCATCAGGGGGTTACCGGACCCCACCCATCCCCTCCCACTCCTTCTCCACGCCTTCCTCTTCCCGCCGTGGTCGCCGTGCGCCTCAAGCCACCCCGGCCACCCCCTCCACCCCTGGATCTTCCAATGCAGGTGATGATGATGCAGCGATGGATGACGATGCCATGGACTCAGCCCCCGTCTTTGTCTGGGGGACTAACATCAGTGTCCAGGATGTCAATGCAGCGATCCTTCGATTCCTTCGCCACTTCAGGGACACTGATCAATCTAGTGCCAGTAGCAGCGCTGATATGGCGATGGAGGAAGGGAAGTACATGAAGATGGTGCGTCGGATAATAAAGCTGGATGGCGGGGAGTCTCTTGATGTTGATGCGCACCATGTGTTTGATTATGATCCTGATTTGTATGGAAAGATGGTGAGATACCCGCTTGAAGTCCTCGCAATATTCGACATTGTCTTGATGGATTGGGTGGCGAGGAATGCTGATTTTTTTGAGAAGCACATTCAGACACGCATATATAATCTGAAGTCTTCAGTGTCTATGAGGAATCTCAACCCGTCTGGTAAATTTTTGATGATCCTCTTTGCTGCAAGATGGAGTTGTGCTTGTTAGTATGTATTTACTTTGATATTTGATTTGTGACTTTGATTGGATAGATATCGAAAAGATGGTTTCTGTTAAGGGAATGATCATTCGATGCAGTTCGATTATACCAGAGGTGAAGGAGGCGATATTTCGCTGTTTGATATGTGGCCACTACTCTGAGCCAATCATGGTTGATCGAGGTACGACTCTTCAACAATTATGTGATGTTTTTTATCTTCAGATTTGCATATAACAGGATTTATCTGGCCTATTGATCGAGGCCGAATGTGTGTTGAATATATGAATTCTGTGTTTTCAATTTGATTGGTAAAAGGTTTATGTTGATGGTTTGTTCAATAGCTGGTCTCTTCAGATTCTTCTGTAAATGTGAAGGGTAGTCTTACAAAATTCTATCTGTTCGTGTATGCTATTGAGTGCCTTTGACAAGCGCTGCTTATATGATGTCATACGTCTGTTACCTGCACGTTAGCTGTGAATCCAAGGATGATAACACACGTTGGTATTATCTAAAAGCAGTAGGTTGTGTTGGAATACTAGTCCATGTTTGCAAAACTGTGATAAGAGCTAATAAGGTTTGTTGGGGGTCATACTGAGTTTGGTGGATTTATAATATGGCAATCGTGTTGTAATTCACTGACCATGCAAAAAGGAATTTGAGAGAAAATGTAATAACTCTGTTTCTTAGCAGGAAATCAATACAGAGATAAATTTTATAACAAAAAAACTCTCTTTATAGCTCTCTCCGAAGAAGCTCTTTCTTTATCTAGAGAAATTTACTAGAGAAAATCTAACTCTCTTTGGAGAAGTATTCTTCTTCTGTCTTTCCGTTGTGTACCTTGTTCTATTTTAAAATATCATTCTTTTATAATTTTGCAGGCTGAGGAAAAAATGTCATGTGATATTTTTTTGAAGGAAAGCTCCATTTGCCTCATTGATTGTTGTCTAGTAGTCACATATGGGGCCATACGTGTCTGTTTGTCCAGTAACCCACATGGGCAGTTGCATCAACAATTATAGAGAATTGTAAGTTTCTCCAGAGAGAGTTCCTCTTAGAGAGATATAGATAGAATTTTTTTATTGTAGAGCTCTCAAGATGAGAAATAAAGTTATTTATTTTTCTATTAAATTTCTTTGTGTGATCAATGAATCACAAGGGGTATTGGAGACAATGCAGTTGTGGAGAAAAAAGAGAGATTTTTTTAAAATTGTTTTGAGAAAAAAAAAATAGAATTTTTGATAAGCCATTGTTCGTTTACAACATCAAAATGTTAATAGATGAAGTAGCATAAGAAGCAATGATCAAGCTGACAACTAAATTACATACTGTAGAGATTTTGGATGGAAGATCTTCTTAGTTGTGAATATTTATTTGACATTCTAGAGATCAAAGGAGTAAAGCCTGATTCTATCAAAGAAACAAATTGGAAGAAGTTAGCGGTGGGTCAAATTTGATAATGAATTGATCACAGTGTCTTCCATTACGTTGCGTAGGAGATAGATGCATATGTTTTCTTGTAGAAGTTGGCAAACATGCATTAAGCTAAGGCCACTTGGAATAAAACCATGGTGCAATTAATAAATATGAGGCTATAAAGTAAAACTTCCATTACTGAGCACACAAAGAAAGTTTCTTACTTGGTTAATCAGTTATTTGTTGTAAAGTTACATATTGGAAATGAAGAACATGCTTTTTCTACTTCTTAATTTTTTCCTGACAACTGGAAAAAGCTTGTGGTCTTACTCAGTAAATTAGCCTCAAACGACAAATTTGCCATGTCTATGATTAAGGATGCCTTTCTTAACAAAGTTGCCATGAGAATATACATTGGCTTGAACCAATCACATGCCCATGTCATTGAAACTTGAGGAATATATCAGAGAGTTGGTTGTGGTTGGGGCAGAGACATGGGCAAGAGTCGGGGTAGGTCCATAGACCAGAGAAGATCTACCAATAAATGTTATCACTTGTACATGTAGTGCCATTTGAAGAAGAACCATCGAAAGCTGTTACAAGAATAACATCAAAATCATTTTTGCCAAAAGATTAATGCTGGAGAGGGGTTGATTACTTTGTAACGAAGAAGTGGTTATTGTTTTCATTCAAGAAGAGATATTCTTTCATGTTTTCAACTAGGACATCAAGTGGGTGGTTGGTTGATACTGCAACATCTTACCACGTCACTCCTCATAGAGACTTTTTCATTATGGACAAAATATGAGATTTTGACATATTGAAGATGGGATGTATTAGTTCCTGCAAGATCGTGTGAATTGGCCACGTTCAGATTTAGACAAACGTTGGATATATATTAACTGTGAACAGTATCTTACATGTGTCAAATTTTTGGTTAAACTTGCTCTCTGAAATAGTCCTTAATGCCAAGGTTTTGACAATCATTTCAACAACATATGCAGAATGATGAATTGTGCTATGATTATTAAAGATGGTATACTTGTGGTACGTTGTAGAATACTCATGTGAAATATGTACATGTAGTCTCAACATGGTAGAACGCGAGGTTATGTAAAATTTGTGGCATCAGAGATTCGATCACATGAGTGAAAGTGGACTATCTTGACAAAGGAGCTTATAAGGATGTTGGGCTAGATCCGTATTTTGTTTATTTGGCAAGAAATATAGTCTTCTTCAATTTCTTTTCAACAATAAGATTAGAATTGCTCAGTCTAGTACACTCTGATGTTTCCGATCCAGTGGAGGTTGAATTACTAGGTAGCAACAAGTTTTGATTTTTATCGATGCTGGTCCGTGTTTACTTTTTAAGGATGGAAGCCCAAGTGCTTGATTACTTTAAACTATTTCAAGGCATGGTTCAACGTGAGACATGAAGGAAATTAAAGGGTCTTCACTCAGATAATGAAGGTGAATAGGATTTCAGAGAATTCAATATTTGCTATAGAAGCCATGTCATTAAACATCAAAAGATAGTTTCTCGCACTCTACAACACAACAGAGTAGCTGAGAGAATGAACCGAACGATCATGGAAAAGGTTAAACGTATGCTTAATTTTTCTTAGTAGCCAAAGCTATTTTGGAGAAACTATTTGTGCCTCATGATACATCGTTAATAGATTACCATCAGTATCGTACAATTTCAAATAACGTGTGGTCTGAATAGAATTCATCTTACTCTTGTTTTAATATCTTTGGATGCTTAGCTTTTGCACATTTATTTAAGGAGCATAGATTGAAGCTTTATGCAAGGATAACTCCTTATATCTTAATCAGCTATGAAGATGATGAATTTGGGTACATATTATGGGATTCAAAGATGAAGAATGTTATTCGCAATAGGAATGTGTTATTCCAAGAAAATTAGGCTTTGAAAGACATTAGAAAGCCCATGGTGTCTTCCCATTCAAGTTCCAATGCTCTTAATATTGTTTTAGTCCTAGCACCAATGCAAAACATCACAGATAATGAAAAGGTGCATGAATAAATACCATGTGATTGAAGAAGATGATGTTGAGCAGTGGTCCATAATTCTTTCCACTAGATATTACACCATCATCACATCATGTTGGTGATGGTACGTCATTTGAAGTCAGTAGCTTAGTAGCTTACAAATACGAAGACTAGAACGAGACTGGATTTCATCAATTAGATATTTAAAAGCCGTGTATATTTGTTTTTTGTATAGCCTCAAACATGCATGAGAGTGGTACATGAAGAAGAGTTTGTATAGCCTCAAACTGAAGAAGAGTTTGTATAGCCTCAAACATGCATGAGAGTGGTATGTGAAGTTTGACTTATTTACAATGAGTCAAGGCTTTAAAAGAAACATTGCAGAGTACTATGTTTTTACTCAAGTTTTCAGATGTTAACTTTGTTGCACTGCTATATAGATGATAAGTTGATCATTGAACAAGATGCTTCAAAGATCAGTTAACTAAAGAAGGACATCTTCAAGTTTTTTCATATGAAATATTTAGGGCAAGCATAACAAATTATGGAAATGCTGATAGTCGAGATCATAAAAATAAAAAGTTATGATTATCTTAGGTTTAGTAAGCTGATTGCGTGATTAAGAGATTCTGTATATATCATGCTCAACATTCTATTGACTACCATTTCAAGTTGAGCAATATGGCATGCCCTTCATTTATGAAAGCGATAGAGGAGATGTTAGTTATACCAGATTCTTCAGCAATTAGAAGTTTGGAAGCTTGATGTATACAACAGTATGTACAAGCACTGAAATTGCCCATGCAGTTAGAAGTTAGAACAATGAGTTGATTTCTTTCTAATTATGGAAATGAACATTGTGATGCATCAAGTGGATTCTCAGATTCCTCAAAAGTACTTCAAAGACACGTTTGTACTATAGGGGAGTTGATCTAGTCTTGAAAGATTATACAGATTTAGATATGGCTATAGATCTTGATAGTAGAAAATCTACGTTAGGTTTTCTGTACACTTTTATAGGAGGGTTGTATCTTGGTGGTTAATACTGCAAAATCATGTTGCATTATTCATAACAAAAGTAGAGTATTTTACAATTACAGAAACTGATAAGGAATGGTGGCATTTTCTCTAAGAACTAGGGACCACTCATAAAATGTACAAAGTATATTGTGATAATCATAATGTCTTGTATTTAAGCAAGAACTTAATGGATGTTTGGCCAAAGTATATCGACAATTGCTATCATTAGATGCGCAGGGTGATGGATCAGCAATTATTGAGGCTAGTAAAGATCCACACGAAGGATAACACAACATACATGTTGATGAATGTGGTCACACGAGAAAGACTAGAGTTTTGCAGAGACATAATTGTAATGATGGTTAGATAACAATCACGTAAGATGCAGTTAGATGTGGAGAATTATTGATCCAGCTGTCCATATGTATTGTTGAACCAACAGCCCCCTGCGGGGTCCATTGGGCTACTGGTTGAGCAGCCCATTAATTCAAATGGATTTTTTTTAAAAACATCACTCGTAATGTTTTTTCTTTGCCTACAATCTTATAAAAGGAGAAGAGTTTAGAGCAGAATTAGGTAGACTAGACTACAGAGAGAGAGAGAGAGAGAGAGAGAGAGAGAGAGAGAGAGAGAGAGAGAGAGAGAGAGAGAGAGAGAGAGCAGAAGAAGAAGTCGAAGAATACTTCTCCAGAGAGAGCGATTATCTCCAAAGAGAGAATTGTATCTTTGTCTAGAGAAAGGGCGTCTCCAAATAGAGTTGCAAAGGGAATTGTTTTAGAGTTTATATCTGTCTATTTATTTTCGGATGAGAAATAAAGTTATTTAGTTTTCTCTCAAATTCCTTTTTGTATGATATAAGTGAATCACAACACATTGTCCAAGACTCTAAGTCACATTAAACCGTTTTCACTTTTGGATGTTACATTAGACAAGGCAGGGCTAGAGCTGCGCCAAGCTAAATGAAGACTTTGCTTGAGTAGAACATTAGTACATGATTATATTTATTTTCATTTAACTTCTGTAAAGTTTTGTGTTATTTGTTCGAACTCATTTGGTCTCATGCATGTCCTAGCTTTCAGCACTGGCCTGAGCTCTGAGGAAACCCTTTTTAAACGGATTTTAACATTTTAATTAAAATAGAACAAGTCATTTGCAGGGAACTAGCCAATTTTTTCTTTGCCTGTGGATCCTGGGAATTGGAGGTACCTTATTCCACAATTTAAACCCTGGTCCCCCCTATTGTTAAGAGTCCTAAAATTGTGTCTAACACAACTTGGTGATTCTTATTACTTAGTGATTCTCATTGAATTTAATACCATTTTCTTCACATGACTGCTAATTTATGAAATCGTTATGTAGCAAGAAGATTTTTCTTGATCAGTTTATGATGGCAGTACATGGCAATGCTCCCTAAAAGAAATAAGCAGAAATGACAACAAACATGAAACAATCAGAATGGAATAAGACATGTTTCATCCATATGTATGAAGCTATTCATGCCTAATATTTTTCTCAATCTAATAATTTTTTTTCTCAAAGGTATTTCATCAATATGTACTAAGAAGATTTTTCTTGATCAGTTTATGTACATGGCAATGCTTCCTAAAAGAAATAAGCAGAAATGACAACAAACATGAAACAATCAGAATGGAATAAGACATGTTTCATCCATATGTACTATGAAGCTATTCATACCTAATATTTTTCTCAACCTAATAATTTTTTTCTCAAGGTATTCTGAATACAGTAACCTCTTAAGCGAAGACTTTAGGGGCCAGTTTGAATGCAGAAGTCGAAATTGAAAGAAAACCTAACCTCTAAATTTTATAAACATTGAAAAACATCATAGAGCAATATATAGATATTGATTTAGAACCATAATTTCTGCAGTATAATGGAGCTTCCTATCTTTCATATATTAGTACAGATTCTTTTTTTTGGACAACTGTCATAGGATGAAATACTATTTTTCCTTCCATTGTTACTTTCCATGCTTTTTATGATGTGTCAAATTTTCATTTATTAGGTCGAATAAATGAACCAACCAGGTGCGGGAGGCAGGAATGTCTAGCCGTAAACTCGATGACACTGGTTCATAATCGATGCAGGTAACATGGTGCCATGATCATGCTTTAGGTTGGTCTATCATGGTTTAACTTGACAATGATTTTATGGTCAAAAACCAGATTTGCAGACAAGCAGATAGTGAAGTTGCAGGAAACCCCAGATGAAATACCCGAAGGAGGTACTCCCCACACAGTTAGCATTTTAATGCATGACAAACTCGTAGACTCCGGGAAACCGGGAGATAGAGTTGAGGTAAAAATCTCCATGGACTACTAGAAATATTCATTTTTTCCTTGTTCTTTCTTGTTAAAGCATGTGCCCTTTTGTTTCATTAAATATATACTTCTATTTCATTATTCTATATCGGATTTGGCTGTAGATTACTGGTGTATACAGGGCTATGAGTGTTAGAGTAGGTCCAGCTCACAGAACTGTCAAGTCTCTCTTTAAGGTATGTTTTTTCTTGCAATTCTACTCCACTATAACCAAATGGTATATTTCTTAGAAAAATAGAAAAATTCTAATATTGTGGCTGCAGACGTATATTGACTGCCTCCACATAAAGAAAACAGACAAGTCACGGCTGCATATTGAAGACCCTATGGAATGTGACAATAACTCCTCCGCCAACAGAATCAATGGTGAAGACGAATCCCCAGAATACCGAGAGAAGGTTTTTGCTCTTATTCTAGTCTCTTTTCATCTCTTTTAGGGAGTCTTCTCAGGCCATGTGGGAACGTGTGGTGTTATTTTTAACGAAGGTACTGCTGTTTTGGAATTTCAGGTTGAGAAATTGAAAGAGCTCTCAAAGATGCCTGATATTTATGATAGACTAACCCGATCACTTGCTCCAAACATATGGGAGTTGGATGATGTCAAAAGGGGTCTTCTTTGCCAGGTCCCCATGTTATTTGATTTTGCTCACGAAATTTCTGCTGCATGTCTAATTATAAACTGTTTACCAGAAAGTATTTGTATCTTCACATAAAGACACATGCATATGTATTAATGGTGAAACTTCAAGCTAAGTGTCATCAATGTAATTTTTGTTCCACCTAAACTGAGAATATCTGGTTTGCCATGTTCTACAAAATCTGTTAAGGCAGTGAAACCTAAGGTTGGTTTCAGAAATACTGGAGTGGCAAAAATAATGTAGTATTTATAAATACCGAAGGCATTGGCTTATGTTGCTTGTATCCCACAAAATTTGTTTGATTATGTTCTTTGCATTTATCAACCATGACCAATGTATAGATTTTAAATTTATATGATTCGTGACCTAGATTTGATCCACTTGCATGCACCATTTTTAACGGACACGTGACATTGATATCATGTGGCTGTTAGTATTTGAGACCAGGACCTTCTAAAATTTACAATTGGAAATACGGATACAATATTTAATGTGTATGCAAATATGTATATAAACCTGTTTTGTGATAAGAAATTAACTTAAAAATCGGGCCGGAGTTGAACAAAATAATCAGAGATTTTTATCGGATACAATATAGTATGAATATATGAATGATGCTAGATTGCTACAAAATTGTGGATTGCCACAGTTTTATTACGTAAGATTTTCTTGGGGTGTCCAAAAAAGTGCTTAAAGTGGCCAAACGTCAACACGAAACACAAGAAAAGGAATAACTAAAACTGAAGTGTCCTGGTAACGCTGGTATGGTAGGCACTTCAGATGATGCACCATCGATTTCTTTGCCATTGTCTCTTGCGGTAAGATCAATTTGAATGGGAATCCTTAACCATGTAAAAACCAACGGCTCATCCCATCACTGTTGGGGGAGTTGCTTACTACATCCCTTTCAATTAACGCCATGGTTTTGCATGGCAGTTTACATTTCAGTATGGTCGTAACATTGTGTATGTGGAACTTGTCTTAGGATGTAGTTTTCTTTCTATATCTGAATTTGAGCATCTGTCCATTTTCTATATACGCCTTCTCAAGTTTTTATTTTATTTCATTTAAGAAAAGATTCTGACGTTTTTTATGGCAATCATCTTGTAGCTTTTTGGAGGGAATGCTCTGAAACTTCCTTCTGGGGCTAGCTTCCGTGGAGACATCAACATTCTACTTGTTGGAGACCCAGGGACCAGCAAGTCCCAGCTTTTGCAATATATTCATAAGTTGTCTCCGCGTGGTATTTACACCAGTGGAAGAGGAAGCTCTGCAGTGGGACTTACCGCTTATGTAGCAAAAGACCCAGAGACTGGAGAGACAGTATGATCGTTTAATCTCCTTATCTTAATATTTCCTTCTGTATTAGTTTATGGATAGTTCAGTCTGATTGCTCAGTGCACTATAGGTTCTGGAAAGTGGTGCGTTGGTCCTTAGTGATAAAGGTGTCTGCTGTATTGATGAATTTGACAAGATGTCTGACAATGCTCGTAGTATGTTACATGAGGTTTGTAATATTTCTTAGTCGCCAGAGATACATTAAACAGTTTCAAGCCTTAATGGACAAAATATTGATATTGGTTTATTTTCAAATTTCCTTGTTTTTTACTTCATTCAAAACTCATTGCCTAGCGCTTTTTAATTTATGTCTCTATAATTTATTTTTATTTTTTGCATTGTACAAATGAACAAGAGCGACAATGTGAATGATTCTTCCTGTGACTCTTTCAGGTTATGGAACAACAAACTGTATCAATTGCTAAGGCTGGGATCATTGCTTCTCTAAATGCTCGAACTTCAGTTTTAGCTTGTGCAAATCCAAGTGGATCTCGCTATAACCCTCGATTGTCAGTGATTGAGAACATCCATCTTCCCCCAACCCTGCTATCTAGGTGAGAATCAGTGGTACCAGATATGTTGTGGTCCCTTCTCTATTATTTACCCTAATCATGCGCTGTATTTGTTTTTCAGATTTGATCTAATTTACCTGATTCTGGACAAGGCTGATGAACACACAGACAGACGACTAGCTAAGCATATTGTTGCCCTTCATTTTGAGAACCCAGAGGTTTGGGCATGCACCTTACTTTCTGACACTTGCTTTTTTCTTACTTGTGTAAATCTAGCTTCGGTATCTGGGAAAATTTGAACTGATTGAGAAATATGCTGGAGTTGAGATATGATCCTACTGTAAATGACCATGGGCAAATGCTTTAAATGCAAATTACAGATGAGTCTTTTCAGACTAACCATAAAACTCCGTAGGCGATCTACTAGTGCACGTTATAACTTTCTGATGAATGCTGTTTAAGGATTTAAAAATGTTTCTAGGTCTACAATTAGGAGTTTTTAATCAGATTGCTGTTATGTCTTTATGTATGTACCCCAGTGGGCTTAGTACCTTGTTGTCGCATTTCCGTGCATTGTCTGTGGCCAGTATGATCAAAATTTGGTAACATGAAACTTACATTATAAAGTTAGATGCCTATAGGAATCTATTTGCTTCAGTACAAACCGTGAAGTACACACTGGAATTACAATTGTCTTTGGCACCAATTCATGCCTAAAATTGCATGGTAATCAAAAGGTCTAAAACTATTTATTTAAATGAAAATTTTAAGATTCATTTGAATTACAGGTTTCCTAAGTCATATTGTCTTGTCAGCTTAATAATTTGAATCCTAATATTATATCTGATAATCTATCTCATTAGATGTCTAAATCAAAAGAAATTAAAACATGGTTTTGTTTGTATGATAGGGTTCATTTATCAGTTAAGCGACAGTGAGTTTTTTTTTCTGCTGAATTCTTTGATGTTAATTACACCGTGCTCTTTTGTTTATATTTTCAGAATATAGTCCAGGATGTCTTGGACCTTCCTACACTAACATCATACATCAGCTATGCAAGGAAGCATATTCATCCGAAGTTATCTGATGAAGCTGCTGAAGAACTGACACGCGGTTACGTTGAAATGAGGAGAAGAGGGAACTTTCCTGGGAGCGGCAAGAAGGTACAACAAAGATACGTTTCTTCATGGAATTACTCCTTACTGAATTTTAAGCAACATATTTAAATTTTAGACTTAAGGGTCATAAATCCAGTTACCAAATTTTCAATTCTGGGTACCTAATTAAAAAAAGTTTGACTGTGTCACTTGCACCCTGTTGGTAGTGCACATAAGGTTATATGATCACAGCTCAAGGACATTGCTATTTTTCTCTAGGATTTTGAGGCTTTTTTCATGTTTAAATTAGGTAGACATCAATTATATTTATGTCTTTGGAGTACCACAAAGGTGGCTACAATGGAATATAAGTTTTGTAATCTTGTCATGTGCTTGGAAAATTAAAATGGTTGATGTAGGAACCAGGTGATTATGTCCAATGTTGGATGGAGAATTCACCATAAATGAAGTTACATACGTTTCGGCCATCTGCTTGAACCTTCTTTTGCATTCTATGACTAGGTGATAACAGCAACCGCAAGGCAAATTGAGAGCTTGATCCGTCTCAGTGAAGCACGAGCCCGGATGCGTTTTTCAGAGTTGGTAATATAGCAGCGTATTTGCAGTTCTCTCTACTACGTTGAAGTCTATATGTTGAATACTTATCTTAGGAAAATGTAAGTTGATGTTAAGAATCCCACAGGTAGAAGTAAGTGATGTTGAAGAGGCATTTAGACTTCTGGATGTTGCAATGCAGCAGTCGGCAACCGATCATGCCACAGGTACTTTTAGTCAACTTCACATTAGAAGTTTGTGCTAGATTATTTTTATTTCATTTGGCTTGCACTTGGTTTCTGAGAGGGGACCCAATAGCCATGTTCACAATAAAAGATGGAATATCAATAAGGTGGCTAGAAATTGAGATGATAGAAGGCAATATATGCAGGCAAACAACATGTGAAGGAGGATATAGATGGAATGATGGAATGTTTACGTGTAGTGACAACATGCTTACAAATATAATGCATATAAAAAATAACACAACTTTTGCTTCTGAATTGCTTGTATATTGTGTAAATTGCAATTTATATTATTTCCAGTGATTTTATAAGCATGATAACGACAATAAGACTGGTTTTATTTTCCTTAAGAGAGTTAAAGAAACTTACTAGTGCTACATAGATAATTTTTTTGACTTGTCAAGCAAGTTTTTAATTATTTAAAGTTAGTTCCAAGAGAAGTTGGTGAAGCCTGGATCATTATTGTAATCTTTGGAACATATTGTAACTATTTTTTGCTTCCATGATGATACACATCTAACTTCACTTTTTCTGCTAAAAGGTACAATTGACATGGATCTTATTATGACTGGAATTTCTGCAAGTGAAAGAATTAGACGTGAAAATCTAGTTGCAGCAACCCGTAACCTTATAATGGATAAGATGCAGATTGGTGGACCATCGACTCGCTTGCCAGAGGTTTGTCACTTTGCCTTCAGTTTTGATTTTCTTTGTTACAGTTGTCAACTGATAACTGTGGTAATAATTAAACAGTTGCTCGAGGAGCTCAGGAAGCAAAGCTCAATTGAAATTCACCTTAGCGATGTAAGTTCTCAGCTTATTTTTATTGACATCTTTGCATGTGCTTCTATCCTGATACTAAACAGATCATTGATTTGTGATTTATCTGCAGCTGAGGAATGCTCTTGCTAATTTAATGAGCGAGGGTGTAGTTTCTGTACACGGAGAAACTGTTAAGAGGCTGTGATCAAAGGAGATTTGATCTTGATTCTGATTAGAACAGTAAATAGTTCTAACTTTATACTAGATGAGTAGACGTGGGTTTGCAGATGGATTGCTGGTTGGTTCTCAAAAGCAAAAGAATGTGTGCATGCTTTCTTGCTGTATAATTCATGTTGTGTTTGGCATGTCGGATATTAGGTGAGTTTCTAATTGCTCAACAAAGAGCTGCTTGTCAGTTGTCATGTAACTTTGAGGCATCAGTATTATGGGTTGATATTTTCTTGAAAATTCTCTTTTCTATTTGTCATTTTGTATTCTTTTGAGCAAATGCGACTGTTGTGTGGCAACCTAAGCTGGATTGTTCAGAAAATACTACTGAATTGTCGATGGTATGTAATCAAATGAATGTTATGAGAATGCCTCTGTGAGCTAGCTAGTTAAAAAAATTTGGGCAGATGGTCTCTTAGCTCTTGCTGCACTTGGTGGCTATATGGATTGATGTGTTTACCATAGACACCACATTTCATGCTATACAGAGGTTCAAAACCCTAGTGGTTGACAATGTGTTTACTCAAAACTGTAATAGGATTGTATTTTCTTATTGTCTCTGGTTTCTTGAAGCGTAACCTATGATATGCTAGATGATTGAATTTTACTTAAACAATAGGATTCAAGCTATAAAGATACGGGACACCAGTGTCCTTTGTTCTATCTTATAGAACACGGAGTGTATTGTTAGTGCTTAAGATGCATTGATTAAGAAACATGATTATAGAATCAACGCAGAATGGTTGAAGTGGATAGTCGTTATGAAAGTGTTGGATCGAATGTACTAGTTTTGTCATATGATACAGAGTGCTACAGCGTGTTGGTTATTGCAAAAAAAAAATATAAACAGTATGGTAGAGACGTGATTGTTGCGGTGGATGTATAGAAACATTAGCAATGATAATCGTTGTCTGTACCATTGCAAACCCTAGAAATCTTGTCATTCGACGTCAGATGAAGGAGCAGCAGCTCCTCGAGCTTGGCCGACAAGGGGCTTCGGCTGTCGCTATCGACCACTGGCCATAATAACTCCTCCAGATCCCAATCCGATCCGCTCCTCTTCATTATTTTTGTTCTCGTTGATTAGATGATTGCTCCTCCTGCTTCTGATGTTGCTCTTTTTGTGAGGGAAAGTCACGACAAATTCTAAGTGAGATTGCGGCCTTGGCCGTGCTGCCTCGTAAGGTTTGGTACCGGAGGGTTGAGGGGAGGGGCTGAGGGTTGTTCGATGGCTGTAGGGGGTGGGGCAGGAGTAGTGGCTGGCGGTAAAGGGGAAAATTTTGTAGGTGGAAAATCTTTTGCACATGCATTGCAGAGACTAATCCCATCTTCGAAATTCAAGATTCCTCTGAGAAAACCGGAATTGGTCAATTGTGAATTAGGTTTTGTGTTCTCAGATGTGGAGATGTAAATGGCTGCTGAGGATTTGAAGTTTGCACTAGTTCTGAAATTTCTATCTACAAGGCTGTCTATCGATGTCCTACGTAAGCAGATTATCCAGTGGCGGGGATTATCAGAAGTCCATATGATCAGCTTTATGGATAACTTTCATGTGTTTCTGCACTTAGCTAATGGAAAAGACAACATTCATGCTTGTGCATGAGAAGGCAGAGTGGTGGCTGGCTGTCAGTTTCGATTATTCAACTGGTAAGTGAATGTTGATGTTAATAAGGAGCCATCAATTGCACCACATTGGAGTTATTTTCCAGGTTTGCATTTACACACACACACACACACACACACTAGATTGTTTACAGAGTTTTGCAACTCGATTTGGTAGATTTCTGGGTACGCATAATGCCACATTATATAGAAGAAGAGTTATGGGTGCTAGATTGTGTGTCGAATTGATTTACAGAATGATCCAGTTGGAGGTTTTTCGTTGGTTGTGGGTCAAAAGTAGTGTCAACAAAATGAGACACACACACACACACACACACACACATGAGAAGAGTGTGTTTTATTGTAACAAATGTTACGGGCAAGGTCACACTGATGTGGTCTGCCGTGTGGAAGCGAATCATAGAGAAATAATAAAGGAGGGCTGGAGGAAGGAGGGTGAAGGAAAGGAATGTAAATAAGTGGGAAGAAAAGGAAATGTGAGAATAGAAGGGGAAGGTCCAGTGTTACTGATTTAAAATCAGAGAGAGGAAGGAAAAAATGTATAAGTGAGTCATGATGTTATAGTTGTGAGCAAGAAAAATAAAGAAGTGGTCTGTGGGGGTGAGTAATGCTAATGCTGAGAATGTGGATGGAGAAAAATGTTCAGATGAAACTTTAATAGAGGAAGGTGAAATATTTCAAGAGGAAAATTTGGGTTGTTTACGGGTGCAGGTCGAAAAGGGTGAATGCTCTTATAAGGATGCTCAAGATAAACAGAGATAATATAGCAACAGTAAGGGAGTAGGTCTTGGTGGATGAAGTGGTGGGTTTAAGGGAGGAAGAGGTTGTTGTGGGGGGCAAAAATAGTTTTGACGTGTTATTTGATGGAGTTAGAGGGGGGGGGGGGGTTGATATACGGATTATTCCCCAAATCCTGATACAGAGATGGGAGATGTCTTGGAGGGAAGAAATTCCAGCCTTTTGAGATTTTGCTCGAACTGAGAGTCGGCCATGATCAGGATGGTGTGGGCCTGGAAGTAGGGCCGGAGCCACCTGGCCAAAAGGATGAGAGTGTATGCAAGCTTCTTTATCAGGCTGTACCGCACATCTGCTTCTTGAAGAATCCATCTCGTGTAGTATATGGGCGTTTAATGCCTGCCTACTCTTTGACTAGTGTCGAGCTCACTGCCTCCACGGT
Organism: Scilla litardierei; assembly: GCA_030789695.1. NCBI lineage: Eukaryota > Viridiplantae > Streptophyta > Magnoliopsida > Asparagales > Asparagaceae > Scilla > Scilla litardierei. The sequence goes on along the minus strand of CM061140.1, from coordinate 42,209,213 downwards.
GGTTGCCAGGTAAATGCTCAATGGTTCTCCTTCTTTGGGCTTTGTCAAGAGCAGGGGACTGCGGAGGTAGTCTTTTAGCTCGGTGAAGGCTCGGTTGCAGCTCTCGTCCCATTCCACGGCCTTCCTCTCACCCACAGGCTCGACAAGAGATTTCCTTAGTACCCTGAAGAAAAGGAGGGACATCTCTGCTGACTTGGACAAGAAACGCCTGAGCGCTACGATTCAGCCATTCGCTGATGTAACCCCCTGATGGTCGCTGGCTCCTTCATGTTGACCAACACTTCGATCTTGTCCGGGTCGGCTTCAATACCCCGATTCGTCATCAAGAAGCCCAAAAACTTTCCAGATCAAACCCCGAACGTGCATTTGATCGGATTGATACTGATGTTGTGTCTTCTTATTTTCTTGAAGGTTTCCCTGGGATCAGCAACGTGATTCTTCGAGCTTTCAGATTTGACTAGCATGTCGTCCACATATACTTCTAGGTTCCTTCCGATTTGGGAGTCGAAGACCTTGTTGACCATCCTCAGAAAAGTCTCCCCTACGTTCTTCAAACCAAAGGGCATCTTCTTATAGAAAAAAGTCCATCAGTCGGTGATGAACAATGTCTTCTCTCATCCTCTGAGGCCATTTGGATCTGGTTGTAGCCAGAGTAGACGTCCATGAAGCTGTGCCGCTTATAGCCCGAGGCATTGTCCATGTGGTGGTCAATCTGGGGTAGCAGATAGCTATCCTTGGGGCATGCCTTGCTGAGGTCGGTGAAATCCATGCACATTTGCCATTTGCCATTTGGTTTTTTTAACCATGACCATGTTGGCCAGCCGTAGGGATACTAGACCTCTATGATAAAGTCGGCCTCCAGTAAGCGATCAACCTCCTCGACTGTTGCTCTCATCTTCTCACTATCTAGATTCATCTTCTCTTGCTTGATCGGCTTGAAGTTTGGGTCCACGTGAAGTTTATGTGTGATCACCTGAGGGTCCATGCACATCATGTCGTCTGGTGACCAGGCGAAGATATCCAGTTGGCCTTCAAGCACTAGATCAGCTCCTCCCTCAGGATGGGATCGAGCTCCGACTCGATGGACACGGTCCTTGCCTCTTTGTCCAAGACGGGGATAAGCTCTGGCTCCTCGACCAAAATAGGCAGTGGTTTGTCAGGGCACACTCTCTAGTCGAGGAGATATGTAGGGTCCGATCGCCCGGTCCCCCGCATCCGAGTGGAGAGATGATAGCATGAACTAGACTGAGCCTGGTTGTCTTTCACCTTTCCGATCAATTTCGAGGTTTGGAACTTGATCATTTGATGGAGGGTTGAGACCACGTCACCAGACAAGTTGAGGACGCTCGATGATCCCGTTGTAAGCCAACTCGATCTTCATCAGTATAAGCTTCGTCATCAGAGTAACTAGGCGAGGATGCTCCCTGAGTGTTACTGGTAGGCCAATCATCTCCGCAACGACGTGTCCTGTTAATCCGTCTATCGGACCCAAGCACGCTTCCAGGTCGTCAGTTTGCAATCCCATCTTGTCCAAGGTCAACAGGAACAAGATATCGCATAAGCATCCCATATCGACAAGCAGCCGTCGAACTTTGGATGTGTCGATGCTGGCATTGACGACCAGTGTGTCATCATGCAACAGTTTAATCCCCTCCAGATCATCGTCCAAGAAGAAGATGGGTGGAGCGGCATTTCTTTCTCTCTTCTTGCATATGCTCACAACCATCACCTTTTGATCGTGTGGCCTCAGAGCTGGGTAGTTCGTTCACCTGATGCTGGTCCATCGAAGATGGTGCCGATGAACCCGAGTGTAACGACCACTTTTCGTTGTACTTTGTTCGTGCACGTGCTTTTGGTCGTGCACGTGTTTATTTTAGACTTTATTTGATTGTGAACACTTTTGTGTGATATGCCGTTGTGAACGTCTCTGAGAGTATTAAATAGTGGCACTATCTTGGAACGACATTTCTCGAGTCGTTTTCCCACAATTTAATCTTACTCGATGAGACGTGACGATTCTCACTCTTGACGGGAGACGTTTCTATTTTTAGTTTCGTCGTCCGACGTCGAAATTGAGATCCGTCTTCTTAGTTAGCTCACTTTCGTCATCACGATCACCCCGATATTTATTTTATAATTTTTGGAGTTTATTTGACCACTTTTATATTTTTAACAAGGTTTATAATATTTTTAATAATTAATTTTTAAATTATTTTCGGCCAAATAAAATTTATTTGAGTTTTAAACGTATTAAGGAATTTTTGAGCCAATTTCCAGCTCATTTGGACCGAGTCAAATCCTTGTGTGAGTTGGAGAAGTTGAGATTCAAATTTTAAATATTTTTGAACTTCTAATCCTATTAGATTTAGCCTTAGACCAAGTCAACCCATCTACACTATATAAACAACCCCTAGGAAGACCTATTTTCGCAAGATATTAACCCTAGCCTCTTCCAAACTCAAATTTGACGTTGCAACGAATCGTCGCAACGTTGCGACGAATCGTCGCAACGTTGCGACGAACTTCCGCCGCACGACCGATGAAAACAGCACCGTTCCCCCGCTCCGACCGCTAGCCACCCCCGTACCAAGCCCCGTCCGCACCGCTGCATCGCAGCCGCTCCGTTCGTCCGCTACGACCGATAGGATCTCTCAGTCAGACCGAGAGACCCGCTCCGCATCCCCGCATCTCCGCACCGCACCGACCCCCGCACCGTTCGCCCGCTCCGCTCCGCGTCTGACCGAGCCGTTCGCCCGCACCGACCGCTCTCCGCATCGTTGCAACATTGCGACGTTGCAACTCTCGTTCCCCAGTGTCTGACCGACGGCCCTCCCCGCTGCGACCAAGAGAACCAAGGCTGCGACCGACCCAAGCGTTGCACAGCCGCGTCCCCCAGTGTCTGACCGAGCAAATCCCCCGCACCGAGGCTGTACGACCGAGAGCCATTCATCGCAACCCCGCACCCGTCGCACCACTTGCCACCGTAGGCCCCCCCAAGTTCTCCAGAGGCATTGTGGGTCCCCCATAGGTCCCTAGGACTACTGTGGGCCCCACCTAGGTGCTTTCTCTTCGAGGATTCGTCGCGTATGACGTTGCGACACGTCGTAGGCCGTCGTCGCACGTGCTAGCTTTGGAATCTGGAATCGTTGCTCCGGTTGATTGCTCTGAAATTTCCAGCGAGGAATCTAATTGGAATCTGGACTTGGAGCGCGATATTATTATTCCAACCCCCGGCGTCGCTACCCGACGCCGGTGTAGCTTTCGCGTCGTGTTGAGGTAACGCTTTGCACCCCTAGGACCCCCAACCCAATTGCATGCTAACCAAGACTAAAAATCAGTATTTTAAAGTATTTTAAATGTTTTAGCAATCACTAATCAAGATTAATAAAACGGATGTAGGCCGGTGGACTTGTGCACGTAGGAATTGTGACTTTGGACTCGTTGGACGGTGTTTCTCTGACGTGATACTTGCAGGCAAGTGAAACTTGCCAAATCTTGCTTAGGGCCATGTTTTTAGGCAACTTCCTTACTTTTAGCGTAAAAGAGACTAGTCAGTGAAATGATAGCTGGCTAGACGCCTACTTGATCTAGTTTGACAACGAAACTAGATCCGTCACCTAATTGATCTAGCTTGACAACGAAGCTAGATCCAACCCTTTAAACTTGTTGTTCATGCATACTAAACTGTCACATTTACTTTCCTTACCTGTACGCCTTACTACTTGCCATGTCATGTCATCCATGCATTGAATGTCGCATTCGTAGCACACGCTACAATACTTGTACTCGTACTTCCTTGTCCGGCTAGGTGCACCCCTACGCCATACTTGTTTAAAACACTTCCTGGCTCGTGATCCAGAAGCGGGCCTCATGTGTTGGTTGAAAACCAATGCCGGATACACGTGGAGGGGTAGGGATAAACGGTCACTTGAGCTTAGGAGTTGGCCCGCGCAGCCACTCTAGCCAAAAGGCGGAATCTCTGTGCACGAGGTGCTTACTTTACTTGTCTTGTACTTGTCTTGTGAATGTCCCATGCCATGCCATGCTCGTACTTTACTTTACTTTACTTTACCTGTTGCACTCATTACTTTAACTGCCATGTCATTGCATCATGCTAGAACTGCTAGGTTGCTTTACTTTTACCTACTTTCAGTTTCCTTGCACAAGTCTTCCAGACTTGCTGACATGTGCACCTTGCTCTTTTGGGTGTCACATGTTAGACCCTGAGCCAGAGACAGTTGTTGAGGACGAGGTGTTCGCTGACGCTGAGCCTGAGCCTACGTTCGTTGAGGAGTTCGAGGATACCGGAGACCAGTCTTAGTGACTGTTGAGTTGCTTTTGCTTTAGGTTGCTGTTAGTTGTCGGTGCGTGCACCATTACTTTGTTTTCGTACTTTGTACTTTTGTTGGCCATGCTGGGGCCTCTTTTAGACTCTTTTATTTTTAGCCTGGTGGCTTTTTCTGCGATGTTGAGATTTATTATTATGGATATTCTGAGATGTTTCTTTTGTCTCTTTTCGTTATTATTATCTTTGTTTCGTTTCGTGTTGCAAGGACCTGCAGTTTAAAGTGATTGACGCTTATCGGACTTTAAGCTTTGTAGCTTCAAAGTCTGAGCGGACCTTCTCACGCTTCGCCTCCACGTTTTTGGGAAGCGGGGCATGACACCGAGGATGGGTGTAGCAGTGACATGGCTTTTGGGGCCCCTTGGTGGTGGAACGAGTCTTATTCGATGCGATTAATGATGTGGACATTGACTTCGTTCCCACAGACAGTGCCGGATATTTAAGTGCATTTTCTCACAACGGATTTGATGTTGGGGAGTCCTAAGGTCACATCTGATGTAGTAGATGAGCGGACCTTCGGGGACATCGGCCGAGCTGACTCTGGGATGAGTGGGCTTTGGGCCGAGTGGTGGGAGTCAAACGGGGCTTCAGCTGAATGATCTCCTCAGCGATTTGCGAGACAGAAAGCTCGTCGGGGGGTCGGTCTGGGTTCTGACCAAATCTCCTCCGATGCTTAAATCAGATCATGACAAAAGGATACTCAATGTGACTGACTTCGACCCGTCAGGGGATCGTACACTAGTCTTCAGGCCGTGCTATAAGGAGGATGAAATTTGTTAGTTGGAAGCAGATCTAGAGTGTAGGAGTACCTGAGTGTCAGATATCCGAGATTCTTCCCGTCCTTCCTCATTGGAGGAGCTATTTATAGGTGATGGTCTTCTTGAGAGCATTCCTCAGGATGTGTGCCTGGGTATTGAAGACGCTTTTATTGGACTTGACCAGAGGCTCCTGCCTTTGATGGAGGGCCCAATAATTGGCCATGAATGCCTCCATTGACGGAGGGAGTCATGTACGAGGCAGATTAACAGTTGCGTCGGCCGAGCCGACTGTCGTTCCAATTGAGGCAAGCCTTCCTCTCACGTGTGGGTCTTGAAGTCGCTGGGCCGAAGAGAGCTCCTTCTCAAGATCCATGGGCTATCGGCACTTCAGGAGAGTAATGTTCCCCAGGCCAGCCCAACGATGTGACAAACTCAGGTTTCATTATCCGGCTTGCAAAAGTAGGAGGCCCACCAATTGTGACATGGAAAGGAAAATGTATGTGGAATTTTTCATCGGTGAAGAGACCCTTCTTTCATTTCAGTTCTTTTTCTTTTCTTTTATCTTCCAATTCGTGATACATAACTGTTATGAGACGAGTTTGTTGTTTGATTTTTTGAAGGTATATAATGATTATCTCCATGATTTAAGCTTATTTCTTTTCAGCTAGAGAAAGAGCATAACTGAGAGGGTTGGAATATGACAACGGTTTAATCAATAAAAACGATGGAAAGGGAGCGCTTGTGATCTCATACTTTGTTAAAAAATGTTAGCAATCAATAAAAATTGTTTTAGTCCCAGGATTGATGCTAGCAAGAAACATTGGGATTTAATCTAATCAGGAGTCAGTTGCATGCTTTCCCCAATGGATTCTTGTTGGAATCTTCTCCCATTGAGTTCTAAATTAAACCAAAAATTAAAATAACAAGGGAAATGCGGCCATCACAAAGCCCAATCCCTCTTCTTGTAGTTTTATTTAGTTCTTTGCGTCTCTAATTTAACACCAAGATTTCATGTCATTAAGGGCAAATCCGATTCCAAACCTTGGGATTCGATCATGTTTTTAATTCTAGACACAAAAAATTATTATCAAAGGTTTAAAAATAAACATTGAAATTATGGTTGATTTTGAGGTTGGAGGTGGCAGAAATCCACATGTTACTCCCGTAACTACAGCAAAACTAGAGGGAGCATAGCTTTTTGTTGCTACTATCTTTTGGGATATCTGAAACAACAAAGTACACACAGTATTAAATTTCAGGGTACATTCAAACATACTTATAATAAAACTAAAAATATTTACAAAACTATGATTTAATGTAGCTAGACTTACAGAACGAGAAATACTGAAATAAATGTTTTTTTGGTTACCCATCTCTTACATCATCATCTGTATTTTGACATTTGTTCCTCAAATCGGTATTCCAAAGACCAAGAGAAGCCGCTCTCTTCGGCCCAGCCACTTCATTATAAAAACGGCCCTGATGACAGCCACTTCAAGACCGCAAATGAGGAGGAGGCCCGCCTCACTTGTAACATGCGCCTATTAATCATTCCCGAACCTGACGCTCTCCATCAATGGAGAATTATTGGGCCATCCATCAGAGGCAGGAGCCTTAGTTCAAACCCAAAAAGCGCCTTCAATGCCCGGGCACCCCGCCTGAGGATAGCGCTCAAGTAGCCTATCGTCTATAAATAGTTCCTCCAACAAAGAAGAACATGACGTATCCTGGGTATCTCACACTCAAGTACTACTACACTCTAGATCTGCTTCCACCATACAAATTTCTTCCTCCTTATAGCTCGGCCTGAGGACTAGTAAACAATCCCCCAACCGGTCGGAATCAGTCCCATCATGCATCCTTTCGTCATGATCTAACTTAAGCAACAGATGTCATTTGGTCGGAACCCAGATCCGACCCTCCTGACGAGCGTTCTGTCTTGCAGATTACCAGGAAGATCGTTCAGCCAACGCTTCGTTTGTCACCTATCTCTCGTCCCGGAGTCAGCTCTGCCAACGTCCAAAAGGTCAGCTTCGTCTGCCACATCAACTGTGACCTCCAGAATGCCCTACATCAAATCCATGGTAAGAAAACACCCTAAAACAGTAATATTGTTAGCCAATAACAATTAGGGAAGAGCTGGAATTATAATAGTAATGAAATAAACAAAAAAACCACTTCATTTCAGGATCGATCAGAGATTAACCCCCACCCCACAATTTGGTTGGGGATCTCTCTTTTAAAGCTTTTTTCTTGTCTGAGTATCTTGTGAAATTATCTTGAAATTCATAAAGCTATCTTGAACCTTTTAAAAAAACATAAAACTGTATTCTAAAATTTTAAAATTTCAAAACATTACCATGAACATTGGTCTAATTTCATGATAGTTTCCTGTTTTTTCAGGTTAGTTTTATGAGACCGGGACGCAGTTCCTGGCCATCTTAGAATCAAGCTATAGTTTATAAGGCAGATTTTCGAAACTTCAAAAGTTTAGGGTAATTTTATGTCAGAGTATTTTTATGATAAAATGTCAAATTTGATGTACGTTTTACAAAATTCAGCCCATTTTGTTTATGATATGTTCGGTGTTATAAGGAAATATTGGTAGGGTTTTAAACAATTTAGAAAACAGTCTTTGTGAAACACCGAAAAATCAATTTTTTTCTAAACCTAGCAATAAAGAGCCTTGAACAACTGCAAAACAAGAATTTAATGCTGAAAATAAAAACTTGCCTTTGCACCGATTTACTTTAACGATACCCGCAAATCTAAAAACTCTTTCAATGAACACCATAAGCTAGTTCACCAATCAAACGAGGTAAATCGTTCACCTTGATGATGAAGCCACTTCACAATCCATGAGCCCGCCAAGAACTCAAACCAGGCCACCCTACGCTTTTCTAGTTCGGGGGAGGAGAATGAAATTTTTTTATTTGGAGCAAAAAATTCTTCCTCAAAGCCGTTTGAATTTTTCTCTTGAATGCTGGATCTTTAATTCTCTTATTTAGGATTGATTGTACATTGAGAGGTGAGGAGAGGACCTCTTTATTTAGTACTAGGGGTCATCCAAATCCAAGCTACATTCGGAATTCAAGTTGATAAAGTGTTACAGATAATTCTTAAAAATAATTTTAAACGTAATGGACTTCATATAATTGAAATAACTAAGTCATGTAGATTTAATTAGATAAGAAGTTTACGTTAATCAATTAGCCAAGCCAGATATATAATGAGGGGTTTTCCATGATTGAAACATCAAAATATTGTTTCTTAATTAACTAACATCTCAAAATATGACACCAATATAAAAAGCAAAATTTCGAATCCAATGATATCAACAATCCTTTTGAATTTCTCACTTATATTGGGCTTACATCTACTAATTAATCCAATTAAATAGGTCTTGATATTCTAAGTTTCATGAATGTAATGGCAACATTAATTCACATTAAATATTGCATAAGAATTATTTGGAGCATGAGGGAATGTCCTACACCGTTAGGTCAACTAATAGTAGAGCAATCATAGGATCTTTACAATTATTATGTTCCATACAAGCAAAAATTAATCTAATTAAAATTTTTGCTTAATAATTATTTAGACCAAAAGGCGATATCATATACTGTGTTAGGTTAGATGACTAATAATATTGCAGTCATAGAATCCTCATAATTATTATGCATATGATCTCACTATAGTAAACTAAGCTAGTTATCCCATAATAACATATTATAATCACATCATAAATTTTAAAAATGTTATGTATCATCATCCGGGGGAGGAACCCCGAGCTCTATATTTATAGTATGGGAGATGGCGTACAGAGATAAGATACAATAGATACTGTCTTATCTATAAGATAAGCCGTGATCCTAACCAACTCAGTAATATCCATTCACAACACTCTCCCTTATCCAGCCATAGGTGTGGACTCTGCTCATGAATACTTCAGGATTCTGAGTGTAGAAGGAGTCTCACTGGGGTGGATACTTCATGATCCTGAGTTGATAAGGTTTGCCTTGTTAAAACCTTTAGCTATGGAAAACCCTGTAGAAAAACCGTAGTTAAGGAAAAAGAGTACAAACACTCTCTAACTCCCCTTGATCTGTACTAGCACTCAGGCTTTCAGATCTCTTAGACGCCTCATCCCAATTTTCTGTACAAACGTCCTAAAAGTATCAGTAGGAAGGTCTTTAGTGAACAAGTCTACCAGGTTGTCACTTGATTGTACTTGTCTGACATCGATCATGTCATCTCTCGGTAGATCGTTTGTCTAGAAGAATTTGGAGGAAATATGCTTCGTTCTGTCGCCTTTGATGTAGCCACCTCGTAGCTGAGCTATGCAAGCAGCATTGTCCTTGAACATGGTAGTAGGTTCAAGGTCCCCAGAATTCAATCATGTCGTCACCAGGATGCGATTTACAACTGACCGTAGCCAGACACATTCTCTGCTTGCTTCATGGATGTTGATGATCTCAGAGTGATTGGATGAGGTCGCCGTCATCGATTTCTTGACAGATCTCTAGGAAATGGATGTCCCACCATGGGTAAACACGTACCCTGTCAGTGACTTTCTATTGTGGGGATCAGACCTGTAACCTGCATCAGCATAACCAACAAGTGCGGCGGATAATCCATTTTTGTAAAAGTGTTCCAAATCTATGGACCCTTGGAGGCATCGCAGAAGGTAATTAACCCCGGTCCAGTGGCGTTGCGTATGCGCTGCACTGTATCTGGCTAGTAAATTTAATACGAACGCTATATAGGGATGCGTGCAGTTGGCCAGATATAGAAGTGCTCCAATAGCACTCAGATAAGAGACTTCAGGACCAAGTATATCCTCCCCCTATTCCAGCGGCCGGAAGGGGTCTTTATGTGCATCCAGAGATCGTACCACCATAGGTGTACTAAGTGGATGACAATGGTCCATATGAAATCTTTGCAACATTTTCTTCGTATATGTGGTTTGGTGTAATAGGACTTCGTCTTTTAAATGTTCAATCTATAAGCCAAGGCAAAATTTCGTTTTGCCTAGGTCTTTCATTTCGAATTCTTTTGTCAGGGTTACAGATATCTCAGTGATCTCTTCAGGAGATCCAATGAGGTTCAAATCGTCTATGTAGACTACTATTATGACGAATCCTTTTCCCTTTGCCCTTATAAAGATGTAAGGGCAGACTTCATTATTGTTGAATCCTTGTTGTACAAGTGATATGCTCCTTTTTTATATTAATTATCGCATATTTTCATAACGCATTTCACCCTCCAAACCCTTATTTTATACATTTTTACGCTATTATTTGGAACAATATGACTTTCAGAGCATTTATGCCAATTTAAGGGATTTGGAGCGATATTGGAGCAATTTGGAGTAAATGAGACGATCAACGAGGTGAGAGCACCTAGAAGACTCATAATGACATGCCTGAGGTGCTAAAGAAGAAGACGAGAGGAGGAGAAGAGAGCGAAAGATGAGAAGTTCAGGCCATCTTTAGTTTCCCAGGTTGCTCGACCGAGTAGCAACAGCTCATCAGCCAAGCTGACATGCAGAGTTAGCACGGAAACAACCACGACCTACTCGACCGAATAGGGGGGCTACTCGACCGAGCACGCTGGGGCCCAGAACTTAAGTTGCGGCCAGAGTTGAATTTGTGCACGAATTTTAGAGGTTTCTTAGGTTATTTGCTAGGGTTTTGAGGGGACTATATATTGGGATTGTAGCCGTCATTAGAGGGGGTTCTTTTGAGGAGGTTGGATCTTATTTTCTTTGGAGCTCTTGGAGACTCTTTTAGGAGTCAGGCCATACCATAGGCCCCTCCTCTTGTATCGAGCTAAGTATTCTATCTCTTTAATTCTATTTTTAGTTCTTCTTATTGTTTTTTCTATGATTCTAGCAATGATCTCTATTGTTTTCATAATGTTTTCTATGCTTGAGTAGTCTTTTCCTAGGATCTTAGGATTAAGATACAAAGTTAGGATTTTTAGGTTGCGTTGATATAAAAGGGACGTATTTTGGTTGATCTTGCAAAGTTTGTAGGAGAACTCGTACTGAGATCGTGCCCGCGGTCGGTGGAATCGATTGGCTTAAGGAGTATCCTATAAACTTAATTATGGAGTTAATGGATTCAATTAGAGCTCTTGACCATGTCCGACTCGTGTCTTGATGGGATCCACCGACGAACTATATTACTAATTGACGATACCGCCATTGCGTCAATGAGAGCCACCAAAATACATCGAAACTCTAACACACGAGAGTGGCGTGAGTTGAGATCATTCTGTCCACTAGAGTGGCATGAATATTGTCGATTCTTAATGCACGTATCGTGTGTGCCTGTCGCGAGAGTAGGTTTGATGCGATACGTTAGATTCATGTCGCTTAGAGCCATGAATTCCACATTTTAGATGCGACAATCCCTAATAAAGCTAATGCAACGTAAGAGTCTTTAACCTAGCATCGACATCCGACGATCCTAGTGGTGAGTCCTAACGCCCTAGTCTTTTATTCAGTTCTTTGTGGATTTCCTTGTTTGTGACATTGAGTGATACGACTTTTGAATCCATCACCATCACGGCACTCCATAATCCACATCCACTAATAAATCTGCAAGTCTAACTCAACCTAGGAGTAGATAGGTAGTATAACACCGCTTCCCCGTGTTTGATACCCGCTTGCCACTATACCGTGCGCTTGCGGTAAAACGACATCGTTTCAGAGTTAATTCCAGGTCGATCAAGTTTATGGCGTCGTTGCCAGGGAGGCGTTCTGCCATATTATCTATTTATCACAATTAGGTTGATTAGACTGCAAAAAAAAGAAATAAAAAGCGATTTTTCCCACCCACTGCTATGATTATTATCTTTATCTCTCTTTGTACCACTGACGCCTTTTCCAGGTTGCTCATTTCTGTTATTGTTCAGGTTCTATTTATTCGAAGATGTGGGGGAGTTACACTCCAATGAACCAATCATTTAGCACGTTGTCAGCTTTTCACAAGATGACAGAGAGAGCCTCTGCCAAGCTTGGGGGAGGTACAACGACCTATTATGTGGGTCACCGTATCATGCATTCGATGATGAAGATCTATTTTATCACTTTGCTAGAGGGCTAAAGGGTCCCTCACATGAGTTTATGCAGAGGATGCCGTGGTAAAGTTCAGTGATCTGTAGTTGGCAGCAGCCTTGAAACAAATGATAGATGAGGCTCGATCTACCGATTCGCTAACCATTATGGCAGGTAAACCATCCGATTAAGTATTCATCGGTTTCGTTATGGCTAATGTCTCTGGTGCAGGTACTACCATAGACGGAGTGTATGTTTCACTTGAAGGTGATCGTTTCCACCTTTACACCATCAATACTCCATAATTAGAGACATCTGAGCTGCCAGAGGAGGACACACATATGGACCTTTTGAGAAGCATCGTGGACGCAGTTAGATCCACCGGTCCTTTGACAATAACAGAAGGTGATCCTTCTAAGAGTGAAATTCACAATTTTATTATTCATCGCATCTCTTCTGCAGGTACCATTGCTGATGGAGTCCATGCTCGAGTTGAGAGGGACAGGATACACTTTTATACCGTGGTTGAGATACATGAGCCCACAGAGCAGCCTGCAGCACCAGAAGAGATTATTGAGGAGGTCGTGCCTACAGTAGCGGAGTAGACCATCGAGCAGGACGTAACTTGAGATGATGACATCTGCATACAGATGGAGCCCGAATTGTGCCCCCTCCTTTCGAGCTACCGCAGCCATCCCCACCTTCTATAGAGGCTGAGCATCCCTCAGAGGACCACCCACCAGAGCTTACTGCTCCCACTCAGGGAGACCTCTTTACCCACTCCATTTCTGAATCCGGTATCCCATTTGATATTTATTTTGATTCAGATCTTTTTGACACGTCATACCTATTGCAGGACACTTACAATTATGGACCGGAGGTATGCTTGGACATGTCCTTGCTTGAAGAACCTGACGAGCATGACGAGGACTTGCCTGATGAGGTGATATATGCATCTGATTAGGATATACCTGAGGAGCTTGGAGAGGACACCGAGAAGCGAGCGGACATGGAACTTGAGAGTAGAGATTTATTTCCAGGAAAGTGTTGTCAGCCATCCTTAATTTTAAATATTTATGTTGATAACCCTCTTTGGGAAACATTTGTTCAGGGGAAAAATCTTTCACAACGGACTGATGCATTCCGTTCTTCGCATGATACATGTGGATGCCTACGAGGAATGCAAGGGGATGCATCACTGGAGTTCATTGGTGTTAGTGGCTACATGCAACTGGCGGAGCCACAGAAAGTGCTGATAGGACGGCTAGATGCACTGATGCAGATACTGGATCCGCCGTTTGAATCAGGTGTATGCTAATACTAGTAGTGTAATATTTTATGCTTTCAATAAACACGAATCCTCTCTACAGCGAGATGACCGTATAGATTTGCTTGATTAGTCAGTTTTGAAAAAATATCACCGTATATGACGGCAATAAAAATCTTTTACACCCCAAACCCATTATATACATTAATTGCCCTCTTCACATTTTAATATGTCACATCCTATTTACCCACCATTGAGCATTTCTTTCAAGTGAATACTCACTTTCTTATTCGTTTGACTTGATCTTGCTAAGCAAAGCCGTGACATTTTTGATTAAGTCATTTGAATAGGATTGTTATAAACTTGGGGGAAGGCGCTCTTATGCATCATTGCATGTGCATGTAGGATTGCATAGCCATCCTCATCATCTCGTCTCGGGACAGGCTCATGTTCGTACCTGCAAATAGAAAAGAGATCAGGGTGAGCATATATGAAGAAGGTCGCTTAGATCGCAGTACCTTCGGGCCAGATATATTGGGCGATCTGGTCGTCCTTAACCAACTTTGCATGTTTTCGGAGTTCTGGGGGGGGGGGATTTACATTAAGATCTTGGAGTTCTCCAGATCCTGCCCCTACAGAGTCACCTCCTTATTCACTTGGGGATTCAACCTCCCCTAGTTCAACCGCAAAGTCAAGTCCGCCGGTGTCGTAATGAAGACGAACCTCTCCTTCCAAGCCCTCACTTTACTTGGTAGATCGATGACGAGATGCCGAGCCCTCCTCGCACTAACATAGTAGTACAATCCTCTCCGCTTCTCCTCGAAGAAGTACCGAAACATCGGCATGGTCGAACTTATGCCGCTGCGGAAGCAGAGAACAAGAAAGCCGACCATGGCACTGATCGAGTTCGACATCAGCTGGAAGAGGGGAAGATCGAGGGAGTTCAGCATGTGCAGAAGGAAGGGATGGAGCGGAAACCAAAGTCTGAGTTCGAAGGTCGGATAATAGACCCCGACTTCGTTGTCCCTTGGCTAACAGACCCTTTCGTTGGACTCGGGGAGGCAGACTGTGTAGGGCGACCGGATGTATTTGGAGCGGATTTCGGCGCGACTGATATGTCATGTCTGAGACACTATGACCTGGGTCACCGCCAGAACCGCAGTTGTAACGACGCCGATGGTTGTCCTTCGGCCATTCTTCTTGGGTTTCTTGGAGACCGTCAACATCGAGGGGACGGCGGGGTTATTTCCCGCTCCTCCAGCCAAGACTCCACCTTATCCGTCGACACCGTCTGCTCCTCCGTCTCCTCGGTGCTAGCACCCTCAAATTCATTGAAGTTCTTCTCTACATATTTATTGGAGGAAGAAGATTCGGATGTGGCCATCTGAGAAAGTTCGAATATAGTACCTAAAAGGAAGATCACCGGAGCTCCGACTAGGCAGCGACTGACGACGAAAACTCTCGAAAAAGAAGAACGAAAGAAGAAGTTCGAATGCAGAAAACCTCAACCGTTGCCCCTTCTTTCTATTTTATAGAGGGAGTCGGTCGATCTCGGCCGTTGAAGACAGCCCACGTGGCAAGATCCGGAGCAAAGCCGTCACCTCATCTTCTTCCCAGAACCGTACGGGACACACGTCGTGCTCCGAGTGGCTGGACGCCTCGATTTCCCCCGCTGCCGAAACGTCATAATAACTTTAGAGATTCAGCGGTCATCTCGTATTTAATGCCACCGCTGTCAGCCAAAAGAGAGTGAAGCGCATCATTCGTGCCGAGCCAGACTTCCTGTTTCGAACTCAAATGATAGGGGCAACTATTACGACCTTAAGATCGGCTCAGACGATCTCAAGGCCCGTATGACCAAGGCCCAAGTAAATAGCCCTCTGAATCTCCTTAATGAGACCTAGCTCTCCGAGTCTTAGAGAAGCTCGCACCTGCAGAGCGGCAAACTTGTCAACCGAGCCAAAGAGAAGAGCCCTCCGGCTGATCTCACATGATCAACGCCAGCTAGCCCAAAAGGTAGCTCGTCCCAAAGGTAGCTCGCCTACCTCTCCACCTAGAAGAAGTCCGCCTATAGATGGGCACGAGACGTTGGGCTTGGGCGATGAGCTCGGCACAGGAGGGAGGCGACCTGCCATAAATATCACTGACAGTCTCACAACAAACAAGCCTGACAATTGCACGCCTGACAGTTTCGCCGCCTGACATTTTCACGCCTGACAATTTCGGCTCTGATATTGTCGGCCTGATCTCCTGATACCCTAACACCGCCAGCTCATCTAAAGCAACCGACTCCAATAACTCCCCTGACACACTGACACAGCTAGCTCATCTAAAGCAACCGACTCCAGCAGCCTATAAATACCACTTCTCCTCCAACGACAAAGAGGTTGGCTAATCAGTAAGAAACCCTAACACAACTCTTTCCATTCAAGGCCGAATATCCTCCATATATATATTCAGGCCTTCCACTCAAGTTCGTCATGCGGGTGCCGATCTACTTCTGAGATCGCCCAGCGTGTCCGACATTCTCCAAATAGTCATCAACTGACTTAAGCATCGGAGAGGCTCTCAGTTGACAGCCAATCGAGCCTTTCTGACAAGTTGTTCTCCTTGCAGAAAGCTCACCACAGCCACCAGCGGTCGAAGCGACCCGCGACGACCTTCATCAATCGACGAGCAATCTTCACCGAACGAAGGACGTCCTTGAGATTTCTATCCTCAAAGTGCTCCCGAGTGTGTGATTAGCCCCGTCCACACCCAAACACTTGTAATCATTGTAAACATGATTCCCATTATAATACAAATTCAGTGTTAGCGGATTTTACCCCGCGACAATACACATCAGCTATAAAGCCAATGTTCGATAACTACCAAAGTATAATTTTCCACTTGCAAGGTTCTTTAGCACATCTCTGCTCCTTACATGACCGGTCGACGACAATTAAACCGAAGCAAACGCTTGTTTGACTTTACGATGAAATTATCACCTTTATCCTAAAAGTACTTTCCGGCTGTAGTCAACTTCCCATGTTTTGTCAGAACTAACCAAAAGGCTCATGCTTGTTTGATTCTTAACAACCATTTTTGGCGTGCCTTTTCCTGTTTGGATGTATTTAACAAAGCCAATATTCTATAGATATACGTGAGCTTGCGGTTATGGAGTCAAATTATGGTGAAATCGATCAAACATGCGTGCACTTCTGACTACGTAGCCTATTTTTCGAAGATAAAACAATTGTTTCAAATTAATTTGGAGCTCCACGTCCTTGTTTTACTAGATTTGTTGGTGGGTTCAGGCTAATTAAGAGGAGCCCTGGTTTGGATTATGCTAGCAGTACGGTCAACACAAAACTAGCTACAAGCCTACAATCTCAGATATGTATTTAATTACATGCTGTTAACAAGTTAGGATGTAAAGTTGTGTATTGGGGTTAGGATGTAAACCTTTGTCAGGAATGATTCTACTGCATTTAATGAGGGCACATGCAATTGAATCAAGCCTACAATTCTTTTGAGATGCAGCAGATTACTGAGCCAAGCAGCGGCGGCAGCAGTAGCAGCAGCTTGATATATGCGCAAAGGCCGAGAGGCCAGGGAGCAACTTGCCTGAAGCTAAAAAGAGCCACTGCGCAAACCCTGCAGCTGCCACTTTAACCCTCCATCAACAAAAAACAAAAGCAGCAACAAAAATTTAAGACAACAACCCCCGTCTCTCTCTCTCCCTCTCTCTCCAAAATATGTACGGTGACTCTATGAATCTAGCTTGCAAAGGATGGGTGAGAGAACCAAGAAAAGGTCAAGCTGTTTTTTTGGAACATTAGGCGTGGGTTCAGTCTTTTGAAACCGAGCCCAGATTGAGAGACTGGGTTAATGTAGTCATCATCCTGTCACTCAGTTCTCTGATATTTTTTTTCCAAAAGAAAAAGACCTATACATGAAGCTATATATAGCTTATATTTTGTAGAAAAATAGGTTGCCAGGGTCTAGCAAAAAAAACTCTGAACTGTGGGGCTGGAGGAGAAAGTTACACCTGAATTCACTATTTCCTGTTAGATTACAAACACTTACCTGCCACTACTAGCTTATTTCTTGTTTGTGTTCAAATTCATCTAGATCAGAGAAGCAACTGACCCAAGTTGACCAGAAACAACCAGTGCACTGGCCTAATTGGGCAAGTGATCTGACCACACAACACCCTCTCTGATTTAGGTTCCTAACCTCTGACATTTAGCTTTAATCAAGTACACATGCATGCATTGAATCTAAGTCATAGAGAGAGTAAACAATCTGTAAAAAAAAGATCCTTTTTTCATGACTCATGGTGATGGTCCAATGGATATCATTTGAATACTGATGGCATATGTACACCGAGCCTGACCGAATTGTGGGCTACAACATAGATACATTTTCTTGTCAGATCAACCTTCTTTTATGCTTCTTTTCTCGAGGCAAAGTAACTCTTAAACTTGTCAGCAATTAAGCTGAACTTAGGCTTGTCAGTGCAATCCTCAACATATTATAGAAAATTCCCATGCCGACCTGCAAATTAATTCTCAGTCCCAGAAACCTCACAATTAATCATGGCAATCCAAAACTGATGATATGTACATTGAGTGCTATAAAATTTTCAGTTCGAGACATGATAGAAGACAATATTCGGTTCATCTGGTCTTCATCGATTAGTTGTTCATAAAATTATGGAGTTGACGGCCGCTTCAAATGCGAACTGTGGTCCCTCGATGAACTCAAGCGGTTGGAGCGTTTTAAATGCGGCCGTATGTTGGCATGTTCAACTAGTGTAGCCGGACAAATGGCTAGATTCATAAGAACTTGTTGTTGCCACAAAAATGAGACTGCATGATGTTGGGTTGTTTAAGGTATTAGGACCACACGTGAACCAAAAAGTCTCACATGTTTAGCATTAGCTCATATATTCACTTGTCATTGGACATGTCCGCTGCTTATAATTGATGTAATGATATTTTGTGTCCAGGCATATATATGAGCTCGGAAGAGTGATGCATCATCGTCGTCGAATCTATTTGGCCAAAGATATCAGTTTTGACCTAAACAAGCATGTCTAGGTTTCTAGAATCATGTTAGGTTTGGATCAAGTTTTTGGTGCCGAACCACCCAAGGTCCAACATACTTCCCCTCGACCGAGTGGACACCATGCATTATAATCCCTGTTGTTCTCAAAGGTGAATGGAATCGTCACACGGCTAACCATCATGTGACCATTAAGAATACCTGCAAGTAATAAGCGACTAAATGACAAAGATAAAAAATGTAGCGATAAAATTCCAACCTTTAAAGTAGAAAGCTATAAAGTATGTCAAATACCACAAATCTTACAATTTGTATCTAGTCATAGGATTTATTATCAATCTTTCAATAATCAGGAAGTAAACATAACCATCTAGACTAGCATAGATGAGGTCTATATCCTTCTGACACCGTAATGTACAATGAAGGCATCTATTCTTACTTGCTTTAATAAAAGTATCAAGAGCAATTGCATGTGTGAGTGAACCAGTCAAGACATACCCATAAAACTATTTTCTTGTATCTATACCATTTACCAACTATATGTATACACATTATGTTTGAGACATTAATTATCTCATCATGTATTTAATGGAATAAGTCAATTGTCATAAATACTAACCAAATGATCAAAAGAATAGCATGTTACATAATTTTAGGTCTAAAATGCCTACAACATCATTGTCAGCATATCAAGGGAGTTACTCTAAGGATATTGAGTCACCTCATGTTGTTTGGATGATGAGCAAACATGTCATCTAATTTATAAGTGCATGTATATGAGCTTCAAGCAAATCAAAAAGCACTCAAAGTAATGTGAGTTTAACAAGGCTATGAATCAAAAGAAGCTAGAAAAAAGGAGGTCAAAATGACATTCATCAAAGGATTCAAATGTAATATTTAATGTAATATATATATATATATATATATTTCTTGTCATAACTTGTTAAAGCCGTGGTTGAAGATCACATACACTAAGGAACATATTAAAAATGTTTTTAAATTATTTTGAAAGTTATTTCCTAAGTTTTAGAGCACGTGTCTAATTATTATAAAATTAGTCGACTAGTACTTGTGCTATGGTCGACTATTATTCTTGAAAATTTTTGATTCACAAAACTGATTGGCACGAGTCAACCACCTTGTAAACTAATTGAGTATTCCATCAACTATATCGACCAGTACTAGCTGTTGGACTCAAGCGATAACTTTTTACTAGCGTTTTTGATCGTTTTACAGGCATTCTAGTAAATAGTTTTAACTTGATTTTATCCTACAAATAGAGAAGTTTTTCTCAGTTTTTATGCATCTAGAAAAATCAATTGTTTGCAAAAGAAAAGAGTTTTTGTATTCAAAATTGTTTTAAGAAAAATCCTCTTTTGGCCAAGCTTTTCGAAGTTTTTTAATCTTTCATTGGTTAACTTCTTGATTCTCTAAGAGCTTCAAGTTCCATCTTCTTAGGTTCAAGTTATTCTATAGCTACACAACTATACAAGTGCTTGATCGTCCCGGATTTTAACCCGAAAACTACCGCAAGTGCACGGTGTCAATACTTTGTAATATAGTAAAATGTCAAACCCACAGGGAGGCAGATGCTTGTATAGTCTTGGGTTTTGTTCTGAATCTCAGAAAAGTGTCAGTTGGTGTGCTCAGAAAGGTTGTCACGTTTATCTCTCAAATAGGATTATCGACAATATAAAAGACTAGGACAATAGGAGTCACCACTAGGATCGTCGGATGTCCATGCTAAAAGTTAGAATTCCTATGTTGAATTGGTTTTATTAGGGAGAGATTGTCGCATCTGAGATGTAAAACTCATGACCAACTGTTGTTGTGCCAATCGTCTAACATATCCCGTGTTTAGCCCCACCGTCATGTATAGCCTCACACGCGATCCATGCATTACGATCGACAACTATTCTCAATCAATACTCATGCCACTGTCGTGGATAGAGCTTTGATCTGTATTTGGTGGCTCTCATTGACACTACTGTCGTAGTCATCAATAAGTAGTATAAGACGCCAGTGGAAACCATCAAAGTGCATGCCACTGTCGTGGTCGCGAACTCCAATTGAATTCACTAACATGCATAATTAAGTCCATATGATATTCGTCCAAGATGGGTGCCACTGTCGTGGTCACAAATCCTATTTGGAATCTTCTACAAACTTTGCTGGATGAACCAAAACACATCCCTTTTATACCAAAACAACATAAAAATCCTAACTTTACATCTAAATCATTAGATCCTAGGGTTAATCCATTAGCCCTAGATAAGACTACTTACAATTCATAGAAAGTTCAACGGATGATTCGATAATAGCGATAGAATTCATGATCGCAGTATAAAACATCAAAACAAGCATAGAAAGATGAGAGATCATTGCCAAAACGTCGAAGATCGATAATCAAGCACAGAGAATTAAAATCACAAGATTCCAAGCAAAAGCAATTAATAAAAATCAAAACTTTGTCTTCAACAATAACGACGGCGCTCAAAATTCTCTAAGAAAACTCAAACTAAAATTAAAACTAAGGAAAATAAACATGTCTCCTAATCTAGGGTAAAAATTGTGCTTATATACAAAGGGGTGGACCCCACAAAAATCTGGAAAATTGGGTAGAGGGGCCCACTTAAGTCAGGTTGCGGTGCCCTACTCGATCGAGTAGCGGTGCCGCTCGATCGAGCAAGATACGCGGCTCTGCTTGGTCTCTTCCTTAGCTTTGTGCTGATACACGCTACTCGGTCGAGTAGTCGCTCTGCTCGGTCGAGCTGTAGTGGGCTGGAAATTCTCTCAAAAACACTGTTCTATATGGAATGAGTCCGGTATTGTTGCTCTGCTCGATAGAGTAGCCTTGCT
The DNA here is from genome assembly GCA_030789695.1 of Scilla litardierei. Taxonomy (NCBI): domain Eukaryota; kingdom Viridiplantae; phylum Streptophyta; class Magnoliopsida; order Asparagales; family Asparagaceae; genus Scilla; species Scilla litardierei. Next base: position 42,187,872 of record CM061140.1, on the reverse strand, counting down.
TAATCGGTCAAGCTACAGTGGCTGAAGAAGTGTTCAAAATCATTGTTATGCTTAGACCGAATCCGATCAAGCAAGCGTCCTGCTCGGTCGAGTGGGGCATATCTGATTCAGATGTAGTCTTCTAAGTGTCAGCTCGGTCGAGTGCTGAGCAGCTTGACCGAACTACCTGGAAAAACAGACCACTCTTCATGGGAGCTTCTTTTCTTGTTTTCTTCTCCTTTCTGCTTCTTCACCTCGCTGAACACCTATTGAACCTTGCAAATTATGCTCCAGGTGGCACAGATGTGTCCATGTCTTATAATTGCTCCAATTCGTTCCAAAGTTTCTGAAAATCCACAATTCTATACGAAACTCGAATATATCGTTAAACATGCAATAATATATATATGTGAACTTTGGATGGCGAAAATGATATGAAATGATGCGATAAAGTAAGGAAAATATGAACATATCAATGCTTCAAGTAAGGATATAGGTAATGGTATCAATTTCTTTGTAAGGGGAAAATCCTCAAGTGTGAGGTGGTGAGTTATAAATCCCTTTATAAAGCGGTAGTTTGTAGAAATCCTCTTGGAAATATGTAGTTGTACTACTTGTTGAAATAGTACAACTAGCCAAGTGGGACTTGGATACTGGATGTAGGGTAAGTGGTACCTAAACCAGGGTATATCTTTGTGTTTGTGCTTGTTATAATTTCTATGTTGTGGATTATTTCTTGCTTACTTTCCGTTGCATACTCTTTAACACGCTTTAATTGCCTTTGATTAAGTTTAAATTAGGTATTACTAATTGTAAATTTAGGTAGATTTTCTAAAGGAATATTTTTATTTCAGATACATTGTTCAGCACCCGCTAGTGTCTATTTGCCATCTAAGGTGATCCAACAGTTACTAATTCACATAGACCTAATTGCTACTTACATACACCATCTATTTACAAGTTTATCATTCAAAATTTATAGGTGTGCCATTGAAACTGTTTCCTCTTTAACTCTTTAACTCCATTCGAAATTTACAAGTGTGCCATTTTTTCTTTGTCACGAGTATAGCCACCGTCGCAGCTACTACCGTTGCATCCTTGCTGCAGTCCCTACCCTATATGCAACCACCCCAACTTCCTCCTCTTCATTCCCCCTCCCCCTTCCACCAACGTCGCTTCCGCCTCTGCATTCCTCTTCCTCCCCCCTCTTCATTCACCCTCAACGATCTACCTTGAGGGGGATGAAGAGTACGGTAGGAAGAAGAGGGAATGTGGGGATTCGATAGCACTGGTGACAGACAAGGGGATGTGAGAAATGAAGAGGATGGAATGGGTGTGGTAGTGACGACAGACAATGAGAGGGGTGAGGAATGAAGATGGGGAGGAAGATGAGGGAGTAAGATGGGTAGATTTACACAGGGAAGGGGATACGGCATGGATGTGACGATGTCTGGCGGTGTCGTGGGGCGCATGTAAGCGATAGTGGCTAATGGCGATGGGGTAGTCGGGGAGAAGGGTGAAGATGATATATGTAATATAAGGATATTGTTTTGAGTGTAACGTAAAAAAAGATTTTTAAATAAGTTTGGGTGTGTGTGTAAATTGGTTTGTGGGAAGAGCAATTTGGTATGTTTGCATATTAACTCATGTTGGCCTAGTTAGCCACACTTTTAATTTTGATGATGACAAACAAGTCACATGGTACTGATATATTTGTTTAGTGACCTTCAGATCAAAATAAGGCTACATTGACCAAAGGACAATTTGGTAATTTCTACATCATTCAACTTGCCATAAAGATGCTCAAATATCATAGTCCATGGTGAAAGTACATCATGATAATTCTCCATGAATTATAGCTTCAAAATCATGGCCAAAAATCAAGTAGGAGGTGGAGGTGCAATTTCGCAATTTTATCTTGGCCAAACTTTTTTAGAAAGTTAAAGCATGAAGGAGAAAAAACTCAAGAAGAATTCAAGTTGGCTCAAAGAGTTCTAGTGCATGAAGGATGAAGCACATGAAGTATTGCATATTAGGGTAACAACTAGAGTCCTAGTGCAAGTAGAATTCAAAGAGTTCTTATGCACAAAAAGTCTAGTTGGCTACTAGAGTTTTTGTGCACATCAAACACAAAGAAGTCTAGAGCTACTAGGACTTGGATTTTCTCATATTTAAACCACTCATGCACAAAGCCAAATCCCTTAAGGAGAGAAAAAAGTTGGCAGCCAAAATACCCTAGCTTGAAGCCAGCCCTACCCTACCCTCTTGAAGATCATAACTTGGTCGTCCCCCTCTTCTAGCAATCGACAAGAAGAAACAAAGGGCAACCCCATCTTCATCCTAAGCCAAAGTCATTCCAAGCAAAAAGCCCCTTCTTCCTACAACTCATGCACAACACCAAGGAAGAAGAGCTTCTAGCCGCAATCCTAGGTCTTTAAAGATCAAGCTTCATCTCCATGCAAAGCACCTAGATCGTGACTTGCAAACATCTTCAAGTGCTATCTCTACAAGCCAATAAAACAAGCTAAGTGATCAAACCAAGCCGCATAACCAAGAAGCAAGCAAGCCCAAGCATCAACCAAAGTCATGCATCCAAGCTTGTGGATGTTTTTGGTCATGTGCAACCAACGAACCACATAGCCGCACCCTGTAAAGCCGTAGATCCATGACTCAAGCAAGAAAGCAAGCTTGCTTGCTTGGCTGCAGGAAGTTATGCATGGGTGCTGACAATTAGAATCCCTCGCCCTGCCTAACCAAACTGCAGGTTAGAAGTCACGCATGGGACTCTACATCAATTTCTTGCTTTGTGCATAGACTGCAAGTCATGCACCATGCCAGCAGCTGATTCCGATTGAGCGGAAGTGGTAGTTTTCATGAGTCAGGACCGTGATTCCTATGAGCCAGAATTGATTGCTTTACATACAGACCGCTACAGAACAGATTTAAAAATTGAACTTCAAAGCGCGATATCTTTCAATCTAGGTCCCTGATTGATGAACCGTTTTCGTCGACCCAATCATGATCTCGTAACCTACATTATGGTGATATCACTCTGATTTATTACTTTATTTTTAGATCAGTTAGAATTATTTTTGGTGTGAGATTGTATTATCGAATAGCTTCTGAATTAAGTTTTCATTGAGCTTATATTCTCTGAACTGGTTAAAATACCAGTTCGATCACCACCCATAAGTGTGAACAGGCTATAACAGTTCGATCACCACACGTAAGTGTGAGCAGATTCTTTTTGAGGTTTTCAAAAAGGGTTAAATCCTCTGAGTTGAGCTTAGAGAGTATGTGGGGAGCCACCTCCATTAAAATCTATGATTGTGTGCACTCTGATTTATTTTGTTGAGTGCTAAAATTTTAATTTGTGACCCTATTCACCCTCCATTTCGGGTGTTTTTCAATTGGTAACAAAGCATGATTCTTTTTAAACTCATAGTATAGTTGAATCTCGATCCTATGGCACATTTATCAAATACATCACACAAATTCACAGATAATTCACAAGTACCAATGAAACTTTTTGATATCATGATTTACCCTTTTATAGGTACTGTGAATGCATTAAAGACGGGAGGTGATGAAGAGATCAAGGCCCTTACATGAAAATTCAGAAAATTCTTAGCGAACAACACGAGAAAATTTGGCAACGTCTAGGGCGATTAGCAAAAAAAATAAAGATGAAGATAAAGATGAAGATGAGAACACCATACCATAATGTTTTCGGTGCAACAAGAAAGGCCATATAAAAGTTAATTGTCCTCTTCTCATGACCAAAAAAAAGAATTAATGGCATCAAGAGGACATTCAAGCAAGGGAAAATAGCCATGTGGGGAGACAATGATGCAGAGGAGATCTCTTCATATAATGATAGAAAGAACAACAACGGGACATGATTTATGGCAAAATAGCAGCGAGGTAAAATATGAATTCATATTTCGCAAAGTTAGCCATGGTTTTAATATAATGGAAGACGAGTTTTCTGATATGAAAGAAGAATGTGAATATTTATTAGATCTCTTTAATGAAATGGCTTCTGAGTATGCTAAACTTAAAAGACTCGTGTATCCTTAAAAAACCAACTTGCTAATGCTAATCATGAGAAAGAAGAGTTTTTCATTAAAAGGAAGGAATTAAAATAAATAATTGATAATATTGACGAAACAGAATTAGAGACCAAGACTTTAGAATTAAAGGAGGATAATAAATAATTAGCTAGATTAGAACATGTAACTTCTAATTTGGCTAAATATTTAAATGAGAAAATTAGCACCTTAAATTCTAAAGATTCTAAACTTAAAGATTTAAATCAAAAGGTATCTCCATGTGAAGAAAATAATTAAACAATTAGAAAAAGATAAATCTAATTTAATAAAAGAGAAAATTAGCACTTTAATTTCTAAAGACTCAAAGATTAAAATTTTGAATCAAAAGATCTCTAGATATTTGATTTGGGGTGACTATTGCATAATTAACCCCTCATCTAGCACCATTTTGTGTGTATATGATGCTTAATTGGTCTCTAATACGAGCGTATTTTGAATACCCTTATTTATTAGAGAAAACTCATATTCTATGAATAAATGGAATTTTATTGGGTATATTAGATCTTTCATATTTTTCATATGAAGATCTCGATCTCACGATTCCAACGGCTATTTATTTATATTTTTCTGAGATTTGTGCTAATTACTATGAATTATTGAATGCAGAATTGCATTTAAATAAAGAAATATGGTCGAAATACGGCCTAAATATACGAAATACGGCCGGCGCCGTACGCAATACCGCTCCATCGGGCGGGTGGCTGCCCGTTCGTTTGGCACTCAAATCGGGACATGGATACTAGGATTAGAATTTGTAAACCGCAAGCGCACGGTGTCGAAGTGTGGCTTGTGGGTCGAACACGGGGAGGCGTGTGTTGTGCTCGTGAACAATCAGGAACTGGATAACCCGGTGGACAAGCTAGCCTAATCTCTTGTTGGATGTCATGATAGTAAACTAATGGAAAAGGTGTAAGCGATAAAAAGGTAACGCTGGACATTGGCTTCCGCCATATCATGAGTTCTCACTATTACGACCGAGGGATAGGAGTGTGATCGGATTCTAGGGTTTAGCAGTGAGACGTTGCATCTAATAGTGGTACCTAGCGTCCTATGGGCCCGATATTTCGGTCGATGCCCAGGATGATACGCTAGGTCTACCTGGGCTCGGACAGTGGGCATTCCCTTGTCCAACACCGCCTGACTTCAGGAGCACTAAGCACACAACGATAACTCCTCACATTTCATCCAAGCCATTTCCACGCGCGAGGAATCAATGTCTACGCTATGGGGTAAGTTGTGGTTAGAGAATCAAACTCCCGTTTTATTTCCCCTAGGCCCGACGGTCAAAGGCGGTCTTTCTCCCTCCAATGACAATAAAACGCCCCCGCGTAACCATCTAAATCCCTAAATCCTATCGAATCCCTAATCAAATGGCCGTCCTAGGGAGAACCCATGAAGGGGCTTCCACCAATGTCACAGATTAAAGAACTACTCACTAATCATGGCATGAGAAGTGGTAAAACAGATTATAGCCATCAAAATGGAAATCAAGCAATAGATTACTATAGCAAATAGTAGTATAAACGCAATATTAAAGTATTAGAGCGATCAAGAAACTTACAAATAGAGTTTAATTGAAAGCAGCCAAAATCCCTAAAAACTGCTTTAAACTGGGGATTACGTTTCTGGGAAAACCTAGCTCTATTTATACATTTTGGCAAGATTCCAGGGAATATTCCCACTAAAAGACAAAAATAGACGTCCACCCCGATCGGTTGAAACTTCAACCGATCGGAAGAGACGATCAGGAAACTTTGTCTTCGGCTCTGATAAATCTCACCCGTTCGCTGAACCGATCAGGTGAGTCTTTGAATCTCGAGCTTGAGGAAGCAGCTACTACAGGGGACCCGATCGGTTGACAAGTCAACCGATCGGGTGAACTTTGTCCTTCAAAACAGTGCCTGTGTCACATCCACCCGATCACTGAACCGATCATGTGGAGTTGCTTCTTCCTCGAGTCTGATACGGCCGCATGAACCGATCCGGTGTATCTATCTACCCGATCGGTTGAGAGACGATACATGATTTAACCTGACGATTGGCTCTCAGGATCTTGTGCGACACCTCCCGTTGCTCAGGGGACTAATGATGTTGGCCTTGTATGTCCCCTGTGCTAGCAATATCCTGCGAGAGCACACGAACAAAATGAAAGTGAAAAGGAACTAAAAAACACAAGGGAATGGATTCGAAACAATGAAAAACAAAGGAAAATTGCGGAGAAGATGTGCATGAATATATAAAATATAAACGCACGTTAAAATCCTCCAAGCTGAACCCTTCCTTGTCTTCGAGGAATACGAGTGAGAATAGGAGCTCGGAGGGGAAAATAGAAAGAAAGAAACAGAAAAAGAAAAGGAAATCCTAGATTACCCGTTAGAGCCAACAGAAACTAACACGCCATACTAGGCAAGCACATGAGAAGCATAACACTAAGCCCAGGAATACGAGTTCCTATTAGTGTCGCGGGTCCACGGGGTGAAGCGCAAGTGAGTTTGGTTGTGAGCTAGCCAACGGTGTTGCTATCTAAATCGTGTAAGCAAGCTCCACATACACATGTCCATGGAATGACCTAAATATCGAATCAATTCGAATTAATGGTGAATAATAGTTCAAGCATGCATAAGAATAGAGTAAGAATAGAAACATGACATATGTCAGGGACTCTAGTGCTAGAAACTAGGAAATCACCGCACGATTGCCAAGATGATTGCTAGAAAGCTCCTATGCCAAGTGTGTTCGAAAACGAAAGGGGTTGAGTAGGTGTGGAGGAGAGCACTTGGTGCAAATTCTCGCCTTCCCTTTATTCACGGGGTAGGATTAATATTCACAACAGTAATTTTTTGGGGGTTTTGGATATTTGTGAATTTTTTGGATTTTGGCTATACATATTCTTTCTTTTCTCTCTCTTTTTTCTTTTTGAATTTTCTTTTTCCTTCTCTTCTTTTTTTGTAGGAGTGGGATAATGCGCATTCTCCAAAAGTGGGAGAACGATGCGCTGGTAAGTGGCAAAATTGTGCACTCTTCCAAGTGGAAGTAAAGTACACGACAAGGGGATTTACACCAAGTAAAAAAAAAGAATTCGAATTCTAAACACTTGGGCAAAAGGAAATTTTTTACTGATCAGAGTGTGAGCAACATGGGTTATCCTATTCCTATTGGTAGAGTCCCGACACATGCGATTTGAAGTTTAAATAAATAGGTGATTCATGCATAATGAAGCAGAAAGTAGAGGCAATATACCGCACATTCGAAATTGAAGCATGATAGTCTAGGGTCATCCTAGGACATGCATATAAAACAAAATCACGACTTAGAAACACACTAACTAGCTAGTCACAACATACAACTCAACACAAAAAAGCAAAGCAAACCCACGGAGCATGAATGCAATAGAACTCGGCTTCCTAGGGTTAGTGAAGATAGGTTTCGTTGCTTAGCTTAGTGTGTGTGTGTGTGTGGTTGAGTGGCATTTTCATCATGTGGGATCATCACTAGGAGAGGGAGAATAAAAGGAAGGAAAGAAAAAAAGAAAAACATGACGAAAACGACTCAAAACGGTGAAAAAGACACGATTGACGTACATAGTGAGACTCCCCAAGCTAAACGTTGCATTGACCTCAATGCAATAGGATTAAGTGCGGGAGGGCAACGAAAGATGGGAGGGAAGTACAAACCGACAAAGAAACGGGAAAAACATGTAAAACACACAAAACGAGACATAGAAAAATAAAGAAAATGAATACCGAAACCAACTATACAAAATACCTACACACAATCACATATAACAAGCACACAACAACGACAACAATCACAAAATATTGATTTCCCTAAGCTGATCTCGATAATGCCTGAAAAAAGATATGAGCATGGTGAATAAGAAACACTGGCTAGGGGAAAATCAGAAAAAGGGAAATCAAGGTGCAGGAGCGGAAGGCTCCTCGTCCTCCTCGGAAGAGAGTGGATGGGTGTGGTCTGGAGAGGTGACTGGTGTGCGAAGAAGTGGAGAAAAAGATGGAGATGGTGGACGGATTGGCTCGGTAGGGATGTGAACAATGGGTGGGGTGTCGGTGGTGACGGAGGGTGGTGGGGATACGATGACTGATGAGGAGGGTGTGGGTAATGATTTTGTGCGCACATCGACACGTTTTCTGTGACGTGAGTAGGCGGTGGTGATAGAATTGAAGGGTGGTGGAAGCGGAGGGTCAATGGTAGTGGTGGTGGGAGGGGAAGAAGTGGCGGGAAGGAAAACAGTGGTGGTGGGAGGGGATGATCGTCTAGGGGTTTACGAAGGAGGTGATGATCGTCCAGGGGGGCGACAGAGGAGGTGATGGGATGGAGATGGTGGTGGAGAGTGAGGAAACAGGTGTGTGATAGGAAAGAAGTAAATGGATCTGAGGAGGTGGAGTTGGATGCGCCAGCACGCAAAGCAGCCATCTCGGCCTCGAGAGCGAGGTGAGTAGAGGTGGCATGGCACACAGCAGAAGGGATGCCGGTGGTAGTGGTGGTACCGGCACCAGAGGCCAGGCCAAGGAGGGCCGCAGTTAGAGCCTCGGAAGAAACAGATACATCAGACGGTGTGGTGACACTGGGTCCAGCCCCGTGGTCCTCTCTGAACTTGGGAATATCCTTCTCGCCCAAGTGGATGACAGGGAAAGGTCGTCTAGGAGCGTCAGGGAGAACAAACTGAAGGTGTAGCCCCTCTACAAATCTAGGATCTGGTGGAAAAGACAAATCTACCTGGAGCTCAATGGTTATGCGGTCAGGGTTCGGCAGAATGGTATATGGTGCAGCGGGTTGACCGTAGTAGAAAGCAAACCGACGGTCGCCTGGCGGCCTGATCATATGAGTGTGCCTCAGGTCTTCGATGTCAAGATAGGTAGATCCTGAGGCACGGGGAAAATCGGGGGGAAACTCGATGTTGAAGGGAGGGTGTAGGGCAATGATAGTAATGAGGCCACCGCAGCAATATTTTCCTTTGTTTACACGGCTAATATCAACAAGCTTTTGAATTAGCCACACAACGGCGTTTATGCGAACGCGCGGGGCCTCGAAAGTAATCCTGTTTACACCGAGAATGAAAGGGAAAGTCTTCGCCCATAGGATGAAAAGATCTGGGATGGTCACGGTACAGTGTAAGGACCCTGTCTATAGGGAAAACACTTGAAGGGGGGGTTGAATAGTGTTTATGAAAATTTAAAAGGAATTTATGCCAAATAAAATGCAATCCAACAAATAGTGCGGAATAGAAAAACGACCCAAAGAGAAACACACGCAAACGCAGATATGTTGCAAGGGTTCGGATTACCCAAGTCAACTCTCAACTTGTTCCCGGTAATCATACGTCCCTACCACCCTGATACCACCAGATACTCAAGTTAGAACCATAACTTGAGCTTTCCTTAATGCCCACTTGTAGCAACCCTACAAGTGCAATCGAATACAATCGATGTCCTTGACTCCCACAACCAGGGAGCAAGCAAAACCACTCTCACAACCGAGAGCACAATTCAAATAACGAAAGTTATCAAATAAGAAAGCAACACTTACAATCACCTATGCCTTGAAGTAGAACTTGATGGAGAAGTGTGATGTGTGTTGAAGAACTCTCTTGGAAGAGAGGAGAAAGCCATTTCTCTTGACTACACCAATTGCCTAGAAGATCAAACTTTGGTTCTAGGTTGGAGAGCTTTGATCTTTGGAAATGAAAGCTTGAAGGATTTTGCAATGAATGAGTAACCATCTAATGAAATAGTAGAAGCTCCATTTATAGCTTTCTCAAATCCACAAAACAGTTTAGGCAAAACCCCAATCGAAATCCGTGAGAAAAATCTCAACGGATATAATCTGAACTCGCGACAGTCGACTGTTGAACAATCCACAGTCGACTATTGCACAGTCAGCAAGGGTAGGTGAGAATTCATAACGGTAACTTACCACGTGGACAGTCGACTGATGAAGCAAAGACAGTTGTCTGTTAAACCAACAGACGACTGTAACTTCTTCGATAGGCGACTGGCCGAGAGAAGAGTAAGTTAGCAAAATACTGGAAATCCCACAAGATACAGGACAGACGACTGATGCAAGGAACACGTCGACTGTTAATCAGAACAGGCGACTGTATACCCTTAAACAGACGACTGTCAAAATCAAGAGAAATTTCCAGAGAGCTGAGTCAAAGAAATGACTTACTGACAGGCGACTGTTGCAGCATAGACAGTCGACTGATCTAATAGACAGTCAACTGTATATACAACATAAGTCGACTGGCCGAAGAAATCAGATCAAACAGAGTTTGGGCATGGAGAGACAGGCGACTGATTTACAATACACAGTCGACTGTCACTAGGACATGCGCCTGTTAATCGTTCAACAGTAGCCTGTGCAAAATAGTCAGAGAAGGCCCAAAACTACATTGTAATAGTCTGTGCATAACAGGCGACTGTAGAACAAAACACAGTCGACTGTTTTTGAGACAGGCGACTGGAAACTGTTAAGCAGTCGGCTGTTATAAACAATCCTAGCACAAACAAAAGAGAATTGAATTGGGATCAAAGGACAAAGGTCTAAAGATGTCCTATGACAGAATGTAGATGTGTGTGAGTGCTCCATCAAAGTTCTACTTCTAAGCTACATACTAGAAGAGATAAAAGAAAAATTACATTAACGAATAATCTCTTCTTTCCATCGTATGAGCTTGAAGTCTTTACGGAGCTTCAATCAACAATCTACGATCATCCATTTCATATCATTTGCCTTCAATTAAGTTTGTGAGTCATCCATTGCTAGTTGATCTTCATAATAAGCTTAGGCAATGGATTAACTGCAAAATAGGGGATTAGTCACAAGTATTTATGTTTGCTCATCATTAACACCAAGTAGGGAGAAGTCCAATACTCAACATACCGGACTCATCCATAGGAAAGAAAGTGCTTGAGATAATACGATGGGCGAGACGGAAGACCGGGTGGATAACAGAAGAGGCCTTGGCCTTGCCCCTAGGATAATGATCGTGTAATGTGAGGCGTCCCCAAAAGATGTCGACGTCAAAGTCGGCGTGCAATTCATTGGGGAGGATGCTGCCCTTAAGATTGGGGAAACCGAAAATATCGTTAATGGTGGTCAAAGGGGCACAGAAATTTCGGTTTCTAAGGCAAAAAGCAATAGTTGACCCCGCCTTAATTTTGATAGCTGAGAGAAATTCTTGTGTGAGAACGGGGTAGGATTGGGCATGGAAACTAAGCCAACCTAAGTTTGCGAATAGGGATCCGACTTCAGAGAAAACTCCGAGATCGAATTTGGTTTGATCGTGTGCGAACTTGGTGGCTAGGTGAGAACGTTGGCTGAGGCAAGAAAAGAAATCTTTGTGTGCTTGGCTCATAAAACGAACTCCCTGTGGTACAAGTAGTGGGTCTACCACAGGTACGACAGGTTTGGGTGGTGGTTAGGTAGGGGGTGGCGGAGGAGCGCGTCCATGTGTAGGACGTGTAAGTCGTTGTCTCTTTCGAGACGACTCCTCTTCCACCATTGGTCGCTTACCCTTATCTTTGTCTTTTGCCATGATGTTGTGGCAATTTGGTGTGATATGCAAGCTGATATGAGGGTGCACACAACAATTGACAAAGTGACAAAATAAAAATTCTTGGGCAATATAATAATCAAGTTAAGGAGCGAGTTTACCCAGCAATGAAGTGATTCCTACCTCCCAAAAGATCCCATAATGCACGAGGGAGTGATCTGGGGAGCCATCGCACTCTAATCAAAAGAGAACAGAAATTTTGAAAATTGGGAGATTAGGGCTAGGTTTTTGAGGGGGTTGCGGTTAGAACGTGGTCGACGGAGGGGTCTTGATGGTGGGAAAGTAGTGGAGGAAGTGGGGGAGTTCGATTAGGAGTAGTAGGATTGATGGGGGAGATCGTTTGGGAGGGAGGTGAAACGAACCGCTTGAATGGAATTTCTGGAGTTCGGGTGAAATGAAGTCGGGTGGGGGTTGATATATATATATACTAGTCATACCCCGTGCCCGCGGGCACGGTTCAGTTAAGATTTTCCCCCGCGAAATCTTTGTTCCCCAAAAAATTATTTTCACATCCAAAATTTAAAAGAACAACAAATTAGCATAAAACTATTTAGCGATATGGGCGCCTTTGGCGCAAAATAACAAATTCGACATAGGCACATTCGACACAGAACAACAAATTCGGCATAGAACAACAATTTCGGCTCGGAACAACAAATTAGCGTTTAAAATTTAGCAGACCCGGTCGCCTTCGGGCGCGGTTCATTTAAGATATCCCCTCAAAATCTTTGTTTTCCCTAAAAAATTATTTCTCCCTCCAAAATTTAAACGAACAAAAAATCTTTCTTTTCCCAAAAAATTATTCACCCTACAAAATTTAAACGAACAAAAATTTAGCTTCGGGCACGAGCGCCTTCGGGCGCGAGCGCCTTTGGGCACGGTTCATTTAAGATATCCTCTCAAAATGTTTGTTTTTACCAAAAATTATTTCCCCCTCCAAAATTTAAACGAACAAAAATTTCGCTTCGGCGTGGGGCTTTCTTTCTTTTTTTTGGGGTCAATAAAAGAAATATCACTAATTAAGGTTGTCTAATTCCATCTCAATTATGTCATTAAATTTACTTCTTTCCCTTAAAAAATCTTAACGTCTAAATATTTGATTTATTTCAAATCACATTTAAAACAAATCAGAGAATATGCAACATAATTTTTTTCCTATTATGAATGATTTCAATCTCTCAGTCATCTAGATGATTACAATCATCTAAAAATTAGCAAAGGGGAGCTTTAGTATATACCTACATATCATTAAACAATTAATTAGAAACACAAATTAGTTTTCAAGTGAAAGTTAGAGTTTCAAATTTACAGTTTAACACAATGTCATTGAGTTGTTCACATGTGTACAAACTAAAAAACAAAGCTACTTTCCTCCAACAAAATGAGGTCTTCAATCTTCATGCAAGCCAGACAATAAAAATCACACAGCTCTTGGATGATGATTTAACACTTGTAGAAACCCCATAAGAGAAACTCAATTAAGAATTTATCATCAATAGTTAGTTGAATGGTCAAGCCTAAGCTTATTTAAGAAGATATATTGACACATGTTCGGTTGTTAGTCCTCACTCTGACATGTACAATTGATGGTCACCATTTTATTCATCTTCATGCAAGATCTATTAGATTAAAAAATTGGCCAAATCAAGACCCCCCTCCCATGGCTTCAGTGTAGGGAAAGCAAGAAAAAAAGGAAAAAAGAAAGTAACAAATCAATTCTACAATAGTAAATTTTTAAAAGCTCCATTCACACACTTAATAACCAAACCATAATCAATCATTTTCCATTCCCAAACTTAGTAACCAAACTGTAAAACATTTTAAAAAGTTCCATTTATACATATAATTACCAAAACAATGGCAGACAAAAACCAAACCTTGTTACAAATAAAGAGATCAAAACATATTATACACTTAATATGTCCACAAAACCTTCACAAACTACATAATCGAATTTACATGTGCTTGCCCATGAGTTCGACCTCCCACATCGCTCCACCTTCATGGTTTCACGTGCTACTCTTGCACCCCCTGAACTGATCGCAATTATCTAGTTGATGGCATTAGGTCATCCAATCATCCAATCATCCAATGAATACATATAACTGATTAGACATTTGTGTATTAGTTAGCAAACAATCTTTAACTAATATCACCATCACTACATAATCATAAGCTGTGCAAATTAAAAGATGAATAATGCTAAGAAACAAAAATAAGTTGTTTTCATGCTAAATCTGAGATGAATTTTGCTCCACCGAAAAACTCTTCATGCTTAATCTGAGATGCTTTCATATAAACATAAGTTGCTTTCCCATATGTGATACGCATGCCATTACAATCGTAAAAAGAATCAAATGCAGTAAGAGAAATTCATTAAGACATATGAGAACTTTCATGCTATTCCAAAATATATAACAAAGACATGCTAAGCTTATGAGAACACAGACATATAATCCATTAAATCCGTCAAAACATAGGGATGCTATTTAGCAAATAAATTTTACATTTGACAAATACTGAGCCTATGAGAACTTTCATGCTAATAAAAACATATAACAAAGATGGATGGTCCAACATCACAATCATGGAAAACCTACAGTACTTAAGCAACGTGCTTTAATTAAACACCAATGTTCAAAAATATTTATTTAAAGAGAATAAACACCAAAGTTCAAAAAAAATGAGAACATAATGCATTTTTTATGAGAGCATCTTGTATTTAACAGAATTATGCATAATGAATAGTACATGATGTATTATGCTGATGTGTTAAATATATCCTGTTGAAGTTCAGTATTAGTCTTTGTGAGTGTCAAATATGTTATTGAAGCTATTATGCATAATAAATTAACACATCAGCATGCATTGTGGTAAATATCATCTTTCAGAATGATGATATGTTTAACACTCAGCATAATGCATAATGAACAACATAACACTCAAATATGTTTAACACTCTGTTCATTATGCATCATGCATAATAATGAATATATTTAACACTGATGTTATCATGCATAATGAACAATCTCCAGCAAATATATTTAACACAGAATTATGCATAATGAACACTCTGTTTATATATTTGATATTAATCACCAGCTCAATCTCATGTTCACTTATAAAAACAATCCATTTATTAGAATATTTTCATATCATTAACTACTTCTAAAGTCCTAGCACCAAATAATGTAATTCAAAATGTATGCGCAATGGCATCTTCAAGGCATTAACCCGTAAAAGAAGAAGATGTTCTCTGTTTTAATCTGTTCATGTCTCTATAAAGCAAAAGAGCATGTCATCAACCTTCATAAAGAAAAAGCAACCGAAAACCAAAGCATGAGTAAACTAAGAATTAAAGAAGGAACAGGATATATGCAAAAAACCCTACATTTTGTTTGCAAGAGTGAACTAATACAAATGAATTATTAGCATGGATAGATGTAAACATATACTAAAGTTGTCAGGATATGAAGATGACTTAATAACCTCCCCTTAATGCAAAACCATGATGGTGGCCAATTCTTATAAAGGTGATAGGTAACTTTGTGTCCTATTATATAAAATGTAGCCATAATATTACATAACAGACATTTAACTCATTTTCAAATAAAGAAGGAATGCATACCAGTTGTAGCTCTAAAAAATAGAAAGGCCAGGCGGTATCTAACAATCCATGGAATGTCAATTTTACGGGTGTAGTGATGCAGATATGAGATGCTTTTCCTACTGAACTTGTCTTGTGGGCATTCCTTGGTTGCAACTCAAAAAGCAAGATCTCTACCCCAAATGCAGATATGTTATGTAATAAAATTCACAAAGTTGTTGGGACCTCGGATGTGAAAACCCAACAACTGAAATAAAATTCACAAAGTCTCCTTGTGAACCTGCAAATGAAGCAACATAACCAAAAAAAAATACGGATACTAAAATCCACAAAAATTAGATCGGCATCACTTCCCAAATGACACAAAGAAGGAAATAAAAATCCAAAAGACCACACAAACTTTTTGCATGGATATTAATAAAAATTTTCCTTCTTCTACAAAGGATATAGTCGTACTCAGTGATTTTTTGAAGGGAGTTTTCCCCAAATCATACTTTCAACCAAAATAGTACTTAAGGCAACATATTTTTACATCGACTTATAATAATATCACACAACCTAAACTATATGCCAAAAGAAAAAACCCTTAACTATGAACAAATATACACAAAAATACATTTTGGATTGAACAACCATGCAGTCCAATTTCAAAAACACCATCTCTCACACCGGCATTTAAAACCAACAAAATTTACATCTGAAGCTAGGGCCGTGTGTCCTGAAAATTAAAAATAAAATCATAGCTTAGAATAGAAAAATTAGAAATGAAGAAATATCTAATTACTTTGTACAACTCACTTTTATTACCTTCATCGTGTTTAAGCAGAAAACCTTTTCATCATCACATTATAAAAAGATGATGTGTCAAGCTCAATCCAAAGTGGAGAGTTAATGGGATGAGCAATAACCTAGATAAATTAAGAACATAAAATTCCTAGAAAAATTAATATATATTTGAAAATATGGAAAATTTTAAATTTATACATTTATTTACCTTTTTTCGTTGGAGTGGTGGATGTCGTGTTTTCTGGAACCAAGCAAGCTCGGCAAGAACCATCTTCCACTTCTATAACAAAAAAGGTATTTGGATGGTCAATGAAGAGGATATTTTGAAAAACAAAATCTAAGATTTTTATATTACCTCGGAAAAGAAGATTGCTTTGTCTTCAATGTGACTCGTCGCCGTTGCTTGTAAAGTTCTTTTAGCAATTTGCTGGAAATAATAATAATAATAAACAGTCACTAATTTTTAATTTCAAAATGGGAATGTTTGTAACGGTATGCATACCTTATCAAAACAAAATCCGATATAACCCCGTAGCCTGACATTTATGTGATTGTTTTGAAGTAACAGAACCTGTGAGAAGAAAAATGTTAATGCAAACATAGTATATTAAAAATATAATGTAGAATTATGATAAGAAATTTACAGTTTTTGCCAAATCTGCATCATCATCTATCTATATAAAAATACAAACCAATATTTTATCAAACAATGCATACCGAAAACAATTAAGTCATGCAATGAAATGTAGTAAAGGAAAAAATTTCTTACCCTGCCATATATGGTAATGTGGGTCCACATTTTAAAGCTTGGTAACGTATGATAATGCTATACCTGCATGTTAGACAACAATCGATAATAATTTTTTAAAAGATCATTTAAACAAATAATATAAATAAAACAATGTAAAGAAAGAGAGTTAAAAAACTTACATACAATTTTTATCATACATTGGAAATCATAGCAGAACTTCTGGGTAAACGATGTTTACTGTGTTATTTATGTTGGGCTGAAGAAGGACACATACACGATCAAAAGATGTGCACCTTGAAAGTGCAACATAAAGATGTCCATGACTGAAAACTGGGGTCCGCAAATCAACTCCAACGAATTTTACAGATTGTCCTTGGGCTTTATTAATCGTCATAGCATATGTCACACGGACATGAAACTGCCTTCTTGTCATATGAAAAGGTAATTCTGTAGCCGATGGTGACAAAGATATTCTTGGAATAAACACAAAACAACCGGCTTTATCCCCATTTAAAATTTGAGCTTCAATGACACGTGATGCACATCTGACAACCATCAATCGAGTGCCATTGCAGAGCCCGTCTTTTGGTGCAATATTTCGTAATAAAATAATAGGACAACCAACCTTAAGCTCAAGTGTAAATTGTGGCAACCCAGGAGGATCCAAAGAGTTTATGTACTCAGTTGGATATCTATTCATAATGGTTGGATCGGTTTCATCATTTTCAGAAAAACTGTCTGCAGCTTGATACGTAATCTTCTGTCCCGGAAAAATGTTTAATGCAGCAGCATTTATAAAAGTAACATCATCATTCCGTGCAGAAAGAATTATTCGTTCAGTAAGGTATGCTGAAGTCACGGCACCCTCAATATCAAGCTGCGGATAAATTCGAAGTATTAACTCTAAATCCTTGCACCTGAATATGTTAGAAGGAAGTTCTACCACTTCTGTAGGAATTGTCCCAACCTAATACATATAGATATAATTTTAGTGAAGGAATGGCTAAGATAAAAATAGTAAGTAAAATTAAATTAGGCATGAAATAAAATACCTCCAAAATAAATTTTGCAAAATTTGCATTCTCAACAGATGAGTTATTTAACCACATATTTTGATCCAAGATCAAAACTTGTACAGAGCACCATAATAAAGATCGTCTCAATGAGGCACCAACAATTTCTTCTCGAACCCCCTTTGGTATGACGGGCAAGATTTGTCGGAAATCCCCACCAAGAACAACAGTAATACCACCAAATGCTCTGGGGTTATCACACATATCTTGTAACGATCGATCCACTGCCTCAACACAGTGTCGATGTTGCATAGGTACTTCATCCCATATTATAAGTTTTGCTTTTCTGAATAATTGAGCTTGCATGGATTGCTTGCTAAAATTACAAATTGAAGTATCATGCACATCTAACGGGATACGAAATGTGGAATGTGCAGTCCGACCTCCGCTAAGTAGCAATGATGCAATACCGGAAGACGCGACGGTGATAACTATATTTCCAAGACTACGCAACATTGTTGCTATTGCATTGTACAAAAAAGTCTTTCCAGTTCCAGCACCACCGCTCAAGAAGAATGTAGTACCTTTATTTTCAAATACTGATGAAGTAATTGCTGAATAAGCATTGCGTTGTGCATCATTGAGGCAATCAATGTCTTTTTGTGCATCCAATTGTTTCGCTTTATTTATAAGTTCCTGATGTTCATGCAACAATCTATTGCCAACAATTTCATTCCAATCTCCAGCAGAAAGTGGCATTGGTGGAAAGTCGGATAGACACTTACCGTACTCCTCAAGCAATTCATTGATAAGGAATAATCCATAATCTTCAAGTTGGCCTTGAGTTGGGGTAGAAATTGCAAATAAAGTTTGCAATTTATATGGAAGATCATCGCAAATGTGCATTGAAAATTCATTCCATAATGCAAGGGGGTCGATCGGCACACATTCGATAAGAATAATACAAAACAGTCTTCGTAATTGATATCCTGTTTTCATAATTGAAGCCTCGGCAAGACATTGTCTCCACTCGGAATCATCTTCAAGAAGACCTCTTGCAATACATGTTGCTTTGAATGTAGGGTACTCGATCGAATTGAATGTGCGTAAATTTTCCCACGATGTTGGCCCTTTAACAACTGTTAGTAGCAACCGTAGATAAAATTTCTCACCAGAATTAGGGGAGGCAAAATACATTCTGCCAATGGCATATCCAGATTGTCTTGGAGTCCAGATCTTTGTTGACGAATGCCACACAAACTTTTGGGGAAATTCTTGATATGTGAGATCATGCGCAGACTCATGTAAAGCACAACATGTAAAAAATTCAGTCAAAGTTGTCTTATCATTTTCAGCCCTAGACCTTATTGCATCTACATCTTCATCTGGATCAAAAATAACACGGTGCTGCCCTGATAAATGAAGTATCAATCTTTGAACTGACGGAATCTCTTGATGCAAAGGATGCTCGAATATTTTCCAGGCAGCCTCAGGTGGTCCAATATATCTTGCATCAAGGTATTGTTGGATCTCATTTACTGCGCCCAATACCATTGTGGTCCGATCATGACCTTTATAAATATACTTATGAATGTACTTCACACATCTTACCCCGGCACAAACTTCGACATTAATGTGGCAGTTAAAGCGCCTTGAGAGATACCTGTTGTGCGGCACAACATTGCGGTTATCAACCTGATGCCCCCTTACAGTATATAGATGCCCATTACTACGACGACGGTAAATAGGATATCCATCACGATCCAAGGTTGTTGCATCTGCATAATTTCGAGGGTATTTCTTAGTACACTTACCATTTTCCATGCATGAGGCATTTGGATTCCGAGCACCACATGGTCCATGTACCATACATTTTGACACAGTATCGAATAATGCAGGATCTTGAGCAGGATCAGGAAATTCAGCACATACAATTCTATCCACTTGATCACATGTATGAATCTTATCGGGTCCACGAAGAAAGAAAAGAGCATGCATATGTGGAAGACCCCGTTTCTGAAATTCAATTGTAAATACATGTGGTACTTTCTTTCCAAATACATTATTGCCATCAATCTCCTTCATCAAAGCCTTTCTTTTTAACTCAAATACACGTGCGACTAAATCTGGACGGTCGGTAGCCTTTTGATTGGGCAGTAGAGCCGAAGTAATTTCTGGCCACTTTGGATTTGCGGTCATGGTAAGAAAAATATCCGGGTGCTGGTTATAACGTGTGATAGCCATCGAGTCTTGAAATATTTCAAACATGTGACGTGCACTGCCAGTGAAAGATGAAGGAAGTATCATGCGCTGTCCAATTTGGTCGTATCTGGCATATGCATCGATATCTGCAAGACCCTGATAGAGCTCTGAGCGGAGTTTTCGTTGATTAAGTTTGATGAATGTCAAACGATGTTGCTCAATTGCTGCCCAAGCATCAACTATGAACTCCTGGAATAACTTTCCCGCTCTCAAAATTGAAGAATACTCGTTCTGTCTTTCAAACAGATGGTAGCTATAAAACTCACACATAGTCAGGCGTCTACTTGATGCTATGTTTTGAACTGGATCCCACTGCTTCAACTCAGGTTCCCATCCAAGCTGACCATCAGGAAATAATAAGACGTAGTGTAATGGTAAGTATGCAGGATGAGTCTCATTGATTTGCATTAATTGATGATTTCCTCGAAGATGTAAAACTATATCTCGCATCCCGGAAGGTCGATAGCCATCGCCAGGTAAAATAACCGCAATCTCATCTACGGTTGGGAGGTTATAACGGCGGCGATCCTTGTTTGAATTGTAATGCAGATATACAGGAAGATCATGACCACATGAATCTGCTTAAGATAAAACAGAATATGCCTGACAATATAGTTTGATGAATGGATTTATGCCCGATAAACAATTTTGAATAATTTGTAAGACATCCTTGCTCAAATGTGGATTTCTATTACTTCGAAACTCCATAGCAGAATGCGGATCATATATGTAAAGTTGACAATAACTTGCTGTTTGATCCGGTTGGGGCAGAAGTGATCCTGTTCGATGGCGTAATTCTCCATGAATTGTAAATATGTTCGGGCCCCTGCCAGCAATCAATCTTTGATCCATTGTCACACCAAGGCTGGTAAATGCATTAGCTGCATTATACTCCCGAGTATACATTCGAAATGATTTTGATGCCTCACTGTCACCATCATATAATTCTCTAAGTGATGGAGGGGTTTCATTAAGTTTCGGCAATTTTACTTTTCCTTGCAAACAACATGTTCCAAAAAGATGTGTTCTCAAAGTTGACTTCGACAACTGTTCATCCAACCAGTGTAAGGCTGAACAATGAGGGCATGGAATGTTCATTAATCCAAGATGGTGCCGACCAAAATCAACCAGAGTTGGTGGACCAGAGCCATGCTGAGTTGACCGACATCAGAAGATCGAGGATGAGCCAGCGTCTTCTTGTTCAACTGGAGATGAGGGGGGGGGGGGGGGGGGGTGAAGAGATCTCCCTGAAGGGGAGCCATAAGCTCTGTGGGATAGTCCTCGGCGTCAGTGGAAGGGTGGTCCTCTGAGGGATGCTCAGCCTATATAGAAAGTAGTGGTGGCTGCGGTAGCTCAAAAGGAGGAGGGTAATGCTCGGGATCCTCATGAATGGATGTGTCCTCCTCCCAATGCACGGCCTCCTCGGTGACAAGTTCTGGCTCCGTATGTAAGGCCTCCTCAAAAGCATGCTCTGGCTCAAGTGGGTGGCAAGGGGGAGCGACGATGGCACAAGCTGACTCCGCGGTACCAGGTGTTGTGGTCTCATCGTGGGTGGCAATATCAAAGCGCATAATACTTCCCCCAAGCTGAATGCGGACATCCTCCTCAGGCTCCTCAGGTATAGAAGACAATTTAAACGTCATCTTCTCCTTTTTATGCCTCCTTCTTTGTTTCTGTCCTGGAGCTCGAGGCACCTGATTGCATGGCTTGGCCTTCTCAATAATAGGTGCAATTGGCAATATGAGCTCATGTATCTCGACCGCGGTATAAAAGTGGGTCGTGTGCCCCTCAACTAGAGCGTAGACTCCATCATCAATTGTGCTTGTGGAAGAGATACAATGAGTAATAAAGTTTTGAAATTCGAGCTCAAAAGGATCACATGCCGTTATTGTCAATGGACCAGTTTCTCGAACTACGTCGACTATGTTTTTCTATAGGTCCATATATGTGTCCTCCTTTGGCAGCTCAGATGTCTCTATTTTTGGAGTGTTGATGGTGAAAAGGTGGATATGATCACTTTTAAGTGAAGCATACACTCCATTTATGATAGTACCTACACCAGAGAATTTAGCCATAACAAAATCGATGAATACTTGGTCGGATGGTTTACCTACCATAACGGTTATCGAACCGGTAGATCGAGCTTCTTCTATCATTTGCTCCAAGGTTGCTGCCAACTGCAGATCACTGAACTTTTCCACTTGCATCATCTTCATAAACTCACGTGAGGTCCCTTTAGCCGTCTAACGAAGATATTGAATAGCTGGAAACCATCCCGCACATAGTCTGACTCTGCATGGAACATTCCTAACATTTTTTCGAACCTGCACAAGGCTTCCCTCAAGGACTCTCCATCAGCTTGACAAAATGTAGCGAGATATATGTAGGATTGTATAGAACCCGGTCGCATATTATTTGGAAGCACCATTGCTGCAAAAAAAATGTACCTGATCAAGCAAAGTAAACAACCTTGAAAGGACGTCAGTGGTACAAAGAGAGATAAAGATAATAATAATAGCAAGTGGTGGAAAAAATCTCTCTCTCTATTTTTTGTTTTGTTTTTTTGTGTTTGTCTTTTTAACGTAATCTAATCAACCTAATTGTGACAAATTGGCACCCAACGGGAAACACCTCCCCGACAACGGCGCCAAAAACTTGATCGGCATCTGGATACACACCTGGGAGACACAGTCGTAGTTTTACCGCAAGCGCACGGTGTGGTGGCGAGCGGGTATCGAACGTGAGGAGGAGGAGGTGGCTCTAATCTATCCTATGTTGGTTTGAATACGAATGTATTATTGGTGGAGATGGGTATGGTATGATGTAATGGCAATGGTGATGGATGTCGGTGTCGATAATAAAGAAGTTGGATAAATATCGATTCGAATTTAATATAATAAAAGAGTCTATGGCTAGGGAATCCCCACTACGGATCGTCAAGCATTTCTGTGAATCGTGAATCTCAATATTACTAGACTTGGATTGAGGTGAACTAGTCGTAACTGAATAGAGAACCAAGCTCATGCTCTCGATCTTTTGCCGGTCTATAGCAACCTAGATTAAGGCCCAATCTCGTGCAAACCCTAATCTATGCCACTTGCATGAAGATCGACATCATCGTCCAATCGCACCTCGAGCCCGCGCTCGTGCAAACTCGAGTTACGATCTAGGTTGTGATAGTTCGTATTCGTCCAATCTCTTGCAAACGAATATGGGTATAGATTTATAATAAAAATCCTAGCTTTGGTCCAATCTCTTGCAAACCAAGTCTAGTCAATCTCGATTATAAACCTAAGTCGAATATCTAGGCCTTCCCATCGATCGGAATCCAATCTCTTGCAAATACCAAATCGATGGAAATTCCTAGCTATCCGTCACAAATCAATCACAACCTAACCCCTTTAGCAATTCCAGTAACATAGAGATTCATTCATCACAAAGCTGAAATTAGATCCATAAGGTTCATCCCTTTGCTCTAGAACAGCGAATCTACTCAAGCATAGCTATAACGATAGAGAAATCGATAAAAATCATTGCTGGCATATATAACGATATCAAATCAAAGATTCAAAAATTAAGAACAAATATACTTAGCTTTGATGAAGAACTTCAATCCCAATACAAGCTTTTAGATCCAAGAGGGGGCCTAGGGCATGGCCTAACCTCTAAAAAACTCTCTAAGAAAGCATAATGGAACTCCACTCTAATGATGGCTACCAACCACTTATATAGCCCCCTAAACCCTAGCAAATAACCCAAGAAAACCTCTCAAATTCGTGTCCAAAGTCAGCTCTGGCTGCAACTTAAAATCTGGGCCCGCGCTCACTCGGGTTGAGTGGACATATGACTCGGCCGAGTGACGGACCTAAAGAAAAACAGAGAGATTGGGGGTTTTGGGGGTCTGTCACTCTGCGCCACTCGACCGAGTGAGGGTCTATACTCTGTCAAGTGGGATTTCTCACTCGGCCGAGTGAGTCTTCTGCTGATCTTCTCCAAACTTCAGAGAGTCGGCTGATATCTCAGAGGAAACCCCTGTCGTACTCGGGCGAGTGGACTTTTTCACTCGACCAAGTGAGATCTCTCACTCGCCCGATTGGACTTTGACTCCAGGTACTCTTGTATCCGTTGTACTCGGTCGAGTACGTTCCTTCACTCGGCCGAGTAAGCTGTCTGCTCGGCCGAGTGGGCTGTTTCTGGAGTCATATCTTCTCCTCCTAGCCTCTTCGTTGATTCTATCCATCTCCTTCTTCTCCCGCTCATCGTCCAGCGCTGTTAGCTCCTCAACAAGGCCATGGGCGACGCTCAGGTACGCGTGCAAGTCCCTTAAGCTCATTTTTGCTTCCGATTGCTCCATATTTCCTGAAATCAGACGAAAACGAGAAATAGTGAAAAGTAACGAAATATCGTCGAAAAATCATGAAAATCGCAATATGAGCAATCAAAATGGCGTGCAAATATGTAGAAAAAGTTGTAAAATATGGACTGATCAATACCTCTTCAGCTGGAGCTCCTTTTGGTCTGGATGTCAGCTCGGTCGAGTGCTGATGCACTCGACCGAGTACTCTGGGAAAACATCATGGTTCTTCTTGAGATCCTTTCTATCTTTCTCTTCTTCTCTTCTCCTCAACTCCTCCAATCTTCTTCTCCACCTCGTCAAACACCTAATGAATCTCACCACAGATGCTCCGGATAGCTCGGATGTGTCCATGTGTCATAATTGCTCCAAATCACTCCAAAGTTCCTGGAAATCCATAATTCTCTACGAAAATCGAATATATCATGAAAAGCGCGATAATATATATAAACGTGAACTTTGGATGGTAAAATGCTCTGAAAATATGCAATAAAAACATGATAAATATGACACATCAGTTTTCCATAGCTAAAGGTTTTAATAAGGCAAATCTAATTAACTCAGGAGCCTGAAGTATCCACCCCTTTGTGAGATTCATATAATGCTCAGAATCCCGAAGTATTCATGGGCAGAGTTCACACTTATGACTGGATAAAGGTGAGTGTTGTAAATAGAGAAGAATGTGTGTGTATAGATAACATTGTATCTATTGTATCTCATCCATGTAAAACACTCACATCTAATATAAATAAAGTCATGGGGTCTTCCCCAAGGAACACACTTCATAACAAAAACTAAAAGATCTGATATAACACTCCTTGTTGTGAAGCATCAAAGTTGGGGGGAGAACCCAGTCCTTTATTTATAATAGGGAGAAGGGCATACATGGATAGGGCTACAATAGATATGATCTTATCTCATGGATAAGATGTAATCTCAGTACAAACTCTTGTCAACATCCGTTTACAACGCTCCCTCTTATCCAGCCATAGGTGTGAACTTTGCTCATGAATACTTCGGGATTCTGAGTGTTTATTGAGTCTCACATTGGCTGGATACTTCAGGATACTGACTTTATGAGGTTTGCCTCGTTAAAACCTTTGGCTGTGGAAAACCCTACGGTAAAAAACCATATCTAAGGAAAAAGAGTACAAACTCTCTCTAACTCTCACTGATCTGTAAAAGCACTCAGGCTTTCAGATCTCTTAGGCACCTCATACCAATTTTCTATACAAACTTCCTAAGAGTAGCCATACGAAGAGATTTAGTGAACAAGTCTTCCAGGTTGTCACATGATTGTACTTGTCTGACGTCGATCTCGCCATCTCTTTGTAGTTCATGCATTGATGCCCCCCCCGAACTTACGCCTAAATTCCACCTAGCGGTGTCACAGTCGCGAGGCATAGTATAGCTCCTAGATGTCAGCTCTAGTCTCTATCCGCAAGTGGACGGTGTCAAATTATAGTATAAAAGATGTCGGATCCCACAGGGACGGAGACAGTGTATTTGAGGTCTCAGATTATTTTTGAAATATCAAAGTGAGATAGCTATCGGGTTGGAAAGATTGGTTGTGATGTTGTTGTTGACTTGATAATAAAGAAAACCAGGGTCTTTGGGATCACTGCTAAGACCATCAAAGATCGATATTGGAATGTGATCCTTACATTGCATTAGGTTTAGGGGATTAGTCTCTCAATTCATACCACTCTCGTGGGTTAGAATTTCGAGGTATTTTGGTGGCTGTCATTTACACAATGATGGTAGCCGTCAATGTAGCGATATAGTTTGTTGGTGGATCCCCTCAAGACACGAGCCAGACGTAGTCACGAGCCTTGGTTGGATCCACTAATTTCCCCATTTAAACCCCAAGGATACTCCTTAAGCTCATCAATTCCACCGACCGTAGGCAAGACCTCAGTACGAGTTATCCTTGGGATTCGGATGAATCGACCAAAATACTCCTCTTTGTTCCCAATACAACCTAGAGATCCAGATCTACATCTCCTTCCTAAAGTCTTAGGGCTAACCCATCAACTTTAGAGGAGATTACTCACACATGATGAATTTAACGAATAAAAATCCAATTTTTATAAGAGTAAACATTGTAGTAATTGGATTAAGCGAGAAATGAATAGCTTACTTGCCGAAGACGAGAAAGAAGAATAACCAATAATAATCCAAGTAGATTCCAGAACGCAAGAGCAATTGATCTACCAAAAACAATTCAATTATCCCCAAAAAATTAGGTTTAGATCTACCAATCGTTTCTAATCTCCTCTCCTCTCCAACTCTAATTCAAAAACATCAAAAGAATGAGCTCCCTGATTCCATCGTCTGGATCCGCACTTCACTCCCAGCTGCATGCATCAGACGGGCCCACGAAAAATTCCAAAAATGGCCCACATTGTCGTCGACCAAGTCAGTGACTCGGTCGAGCAGGATCTTGCCCGGTCGGGCTGCTCGGTTGAGCAATCCTCTTGCTCGGTCAAGTCTGTCAGTGGATCCATCTTCTTCAAAAAATTTTGTTCTGTCTACTTGGCCCGATTTGGCATTACTCGGTCGAGTAGCCATCTGACTCAGTCGAGCAAGTCCTGCTCGGTCGAGCAGGACGTTGATGGTGGACCATCAAAAAGAATAGAAGTTGCTCGACTGAGCATCACACTGCTCAGTCGAGTCGGACATGTATCAGCTTATCTCGTGTGTCAACTCGACCGAGCAGCCTACTCTGCTCGGTCGAGTCGACTGGGAAAATCTCACAGCAGCTGGGTCCTCCTCCACTCCTCCCACAAGCTTTCGATCTTCGGCGAGCTCCTTTGGAGCTTCGCCAACGGGCTTAAAGGCATGCCGGATGTGTCCATATCCAAAATTGGTCCCGAATCGCTCCAAAATCCCTGAAAATCCACAAAACTCTACGAAACTCGAATTTGGCGTTAGAATTGCAATATCGTAGCAAAATGCGGGATTTGGATGCTATTATGGCATGAAATGCAATGGAATGATGCTATGAAAAGATGAAAAATATGAACACATCAAAATCCCCCAAGCTTATCTCTTACTCGTCCTCAAGGAAGACGAATACTAGGTATGTCGGGCGATAAACAAAAGGAATAAACATAAAAGAGAATAGAGATGGAAGGATGGTGCTAAAGTGTTCAATCAGATCTCAAGCCTCAGCAGTATATCACAATGCTAAGAATGGTAAAAACACATGCTAATGGTATTTTCAAGTTTTACTAATCATATGGCTAGCATGCAATAAAAACAAAAACAGGGATCTTCTAAAATAAAGCCATCAACTCATATCAATCTCATGCAATCTATGGAGTCTAGTATAACAAAGAGTTAGCAATGCACTTT